>VDFB02072274.1:81829648-81940737 GCA_007258455.2 Sequoia sempervirens | reverse complement strand
ACGTCAATCCTTCCTCATTCCATGTTCCCACGTCGTAGAGTGTACAGTATAGACCGGTACGCGTACGGTATCTTCTTTTGTTTGACTGGGAAAACTTTTAGCCGTTGGATAAGTGACATTTTGTCTGCCTCCTGTCTTGCAAGTCCCCTTTCACACCATGATCGCCTATCTACTTTGTTTATGAGTTTGCCCATCGGCTCATGTTTTCTACTTTATATCTGATTTTGCAAAAGACGTGTCTGTGATTTTGCACAAGACATTCTTATATATTCTTCTTCTCCCCATGGCCAAAAGATTCCAGATGAAGTCTAGATGTATGACCTCTTAGCCTAGCAAAATCCAGGGGAGAAGTGCTGACTGCATAGGCCAGTAACAATAAATTTTGGCTGGTGTGCTTCTATTTTCTTCAGTTTGGAACTAAGTTTCCTAGAAAATTTATTCCTTGTGCTTTGGACTGGTAATTTGAAACAGAAGAGACTGGACTTGTTTGCTTCAAATTCTGTATAAGATTTTTCGTGCAACTTTTAAGATTGCTATTTTTTTTTTAAGGTTTCCTTGAGTTCTCTTCATGGATTTTTCTGTGATTGCCAACACTAATTCGTAGGTGAAGATGTGTTTCTCTAGGACTCCTAGTAGGAAAATTCTGTAATGGGTAATGTTTTGAGTATTATATTTTTTGAACCTGTTAGGCTTTGATTTCTAGTACCTGCCGTTTTGCTGTGAATTTTATATGTCGAGATTTCAATTTTGTAATAAGTAGCTCAGTTAAATGCTTTCCAGCTGTTTCCTTGAAATATAGTTCTGTGACGTTAAGTGAAGACTCCTAAATAGCCCTTAGTGAGATTTAGCACAAAACCATTTCATACATGATGCTTTTGTCACTTGCTAACATTGTGATGGGTTCTGTGCAGAGTCTGGATTGAGCAATTGAATTTGTAGCAGCCATGGCTACCACAGTTCCAACTGCGTACCAGAATGTAACGGGAATACCAGACTGGCTTAACAAAGGAGACAACGCATGGCAAATGGTAGCTGCAACTGTTGTTGGATTGCAAAGTATGCCAGGCCTTGTTATCCTCTATGGAAGCATTGTAAAGAAGAAATGGGCTGTTAATTCTGCATTCATGGCTCTCTATGCATTTGCAGCTGTTTTGATCTGTTGGGTGGCTTGGGCCTATAAAATGTCATTTGGGGATGAGCTCCTTCCATTCTGGGGAAAGGCAGGACCTGCACTTGGGCAAAATTTTCTCATCAAGCGTGCCAAAGTCCCTGAAACAGAGCACAACCACAACGATGGAACCCTGGAGACGCCAGCTCTCGAGCCTTTTTTCCCTATGGCTACCCTTGTGTTTTTTCAGTTCGTTTTTGCAGCCATAACAATAATTCTATTGGCTGGTTCTTTGCTTGGAAGAATGAATATCAAAGCATGGATGGCTTTTGTGCCACTCTGGCTCACTTTTTCTTATACTGTAGGAGCTTTTAGTTTATGGGGAGGAGGATTCCTTTTCCATTGGGGGGTCATTGATTTCTCAGGTGGTTATGTGATCCATCTATCTTCTGGAATTGCAGGGTTTACCGCAGCTTATTGGGTATGATCACTTCTTTGTTCTTTGTTGACCACCATATTTTATTGATTATTAGATCATATATCCTGATTGTTTTTATTCATTGATGTTGGGGGAGTACAGGTAGGACCTAGGCTTCAAAAGGACCGTCAAAGATTTCCTCCAAACAATGTGCTGCTTATGCTGGCTGGAGCTGGTTTGCTGTGGTTGGGTTGGTGCGGTTTTAATGGAGGCGGCTCTGATTCTGCCAACGTTGTTTCATCCATGGCAGTTTTGAACACCAACATATGTGCAGCCACCAGTCTTCTTCTATGGACTTGCTTGGACGTTATATTCTTTAAGAAGCCTTCAGTCATTGGAGCCGTTCAGGGAATGATAACTGGACTTGTCTGCATTACCCCAGGCGCTGGTATAACCAATCCCTTTCGATGTAGAGGATGTTCTCTTCTAAGTACAGGGTAAAGGATTACAAAATTTGAGTGAAACCCACTTCATGAATTTTTTTCTTTCTCTTGTTGTGTAGGTGTTGTCCAAGGATGGGCTGCCATTGTCATGGGAGTGCTCTCTGGTAGTATTCCATGGTTCACCATGATGATAGTTCACAAAAAGTCGCCCTTGCTGCAGAAAGTTGATGATACATTGGCTGTATTCCATACTCACGCAGTTGCAGGATTATTGGGTGGAGCACTTACAGGCCTTTTTGCAGAGCCTACTCTCTGTAACCTCTTCCTCGCAGTAACAAATGCCAAGGGAGCATTTTATGGGGATTGCATGCAATTTGTCAAGCAAATAGTGGGAGCTACTTTTATCATTGGCTGGAACATTGTTGCCACAAGCATAATCATGCTAATCATCCAGTTATTCGTTCCATTGAGGATGCCAGACGAGGAACTTTTAATAGGAGATGATGCAGTCCATGGGGAAGAAGCATATGCCCTGTCGGCTGATGGGGAGAAATATGACCATACAAAACAGGGCTGGTATTCTGATGAGATGCAACATATTAAAGGGAATGGAGTTGGGCAGGGTGCAGCAGGAGGAGGAGGACTAACTATAGAGTTGTGATTCTCCGATAGGCTTCTTTGTCCTGTTATTACAATTACATTTAGTCAGGGTATAATGGAAAACAAAAAAGGAAACGAACAAATGAATAATCAGGGTCTTAGTTCATTCTTTTTTAATCTATCTTGGTGAAGTAGGATTTCAGGATTCCCATGTTCGGTATCCATGCTAACAACCACAATAGCATAGGCCGTGTTCAGTCTACATTGTATCAATTAAGTCTGTTTTGTATTTTATTCATTAAATATTAACATTTATAATTTAAACTCTTTTTGCAATTAAGGTCTCAATTTATTATAAGGTGATGGCGGCTTAAAATTTAATGTCTCTTGAAAAATTGTAGTGGTGAAATTTGTATAGTCATGTTTTGATGTATTGATATATTGACAAATAATGTAATTTTGTGTAGAGTTGTCTCTTGTCTTATGTCACCTTACACACATTTCTATACATTTATCTCTTACCTTATTTACATGTTCACTCATTCTCATACATTTTGACATATCTTTGCATTTATTACACCTATTATATACATATACTTCCATGTACATGTTACTCATTTTGGTTTAGCTCATTCCATGAACCAAGACAAGTTTGTATTGTGAGGATGTTTTTGTAGTCATGGACTTGTCCCTTCTCAAATTTAGAAATTTAAATTCAAAAAATTGTGCTATGTGTTGCTATGTCCTTGTATTTGAATGCATTCAATTCATTCATTTATTCATCAAATATCTTTAAGCATTCCTAAAAAATTCATTCACTTTACATACTTCAATTGATGCACTAAAGGGAATATGAAGTTGCATAAGCATTCTTGGAGGCATGTGAATAATTGAATATTGTTGTTTTTTATCATTCATACACTTCTTTTGCAAATCAACCTACAAAAACATGTCCCCTTGTGATATATCAGTAGAGGCATGTGCATGATTGAAGATTTTTATTTTTTTATCATCCATACATTTATTTTATAGGTTAACCTACAAAAAATGTCCCCTTGTGATATATTGGTAGCCCCACTAAGGTATTTATAAATATTTTCAACCCTTAGATATTAGATGTAGAAGAAACTAAGGAGATCCAAGCAAAGTGAAGAACAAATGTTTGACAATTACACATGACAAGTTCATAAGTGCATGAGAGATCCATACCTACGAGCTTAACTTTGACCTCTATATTCATCCTCACATAGTGTTGCTAAACATATTTGTCACTACAAATTTCAAAGTGACTTGTCCAATAGGCAAAGACAAATGTTTCAACAGTTAGATAAGTTGTTAATGAATTAACAACTTTCCTCTACATTTGTGAGGGGCAGCTCCCTCATATGATGGGTGTTTTTGGGGTTTCTTTGTACTTTTAACCTGAAAGTACATAAATGAAAATGGAAAGAACTAAAGAAAGTTGAATAACAAAAACCTTAGTGGGAGACATATGAATACCAACTAGGACTTCACAAGATATGATAAATTACAAAGGGGGGGTTACCAAAAAATATGTTTTGATATGTAATAATGATGAAAGAGGGATAATGAATTTCAACATACAAGGAAACAAGTTACCTTAGCACATTCAAATCAATATACCAGAGTATGATTGTGTTTCATCAATTGCATATATTGTTTGAATAGATGACCAATGAATTCCATAATTACACAAAGGGATTGCCAATTTAATGTATGAGAAGTTAGTAATAATAATTCATAAACACATGTTGGACACATGGACTAAATGCACTCTTTATTATCTTTATGAAATTATACAATCTCAAAAACCCTTTTGTTGTACCCAAACCAAATTTTTTGCTTCATTAAGGCATTAAGGCATTTTGCTAAAAGAGTCTAAACCTTGTTAAAATGATGTCAAAACACAGTTTTTGGGAAAATTAGGTATGGACTTTGTGTCAGTTTGATGTCTAGAAGATACTGGTAAAATTTGAAAAATTGAAAATTAGGGTTTTTTAAGCTCCTGTTTCAGGTCTCAAAATCCTAAAAATTGAAACTTGCAGAATTGATTGAAAATTGTTTTGATTGGCTTATTTTGCTTCACGATCACAATGGTGAAGTTAGATTCAATTAAAACTCAGTCTAAGTCTGGTGGGTAGTTTTCACTTTTTCAGATGGAGAAATGAGATTTCTAGAGTCATTAATGGCAGATGGCCAAATGTCAGATATTGATAGCTAAGCCTAAAACGCTCAAATGAAGAATTTGTGGCGAAATAAGTGCTAAGTAATGCTTCATCTCGGAGGAGATTTTTTGCTAGGATGAAGATCATCAAAAAATTTCTAACTCTGGAGCACCAGAGTCCTTGGAGGCCAGGGGCGCCCTAGATTTTAGAGGCCCAGATGTCAGTTTTGAGACTTGTCACTTCTAGGAGGGTTTGTCAGGAATACTGTCAGCTTCGCGATGAGCTATCCAGCCAACCTGAAAGATATGTTCAACACTTGTTACGAGGAATTCAACAAGAAACAAGGAAGATGAAAAATGAATAACACTAGAGGGAAAAGCGCAGCTTTTGAGAAAGGCGGCCATCTTTTTGAGGGGTCAAATGAAGGTTTTTAATCAAACGACACCTAGGATGTTTGTCTCACATTTGCTCATGCTTTACAATGCATCCGTCAGTGGGTAAATCTGAGTTGTTGAATTGTCTGAGCCAAAGGTCAAACACGAGGTTAAATCTTGGTCAAAATATTGAGGCAAAAGCAAAAGAGAACATTTTGAAAAAGGCGCTTGAGCTTTTGTAGCCTTGAATGCCTTCTTTTTTATGATCTCAAGTATTCATCCTGACCGTGTTACATTCGTCTCTCCATTGCATGTCTCCATCAAATCAGAAGTTGACTCAACAGCTTGTAGTCAAGTTTTAGTGATATTTTGCCCAGTTTAGAAAATGGCTATCTCTAGGATGAAAAGAGCACATTTTTCAAAAGGCGCCTTTGATTTTCAACCCCCAGATGAGGTTTTCAGAGGAAGTGCTCTCTTGAGGTTGTGTGGAATGAAGCCAGCTCCGCAGTGAGCCAGTTATCCAGTCCTGAAACTTTGTCAAACAAAAGTTATGGAGGATTCAGTTTTGCCTTCGTACGGAATAAAGATGGAGGAAATTTGGTTGTCTGAGAAAAAGCACAGCTTTTGCAAAGGGCGCTTGGATTTTTGAGCCCTCAGATTTAGTTTCGTGGTCTACAGTCTCAAGGAGTGTTTTGATCAGTTTTTGTCCTGTTATGCAATGCAACTATCAGCCAGTCAATCAATGAGGTCAGTCAATCAATATCAAGGATTGAACAGAGGCTCCAGAGAGGTTCAAAATCCAATTTTCATGAAAATGGTTAAGTCTAAAGAAAAACGCCAAAAGTCAAAGTTGATTTTTCAAAACTCAAAATCACATGTGCGCCCTAAAAGAGGAATTTTAAATATTATTTCAATATTTGAATTTTGAATTTCAATTGAAGTGAACGATTTATGGGTTGTCATCTTCAGTTGACTTCTTTACATGTCAGGTGCTTTTTCAATTTTGCATGTTGAGTTAACTTATTTGCATGTCCAGTTAACTGGTTTGCATGTTGAGTTATTATTTTGCATGTTCACTTAACTAAAGCGCATGTCAAGACTTAACTGAAGCCTTAATGCATGGCACATGTCAAGATTTATCTCAAGATATCAAAGGATGGTGCTTTATTTAATATTTTTAACTGAAGCTTTAAAGCAAGGTGCTTTATTTAGGATTTTTAACTGAAGTCTTGAAGATGGCGATCTATTTTATGTCAAATATTAAAGCATGGTGCTTTATTTAGGGCATATTGATCATCAGTTAACTGTTTTGAGAGCCAATCATAGGCTAGGCGTGGATTTTTTGAGAGCCAATCATAAGCCAAGCGCCATTTTTAGGATTTGCATGCATTTACCACGCTTTTGATGTGAAAGCCTATTTATTCAAACTTAGGCATCCATTATTCTTCATCCCAAGCAAGAGGAAATACGCCTTTCTTGATCAAACAAAGATTTGAAGGTGCTACAGGTGTCAGATTTCAATGTTCTTTGTAGCAACAGATTCAAATTGTTCAGAAGATTAATTTTCCAGAGTTAGATTTTCAGTGCATGCAGGTTTCATCAAATCTCAGTCAAGCATAGGAGATTTTCTATAGAAGCAGAATAAACAAAGAAAAACAAACTTCTATCTTCTGTCTAATTTCTTCTATTCTTGTCTTAGGTATTCTTCGCATGTCAAAGAAAACAACAAAATTTTCAGAGTTTGATCATCTAGGTTCACATACTTCAACATTAGCATCAAAACCCATGTCTTAGATTTTTCTGAGAAAATTGCCCCGCAGCTTTAAAGTTCTAAAGCTCTGTGCTTTTTTCTTAGCATTGCTTTGCATGTGGGTCAAAAACACTTCTTTTTCAAAATCAAGTTATCTAGGTTGCCTTAGATTTATGTTTTGCACAAAACCCATGTCCCAGATTTTCTCAGGAAAAATTGCCCCGAGCGAGGTCTAGAACCCTACTTTTCTAAACTGAAAAACCTCTGCATGCCTACCTAAAACTTATTTTTTTGAATTTTTATTGATCTGGGTTTGCTTAGAATTCAGTTTTGCACAAAACCCACGTTTAAAAAAAATCCAAAAAATTTTCCCACAGCAAGCTATTTTTAGCCTTGCCCAGAGCTTTTTTAGCCTTTTCAGAAAGTTGTCAGAATATAGTTGTGTTCACAGTCAACAGGCGAGTTTTTCAGAATGCAGTTCAACCAGACTGAATTCAAGACCAAATCGGTCTTAATTCATAATTTCATCAGAAAAGCTGACACCGATTTGCATCAAGCGTATTCGAAGGGTTGATAGGTGGTCACTCAAGGTTTGCCTCCTATAGTTGATTTTCTTCAAAGGTCAGTTTAGAGGGTTGGACATTGTTGGAATTCTACATGTGTAGCAAGTTCACATGTATTTCTCACAATCAGAGTGTTTGTGGTCAAGCTTCGTGGTTTCATCATGCAACACGCTTTCATTGAGAAGAATAAAGAAAAACATCAGAAGCATCAAGTTGCACGAGGAACAAAGGTTATCACTCCATTTACGGAGCCGCCAAATTCACTCAGGTCTCGTGCCATTATCTTCGTGAAGATGGTACCTACGTTGATCTCGAGGCGGTGCAAACTGAGTTCTAGAAGCTTGTTCGTGATATCTTGATGGAGGCCCTATGGCGTCCAAGTTGGATCACATCTCAGTGATGACTACTAATTTTAAACAGGAAACTGAAGAGGTCAGAGAACATGCATGCGGGCAATCAGAGATGGTGGCAGGGAGTTGAAAAGGCAGGTTATCATTGTCGATAGCATCAAAGTACCAGAGGATGGGGCAATCGACCAGTTCTTGGACGAGGTGTTAGATCATGATGATCTGGAGTGATCAGTTAGTTGTGACCTGCAGTTATTTTCAAGGATAGATTCAAGAGCAGCAGTTAACTCAACCTTCAATCTTGAGTTCTTCTTATTGATTTCATGCACGCACATCTCTTCCTTGGAATTATCTTCGCAAGAGTTAGACTTTCATTTAGGGTTTTCGTTAACTTATGGTAGTGTTCCAGTTAACTTTCTTTCAATAAGGACGTGCATGCTTCCACATTGTCCATTTAGATTAGATGTTTCGGTTAACTGATGGTAGCTTTCCAGTTAACTGTATAGTTTACTTTATTAGGGTTTAGCAATAAAATCTTGCATGCTTGTGAGACTGTAGTTGACTCAAAGTGATTTTAGGGTTCCCTACACCTTTTGATGTCTATAAATAAGAGCTTTCAGCTCATTTGTAAATAACTTTTGCACAAGAGAGTAATATATGATGTGCCCACCTTGCCTGTAATATTGCTTATTTTCTTTATGTTCGCGAGTATTTATTATGATGATGAATTGTTATGCCACTCAAGTTTCATGCAGTTATTATGGTGAATGCTTATCTTAGTTAGATATAGTGGCTAGTTCGATCATAAATTGTACGCGTGTTTCGTCTATGCAATTTACTATCCTAGTTGGTTGTCCTTTGTGTTTTGTTTTCAATAAGCCTATTCAGATTGAGAAAATAGTTGTGCCCACCTTGCCTTCATGTTGAGAATTTGTATTTAAAGCTTATCGTGTGATGTGTGTGATAATAAACTTGTTTAGACCAACAAATAGTTGTGCCACCTTTCCCTCACATTGTGAATCTGTACCTAGTTTATCGTATAGGAACATTCCTGCTCCATTTCCTCATGCTTTGTTTACTTGAGGAGACTAGATAGATTTAAAGCTTTAGTTTTAGTTGTAGTTACTGATCTGCAAAACCAAAAAATCCTTAGCTGCAACATTCATGGTTTTCTTAACCTTGTGCCTCTTACAGCTGAGACAAAAAGATAGGAAATAATTTAGTTTACTTTTCAATCATTTTGTCCACACAACGAGGGAGGTTCCCCTCCTAATTTGAAGAGCACTCATTGCGTAGTGTGCATAGTTGTCTATACCAACTTACACTCCAGAGTTGTTAGTTGTTACACCAACAGTTTTCTGGCGCCCACCGTGGGGCACGATGTTGGAAACTTGCAGCCAATTAAAGACAATTTCCATATAACCCATAAAGAAATCTATGCATCTAAGTATTCAAAATCCACATGCAAGAGAATAGACAACATACCCATGAAAATATGACACAACATATACCCTAGGAAAACCCTCAAGAGGGGAAAAACCCAGCCTCCAAAAGCATCCTTCTCTCATGTATTATTCAGCAATAAAGATTACAATACAACTTTTGAGTATCCATGAACACCATTGAAGCAACAAGCTCTCTCCAAGCAATCCATGCGAACAAGCATGCAACCACACATCCTGTGCCAGGCTTCAAACCCTCACAAATGCTAACCAGAGCTAATCATGCAAAATTGCCTCTCACAATAACTACCTTTGTGGTTGCTTTTATAGAAGCAAGCTCCCACAAAACCACTAAGTGGTATTACACAAAACTATGTGACAAACTATGAGATTACAAACCATGTCCCCTTATTTAATATTGGGTTCTTTATTTATTATTTTCCCCAATGTTAAATAATTACATTTTATCAACTTAACTTATGTGCCAATGTTACATGCAACATTAAGTGGCCCCAAGAATAATTATATTAAATACATAATGCAAGGTGTACAACACAACTTTTCCTAACATTCTCCCACTTGTTGTATACATTGCATAAGGGGAACAAGTAACCTCAAAACATGAATCAAATGAACAATCCATATAGCCACACATACCATCATGGAATCAAAGTGCTCCATGTGCTCCATCAAGATACCTGCAACAAGAATCAAAGTGACCACCATCCCAAACATGAATGCTCTCATCCTCCATCATGCTAATGCACAAAGATAAGTAAGCCATCCAATAGAGAAGCCACACAATCTGTCACAATGAAGCATAAGTCCTACTCAACTGATATCCCAAACACAAACACTCAATCCAAAGGTATCAATATGCACCAGTAGCTGTCAAGATACACAAACCCAAAACTGAAATAACACCCACAACAAGTGCCAATACATCCAACTATCCATACCTCCAAGGTATACAAAACATAGTAAACTCATGCCATAAACATATACAGCCATAAACTGCAATCATAAACTCCATGTGCAAAACCTGTCAAATAATGGCATACACATCCAAGAGCCCCCACTGCATGGGTAATGCAAATCTAAAAAATATCAAGGCATACCAATTCTACCAATAGCATCATATAGAAAGTGTAAACTACATCATGTAGAACCAAGGAATCATCCACAATGATATGCAAACCTGTATATCAATAACCTATAAGAAAAATCTCCTACATACACCTCTAAATGTCAATTGTGTCAAGTGTGATCTCCTCCACAACACCCCAAAAGAAAATCCATAACAACATCCAACCGTTCAATCACCAAGATCAAACATAACATATGTATCATGTAATCAACATGGATGTAAGCATCTCATAACCAGAGAAGATCAAACTAAATCCATTCCCAATGAAGGAAATAAGCCCAATACATCTCCTAAACTCAACATCAATGAGTGTAATCACAATGCATAAGGAGATAAACATGCCAACACTCCTCAAATGAACCCTCCAAAACCATATATCCATAGCTCAAGATCCATATGTATGAGAAGATAAAGCATAAACATAAAGCACCTGAAACAAACAATGAGCAATACCTCTCAAGTGAAACTGCCAAGTAGATCAAGAGTGGGGAATGAGAATGCTCCTCCAAGACATCCAAGTCATCATGACTCATCCAAGAACACTCTCCTCATAGGTCCATGTTGAACTCATGTCCAATCAAGGTGTAGGCTCCTCGGACTTCCTGCTGAAAACTCATCAAGAGTAACCGTCACAACACATGTCTCTTATCACAAGAGAAATCAAGCCTCACCTATGTCTCTAAGTATCCATAAGTACCTATAACCCACCAGTCCATGCCAAACTCCAAATGCAACATAGCACCATCATGAATTAATCAAGCAAATGATCAATGTATCCAATACCAAGAGAACCACACAAGATCAATGTCATATATCCAATTGCGAATCAAGAACATAACCATGACAACATGATCTAACCATCTCCTAATAGGAGATCTCATACAACAATGCATACATCCTAGTCTCAAGAGAACAAGTACCATGCCAAAAATTTAACATATGATCAAGAGTAAACCATGACATAATACAATAACACCCTAAACCAAGAACCAACATATGTAATCAATATGAATAAAACCATCCCTTGTCAATGAAACCAAAGATGCCAATGAACTATCATTGCATAAAAGTAGAATCCAAGAGTCCATCCATGACACCAACAATCACTGCAGAAGATCATCTACCATCAAATGGTGAATCCACATCACTACCAACAACTCCCATTGAACTGTGATACCGAGTCACACATGGCATCATGACAACCATCCTCTCCATGAAGATCATCCATGTCTACACACACAATTGAAATGTCAATAACATAACAAGTAGAACCAAAATCTCCAAGCCAAGAAGATACCTAAAACCACCAAACCATCATAAACATATCCATCACCACCAAAACCATCACTGTCAAAAGCTCCCACTGAAAAGTGTAATCAAGTTATCCATGAAATCATGATAACAATCTCCTCATGAAGATCAACCAAAGGCCCTCACACAATCAAAGAACTCAAATATAACAAGAGCTCCCAAAAGGAAAATTAAAATCATGATCCTCATACCACGAAGATACACCGCCACAACCATAATCAAGAACCAATCCAACACCACCAACAATGCACTTGCATAAACCATCATCACATGCCAAAGTCTATAATGCACAAGAAAACATCCATGACACCATGATCACCACCAAATGCACTAACAACTCAACCCAACCGTGTCCACATATTTGCATAATCATAGTCAGCTACATAGGTCTCATATCATGACTGTACTTGGTAATACCATCTCACCTCCTCAACATGACAACATAACCAGCAAAACAAGTGACTAAACCAAGCCACCAAAACTGAAAATGCATCAACATTGAAATATCAATGGGCAAAGACAACCCATGTCCAAGTCATAAATGCAATATGTAAGTATAGACCGCCAACAACATTGCATAACTTGTAGATACATCAATGAAGCATATAAATCCAAACATATATTGATAACCATGTCAAAAATAGAATAATCTAAGATGTACAACTGAGCATACAAGGAATCCAACATCAAATTTCCAAGATCCGATCATCCATAAACTCACAGTATCACTATATTCAAAGAAACCCATAAACAAATCAGATAAAGAAAACAACAAATAAACCATGCCAAAATATCTCCAAACTTGATCCACTATGTAGTGCTCTGAACAAGCTTTTTGTTGACTATTCAAAGTCCAAAATTTGACTCTGTATGCACCCGATATGCCCTCTCGAAGCTCAAAATAAACACCTGACTTTGACAAAGTAAAACACTGTCAAAACTGAAAAATCTGGAAAAAAATTTGTCACCACAGTGTAGATCTTTGAGTCAACTTTCCAACGAGTCCAAGAAGTCAAAAAACGGACAATTTGGGTGAAAGTTATGCCCCTTCGAAGCAAAAGCACAGTTTGCACCTGAGGCAAAAAAAAATGTAGCCACCCTTGGTGGTTGGGTGGCGGCCCAACCCAGGCGACGTCGCTCCTTGGGTGGTGGACCCGAAATACGAATTAAATCCAATTAAATTTAATTTACATGCAAAAATATTGCATGGCCCCTTTTTAAAATTACCGGCGGATTTTAATATAAATCGGCGATTTTTCAGAAAAAAATAATTTTTAATTTTTGTTGATTTAAATCCCCACGTAGGGGATGGAGGCAGGTGGTGGGATTTTGGCCCTGTCGGACGGTACCCACCGACAAGGCTGTCAGACTTGCCATAGGAGTACGGCGGCGAGGGGTGGGGTCTGACCCCCCCAAAACTTAAAAACTTTAATATATATATATATTTTTTATTAAAATCTTTTACAATCGGTATTTTCAATTCCGATTTTTTTAATATATTTTTTTTCGTTTTATTTTTGCAGGAGAATTTTTCAATGACGAATTTTTTTTTATTACTATTTTTAAAAAATCGTCTATCTAAATTGGGCTTTTACAAAAAAAAAAACATTTTTTTAGTAACCAAAATAGGGCAAATTATATATCAAAATTCGTCTCTCGGCCAACCTGGATCCAACCGTGAGGTCTGTTTTGGGCCAGGAGATCATTTGTAAATTTTCCCCCACAAAACCCCCACTCAAATACAAAACCAAGAAACCTGTTTCATCCAAAATTTCCCACACCCCAAATCTGCAGACAACCCATCAAAACAGCAAACCCAAAACCCTCAGATCTGCAATAAACAACTTGCAAAACCCTCATATCTTGCCATGCCTTTGATTCTCACATGCAATACATAGATTCAAACTTAAACAAGATTTTTCTCAACTAAGGGTTATTTAATCACAACCAAAGCTCTGATACCACTTGTTGGAAACTTGCAGCCAATTAAAGACAATTTCCATATAACCCATAAAGAAATCTATGCATCTAAGTATTCAGAATCCACATGCAAGAGAATAGACAACATACCCATGAAAATATGACACAAGATATACCCTGAGAAAACCCTCAAGAGGGAAAAAAACCTAGCCTCCAAAAGCATCCATCTCTCATGTATTATTCAGCAATAAAGATTACAATACAACTTTTGAGTCTCCATGAACACCATTGAAGCAACAAGCTCTCTCCAAGCAATCCATGCGAACAAGCATGCAACCACACATCTTATGCCATGCTTCAAACCCTCACAAATGCTAACCAGAGCTAATCATGCAAAATTGCATCTCACAATAACTACCTTTGTGGTTGCTTTTATAGAAGCAAGCTCCCACAAAACCACTAAGTGGTATTACACAAAACTATGTGACAAACTATGAGATTACAAACCATGTCCCCTTATTTAATATTGGGTGCTTTATTTATTATTTTCCCCAATGTTAAATAATTACATTTTATCAACTTAACTTATGTGCCAATGTTACATGCAACATTAAGTGGCCCCAAGAATAATTATATTAAATACATAATGCAAGGTGTACAACACACCTTTTCCTAACACACGAGGCAAGAAAACTTCATAAATCTTATACTTTATGTCATGGGAATGACTATTCGGCATCCTACTACTCCAGTACATCAACTAGGACTAATTTCGCCTGTTATACAGCCGAATCTAGTTTTCATCGAAGCAGAGCAGTCAGATATCATCAATAGCTTGCAGACCTTTATTTTTGAAAATCATACATCTACCACTCAGTGGAGAAACGCGGCTACAACTCTGGATAAAGAAGAAGAGAAAGCATATCTTGTAGCAGGTAGACCAATCTTGCCACCTCATGTGTGGAATTAAGCATCCTGGCGTACCGAGTATATACAAGAAGAAGGAGAGGAAATCCTCCTATCCATCCAGATCCTGTTTTCCAAGAAGCTCCTGATCAGTTCACTGAAGATCAAGCTATTGAAGAAGAAATTCACATTCCCACACCAGAAGAAATGGGTGATCATAACAACAACGATAACCACAACAATCGAAATGGAAGAAACACAAGACGTCCTGCCCCCTTGCCTTGGGGTGACAATATTGGACTGTTGGCTTTACAAGGACACCATGAACTACCCAAGGGTTCACGCAAGTTTTTCCTGAGATTTCAAGGTGATGGTTCTAGACATCCTGATGAACATATTTCAGCATTCACAGTGGCATGTTTCGTCTTGCATGTTGCACATGAGGACATCATAGTACGTCTCTTTGTGGAGACTCTTGAGAACAACGCAACAGAATGGTTCAACAATCTTGAGCCAACCATCATCACCAGTTGGGCAGTCATGAGTGAGAAGTTTTTGGCGAGGTTTAAGCCCGCCGAGGACAGTCACAAACTTTTTGCGCAACTCTCGAATTCGAAGATGGAGAACCATGAACCGATGAGATAATTTTTAGCGAGGTTTAACTGCCTTATTACACGTCTTTCTCACACTTTAAATCCATTTGACAAAATTCTGATGAGTTCCTTCATCAACGCACTGCCATCAAAAATTTCCTTTTTCTTGAAGATAAGTGAAGAAAATAGTTTGCAACTCCTTCAAGAAGAAGCAATCAAGCTCAAAGATAATATGATTACAATGGGAAAGATGAAGAATTATTTGATCAGACCGCTCGTACAAGCATTGGTTGATCCGTTGCTACAGAAGGTAGCAAACGAGGTGACCATACTGAAAAGACAGTCACCCCCTCAAGGGCAACCAGCCTTGCCCACACCACCATCATTTCAACCTCAACAACAATACCAGCCAAGAAGAAACAACTTACAGCCGTACAATAACTTCAAGCCAAAGTTTCTACAAGGACAACCAAGGAAAAATAATGATGTTGAGAAGTCCACAGTCTTTTGCACTTTCCATGATTCTATTGAACACACCAGGGCTACATGTCCGAAAAATCAAAGAATGAATCAGCTCATGGGATTTGTCGATACTGATCCCAGTTCAGGTTTTGTACCTTCTAGTTCAAACATCATCTCTTCACAGATAGACGATTTTGATGGCGACTTCACAATGGGTATTTTGATCGAGAACCCGTAAATGAAGAACAAGAAGAAAAATACCGCCACTTTTCTCTCGCGGTTAATCATGAGAATGTCACCTCACCTGTGTTCACATGTGCACAACATTTCAAAGCACAAAAGGAGGAGGAAGAGAAGCGTAATTCAAATGGAAAAGGAAAGGAAGTAGCTTCTACTTCCAATTCTAAAGCTTCACAAGAAAACATCTTGTCGACTGCTCTAGATTCATCTTCAACAAGTTTCGACATCGTGTCTTTTATGATGAAGACGAAGGTGCAGATCTCTCAACTGGAGTATCTACAGGATCATCCAGAATAGCTAGATAGAATCTTGAAAGTTGTAAAAAAGAAGGTTGCTGCCCAGCCAACATTACTATAGTCCTTCATGCCTGCAGAAGAGAAGCCAAAACCATTCTATATATCTTTGTATATAGGAGGTTTCAAGCTGAGATATTGTATAATTGACAGTGGAGCTTCCAACAACGTTATGCCTCTACAAATTATGAATGCGTTGGGACTATCATGCACTCCTACTCAAGAAAAGTGTTACTCACTTGAGTCTAAGTCGGTGCCGTTAGTTGGTCAACTCAAAGATGCACAAGTAAGGTTAGTGTCATGTCCTGAGAAGAAAATCATGATGACCATCTTGGTGGTTGATATTCCTACCAGCTACGAGATGCTACTTAGCAAGATTTTTTGTAAGGATCTTGTAGGAGAGATTTAGATGGATTGGTCGTTCGCGAAAATTCCATTGAAGAAGGGCACATTCAAGCTAGAGCTAGAGGCAAAGTCAAAGTTTACGGTGGTAAATTCCCAGGATCCACATGCTCAAGTGTTATATCAAGACATGGGTCCAGGCACATATGCTATGGTGTCAGAAGTGACTGAAGATTGTCAAAGTTTTGCACTTTCCACAGAATTGTCAAATGAAGAATCTAATATGTGGAAAATGCAGGTTGACGGTAGTTGCTCAACATCAGGCTCAGGAGTGGGAGTAGTGATTATCTCTCCCGAAGTTCGTCTATATCCTTTCGCACATAGGTTGCAATTTGAATGCACCAATAATACTGTTGAATACGAAGCGCTTTTATTAGATCTCAAGAACGCAAAGGATATGGGGATCAAGTTGCTTCAAGTTGAAGGAGATGCAGAGTTGATTGTTAAACAAGTCAAGGAGTAGTTACATGTGAGAAAGAATCGCCTTCAATTCTAGAGGCAGAGGGTGTGGAATGCAATCGACCAGTTTGATGCATTTAACATCAAATATATTCTGAGAACAGATAATAGCAAAGTTGATGCACTAGCAGTTTCAGCTACTCTTTTCATGCCGCATTCTGACTTACATCAGAATTCATTTGCTATTGAGTTGATCTACAAGCCAGTTGTTCCTAATAACTCAGACAACTAGAAAGTCTTTGATGATGATAAAGATATTGAAGAATTTATCGTCATGGGAGATAACTACAAAGAATTGTTCTTTGAAGGAAGTTCTACTCCTTTCAGAGAGTCAATTGTTGAAGACTCTAAAGCTACAGAATCTGAAATCATACAACTGAAAGGAAATCAGATTCTAAGGGTTTTGTATCTTTAGAGGATATTTTTGACCGGCATGACCGATATATCCAAGATCAGAAGATATCAGGTGTTAACACTTCTGTAGAATACAATCAAGTCAACATAGGTATTGAAGACAAGCCTCAGTTTGTTAATTTAGGCAAGTTTTGTACTCCAAAAGAGACTAAGAATTTTATCGCCTTGTTCAAATAGTACAAGGATGTATTTTCTTGGTCTTACAAAGATTTGAAGATCTTTACACCTGTAGAATTGTCACATACAATTCATCTAATGTCTGATGTCAAGCCTTTCAGGCAGAAACAGAGACACTATAATCCGTGAATTCAAGATACTATCTATGTGGAGATTCAGAAGATGGTGGACTCAACGATAATTTTTCCTATTCATCACTCCACCTGGGTGTCCAACATAGTTCTTGTACGCAAAAAGAACGGTGAAATCAGAATTTGTGTGGATTTCAGGAACTTGAATCAATCATCCTTGAAGGACAATTACCCATTGCCAATCATGGAGCATACCTTACAAACAGTCACCGGATCAGAGATGCTATCTCTTCTTGATGGTTTTTCTGGTTATAATCAGATTGCAGTGGCAGAGGAGGACCAAATTAAGACAACTTTCACCATGTCATGGGGGACGTTTGCTTATGAAAGGATGCCTTGCGGCCTTATCAACTCCGGTGCTACATTTCAAAGGGCCATGGATTTGGTGTTTGGGGATCTTAGGAATAAAATCATAGTCGTCTATCTTGATGACTTAACTTTTTTTTAGATAAACGGGAAGACCACTTTTCACACTTGGTAAAAGTGTTCGAAAGATGCAGCTATCACAAGATATCATTGAATCCCAAGAAGACCATCTTTGGGGTGACAGAAGGAAAGTTACTTGGCCATATCGTTTCCAAAGAGGGGACCAGAATTGACCCAAATCGGGTGGATTCAATCAAGAGCCTGTCTCTTCCAACAAATAAAATGCAGGTGCATTCCTTTTTCGGTAAAGTCAACTTTATACGAAGGGTTGTACTTGATTTCTCAGAGCTGACAAAGGAGATTTCAGCAATGATGAAAAAGACGTCCACTTTCATATGGACAGAAGAAGGAAAACAAGCCTTTATTAAAATCAAATAAGCTATTGCTAATGCACCAGTGTTAGTTCGGCCTAACATTAAGAAGGATTTTATCCTCTATTGTTATGTGTCAAAACACACGCTATCTACTATATTGACTTAGAAGCTCAGTGAAGAAGGAGAATCTCCGATTGCTTTCATGAGTGCCAGTTTCAAGGATAGTGAATCGTGCTATTCTCAAATTGAGAAGAATGTGTATGATATCGTCAGAGTTGTCAAGAATTTCAGGTTTTATCTCTTGAATTCTCATACAACGGTGTTTGTCACCAATCTGGCGATTAAAAGCATGCTAACTCAATAGGAGATGGGCACGAAAAGAGGAAATTGGATTGCCAAAGTTCAAGAATATGATCTAGAAATAAAGTCGGCCAAGCTCATTCGCGAGCAAGGTATTTGTCGATATTTGGCAGAAGATGGAGATAAAAAGCATCAAAGCAATGGTGGATCTGATCCTGAAAAAGAAATCGAAGAGGACCTTCCTTTGGTCTTATTAGTTGATTCTACGGAGAAATGGTACACACCTTTATGGTATTATTCCACATATGGAGAATGTCCATGTCACATGGACAAACAACAAAAGAGAACATTAAAGTTGAAAGCACAGAACTTTGTGCTTATTAATAACTTTATGTACAAGCGTGGCCTTGACGGAAATTTTCTACTATGTGTCGAAAGGGACCAGCAACAAAAATTGTTGGAAGCTTTTCATAGTCAAGCATGCAGAGGACACTTTTCATCGAGAGTCACTACATTCAAGATTCTGCGAGCACAGTTTTATTGGCCAACTATGTTTCATAATGCATATGATAGGGTGTATAAGTGTCAACTATGTCAGCAGTTTGCTAGTAAAGTGAAATTGGAATCTCTTCCACTCAAGTCAGTTATCATCGATGCTCCATTTCAACAATGGGGTATAGATTTTGTAGTTCCTATTAATCCAAGTTCCAGTAAGGGGCATGTCTATGTCCTGACAGTGATAGATTATTTCACGAAGTGGGTTGAGGCGGTTCCTATAACTAAATGAGCTACTTCCAAAGTTTTTTGCAATTTTCTAAAGGAGAATATTATTTCACACTTCAGAGTGCCTCGTAAAATTGTGGTTGATAATGCAACATGCTTCTCATCAGAGGAGATTTTGAGTTTTTGTTTTGATCACAGCATCATACTGTCACATTCATCAGATTATTACCCTCAGGGTAATCGACAGGATGAATCATCAAATAAGAACATTGTCACAATTGTGCATAAGTTGGTTGATTCAAATCAGCAGGCTTGGCACACAAAGTTATACAACGCTCTTTGGGCTAATAGAATCACCCCCAAAAGAGCTATTGGCACCTCGCCTTTCATTATTTTGTATGGTAGAGAAGCAGTTTTTCCCATCACCTTAGAGTTGTCTACTTTACAGCTGGCATCTACTTTGGAGGATGAAGAGTTCAAAGATCCTATTCAGAAGCGGATGTTGTTCCTAATGAAGCTTGAAGAAGAAAGGACAGAGGTTGTTGATAAAATCACTCAACATCAAGAGCGAGTGAAGAATATTTTTGACAAGAAGGCTCGTCAAAGAGACTTCGAGATCGAAGATCAAGTCCTTTTGTGGGACAAAAGGCATGAACCTAAAGGAATGCATGGTAAATTTGATTCCTTATGGTTAGGACCCTTTCAGATCCATGAATCTACAGGAGAGAACACATACATTCTCTCATATTTGGATGGAAGGCTTCTCCCACTTCCTTATAGCGGGCAATATCTCAAACACTTCAACCCTCCCTAGGAGGAGTGACTCTTTGTAAATATTTTGTAAATACTTTTTATGTTTTATCGTTATGTCGTTTTGTGTTTCCTCGTTCTATGATGTTATGTCATGTTTAAGGTGATTTAAGTAGTCTTGTTTTAGGTGATTATTAGGTAAGTTAATGTTTCTTTTTTAGGTGATTAGGGAAAGTCCTAACTCCATATGCCCAACTGATAAGTCACTGGTCTACAAAAACACAGATAATCTCAGGTACTCCTATGTCGTAAGTATTCGACATGGTCACCATACGAAGCCTAATGTTGTACCCAAACCAATTTTTTTGCTACATTAAGGCATTTTGCTAAAAGAGTCTAAACCTTGTTAAAATGATGTCAAAACACAATTTTTGGGAAAATCAGGTATGGACTTTGTGTCAGTTTGATGTCTAGAAGATACTGGTAAAATTTGAAAAATTGAAAATTAGGGTTTTTTAAGCTCCGTTTCAGGACCTGAAACCCTAAAAATTGAAGCTTGTCAAAATTGACTGAAAAATGATTTGATTGGCTTATTTTGCTTAACGATCACAATGGTGAAGTTAGATTCAGTTAAAACTCAGTCTAAGTCTGGTGGGTAGTTTTCACTTTTTCAGATGGAGAAATGAGATTTCTAGAGTCATTAATTGCAGATGGCCAGATGTCAGATATTGATAGCTAAGCCTAAAAACACTCAACTGAAGAATTTTTGGCGAGATAAGTGCTAAGTAATGCTTCGTCTCGAAGGATATTTTTAGTTTGGATGAAGATCATCAAAAAATTTCTAACTCTGGAGCACCAGAGCCCTTGGAGGCCAAGGGTGCCCTAGATTTTAAAGGCCCAAAAGTCATTTTTGAGACTTGTCACTTCTAGGAGGATTTGTCAGGAATACTGTTAGCTTCACGATGAGCTATCCAGCCATCCTGAAAGATATATTCAGCACTTGTTACGAGGAATTCAACAAGAAATGAGGAAGATGAAAAATGACTTACACTAGAGGGAAAAGTGCAACTTTTGAGAAAGGCGGCCATCTTTTTGAGGGGTCAAATGAAGGTTTTTGATCAAACAACACCTAGGATGTTTGTCTCACATTTGCTCAGGCTTCGCAATGCATCCATCAGCAGGTGAATCTGAGTTGTTGAATTGCCTAAGCCAGAGGTCAAACGCGAGGTTAAATCTTGGTCAAAATATTGAGGCAAAAGCAAAAGAGCACATTTTGAAAAAGGTGCTTGAGATTTTGGAGTCTTGAATGCCTTCTTTTTTATGATCTCAGGTCTTCATCCTAACCATGTTACATTCGTCTCTCCATTTCCTGTCTCCGTCAGATCAAAAGTTGACTCAGCAGTCTATAGTTGAAGTTTTAGCGATATTTTGGCCAGTTTAGAAAATGGCTCTGGGATGAAAAGAGCACATTTTTCAAAAGGCGCCCTTGATTTTCAACCCCCAAATGAGGTTTTCAAAGGAACTGTTCTCTTGAGGTTGTTGTGTGGAATGAAGCCAGCTCCGCAATGAGCCAGTTATCCAGTCCTAAAACTTTGTCAAACAGAAGTTATGGAGGATTTAGTTTTTCCTTCGCATGGAATAAAGATGGAAATTTGGCCGTCTGAGAGAAAGCTCAGCTTTTGCAAAGGGAACTTGGATTTTTGAGCCCTCAGATCTTAGTTTTGTGGTATGTAGTCTCAAGGAGTGTTTTGATTAGTTTTTGTCCTGCTCTACAATGCAATTGTCAGCCAGTCAATCAGTGAGCTCAGTCAATCAGTATCAGGGATGGAATAGAGGCTCCAGAGAGGTTCAAAATCTAGTTTTCATGAAAATGGTTTAAGTCTGAAGAAAAATGCCAAAAGTCAGTTGATTGTTCAAAACTCAAAATCACGTGTGCCCTAAAAGAGGAATTTTAAATATTATTTCAATATTTGAATTTCGAATTTCAATTGAAGTGAACGATTTCTTGGTTGTCATCTTCAGTTGACATCTTTGCATGTCAGGTGCTTTTTCAGTTTTGCATGTTGAGTTAACTTATTTGCATGTCTAGTTAACTGGTTTGCATGTTGAGTTATTATTTTGCATGTTCACTTAATTGAAGCTCATGTCAAGACTTAACTAAAGCTTTAATGCATGGCACATGTCAAGATTTATCTCAAGATATCAAAGGATGGCACTTTATTTAATATTTTTAACTGAAGCTTTAAAGCAAGGAGCTTTATTTAGGATTTTTAACTGAAGTCTTGAAGATGGCAATCTATTTTATGTCAAATATTAAAGCATGGCACTTTATTTAGGGCATATTGATCATTAGTTAACTGTTTTGAGAGCCAATCATAGGCTAGGCATGGGTGTTTTGAGAGCCAATCATAAGCCAAGCGCCATTTTTAGGATTCACATGAATTTACCACACTTTTGATGAGAAAGCCTATTTATTCAAACTTAGGCGTCCATTATTCTTCATCCCAAGCAAGAGGAAATATGCCTTTCTTGAGCAAAAAAATATTTGAAGGTGCTACAGGTGTCACATTTCAGTGTTCTTCGTAGCAACGGATTCAGATTGTTCAGAAGATTAATTTTCCAGAGTTAGATTTCTAGTACATGCAAGTTTCATCAAATCTCAATCAAGCATAGGTGATTTTCTACATAAGTAGAATAAACAAAGAAAAAAAAACTTTTATATTTTGTCTAATTTCTTTTATTCTTATCTTAGGTATTCTTTGCATGTCAGAGAAAATGATAAAAAATTTAGAGTTTGATCATTTGGGTTCACATACTTCAGCATCAGCATCAAAACCCATGTCTTAGATTTTTCCAAGAAAATTGCCCCGCAGCTTTCTTCTAAAGCTATGTGCTTTTTTCTGAGAATTCCTTTGCATGTGGGTCCAAAACACTTCTTTTTCAAAATCAAGTTATCTATGTTGCCTTAGATTTCCGTTTTGCACAAAACCCATGTTCCAAATTTTCTCGGGCAAAATTGCCCCGAGCGAGCTCTAGAACCCTACTTTTCTAAACTAAAAAACCTCTACATGCCTACCTAAAACTTATTTTTTTGAATTTTTATTGATCTAGGTTTGCTTAGAATTCAGTTATGCACAAAACCCATGTTTCAGAAAAAATCTAAAAAAATTTCTCACAACGAGCTATTTTTAGCCTTGTCTAGAGCTTTTTCAGCCTTTTCAGAAAGTTGTCAAAATATAGCCATGTTCACAGTCAACAAGCATTTTTTTTAGAATGCAGTTCAACCAGACTGAATTCAACACCAAATCGGTCTTAATTCATAATTTCATCAGAAAAGCTGACACCGATTTGCATCAAGTGTATCCGAAGGGTTGATAGGTGTAGTCACTCAAGGTTTGCCTCGTATAGCTGATTGTCTTCAAAGGTCAGTTTAGAGGGTTGAACACCGTTGGAATTCTACATGTGTAGCAAGTTTACGTGTATTTCTCACAACCAGAGTGTCTTTAGTCAAACTTCGTGGTTTCATCATGCAACATACTTTCATTGAGAAGAATCAAGAAAAGCATCAGAAGTGTTAAGTTGCAAGAGGAATAGAGGTTATCACTCCATTTACGGAGCCACCAAAGTCACTCATGTCTCATGACATTATCTTCATGAAGATGGTACCTATGCTGATCTCGAGGTGGTGCAAACTGAGTTCTAAAAGCTTTTTCGTGATATCTTGATGGAGGCCCTATGGCGTCCAAGTTGGATCACATCTCAGTGATGACTAATAATTTCAAACAGGCAACTGAAGAGGTCAGAGAATGCATGCGAGCAATCAGAGATGGTGACAGGGAGTTGAAAAGGCAAGTTATCATTGTCGACAGTGTCAAAGTACCAGAGGATGGGGCAATCGACCAGTTCTTGGACGAGGTGTTAGATCGTGATGATCTGGAGTGATCAGTCAGTTGTGACCTGCAGTTATTTTCAAGGATAGAGTCAAGAGCAGCAGTTAACTCAAATTTTAGTCTTGAGTTCTTGTTGGTTTCATGCACGCACATCTCTTCCTTGGAATTATCTTCATAGGAGTTAGACTTTCATTTAGGGTTTTCGTTAACTGATGGTAGTGTTCCAGTTAACTTGCTTTCAATAAGGACGTGCATGCTTGCACATTGTCCATTTAGATTAGATGTTTCGGTTAACTGATGGTAGCTTTCCAATTAACTGTATAGTTTACTTTATTAGGGTTTAGCAATAAAATATCACATGCTTGCGAGACTGTAGTTGACTCAAGGTGATTTTAGGGTTCCCTACACCTTTTGATGTCTATAAATAAGAGCTTTCAGCTCATTTGTAAATAACTTTTGCATGAGAGTAATATATGATGTGCCCACCTTGCCTGTAATATTGTTTATTATGTATCTGTTTGCGAGTATTTATTATGATGATGAATTGTTATGCCACTCGGGTTTCATGCAGTTATTGTGGTGAATGCTTATCTTAGTTGGATATAGTGGCTAGTTCGATCGTAAATTGTATGTGTGTTTCGTTTATGCAATTTACTGTCCTAGTTGGCTATCCTTTGTGTTTTGTTTTCAATAAGCCTATTCAGATTGAGCAAATAGTTGTGCCCACCTTGCCTTCATGTTGAGAATCTGTATTTAAAGCTTATCGTGTGATGTGTGTGATAATAAACTTGTTTAGACCAGCAAATAGTTGTGCCACCTTGCCCTCATGTTGTGAATATGTACCTAGTTTATCATATATGAACATTCCTACTCCATTTCCTCATGCTCTATTTACTTGAGGAGACTGGATAGATTTAAAGCTTTAGTTTTAGTTGTAGTTATTGATCTACAAAACAAGAAAATCCTTAGCTACAATTTTTGTGGTTTTCTTAACCTTGTGCCTCTTACAGCTGAGACAAAAAGATAGGAAATAATTTAGTTTACTTTTCAAGCATTTTGTCTGCACAACAAGGGAGTTTCCCCTCCTAATTTGAAGAGCACTCATTGCATAGTGTGCATAGTTTTCTATACCAACTTACACTCTAGAGGTGTTAGTTGTTATGCCAACACCTTTCTATACAAAGTGTGAACATAAGAGTCATCAGCAAGTCTCTTTGAAAAAATTTCCAAGGATTTCCCCTTCTAGCAAAAGTCTCTTTACAATGCAAATAGCCTGATATTTATAGACTTTCTTCCTATAACTACCCAGTAACTACCTCAACTACCTTTTTAAAATACAGTGAGTTTGAAAATAATAAACCTTATTTAACTAGGATTTTCATCACTTTTTTGGAAAATAAGGTTCATTTTCTAACCTTTAGTTACAAGGAATGACATAAGCCACTTTTCCCAAAAAGTAATTTGAAAATTATAACTTCTAGTTTATGGGTTATGCTTAGGTACTTTCCATGTCAGTTTGCTCATTTTTTCATGGTAACCACCACACCATCCAGCCAATTAAGAACATAAAAATTATATGCTTTTGTTTAACATGAACACACAATTATGAGGCTCTCCATGATGATGAAAAAATCAAGTGTTGCAATGTGCCCATAGGTTGGTAGGTTAATCATTGCCATAAAGAATATCCATTCAATAGAAAATTTATTTCAAATAGATGTACTCCAACTACATATGCTAAGCATTCTTTCCTTAGGAAGTTTCGTCACCTAGTTTTTATCACTTGAATTTGTTGAATCCCTCTGTGGATCTATATCAAACGTGTTTCAACCATTACACATTCTTCATCTAAAGTAGAAATTGAATCTTCATGTTCATCTTCAAAGTCTTCATTTTTAGATAAATTACACCCAGTGAAATCGTCACCCTTGAAATTATTAAACTGTGGTGTCAATGATTCATTCACATCTATATCATTGGAGTGAAATTTATTATTTGAACAAGCTTGAGGTTTTTCACAACATGTGAAGCAATGTTTTCTTAATAAATCATTTTCAAGGACTAATTTTTGATAAGCATTAGTAGTTGAACATACAAAGTAGTCCTCAGGACTTAAAATGTGATCTAGCTCCAAAAGAAGCTTGCTATAATTAACATGCCATGGGACCTTGTATTTGGCCTCCCTAAAAAAAAAATTGCTAGAGTAGGATTTGTTTTTATCATACACATTTATTGGTCATGGGCTTCAAGTTTCTAAGGTCATCCATGGCTAACTTTCTTCTTATCACACCCACCTTAAAAAGACCAATTAAATCTTCATTGAGTGCCAATTATACATAGCTATCACGTTCCATGATCCTTGGATCTATGTTTGAATTTGGCTCTTTTCATTCCCATACAATTTTATCGGCCCACACATCCCATAGTTGTATATAAATGTTATAACCAAATTCACACCATGCACACCAGTAGCCATGAGAAAGTTACCCTAGCAATTATTTCTCAAAATGGGTCAAATTTGTCCATAATACCCTCAAGTTTGCGCTACTCTAGGATAATAATAGTTCATGCCTTGTAATACTTTCCATTGTCTATGCTCCCATATTTTGCAAGAATTTCTAGTTCCAAAGCTTCATTCCACCATAGGTCAAGAGGATACTTGCAAAGATTGTGATTTTGGATTTGCATTTTCTTGATACTTTCCTTCACTTTGCATAGATATCTTCATTTGGCACAGGCATGGCATTTCTATAAGACCACATTTATTCAAGGAAGTTTTTCAAAGAGTTCACACACTCTATTTAAGCTTCCACATTTTGCTTATATTTGTAAAAAAATAAACCAAAACCAACCTCACAACTACTACTTTATTCATAAATACAAATACTGGCAAAGCTTACAAAAATTGATTTGACGCCTGCCAATAGCATTTGCTTGAAATTTTTCAAAGTCTTATTCAAAAAATATATTTTATATATATCTTGAAATCATTGTATTCCTTGGGATGTTATTTGAGGAATTTTGTTAAAGAATTAACATGCCTTGTATATAGCATTTCATCAAGTTCTCTGAAGAATTATTCAAACCTTTCTTGTGCCTTGTCTATGCATCCATATTTTACAAATCCTTTTACCAAAGCCTTTTCACACTCTCCACTATAAGAACCAATTCCCTAGTAACTGTCACGTCTCATACAATGACTTATTTTGACCATTGACTTATCTTGACCATGATTTATTTAGATAATGTTTGACCATGACCTTATGAGATTTAATATACGAAGTATGATATGTGTTAAGAGCAATGCTTTAATATAATTGTTTTCTTTCAAGAATTATGAATGCATTCATATAAAATAGAAATGTTGAGTTAATTATTGTTTCTACAATGGTTACTAATACACTTTTGTTTTGCACGCCTGAGTGCATTTGAGTGGCAGGTGATCGAAGGCCAAGGAGATCGAAGGCCAAGAGTGTGATTGAGGAAAAGGAGGTTAGCTTCTCGACAGGGTAAAAGAGGAGAAACTCTCGGTTACGCACACACCACTTAAATCATGTAGCTGCATTAGGTCATGTTCGTTTTTACAATGTGATTGCGTGAAAATGATTAGCATAGCAAATTTAAAATTATGGTTTAATTAAATTGTGAAATAATATGGCTTATTTTATTTTATTAATCTCCATTTTATTTGAGCAACAAAAAGGGAAAAGGATTCTATTTTAAAAGAAATATGATTAAAAATAAAATAAGATAAATAAAATAGAATATTGTGGTTTCATAAATAAAAACTTAGAGTTAGCATAAAATAAGGATATAATTCAGTTTTGTATATAAATTTTCCAAAAAAAAAATATTGAAGAATGAACAGCCCGAGAGAACATTGGGCTCTGGAAATTCTGTCTCAAAACCAACAATTCACTGGGCATGTGGCAATCCTTGGAAACTGCTGTCATCTGGAAATTTTATGCATGATCCTCGAAAAAGAGGAAGAGGGCTTTAAGAAAGAAAAGAGAATTTTGAATGGAAGGATATATCGAAGAGCTCTGGATCAGAGGCGAAGAAGGTATTGTGGAACAACTGCATTGGAAGCAAATTGTGCCAGGTTCTCTTCATTGCTATGCCTTCTTTTAATTTTATTGTAAAAAAACTGCAGTAGGACATGTTTTATCCTCTGTTTAGAGTGCAAACATCTGTGAAATTTTTCCAAATTCGTTTTGAAATCTGGGTATCAGCTTACTACTCTGTGTTGCAATTATAGAATACACATTCCTTCTTCAGAGTTAGGGTTTTCGTTTTGTGGCAAGTCTGCATTTTTCTCAAGTGTAATTACAATTATATGTCTCCATATCTGGTTTGTTTAAAAATTCTGTCAAAATGTCTTGAGATAAATCCGAATGCAGTTTATACTGGGAAAATGTCTTTCTTTTTTTTGAGTTTTGAAATTGTTAAGGGATTAATTCCCTTGCCCTCCCCATGGGAAGGTCGTGGACTGTGGGAGGCTCGCGCCCTCCACAGGCCGCGGCCTATGGAGAGGGCACGAGCCCCTCACAGCCCGCCCCCTCCCCGCCCCCTCCCCATGGGAGGGGCAAGGGCTTCCCCTGAGCCCTTTAGTCGCTCAATGCCAGTAAGGAAACCATGGAAAATATCATGTTCTGTGTGCACGACCAGTGAATTCTTCAATCAGATTTTGAAAACCAGAATTTCTTATTTCAAAGTATACACAGCTATACATGAATTTTACATACATATATATATATATAGTTATCCATGCACATATGTGCCAGAAAATAGTATGAACTCTGTTTAATTCATTTCCAGAACAGAAAATAGTATGAACTCTGTTTAATTCATTTCAGAACAGAAAATAGTATGAACTCTGTTTAATTCATTTCCAGAACAGAAAATAGTATGAACTCTGTTTAATTCATTTCCAGAACAGAAAATAGTATGAACTCTGTTTAATTCATTTCCAGAACAGAAAATAGTATGAACTCTGTTTAATTCATTTCCAGAACAGAAAATAGTATGAACTCTGTTTAAACTCATTTCCAGAAAGTAGCATGAACTTCTGTTAATTACACACCATTATCTCAGATTTGTTAAACCTGAAACAAGAAACAGAAATGTTTTTGAGACACCATCTTGATTACTTTAAAGCAGTACAATCCTGAGTAAAGGAATACAACACAAAAATCTGAATGAAAGTCTATCTTTCAAACCTTAGAATTACTGAATAAATTGCACTGTATCAGTATATTATTATTATTCTGTAACCTGCATTGAATTTGGGAATTAAACTGTCTGTCAGCTTGAGCTTGGAAAGAAAAAGAAATGCATACTGAAAACAGAAAACACTGTTCTTTCTTTCTATTAGTACACTGAAAAGTATCAATATATATATGTTATTCTTTAAAACAAAGCCTTTATCCAAATCAAAAGGGTTACTTTTTAAAGAATAAATGATATCTTTCAATTGAATTACAAGGGATGTTCTGAAATTCGCATTTGAAATTCTTTGAAGAATTAATCATTGAAACATGTATGAAAATGTATAAAGTTTTACTTTAGTATTTATACTTCACTATGGTAACTTCCGGGACAGGGTGCCGAAGGTGGGCAAACAGAGACGGTAGTATTACCTTTTCTAATCTACCATTTACTTGTATTATTTTTCTTGGCCAAGCACTGTACCATTGAAATAGATGGGTTGTTTGTTTTAAAAGCCTAGAAATTTATTTGAGTCTCTGCCACCTCCTGTTGCAAGAAATGTGTTTATTTCATGTTAGAAATGCATATAGGCATCAGGCACGCACCGAGAGTGCCCTCTTGTTTTACCGTTTCGGGTTGCTAGGCTCCTTTATGCAGGGCCGGGGATTCCTTCGAGTTAGGAAGGGACCCGGGGAAGTCATGGACTTCGTGGTTGGGCGGAAAAGGCGCCTGAATCACATTCTTGGCCCCAGCTCGCAAGAAGACCAAGGTGTCACGGCGGTTGGTGGTTCCAAGATTATTTGCTATTGATGTACTTATGTATCATTCAGATTTGGCTTGTGAAGCCATTGTAAATGTATATGCATTTTGACATTCTTGTTAAAAACTTGAAATGGAAGTATGTTTTGAAAGTATTTAATGTAACATTGATTTTGAGAGGTTAAAGTTTTATAACTTAGCATAGAAAAGATGTTCTATTAGAAGGATTGATTCCTCCAAGTGAGGTTGAATATATGTATATGAGGAAGTCATTGAAATACTTATGCTTTGACACATTACATTGATGATATTATTGTATGAAATGCAATTTAAATTCTCTTTATTTCATTTGGAAGTGTTATGAGAAATGTTGACTTTATGGAAACCTATTTATAATGGTTTGAATAAATTTAGAATACTCTTAATTTCTCTTTAATGCTGAGTTAAATGGTTTGGAAACACTCTTAATTTTCCGTGCGCTACAGTAACTATCTGAGGAAGTGATGAGACAGGAATGTCTTATTTCTTTATTTTAGTTATATGCTTTTATCTTATTTCTACTAAACTCTAAAAGACATTACCAGACCTTTTTATATACTTTAAGAATCTTAAAGCATTTGAATTTGATATATGTTATATTAATAAGTGTGTGTATGAACTTTGAATGTGAGTTTAGTAGAATTTCATGTTTAATCATAGTTGTTAGAAATGCAAATGCCTTGAAGAAATAAGGACTATCCCTTGCAACAAGGAATATTTCAACCCACAAAAAAAGGCTTTTCAACATGCAACAGAAGGATGGCAGTTCGATGTAGAGGAGTTAATCTTCTACAACACAATCACACCTTCAGAAAAAGATGAAAGAGATCATTTAAGAACAAGATCATGGATGACCAAGTGTCACTCCATCTTTTAATAAGTCATGAAGGGGAAAGGAGTTTGTTCCAATAAGGAATAGGAGGTGTAACAAGAACTACTATGTCAGGGGTGTGTTTTCAGTTTATAATGGTTATCTTGATTAAGTGCAAAGTCCTTATTCAACTTCTACACTCTTGTTTTGTTAGTTATTATTTTCTATTTTAGAAAAAACCTAGTCTTCTTCATGTTCTTATCCAGGAGAGTTGACATATGCTTTTAAGTTTGTTTACAATTCATAAATAAATGGACTCTCGTGGACCTTATATATTAGGATACCTTGTTAGAAGGATAGCTAGATCTTGCTTGTATTAGACTGGATAAGATTTTTTGTTAGATTCTGCTCAAAAGCTCTGTGTATGATTGGAATATAATAAAGAGAAGATATTCCAGTAGCATGTTTTCCTAAGTGAGTAATTGAAGGAGATTTTGTGGATGCAATGGCTCAAGCAAGGGCCACTTGAGGTAATGCAAAGCCACATTAGTTTAGTTGAATAATTAGATTATACACTACAAGTTTAATTTGTAGTTTTCAATTTATGCTATTATTAATGTTGTGTTGTAAATTCTGAATTGAGAATCTTTATTTTATATTATATTCAATACTCTAGAAGGTTAGTTGGATTAGGACATGCTACAACATAATAGTTATTAAGTTATAATCATAAGTATTAAGTACCCATAACAATTAAGCAATTATTAGTATCTGCTTACTCTATTTTGAAGATAAAAGCTAATTTCAATTAAAAGCTCTTGATGCATTTATCTGTGTTCAATTCACCTATATTCAACCAATGTAGGATGTTTAGAATTCTCAAATGCATATATATGTTGCCAACATCATCTAAAGTCTACGAATTCCTAGTTGATAATCTAATGAATCCCTCTCTTGAATGATGAACTGCTTAGTTTAGGGATCTTCAGGTCCATTAATTCGTGTGTATGAATGTATCTACACCAACTAATTAGACATTAGAAGAAGCTCTACATAAAGCTTTCAAAATATGTTATATATTTTCTTATTTTGAAGTGATTCAACACTTAGAAGTGAATCCATAAGAACCACACCAAGAGATACTGTATGAATTATTACTTTGGATTTGTTACCTTCTTGGATGTATGAAGTTGTCTTAGCCGATTTCTTTTTTCACCATACATTGCAAACAATGGCATGCTTGAACCACCATATCTTGCTTCATGCATGTTAGAAATATGACCTTTTTCCTGCGACTTCATGACTCGAATGGTCACTCTTATGCATATCAAATAATTAATAAGATGTGTAGAGAATATATTATTAATGGCTTCTGTGAATTGCATAAGTAGTCTAAATCCCTTGTTGGTTCTAGTGTTATTTATCCATATATCTTTAGAGTCAAGTTTTCTAACAACAAATTCAGCTGGCATTTTAAGATCCTCAGAATTAGAGACATTACATGACTTTTTGAACTCTTTTCCTTTCCTTTTGTTAAGTGTTAACACTCTGAGATATCTATTAAAATTTTGTTGAAGTTGTGCTACAGTTATCTTTATTGAGTCAGGGCTGCGTGAGGCAATTTGTCGGGTGAATACTGCTATAAAATAAAAACAACTCCATTCCATTACACTTTAATGGATGTTCGTATATTTTTTCAATGCTCCCATTTGCTGGAAAAATTACCTCTCTAAGGCTGGCGTTTAATCCTGTTTCAAAGCTTCTATTTTGATATGGGCGTTGGAATCTGCCTGAAATCTTTTTAAAACTTAATCAACAAATTCAATTTATGTGCTTCCATGAGATGACGTCTCCTTGAGGCATCCTATCCAACAATTCACACAGACCTCTATCAAGCAGCTATTAAAATCAGATTTCAAACATGCTTTGATGGATGTTCAGACTTTGTTCCACTGGCTGAGAAGATGTTGAAAGTTTCTAACGCCTTTCATGCAAGTTTTAGGTAGTTGTAATAATTACTTTCCTTTTTGGTCATCTGCACAATTCATAACTTCACAAAAATCACAACTCAAAATCATTCACATGCTTTTGGATTCTAGTGCATTTAAAAATAAAAAATAAAATTCATAACTTGTGGGGTTAGAAAAAGTAGTTAATTGAACCTTTTAAAATTATAAGTTGTGGGTTGTGATTTTTTTCTTTTTATAAGTTTAAATCATAAGTTGTAGGTTATGATTTGTGATTTTTCAAAACCTTTTAACTTCATAAAACATGTCCATCGAGTTCACAAATATGGTGGAGTGAAAAACAAGCATAACTATTGACTGCGTTAACATTTTCTCACAAAACCTTACCATATTGTCTATAATGACATCATGAAACCTATTGAAAAACCATTTTTCCCCAGCTTCCATAAAACTTCTGATTTAATTGTTCTCATAAACTACCTAAAGAAAAATCAACTTTTAATATCTCACCAACCAAAAAGCATTTTGACCTGAAAACATTCCACATGACTAATGATACCTTCATGAGAAAACCCATTAAGCCATTTTTCTCTAGGTTTAATAAAACTCCATATTACCCGTAGAAAAATTGAACTTTTAATATCTCGCAACTTGAAAGATGTTTTAGTCTAAAAACTGGACACATTATGTTGAATGACCTCAAAAACATCCATGTTAAACAATTTCATTTCATGCCTTATAATTTTAAAATTTAATTGTTTCTATTTTTTTCTACATTGTGTGACTACTCCCAAGACTTCGGCTAAAATGGAGGATGGTTCTTCAAATTGCCGAACCTTTCCACCTGAATTCAATCATATATGATACTCTAAATATGGAAAATGACAATGACTAGCATAGGAAACATGTGAGACTATCATTTTGCAACTGGCATGGATTTGATAAAGGTGTTCGATGAATGACAATGCTTGTCATTTTAGCACACAAAGTTTAAATTTTGAGCTATCAAAATGAAGCTAACACATAGTTAAAATATATATATATATATTTGAGGCAAATACCAATTTGTCATTATCTATTTCTAATTTTGAGTTGTATCTAATGCATTATATGTTGGAAATAGGATATCATTTAATTGCAATCATAAACATAATTTATTTAATGTATCTCCTAAGTCCTTGGAAAGTGTTCCCCAACACTAGGATTAGAAAGAGATTAATATTGAATGAAATAATCATGTTAATTGAAATTTGTAATTAATTCTAAATGTTAGGAGCATGTGAGGGCGTCCAATGTGAGTTCCTAAATAATAGGGGCACATGGGGCACCCACATGGAAGGTGGAACCCACCTTAAGTTAACTATTTGGAGTAAAAGATAACACTTCTGTAATGCATGTAAAGATCCTAGAAGTTAGGGATTGATGTTTACATGCATGAAGTTCAGTTCAGTTCAGTTCAGATCAGTTCAGCTCAGTTCAGTTTAGTTCAGTTCGGTTCAGAATCAGTTTAGTTCAGTTCAGTTTAGTTCAATTCAGTTATGGTTCAGTTATCTTCAGTTAGTTTTAGTTGAATGCTAGTTGACTTCAGTTAACCTGGAATGCATGACTAATGACTTGAGTTGCATGACAAATAACAGGTGACTACTTTCAGTTAACAGGGGATGACCATTCTTGCATGAATGGTGGAGAGATATGTTTCAGTTAACAGAGAATGATTTGGACCCACCTTGGGCACCCAAGTTGGCTTCTTGGAGTTAACTCTTTTGCATGCTAAGATATTTCAGAAGGATGAGTTAAGTGGGCCCATTCTTAGGCACCTATTTTGAAGATAAGCATTGAAGATATCTATGGAATCAAGGTTCAGTTGTGACTTCAATTTGGGATGCCCAAATGGATGAAGCACATGTTTTGGCATTGTTCTTCATGGTAGAACTCTACTTGCAAGAGATAGGCGTACCTTTTGTGAGATAGGGATTGAGCTTTGTAATTGTAACTCTTTGGAGTTTACAAGGTTGATTATTGCCTATTTATCTTAAGCAAGTTGAAGAGAGTTGGTATCAATTTTATTGCAAGTTGTGAAGAAGATTTGGTGAAGGAAAAAGAAGCATTCTCAAGAAAGGATTGGAATGATTGTAATCTCCTTTAGAGATTAAATAATACATTGATTCTTGGTGGAGTTTTTCCTGAAATGGTTTCTCCACGGTATATGCTTTGTATCTTCTAATATTCTTCTGTCTAATTCTTCTACAACCTTTTGTCTTTATTCTACAAGTGATAAAATGAATTAATCAGATAATCACCCACAAAGAATATGTAACAAAGAACACTTAATTAGATCGGCAATCATAAAGTTTTACAAAGTATTAAGCTACATAAACACCTCAATTTTCAACATTATACACACTAGTCTTTGGGTCATCTTGGATATTGAGCTAAGTACATTGTTTTCTATTTACATTTGTAAATTATCATAATATTAGTTATTGCTATCATATTATTAGTCTAGGTTAATTGTGTCCTCACATGTATGAATTCTACTATATTAGCCTAATACTAAATTTAATCCAAGTTTTATTTTCTTTTACATTGTGGTGAACTCAATTGATCATACACAATCCTATCTTGAAGGTCTCTAATCAATATTTTCCAATCTAATATAATTATAATTTTTCATCCATTTTCAAACCTTTCTAAAGTTTGATCTTTCTATGCTTAAATATTTGGCTTTGGTTTTAGGTATTCATACGGATTTATCTTTTATCCCATCCTCCCACCCTAAATTATCCTATCATGATGTCACATTTTAGGGATTGTTCCTTGGTTGATTTACATTTATTTAAATCAAATTGTGACATGATCCTATCATTCATATTATATTATAGCTCCATCATTGATAAACTTGTGGAATTTCATGCTATGCATGTGAGTATCTTCTATATGGAAGTCTTGGTTTTCCCCATCATATATTTTTTATCCTTCATTGAGTTGATTAATGCTTATCATATACTATTAGATTTACTTAGTTCATTTTTCACTCTTTCCACATTGATCCTATGCCTTATGATAATAATGAGTAAATACTAAGAAAGGATCCATAAAATGATTCACCTATGCATGGAATTCATGTACCTAGTGATGATACATCTATTACATGTCATCATAGTCTCATTTTCATATATTCATGTGCTATATGCATGAATTATTTTCTTTTATACATGATGATGTGATACATGATGATTTCTCTTACATCCCATGTTAATTCTATGGATACTTTTCCTTCACATGATGATATGGTAAGCCTTGATGATGCTTTATTTTTTTCTCACATTGATTTCATTGATGCTTCATTGCCTTATTCTACATCATATCATGATATTATGTCTTAGCAAGAAAATTTTACATGATGATTATTGATGGGTCTAGTTATGCATCTTTATAACTAAAGTCATTCTTTCTTACTATATGTACATAAATGGTGATATTATATTGACTATTTAGTTTATATTGTACCAAAGGGTAGAACTTTGCAATGTTTTGATTCATCTTGTTTTCTCTATTGTTTATTTACTACTTTGGTCAATGCTTTCATTGCATATCTTTATAGCCATACTTCATATGAGGATTGTATCAAATTATAAATGACCTCTCATAATCGTCCTTGATCTTAATTCATCTATTAATATGACATATATCTCCTACACCTACCTTTCAGCAACCCCACATTTACATGAATATAACCTTGTGGGGCATGCTCATCAAATGTTTGGTAGAGGGAAAGATGTTAATTTACCACCACCTATCTTTCCTACTAAATCACTTAATTTATCTCCTACACGTCAATCTACTAAAGAGCTGTGAAACTTGATGTATTATTTTATATCAACAATGCCTTTATACAAGCGAGGAAGCAAGGAGGAAGAAGGAAGTAGTTGGAGAAACTAGAAGCAATTTAATTGCATATGCCTTCCTATATAAAAATGTAATATGTAATAGTTGTCTACTAAAATTCCCCCTTATTACATTGCTTTTACAAATGACATCCTCGAAACAATTCAAATTTCACCTTGTTAAGAGACTTGGTGAGTATATCAGTTATCTGAGAATCTGTTGGATAGTACTAGAGTTGAATATGGTGGTGCAATACTTGCTCTCAAATGTAATAGCATTCAAACTCATTATGCATTGTTCTTTCATGAAAAATTGGATTCTTTACAAGATTCAACACCCCCTAATTGTCGCAAAAAAGAATAGGTAGATTTTCCTCAAGAATTTCCATGTTAGCCAGAATGCAACGTAACCAAATAGCTTCACACACAGCTCCTTGTGTGGCATGATATTCAACCTCGATGGATGAGAGAGCAACATAGTTGACTTCCTATCATCAACAAATCTTGCATAGTCTGAGTCGACATATCCCTACAAGAATAACTAAGGGTTCTCCATGTATTCTAGACCATAATCAAGTGTACCTTAGACATATCTCAAAACACACTTAGATGAAACCCAATGACATTGCTTCAGATCTTGCATAAATTTGGAAAAATAGCTAACAAAAAAGTATAAATCTAGTTTGGTATAAGTCAAGTAAATGAGACTCCCAAAAATTTGTCGATAGAGAGTTGCATCTACTTGAGGTGAATCCTGGAATCAATAAATTTGCAAACCTTTGTCTAGTGTCTTGGCATATTTCATCTAGGAGATAGAAATGTGATGCTTCTTTTGCCATATCTCCAAGCCAAGACAGTAGTGAAGTAGCTTGAAGTCTATCATATTAAAGGATATTTTAAATCATTCTTTACATTATCAATGAGATTGTTAGAGCTTCATGTGATCACAAGATCGTCCACATACAAGACAAGAATGGAAATCTCTATGTCTACCTTCTTAATATAAAAACTTGGATATGAGGGGCTACGAGTGAAGTCATGTTGCAAGAGGTGACCATCTATTTTTATGTACCATGCCCTAGGGGTTGTTTAAGCCCATACAGTGACTTAATGAGATGACACACCTTTTTAGGATGATTTTCCTCAATGAATTCTTCTGGTTGGGTCATGTATACTTATTCTAGATCACCATTTAGGAAAGAACTCTTGACATCTATCTGATTAAGCTTCCATTCTTTTTGTGTTGCCAATGCACAAACAACTCTAATTGTTTTAAGTTTCACAGTGGGTGCAAAGGTCTCCTCATAATCAACACCCTCCTGCTAAGAATATCCCTTTGCAATAATTTGTGCTTTATATTTGTCGATGGATCCATTTACCTTGTATTTTATTTTGAAAACCCATTCACAACCTATTGATTTCTTTCCTACAAGAAAATCAACAAGTGCCCATGTCTAATTTTTTATTGGAGAATCATACTAACATCCATGGCTTTCTTCCATTGTGGCTAACTTAGGACCTCTCAAATCATATCAGGTTCATTACTATCAATAGTTGAACTCATCAATGCAAGATTCACCTCATTTCTCATCTATCTTCTTGTTCTAACTCCTGGTGAGAGATCTAAAAGAGAATCTAGATGGGATTCCTTAATGGTGGTTTAGACCCATTTCAAACACTAATGTTGTTGTGGACGTGTAGAATGATGTTCCAAAGGGCCAATATAACAAACTACACTCCTTTTAGCTCATCTTCTTTCTGAGAGGAGTATTCATTCTCATTATCTGACTATGAGAAAAATTTGAGAGGTGGTTAAATATTCCTTATGTGTCAAGAAGTCAAATGATGAATCATCACATACCATGTATTGACTCTCATAAATATTGTATGTCTTAGGATCCATGATACAATAAGATTTTGAAGTAGTATTGTACCCCAAAAAGATGCATTGGAGTGTCGTGGAATCAATCTTCTTCCTCTTGTTAGCTGGGATATGCATATATATGTAGTACAACCAAAAAATATAAGCAAAGAAATTGAAGGCTTATAACCACTACATACCTCTTCTGGTGTCTTTTCTTGCAATATCGTTGTAGGATCCCTATTTAGAAGATGCACAACTGTTTGGACTACTTCTACACAAAATCGATCCTCCAACTGAGCCAAGGAAAATATGCACCAAGCCATCTCCATGATAGTCCAATTGCGACATTCTACAATACCATTATGCTAAGGTGTATAGGGGGTATTCAAGTGTTATTTGATACCATGATGCTTCAAGAATGCCAAGAACTCCTTTTATGTAAATTCCCCCTTGATCTGGGCAGAGGAGAAGAAGAGACTTGTCTATCTCCCATACAACTCACTGGTAGAATTCTTGAAAGCAGGAAAAGGATTCACTTTTCTTCTTGATAAAATACACCCAAGTCTTGCAAGAGAATTCATCCATGAACAACTAAAATTACTTGCATCTTTGAAAGGAAGCATGAAAGGGTTCACACAGATCGATATGTACAACCTCAAGAAGATCCTTGGAATGTAAGGTACTTGAATCAAATGGATCACAATGTTTTTTTCTTGGAAGATATCCAAGACATATAGGCAAAGAATAGGAAATATGAGGAAGTCCTCTTACCATCTCCTTAGATCTGAGTTGATAGAGGGAGCCAACTAAAAGGTGTTCGTATTGATAATAGCATAAAATAGTTGATTCGATCATAGAGGTAGATAAAGCAACTGTAGAGGATGAAACTACATCTAGTGCAAATAAATGATCCTTCATAAAAGTGCTATAAATTATTGTACCTTCTCTAGAGATTAAAAAAGGATTTGATGTTGTCCTTGACTTAAAACTCCACCTTAAGCTTGTGATTCAAAAGCTAACTAATAGATAAGAGATTTGCTTTCAAACTTGGGACATAGAGCACCTTCGTGAGGGTATAAATTCTTGTCCCGAGAGGAATGGTGACATTTCCAATTCCTTCTGCAACATAATCCTTATTTTCTATAATCTAAACCCAATATCCAACGGGTTGATTAGTAAATATATCAAAAATATCTTTATTTCCTATCATATGCTTACTAGTGCTAGATTCAATCAACCAAACATCTCTTGAAGGATGCAAATTTTGAGAAAAAAGAACAACTTTCTTATTGATGTCGCAATTGGTTGTATTTGGTATGTCCTCAATAATTGTATCATCTTGTTGGGTTGTGATATGTCCCTTTTGCTTCCATTGGAAAGGACATTGTTTTGAGTGAAAATCACCTCCACTAGATGTGCCTTCTTGACTAGAATTTCCTTGAGTCAATCCATTATACCAACAATGATCAGTGTCATGTGTGTGGGTAATACAGATGTAACACCATCAATTTTATTTTTAAGGCTTCTATAGTTGTTTTAGTGGCTTTTGTGATTGCTTTTGTGGTTGTCTCTTTCAAAACTTTTGACCACATTGATGTCTCAAGATCAATTCTTTGTCTTCAAACTCATCTTGTACTAATTGGATGACTTCTTCCTATTGGATAAAATTCACCAATTCTTCAATTGAAACCTTCTACTTCATGATGTTCAATGTCATTACAAAAGTCTGAAATTGGGAAGGAAGAGCTCTCAGAGTGATTGGAATAAGAAGTTTTTCCTCCACCTTTTCTCTGAGGACAACAAGCTTTGCTCGTAGTTATAATTTACTCAACATAACTTCTCTACTTTCTCACCATCTTGCATATTAAGTGTATGAATCTTGGACTAGAGATGGAGGATATTGGCATGATTCTTTTCCTCATAGATGGTGGATAGAGTGTCCAAGGTCACCTTTTATGTTGTCACATACCAAACATGTGACTAAACCTCATCAGAGATGCTGAGAGTGATCAACATCAATGATTTTTTATCAACCTTGTCAAACTTTTTCTGCTCATCTACATCAGTTGGACACTACACTACACTATTAATGATTCCCCATAGTTCTTCAAAATGAAGAATCGTGCACATATTCATCTTCCATGCAGCATAGTTAGGCTCCTTGAGGATATGAGCATTTGAGAGAAGAAAATTTGATGCAAACATGATGACACCAAAAAACAACAAAATAAAAAAATTATTCCTTAAAAAGAAATTTTATTATTTATATTGACATACACATCATTTTAAGGTCGAAATGAGGCTTGGAGATGATCTTGATATGCTCATGTAGTGAGATGGGGATGCTTGTGTGGAAATTCTACTTCACATTCATCATCTACATCATAGCCTTCCTCAAGCTTAGTATTCAGTTGTACATTACCGGTATTTTGGAGAGTGTCTACAAGAGAAAAATAGAAGCCGATATTGTCTAGGATTTCATCTCGACCTCTTAGTTGTTGCCTATTTTCATGGTTTCTTGCATTAGTTGGTACAATTAATATCCACCAGAACTCACCTTATACTACAAGTGATCATTTTGTTTCATACAAACCACCAAGAAGCAATAGAGGTGTCTGACCAATTAATGAAATTGAAATCGATTTACGCTATTCTTTCTAGCGACATGAGGAAGCAATGCAAGGACTCATGAATATTCCATTCAATGGAATTGAAACATCACATAGAAGAATGAAATACTTGAGAAAAAAATAGATGCAACAAAATGAATTCATACACCTATTTATCGGTGTTCAACCCGCCTAGCTGAAAGGAATTTGAGTGAGTGGAAGATGCTTCCTACACCAATCTAAGCAAGAGAGAGTTGCAATAAATTTCTTAAACACCTTTAATTGTTACAAATTTAGATGCACATAAATATCATAAACAAATAAACAATGAAATCATAACACAAAATTTTACATGGGGAAAACCCTTTCGAGAGAGAAACCCCACACTCCAAAACATAGCTCAATTATATTATTCAACAACAATAAACAAGTTACAATATAATTGCAGAGCTATGCTCTAGCAAGAGTCTTCACACTTCTTCTCAATTCTAGATTAATTTCAACAACATAATGGTACTTCAATAAAACAACAACATACAACTCCAAAATATAAGTGATTGATATATAGGAGCTAATAATGCATTAATTATAAATTTCTAAAATCCAACACTCAAGAGTGAAGATGCAACATGGAAAGTGCCAAAAACACTACACATGCATAACAATAAGTTTCTAATTGTCTAACACATTTAATACTACAACTACCAATTGTCACTAAACCTACACATGCAAAAGATGCACCTTCCAAAATATAACTACAACTCCAAAAGCTCATATTCCATGCAAACTCAACATGAAAAGAGACGATGGACGGAGGGGTGAGTGGGAAAGCGTGCAAGGGTGGATGTTTGAATTCTGCAGAGGCTAGAGATGGTGAGGAGGACAAGCCAAATGATGGGGATGGGGTTTGGGGGGTTGTTGTGGATTTCTTGAGCTCTCTGGGGTCTTGGGATTTGTTGCAGTGGTTGTTCCTGAGATGCTCCCATCTGTTTTCTATGTTTGTGTTGGGTGAGTTTTTTGTTGCATGGGTGTCTTTGGTTGATGTTGCAGATGTGGTTTCAGTGATGGGTGCCTCTCTTGCTTCCTCTTTTCTCCTATAGGGTGTTTCTTTTTGTATGAGTACTTCTCAATGGTGCTTCCTTGGGCCTGCATTATGGTGTCCTTGTTGGTTGTTGGACCTTTTTTGGTGCTCTTCGAGAGTGTGGATGGATTTTGTGAATTCTTGGTTTGTGGCTTGGCTTCTGTTTGTGGTCAGGTTGCTACTTTTGTAGCCTTATGTCTATTGTTTTGGAGATAGGGGTTGTTGGCATTTGTTTCTCTCTTGTTATGGGTTTTCTTCCCCTACTCTCGATTGTGTATCTTTCTGTTGGGGGTCTTTTTCTTCCTTTTCGAAGGTGGTTTTCTATTTTTCTATTACACTCTATTTTCCATTATATCTTATATATGCTTAATGCTTCCTATCATTCATGGGTATAGCTCCCCTAGTGTGGGGGAGTTTGGGTGTTGATGGTAGTTGGGAATAGTGGGTCATGGTGGCAAGAGATCCCCTTTGGGTTTATGAAGTCTCTATGTTTTTTCCCTCTATTTGTGGTTTCTTGCTATTTTTGTGCATGTAGAGGTGTTTCCTTTCCTGTTTCTTTTGATGCTCCTTTCTTTTGGAGCATCAAGTTTATGGAACCCCTCTTTGTGTTGCTATTGAAAGCTTTCAGGTGGTTTTTATGATGTGCTCCCTTCAAGATATTTTTGGGGGATGTCCTAATATTTTGTCTGAAAGCTTGTTTGTTCTCCTCTCGAAATAAGTTGTTGCTGCATTTTAAAGGGGTTTTTTTCTTCTTGTGGGTTGAGCTGCTTTTAAAGTCTTTGATTTTCTTTGTGGTTTTGGTGTTCCTTGTTGCTGATTGGGATGTTTTCTATGTCTTTCATCTTCTACCTGGCCATCTTTCCTCCAAAGGATGTCATGTTTGTCCTTTCTATTGGAGAAGCTTCTTTCTACTAGTTTCTACAACTGTTTCCTTCTATTGAGGGGAAGATTGTTCCTATTGAGGTAGAGCCTTGTCCTTTTGGGGTGGTTTTGGGTGATGTAGTTGCAGTGGGAAGTTCTCCTCTCTTTTTTTGGTTCCTTTTGAGGTGGAGCTTGTGTGTAGAGAATATTGGTGGCTCTAGTAGTAAAGGCCTTCACTTCATTCTCTCTTATAAAGGGGAGTTGGCTCCTCTAGTGGTGTAGTTTGGTTTGGTGTCTCGGGATGGTTGGTGCAGGAAGGATAATGCTCGGTGCTCATTGATGCTCTCTAATTCCCCTATTAAAGTGGGGAGTTTGGATTTCATGGAAGTGGTTGAAATTAGTGCTTCTCTATGTTCAGTTTTTCTTTGTATCTCTCTTATTGAGGTAGGAATATTGGTGGGATTGATTGTGTTGAATGGGAGATTTTTTTTCCCTCTTTATTGTGACTCTTTACTGAGTTGATGGTTTGTTGTGGCTTGGTTGTTGCAAGCTATTTTGTTTCCTTACTAATTCAAGTGGATTATTTATGTTGTTGGGTTCTAGGTCCCTGCTAAAACCTATTTGTAAAGGGTTTTAGGATCCCTTCAAAACCTGATCTTTGTAGCTAAGGTGGTCTTGTGTATCTTTTAGATAGTTTCTACTGACAGGTTGTTGATTCTCTATGTTGTTATCTATTTGCAGCTTCCTTTAAACAGGGTTTTGGGTCCCCTCAAAACCTATTTTTCCCATTAATCAAAACATAAAATATAAATTCCCCTCATGCACAACTCCACTTGTAATTGCAACTTTCTAACTTGACTCCTCCTTGAAAATAAAAACAACGATTTGTAACTCACAAGGTAACATGAGAATTATCAAATATAATTTCCATATTAAATAATTAAAACATGCTATGGAAAAATTAAAAGGTTGAGACACCTTCTTTTTTACCAATATTCTCCCACTTGTTGAACACCTTTGAAGAGCCAATAGAAGTAATAGGATTTAACTGTTGGAGGCCATGAGGCCAATAGACTTCAAACACCATATAAACTTATTTATACTCACCGGCTTTGTCAGTGCATCTACAACATTCATCAAGGTGTCAACCTTCTTCAATTTAGCATTCCTATCTTCCACCATATCATGAACAAAATGAAACTACACATCAATATGATTTGTTTTGGCATGGAAAGTAGGATTCTTTACCAAGAAAATGGCACTATGACTGTCACAACAAATAGTAATCTACCTTGCATCAAAACAAATATCAAAACACAATCTATTAAGCCAAATTGTTTGCTTACAAGCATGAGTAGTTGTCATTTACTCAGCTTCTTTTGTGGACAAAGCGACTACAGTTTACTTCTTACTCATCCAACTAATGGTACTACCAAACATCGTGAATACATATCCACTAGTCAATCTTCTACTGCCAATATCTCATGCCTAATCATAATCCACAAACCCATGAATAAAAACTAAATTTTGAGGTCCAATAGGATAACCATGAAAAGATAGGGCATACAAGGATGTACCCCACAAGTATATGAACACTCTCTTAACTACATCCCAATGTATCTGTCCAGGATTATCCATAAACTGACTAAGGACTCCCATTGCTTGGGTAATGTTTGGCCTCGTGTAGACTGTAACATACATTAGACTCCCAATATCACTCACATATGGTACTTTGGTCATGTCCTCCATCTCAGTAGGATATTTTGGACAATCCTCCACATAAAGCTTTGTCTCCTACATTACAGGAACAACTAACTATCTACAAGATGTCATTCTAAATCTCTCCAACACTGAATTCACATAATTGCTCTAGCTTAACCAAAGCTTTTTGTTAACTCTATCTCTTTTGATCACCATCCCTAGAATATATCTCATTGCACCTAGATCCTTCATCTCAAATTGTGCTGACAACTGAGACTTCAAATCTGAAATCAAACTTTTACCATTCCCAAAAAACAACATTTCATCTACGTACAATGAAATTATGAGAATGTGACCATTATCAGATTTGTAATAAACACAATAGTCAGATTTAGACCTTAGAAATCCCAAAGACAACACATAGGTGTCAAATTTTTTGGTTCCTCATCTTAGGATATTGCTTAAGACCATACAAAAACTATTTCAACTTGCATACCAAATGTTCTTTACCTTTAACCACAAAATGCTCTAGATGTGAAATTCAAATTTCTTCCTCCAAGTCAGCATGAAGGAATGTTGTCTTCACATCCATCTGTTCTACTTTTAGATCATACATTGTTTCAAGTGAAAACAAAAACCAAATAGATGTCAACTTTGTAATAGCAGAGGAAATCTCACCATAGTCAATTCCTTCCACCTGAGAATACCCCTTAGCAACCAACCCTGCCTTATACTTCTCAACACTACCATCTGGACCAGATTTTCTCTTAAACACCCATTTACATCCAATGGGTTTTTTTCCTGTAGTCAAAGGTACCAAATCCCATGTATCATTTTCTTCAATGCAGTCATTTCTTCACCCATGAATTTCATCCAAGAATCTACATCACTCATACCCAAAGCCTCTTTAACAATCCTAGGCTCATCAATATTAACAATCAAAGAAAAAATATAACTAAAATCCGACAATGAATAACCAAACCTTTCAGGTGAATATCCAACATATCATGTTTTCGCATATCTCTGGTAGACCTCTTGAATTGTTGAGGTTGAGGTTCTTCTTCTTCTTCAAAAATTTCATAACTTCTCAAAATCTCCTCATCATTAGGTTCAATAGGAGTATGTAGTTCTTCTTTCATTGAAGTAAGTGGAATCTAAACTACCTCCTTTTATTTCTCCTCTTTCTCTAGTTGTAGCTTAAATGTGGAAGGTTTCATCTCTCAAAAAATCACACTTCTACTAGATAGAGAACCTTCTGGGCCTTTGGATCTCAAAGCTTGTACCCCTTCAAACCAACACCATAGCCGATGAAGATACACTTAACTGCCTTGTTCTCCAACTTAGACCTCTTCTCAAACAGAACATGAGCATAAGCTTCACAACCAAATACTTTGAGATGTCTCAATGAAGGATTTTTACCAGACCACACCTCCATGGGTTTCTTTTCAACAAGTGCTAATGTAGGAGATCTATTGATCAAATAACATGTAGTGGCTACCACTTCAGCCCAAAACTTTTGTTCAAGGCAGCACCACTCAACATACTCCTAGCCCTCTCGATCAACATGTCATGTTCATCCTCTCTACAACTCCATTTTGATGTGGGGTGTATGGAGTTGTCTTATGTCTCTCAATCGATTTCTCTTTACATAACTTGTAAAACTTTGTGGAATAAAACTCACTGCCATTGTCAGTCCTCAAGCATTTAATCTTTCTACTAGTCTAATTTTCTACCAAGGCTTTAAAATCCTTAAACCAACTAAAGACTTCAACTTTACTTATGAGAAAATAAACGAATGTCCTTCTACTGTAATCATCTATGAAAGAAAAAAAATATATAGATTTTGATAATGAAGGAACATTCATAGGACCAAACACATCTACATGATCATAGTCCAAAACCCTAGAAGACTTATGAGAACTAGAGTAAAAAGAAACACAGTGTTATTTTGCATAAACACAATGTTTGCAAAAGTCAAACTCGAGATTACAATCATCAAGGCCTTCAACAAGGCTCTTATTTTTCAAGGCTCTAAGACCCTTCTCACTGATGTAACCAAGTCATTGGTGTCATAGATTTGTCATAGATGTGTTCAAGTGATCTTCCACAAATCCTCCATCTTTCATCTTAAAAGAGTACAATTTATTTATCAGGAACAACTTGTTTACTAGGTATTTGACCTGATAAATGTCTCCAAGTTTCTTCCAAAGATATTTTGGAGTTTTCTCTTCATGAACGTTTAGGAGGATAGAATCAGCCAAACAAAATTTTATCAGGCCCTTATCTTTTTGATCCATTAGATCCCAATCTTCTTGAGTTGTTATAATAGGTTTGGTTTTGGATATTGTAGCCCATAGATCTTTGTCTATGAGCATATCCTCCAATTTTAACTTCCAAAGTTTGAAGTTTCCACTGTTGAACTTCTCCATATCGATTCTTTCGGATGTGCTTGTCATATTTTCCTGCAAAAAGGTCACAAAATTCCCTTATGCAAAACTCCCACTAAAACAAAGATCAGCTCAAAAAACCCTTCAAACCCAACAATAGAATCAAAGCTGGCTAGACTATGATACCAATTGAAAGGAAGTTGAGTGTGTGGAAGATGCTTCATACACCAGTCTAAGTAGGAGAGAGTTGCAACAAAATTATTAAACACCTTTAATTGTTACAGATTCAGATGCACATGCATATTATAAATAGGTAAACAATGAAATCATAACACAAAATTTTACATGGGGAAAACCCTTTTAGGAGAAAAGCCCCAAACTCCAAAATATAGCTCAATTATATATTTAGTAACAATAAACAAGTTACAATATAATTGCAAAGCTATATTTTTGCAAGAATCTTCACACTTCTTCTCAATTCTAGAGTAATTCTCGTAGCATAATGGTACTTCAATAAAACAACATACAACTCCAAAATACAAGTGCTCAATATATAGGAGCTTATAATACATTAATTAGACATTTCTTAAATCCAACACTCAAGATTGAAGATACAACATGGAAAGCACCAAAAACACTACACGTGCATAATGATAAGTTTCCAATTGTCTACAAATGTAATATTGCAACTGCCAATTGTCACTAAGCCTGCACGTGTAAGAGATGCACCTGCAAAAATATAACTACACCTTCAAAGCTCACATTCCATGCACTCAACAGGAAATAGAAATTTCCTTCATGCAGAACTCCACCTATAATTGCAAATTTCCAACTTGACTCCTCCTCGAAAATAGAAACTACAAGTTGTAACTCACAAGGCAACATGGGATAATTATCAAATATAATTTTCATATTAAATAATTAAACATACTATAGAAAAAATCAAAGGTTGAGACACCTTCTTTTTCCCAACACTAGCTAACACACATGAAGAAATGAATAATTGTACTCTTGTATTGTCTAGTGTGAGCATGCAAAGGGTTTGATCAAATTCACACCCAACAAAGCAATAGAGGAGATTGACCTTGTAGTAGATCAACTTCACGCCCTTTAAAAAGCATTAATGTTTCAAGTTTTTCTCATTCATAGGTGCATAAGTAAATATAGCTCTAATTCAAAATGAAGAGTTGTGAAACTTGATGTATTGTTCAATGATCAACAATGCCTTTATAGAGGAGAGGAAACAAGGATGGAGGAAGTGATTGGAGAAACTATAAATAGTTTAACTGCATATGCCCACCAATATAACAATATAATATGTAATATTATTATGCTAATATCTACATCTAAAATGAAAGAGTATAACATCATTCAAAAAATGCAAAGTACTCTTGTATAACCATTGTATAGAGACATTATGCAAAAATCCTTCAATAAATTACAAGTTACATCCAATACTAACCCACCATTAGTAAAGTCCTTGATAGATTCTATTATCCATATAGTTATTCATGATATGTCATTCAATTATAGAGAGATTCTAAATGAGAAGGTATTTAATGAAGCATTACCTTTACATACCATGGTGGATCATGCTAAAGCAATCACTAAATAACCTTTAGTTGATAATGAATTTGGCCTTGACATGTGAATTGGGGATTGTTTAAAATAATTAAAATTAAACATGTCCATCATATGACCATTGGATATTACTATTCAAACCTAGCCAAAACCTACAAAAGAAACATAGGGGTCATAGAGGTGAGATTTTATGAATAGAAGCTTTGAAAGACAGATCAGAGGCTTTGAATAAGAATCTACAATGTAAAAACACATTTTTTTAAAAATGGATTATATCTGGGATGGGGGGTCCCACCAGGTATGCCAAAATGTATATGATAGAAAAGAAAGGGGGAAATAAAGACACAAATGCAAGGAAATGAATCTTATACCTTGCTATCCATCATACCTCCATTTGAGCTATAATAGGATGAATGTGCACCCAATAAGCTTGAGAAGACTTCAATGGTTTCCAAGGATACTCTTGATGTGCTCTTTGTGTTGATGTGTTGATGGTATAATTTGGATGCTTCTCAAACCCATAACATAACCTTGCAATGGAGAGTGTTCATTTTTTAGCTTGGAGAGAGTTTGATTTATAGATTTCTTGGATAGGAGATGGATGATTGAAATTTAAATAAAGATCAATGGTGGAGGATTCATGAGATATTGGGGTTGATGAGAGGAATCCAAGTTGTAAAATTTGATGCATCTAGAAGAGGATAGGATTGATGAATGGTCAAGGGTTAGGATTGGTTTGAAAAAATCTAATTTGGCAGATGATTAGTCCTCTCACACATGTATGAGAGGATGTACAAAGAAGAGGGACCAAGGATAAGTATTTTCTCAAACATGTGTCAGGACACCTTGGGAAGAGAAAAGGTAACCTATGTATCCTCTCACATGTGTGGGAGATGACATGGGGAAATGAGATCAAGATATTTTACTTCTCACACATGTGTGAGTTGCATGGGCTAAGTGGGGTTAATGGTATGATTAATTAGATTAATCACACTGAGGTATGTGCAAGGGATTAGCTTGGTTAATTAATTCCTTTTAACTAACGGATTACATTTTTGGTGGAAAATGGGAATCAAATAAATTATTTATATTTATTTAATTCTTGTGGGATAAGACTATAAAGTTAAACCTTTAAATAAAGGTGAATGATAAGATAATAGAAAAATTAATTAAATAAATGATTTATTTAATTAATGCTTTGGATAAGCTAAAGTTTGACATGGTTAGGTGTGAACAACTTTAGTGTCTACAAAATGTTTGTCTATTCTTATACATTGTGGATTCTAAGTATTTGTTTGCATATTTTTCTCTCATGGGGTTATGTGGAAATAGTTTATTATGACTATAATTTTTTGTTCAAATGCTTGATCAAGATTACAATGCATCACACATATGTCCAAAAATTACATCGATGTCTTAGATGATAAGCTTCATACTTTATCACCAAGTTCCTTATTTCCTATAATTTCTACTTTTGAACTAAATTTTTCATTTCAGTATTTATATTTTTTATGGTTAGAAAAATTCTAGCCCAACTTATCGTTTTAGCTTAGTAAAACTTAGTGTTTTGTGAGTTAAAATATTTTAGAATATTTCTAGTTAGTTGTTGTTCTTTTTCAATTGGAATAGTATGAAAATTTTATTTTCCAAAAGTAGTTGTATTCTAGTGTAAAACTAAATTGCAACACACAAAACATATTCTTAAAGTTTTTTTTTTTGTTTTGCAATACCCAAAAGAGATATATGCATATTATTAAATCTTTGGGTCAGTGCTAGATCATGGGGGTCCAAACTAGGCCCCTAAGTGACTAAAAATTTAGAAAAATAGAGTTAGGGAACTTGGCATAAAAATTTGAATAGGTTATTCACATAATTTGAAAAATATGTAAGAACAAATTTTGTAGAAAATTGAATGTAGTTTCTAAACTACTAGTCCTTTTTTAGAAAAAACTAAATCTATTTGGTGAAATTTTGAAATTGCAATGCAGTAGTACTAAATTTTTTGGAAAAAAATAAAAAGCGGGTGTATGTTTGACCAACCTAAGTACAAGCAAAAAATAATTTATTTATTTTGAAACTTTCAATATAAGTAGAGGACACATACCCAGATGTGGTGCATTTTTTTTGTAATTTTTTTCCGAGTAAATAATTAGTTATGAATTTTTTATTAGAACTTTTTTAAAATATTAAAACTTGTTTGTCTGACCACCATAACTTGGTCAAAAATTCATGAAATTCATTTTTTAAAATCCTATAGTATGGGAAGCATAGAATGTTCCATATCTTTTGGATTCAAAAAATGTGAAATCGTTTGAGAATTATAGATGTTTTTCAATTAGCCTATAAATCAAGACTTTAGTCATAATGCATGTAGAAAATCAATAATTATTATCTATTAAATTCAAAATAAGGTATATCTTATATTGGTGGAAAGTTGAAAATTTGGTAAATAAACCCTTTTCATTTCATCAAATTCAGATAAAAAAAGTCGTCATCCACAAGGGAAAACTCTAAAAAACTAAGGAAATTTTCTAAACATGTTTTTGTAGTTGAATTTCTAGGTATGACACCCCCAATCCAATCCCAAGGAAAACCTGGTGGAAACCCCAAGGCTGCAAATTTTATCAGACAAAATGGATATCTGTTTTCCGATTTGAAAAGCCCAAAAAACTATCTTTAGTAAAATGGGCATAACTTTTGCATTTCTTATCAAAATTTTGATTTTTAATAGGCATTGGAAAGGTGATTCAAAGATCTACACAATAGAATAGGTAGTTTTTCTATATTATAAACAAAAATAATAATTATTATAATTAGTTTAACTTCATATTTAATTTTTGAAACATCATATACTCACTACTTTCACACACGAAGTCTCTTTTTCATGATTTTTTTTGTAATAATCATCTCAAAATACTTGAAACAATAGAAAAAGTAATAAATAGTGAAATATTTATATTTTGTGTAGTAAGGAGATGAATAAATCATCATATCTCTCTATCCCTTTCTTTACCTCTATATATTTCACTATGTCTCCCCTTAAGCTCTAGACCCATCTCTCCACTTTTCTCTCCCTCCCTCCCTCTCTTTTTACATATTTAGACCTCTCTCTCTCAATCTATTGAACTCTGACTTATATATCTACCTATCCATTCCTCCCTCATTCCTTCTCTCTTTGTCCCTCTTTAGACCTATCTTGCTCACTCTCTCTATCTCCTTGAGCTCTAGACCTATCTCTCTACCTCTCTCTTTGTCCCTCTTTAGATTTCTCTCTTTCTCTCTAGATCTATCTCTTTACCTCTTTTTCCCTCCATCCTTCCCTCTCTACTTAATTCAATCCCAACTCTCCCTATCCCCCTAGATATCTCTCTATATCTCTCCCTCACTTCTTACTCTCTCTATACCTACCTCTCCCTCCATATCTCTCTCCCTATATCTCTCTCCCAAGCTCTAGACCTATCTATCTACCTATCCCTTAATTTCCTCTCTTTGTCCCTCTTTATACCTCTTTGTATTTTAGTAAACCCAATAAATCCTATACAACCTAGTCTTCTTCTATGGTTTCTTATTCATATTAGGGTTTCTTAGATCTATACTTTTATGATATTTATATCTCAAATTTAAATTTGAAACTCTTTGCATGCCCAATTCTTCATCAATTTTATATTGTTACATCTTTCTCTATTATCTTGATTGTGAAATCAATTTTACTTACCATACCCATCCTTGGAAACCACATTAGGGTTTCATTTTCACATTTGATACATCATTGATATTTCCATGTTTTCAATATATAATTGTAACTTTTGGATTTATTTTTCCTCTCTCCCTCTCCACCTCTCCCTCTTTATATATTTATCTATTCTCCCTCCCCAAACTCCCTCTCTCTACCTATCTCTCTCCCTTTCTCTTCCCCTCTATCTTTCCCAATTCATATCTATCTCTAGATATATCTCCCTCTTTATATCCCTCTCTCCTCTCTCCCTCTCTCCCTATCACTCCTATAAAGAGTAGAGGGGGGATTTCAGAGGAAGATAAAGAGAAGTAGAGAGAGATAAGAGATATATAGATATATAAAGGGATAGAGAGGGGGAATGAGGGAGGGATGGAGTGAGGGGTAGTTAAAGAGAGATACAAAGAGAAGTAGAGAGGAAGGGGGGAAGGGAAATGTAGAGATAGATAGGTGTGGAAGTATGGATATAGGAAGAGGTAGGTAGATAAAGAGGAAGATGGAGATGGGAGATAAAGAGTAGAGACATAGAGAGAGGTAAGGTGGGATGGATAGGTAGAGAGAGGGAGAGTGAGGGGATATATAGAGAAGTATAGAGGGAAGGGGAGAGAGGTATAGTTGGAGGGATAGAGTGAGAGGTAGGTAGAGAGGGAGATGGTGAGGGGAGATAGAGATAAGTAGAGAGGGAATGGGAGAGAGAGAGAGAGAGAGAGAGAGAGAGAGATTTATTGAGAGAGAGGAGAGGGAGATGGAGAGGGAGAGAGACAAGGAGAGAGAGAGGGGGGAAGGAGGGAGAGAGGGAAGGATAGGTAGGTAATGAGATATTAGGGTAGGAGGGATAGAGGGATAAGTAGGTAGAGAGAGATGGTGATTGGAGATAGAAATAAGTAGAGAGGGAAGGTGAGAGAGGTAGAGAGGAGAGAGGGTGAAGATAGATATAGAGAGATATCTAATGGGAGAGAGGGGAATGAGGGATGGAGTGAGAGGTAGGTAGAGAGAATTGAAGAGGGGAGATAGAGAGAAGTAGAGAGGGAGGGAGGAAGGGAGGAAGGGAGAGGTAGAGATAGAGAGGTAGGGTGGGATGGACATAGGGAGAGATAGGTAGACAGAGAGGAAGATGTGTGTGTGGTGCAGCAGCACCGATCATTTCAATGTTTTCTCTTTAGTTGTTATTGTTACCTGGTTTTTAGCTTTCAGCTGAAATTAGGTTTAGTGTTTATTCTTTTGTGTTGTTCATTTAAACATTTAAAAGATAAACTGTAGTCTGCTACTTTTAATATGCATGAAAAGGATTGTCAAATGAAACAAATTACATCTTTCATTTTCAATGTTGCAAATTACATCAAATGAGAAAAGAGAATCATATGTATACAAATGTAATCTTTTATTGATAATCATTAAGGTACATGTCCCTCACAAGCCAAGGAACTAACTCTCTTATTCAATGAAAATATGAAGCAATTCATACATGAATAAGTAAAGGAAACAAACAATGTGCATATAAGAATGGAACCAGTCATTGCCTAAGAATGACTGGTTACAAGTTGCCCGCTTCCATGTTGTTGCTGCCCCAAACCGCTTGTGTCCTTCCCAACTCCATAGTGCTCCTAGATCCTGCATCTAAAAACACAATGATATTAGAGCAAGGCTCTAAGAAATGAAAGATTCAATCCTTACATACACACCTACCTATGCATGTATAAACTTATCCATAAGTGCATAAAATAAGCATGCAAACCTTGGATGTCTTGGAAAACAACGAAGTCATCAAACACATCCAACATATGCATTTATTTTCTAACTGTTTGCTTCATGTGCATATTTAGGACAAGTCTGGTTACTGTTCTGATTCAGATTAAATATAGAATGTGGGTTAAATGTGGCTCCCACAAGGGTAGAGATCAACATGCTTTGAAAGAAAAAAGAAATTGAGCAACTTGATCAAAGATTTATCTATTATCAATGCATTCAATCAATATGGAATCAAACCAGTTGATCAACTTTCATTATCAGATTCAAAAGATGTAACACATTTTACTGGATATGTCTTTCAATCTTCTTAAGTGGACCCTTGATCCATTTTATAGAAAGAAGTAAGTGATTTTGGAGATGCATCAAGTTCAATCATAGATGCATCAAGTTTAATTATGCATCTCTTAAATAATGAGAGAGAAATCCAAAGTATTGTCAAGTCCCTCCCACATTGACCCTATTGGATAGCCACACATCACACAGGACGGTGAGCTTTTAGGTCACCGACATATGGGACATGTGTCTGCCCACTAGGATCAAAGTGGGGAGACAGTTATGTATCACATATGAGAAAAAAGGAAACAAATGTGGTGGAATTAGATAGCAGATTCTGGTGGCACAATAACATGTATTCTCATGTCATGCAGGACAGCAACAATGTCTTTTGACTTCACTAAAGGAAAACAAGGAGTGGTTACAAGAGATGGCATTACAAATGGAAAAGAAAGGAAGGGTTTCAACTGCCCTATTTGGTGTCACATAATGAGCAATTTCCATCTACATTTCTTGAAATTGCTAAGACTCAAGGATTACCTCCACAAGTGATATGCAGTTGACAATAACTTTATTGATGGAAATGGAGAAATCAATGGTTGATTAAATCATGAAACAGCACAAAGTGACCCCTTTGGAGACAAGGCCATGAGACAAGTGAATGGTACAACACCTTGCAAAATGCTATAGGAACATGAAGTAATAATGATACAGCTAGTAAAGATGAATCAAATGACAAAACAAAGAAGGTACTCAGCAATATCATTAATTTTCATGCAAAGGTGGACTACACATGCATAAGTGAATGACATCAATGTCTAAGATATGAATGCCAAAAGACAATCCCAAGTTGCACAAGGCTTATTCAAGGCCTTCTCAATCAAACATTAGACAAACAATTTGCCAGCTAACAATGAATGCATGATGGTTTGAGGAAAGGCATAAAAGGAAAAGACATTCAAGAAACATCAAATCTAGTTGACACAGATAATGTTCCTATACGAATGCAGTCCAAACTTAAGGAGAAAGATGCATTTAAGTCCATGAGGCCCAAGATATTCTTCATGTCACAAATTAGAGCAGCCAAAAGCTATAAGAGAACCCTATTGTTCCAATGATAATCACATTATTTTTCCATAGACCGAACATACACCCCAGGACAATAGCTTATGTTTCAGCTTTGGGTGCTTATCTTATTTATGGAAAATCACTTGACAGTGTAAGAAAAGTTAATCACAGAGGAGTGATTAGTTCCATGCACTTGTTGAGTGAAATCAAAACTTGAGGTAGCAATGATCTCCAAAGGAGCTTCATGTTATCATGATGAATAATTCAAAGGAAGGCAATGATAATGGCATTCAATAGATATCTAATTCCTTTACAACCTGAATAGAGAGTGCTTCAAAAGACAGAAATGGAGGACAGTGTCAAAAGATCAAGTTTTATAAAGAATCAACGAGCAACCATCTATGAAAGAGATATTGCAGGAATGGAAAAAAGATCAGCCATACCATAAAGAGTTACCAGGATGGAAATTTGAAGAGAATACAACTCAAGACAGTAATGTTGTAATTATAGTTGATGAGGTGTTACATAAAGAAGTTGAAGGAGCATCTTGCAAAGATGATGTTTTTTGCAAATAAAATATTTTTCGATGGTACAAACACTAACATGAATGTAAGAACTCACAATGATGAGACTAGTACTAGTCCCATTTCTGAGATTGAGCTTTCCAACACTACAAATGTGGTGAACAAAGATCCACTTGTCATCTACAGAGTTTGTTGATACTGGGTGTATAACTAGAATGGAGAGTCATCTACAAATGTTGATCATAATAATACATTTACTGATGGCATCCATAACAATATTGGACAACCTAGTAAAGATCCCACTCCTATTGGAAATATTGAACCTCCTAATGTAAAAAATTTCACTAGAACAAGTGGTCCTATTAATACTATTCCAATCATGAACTCATTGGGTGCTAATATCAGTGAGATGTCCAAAGACAAGATTCCTTCAGTAGTGCCTAGCATCTTTACAGTTGCTGAGACAGATGGAGAACTAGAGTCCCATTGAAACCAAGATGTGATACAAAATTATGAAGAACATGTGTGAGCAACCAAAGATCATTGCCAATCAAGTCATAGATAGAAACGATGACATAGACATGGAAGTTGATTTCCTTGTGGCTAGGTGTCTTTTGGAGTGCCATGATAAATTATCAGTTGCAGCTGACAACATGCATCCATGTCAAAATCTGTGACAGCAAAGAGAAATTATAGTGATCAGACAAAATCAGGGCAATTATCTTCATGAAGGAATCATGCGGGGTGGCCACATGCATTAACAATTCAGGTTGCAAAGGCAAGAAAAAAGGGAGGACATGACTAGTATCACAGTCCAATGTTATGAACAGCTAGTAGACCTGCCTTAAGTGATTGGTCACAAAGCATGCTTAATGGTAATGTTTGCATGTTAAAGAGTTGTCAAAGGAGAAAAGAACCCAGCTGAAGGAGTGAATTTCATTATTGGTTTCTTGCATTCTAATGCAAGTCTACATTCATGATTCATTTCATAGTGAACTTCATCAGTAAATGAAAAGCATAGTTTAAATTTCAAACATTGTGAATATCTACTACAATGAGGACAATAAGCTACAGATTTATCTTCATTCTGCCTATGCACTCGAAGGACAATCAAGCATGAATGACTTATGAGGTAATCCTTTATATGTATCATGGTGCCAAAGTTGCATACAGTAATTTTTTTTCAAGTGTTGAAGCTAATACAGAGGTTACCATGAGTGTTGTGAACATGACAAGGTAGCATCATTAAATGAGGAGTATGGTGCTCTTGAATAGAAAATGAAATGCAAAAGTTGTTCACAGTGACAAACCCACTTTGGGGTTATGTGTTTTCAGGACACTCTACAGAAAGGAATTGCATTTTGCAAAAAACAAATTTAGATGCTCATTGAAAAAAGCACACTTTGCTACAAATTGAAGTTTTCATGATGCTCACACTATGCAGTGGCATTGAATCATTTTTTGACAAAATATGAAGTTGTTTTCAAATTGAAAAAATACCAATATGGGTTCACCATGAAAATATGACATGGAAATGGCAATATGGTGAACATCCTATAGAAATCAGAAGAATGAAATCCATTTCATGTATTATGACAGGTCGTGGTGAAGATTGGCCTTTTTCTGCAAAATATAGAAAACCCACCTGGGTTTTTTAAAAATAGAGCCACATTGCTATTTTCTACAGGAAAATGGAATAAACTTGCAAAATCATCTGCATTTTTTGCAACAAATCTGAGCTTTTCAAGATAAGCAAGAAACCCACTTGGGTTCTTTAACAAACAGTTGCAAAGTCAACAAAAGATATGCTACAGGAAGCCCAAATAGGGGTTTTTTGCAATTATAGTGAAAATGAAGCAGAAATTGTGAATACAAAAAAAACCAGTTTACAAAAATGGAGGTCGAGCCCACAACAAGTTCTTTCTTCTTCTACATTCTAAGAAACCCATCTAGGTTGTTAAGATTTGTTAATACAAGGAAAAATCAAAAGATAAGATGAGGGTTTTTAGAAGTAAATGTCGAGCTACATGAAAGACACATTTTTCCTATTCATAGTCACGGCCAGAAGGTGCATTCCTTCATAAAAGAAAAATAAACAACAATAGAGTGTCGCCATTGTCAAATGTAGAAATACAACACGCACTTCATGATTTTTTCTCAAGATAGAAACAAAAAACATGGGTTTTCTTCTGCTCAAAACTAGAAAGGAGAATGGTCGATTAAAAACTACCTGAGTTGTCTTTCATTTTCCTTCATTTATACAAGCTTCTTGTCACACGGAAATGTTTCTATTCTAGCTCCAGAATGTCACCAATGGCGGCTATGGAGAGAAGAAAAACCCACATAAGGGATAAAGCAACAGCAAAATCATCAAAATTCCCATGGTCGCGGCCCAAAACACATCAAATGGCTCCCAAATGGTGAAAAGATGTAGATTTATATCAAACAAATGCTTTTACCTGTGTTTCCATGGTGTTTTCCTCGGTAAATCACCAAAAGCTAGTGGGTTTCTCCACGTTTTCTCTATGTTTCTTCAAACCCTGGTGGCATGGAGTGTTCCAGATTTCTTTCACCGACAAAATGATGTATTTTGCCTCATGGCCGGTATGTTTTGATTATTAGGGTTTGACCTTGTTTTAGTGCCGATGGGATTTTTTATCCCATGTTTTAAAAATCAAAACATGTGGTAAATAATGGGTGCCGAAATATATGTTATCACTTAGGCATGTTATGCTTTTGGGTTTTTTCCCATTTTTCCAAACTTTGCCAAGTCACATGGAGTGTGCAACAAATATGATATGCCTTTGATTTTTTACCCCAACATCACATGACTTGGAATATGCTTTCCAAGGGGTTTGGAGGTCAACCTTTTGACCAGGTATGTTGGAGACTATGATGCCTTTGCAAACATATGTTTTGCCATGTGTGATCAAGAATGCAGAATAGGTAGGTGCCTTTGAAACTTTTGGAGACTTTTGAAATATGATATTATATTTTTCATTTGTTTTCAATTTTTGAAAATATCATGTAAGTGATTTGAAAATCACTTTCAATTTGCTTTTAAATGCAAATGTAATACATATTTTTGGTGGGGTCCCTTATCTTGTGCTTAATTGTAAAGTGACTTGTTAAGTGATGTTTTATGAATCACTAAAACAAGGTCATTATCTTTAATTTTTTTTAAAAGCCATGTGTTTTCAAAAAATACACATACTGCATGATGGAAAATGTGGTCAAGTCTTGCATGAGGACCAATGATGACTTGCAGAAATGATAAATGTGCGGGATGCTATTTTGATTGATTTTGGTGGAAAGGAGGCTATCTGGAGGCATTTTTTGTCACATTTTTTGGGTGACTATTGACTTGGCCTAATTTTTCTTCATGTGGAGGAGATTTTGGAGAGTTCTAGAAGGTTCTTTTTGGCCTTTTCTGTTTTATCCGACCAGAATCTTCTAGAAACACTTGTGTGAGAGGTTTTGGTTGGTTTTGGTTTAAGTATGCTCATTTTGAACATTTGAGGGAGTTCTTTCTTTTCCAGCAGGAGGATAGCTTTACTTTCTTGGAGTTATTTTCATGGAGTTGTATTGTAACTCAGACAGACCTATTATACAGTAAGCATTTTGAATTAATAAATTGGAGCATTTTTATCTTCTCTCTTCATGTTTTATGGTATGCCATTAATGGTTGATCAGTCTGTTTTTTGAAAAGTCATCTTTCGTTGCAAACTTGTCCCATGTTTCTTGCATCCATTTGATAGAAAATGTATGTTTACAAGTTATAAGTTGTGTTGTTTAGTGGTGTTATTGATTGTAAAAATCTATTTTCCTTTTGAAAGCACCTTATAAATTATTGATGTGAACTGCATTGGAGAGTGAGTTGTGTGAGTTAAGCTTTGAGATATTCATTTGAATGTGCAAAGCTATTAACAAGTCTAAGTTGTTTTGGTGCATCACCTTAGGTTCTTTTCAGCATTAGGTTTATTTTATGCAAATTCTTACCCTTATCTCAGAAATTAAGTAGTTAGGTGGCATCAAAAGGGGAAGCCAGCCCTTATCACTAGATGTCTACTTTCAAACAGGTTACCCACAACCTGAAATTAGTCCCATGTTAGTCGAAATCTGCTAAGTTCACTTAAGGCTTAGCAAACAGGGTGCAAATTTGGGGAACTAACAGTTACATGAAGAGTTGAGTCTTGGTGATTGAGTCTATGTTGTTTGGGTTTTTTGAGTCTAAATAAGGTCTAATGAGACCTTTTTGATGTATTTGGAAAACTTGAGTATCTTTTGGGTCCATATTGTGAAAGTTGTAAATCATGTTGAAAAGTTGTCAAGTTTGACAAAAGTTGTAAGGTAGGTGAAATGTCAATTTTCTTATGTGAGGTCATGTTTTAGGTTGAATAAGGTCTAAATAGACCATTTGTATTATTTTAGGTGGTTAAGAGAGTCAATTTGCACATAATGCAAAAAGTGCTAAATGTTGTCACCAAAAAATGCAAAAAAGTACAATTTTGTACTCCAACGGTCATGAGGAGTTTTAAAATTCAGTTGAGGGTGGTGTTATGCCTTGCATAACCACCCCATTTTATTTTGGAACAAAATGGGTCCCCTTTGTTTTTGTTTTTGTCCTTGGTGTTTTGTTTGGGTCTTAGAAGTTGTTCATTTTTCTCCTAAGTCTTTCTTTCTTTTGGTCTTTCGAAAGCGAAGTCAAAATAGAAAATGGACTTAGAACTTTTTGTAAGGTTTCAGGTTCGGATTCAATCCCGGTTCCGGTTTCACCTTTCTTCCTTGTTCTTTTTCACTGTCTTTTGGTTAGTCTCGCACTCTCAGGTCCATTTCTCCCTTGAGTCATTTCTTGTTTTCCTTGTGTTTTGTTTTTTCCCAAGCTGAAGCAGAACCGGGGATGGAAGTGAACTTGGAACTTTATAAATTTCCAAATTCAGTTTTTGTTCTGATCCCGATTCCGCTCGTTTGCTTTGTGTTTTCATTTTTTTTGTTGGTGTCTAGGTCGGGTTCAGTTTTCATTTCGGTCCCACTTCTCGTTGTTTCTATTGTCGATGTCTTGGTTTTTGTTCCTTTGTTGGGAGCGGAACCGGAATCAGAATCGAACTTGAAACTTTGCAAAATTTCCAGTGTCGGTTTTGGTCTTGATTCCGCCCCCGTCTTCTTTTTTTGTTTGTCCTTACCGCGGGACCAAAACCAAGTGCAGATTTGGGTAAGAGACTTGTTAAAGGTTTCTCATTATGTTCCAGATCTAGGTCCATGTCCACCCTGCCTTTCACTTTCACCTGAGTTGACTGTTCATTTTATGTTGTTTTCTCTGCCCCCGACCGACCACATTTATGGCATTAATTGCAGCCTCCTCACACGCATGAAAGGATTTTTAAACCTTAATCAAGGTTAACTAGCTCATTATCATTATTGTCTAGGTCATTTTAGCGAGCTAGAGCTAAGGTAACTACAAGAGGAGCACGATTTGATTGCGGAGGCATGTGGTGGGTGAATTCTTATCCGATTTCAACCTCTGTTGTTGGAATTTTGAGGTAGGGTCTTTTCCTACTCTTTTCCTGGTTGTTTTGTTGCTTTGTTTTTGTGTTCTTCCTTGTCGTGTTCTTGTGTGTTCACGGGATTCTATTTTCTATGAATCTTCACTTGTTCTTTTGTATCTTTTTGGTTTTTTCTTGTATTTTTTTGTTTTTCCGTTTTTCTTTTTCTCTCTTTCCGTTTGTTTGCTTTATGTTTTGATGTCACTTTCGTGGTGGGTCCGTTTGTCATGCCCTAGTTTCTAATTATGTTTTCATTTTGTGGGGTCCTCTGTGTGTTAAATGCATTGGGATTTATTTGGAGACCCCTCTGATTTTTCTTCCATGTCGATTTTGTGATTTCCATGTTGGGTTTGTGATGCCCTAATTTTCTAAGTCGACGTGTCGTGCAAACTAGGGTTTGCTCGACAACCTTTACAAATATCCATCCCTAGGGTTAAAATTGGTCTTTATGCGGTTAAGGGGTGAGGTTAAGCCCCTCTATTTGGATTTCCTTATAAACCCATGTGACCCCGGTCCTTAAATCCATGCGACCACATCTTCGGGTAAAGTGCTTCATTTTTCATGTTAAATTCATCAGAAGTGGACTCAGGAACATACTTGTCCCATGGATGTTTGCATTGGGGTTCATTCCCAAAGTGATCCCACTTCCGATTATTGTTAATTTTTTGTCTTCGCATTTTCCCTTTACCGAAATCGGAACTGGAGTAGAGGTCGAACTTGGAACTAGCAATTAGTTTCGTGTTCGATTTTTGTTTCAATCCCCATTCTGGTTTCATCCTAGTTCTGGTCTTGATCCTGCTTTGTGTTGAAATAGTTCCATGTTCCTTAATATTCTATGACTCGGCTTCTAATGAATTTTGAAATTTGGCTAAGTATGAAAGTTGTCCTGAGGTAGTAGAGAAAGGTATTGGTTGATGTATTTATTTTTATGCTTTTTGTTCATCTAATACAGGGTTTTATTGCAGAGATAAGAGATGTCAGGAGCATCGAAAGAGGCTTCTCAAAGGAGCCAACTTGTAGAAAATTCAAAGCAAGGAGCTAAGCCAAAGAATATCAAGGTAGAACAACTACCATATACTTTGAGGTACAAACATCAAAGTCCTACCATCACAACCAGCAAGGTGGACTATGATTGGGCTGATATCACTGACACAAACTTGGGCTCCTTCAACTATGAAGAGTTGTATGAGGAAACTTTCACTGAAGATGTCTCAAGAAGGATAGAGAGGATTGTTCAGTTTGGTTTGGCACATGTTTCCCTCTTCCCATTGTCTATCCAATGCCCAAAATTGATACTCACAGCAGTTGGAGCCTACAATCCTACTACTAGACAGTGTGTGGATTTGTAGGGAAATGTTATTATTGATTTAACACCACAAATGATTAGATTTATGTTCAATGCACCTGCTCAATGAAATCCCACGCATCTCAATGAAGCAAAGGAATTAACGCTTTATAGTGACAAGAAGGAAACTAGCCAAAATCATATGAATAAGACTTGGATAAGAGTTGAGAAGAAGTCTTTAGCCAAGCTTCCTGACCAACCTAAAAGGGCAGACTTCTACAAGGAGATTGTAGATATAATAATGATTCTCTCCAGAGTATTTGGGAAAAGAGATGGCAGGCAGCAGTTTGACTAGCCTATGATTGTATCAGACTGTATTCACAATCAAATGCTCAAAGTGAGAGAAACCAAGAGTTTCTTCATGACCTCTTATGTGATTTATGCAGTTGCCAGAAGAGGGATCTTTCCTGGATTAAATGTAGTGGGAATATTAGGAGAAGCCCAAGGACAAAAAAAGGTGTGGGATCATTATGATCAACTCACCTTATAGGCTTTTGAGCCACATTATAGAAGGGTTAATGATGCATTTCTATATGTTATCATTAACAGCTCACAGGAGATTCTAGTTACAAGTTGAGTAGGGAGGCTATGGACTTCATTAATGAATGGGGACATTGGTTTATTCAATATCCCAGATTTACTTACTTTAGGCTGGGTGGTTTTGATGGTCACCCTCATTTACTCCCTAGGTGCTACAACAATAGAATTGTTTTAATGGAATTCATCTATCAAGTTCTAGCAGTCAACCTGAAGTTTGCTAATAAACACAAGAATGGCTGCCATAAATTCCCCATGAAGTTGGGTGAGTATATTTGTCCACATAATGTGGCAGCTAAGGTAGACTGTGATGAATTGATTCATTCAAAGTTGGGTTTATACAGTTCTAGAAAATATTTTGATCCTAAACACAGGATGCAAGCTTTGTTGCCCACTATTTTTTACAAACACTTTAATCTATTAGAGGATTTTTGGATGGACCTGTAAGATGAGTATGATCTCAGGAGAAGGAACTATGAAAGAATACCTATCCCACTCATAGTTGAATATGGGGTAAAGGAAGACATCCCTGAGACATTATCAGATGATGGGGTAACATTGGATCCCCAATATGATGCTGAAAATGTAGGCACCAAGGACCTTGATCTAGTGGACTGGAATGCAGAAGAATCCATTAACATTAAGCAGATTGTAAGACCAGTTTTGGATAGGAGCATACATTGGGTCGTTATGAGAATCAAGGAGCTAGAGGCTTAGACCTCCAAGAAGAGGAAGGCAGCAAATACCACTCAAGGGTACAAAAGAACAAAAAGAAAACTGGCTCCTAAAGATCCCTTAGAGTTTTTCCCTCCAAGTTTTGGGGAAGAGATTGAACCTATTAAGCACATGGAAGAGAGGCCACAATTGAACCTGGTGCCTCAACATCTATTGCAGGGGAGGCATCAACTCAGCCTCTTACCACAGAGCAGCCAAGTGGAGAGATGCCTATGGGAACCCTTCACAAAGAAGCTAAATCTTTGAAGGAGAAGAAGCCTGAGATAGAAATTCATGACATTGATACAGATTCTGAGGCTACTCCATCTAACAAGGAGGATCATGTGATTGCTTCTCTTAATGTAACTGAGGATGCAAGGACTGAGCATGTTTTGACTAAAGAAGACCAATGGAAGCTATTTGAGGATGCCAAAAGGGAAGTTGATGCCAAGACACAAGCTGAGGCACTGGCTAAACAAAAGGAGATTGATGTTAAGGCACAATCTGATGCATTGATGAAATAGAAAGAATTGGAGGCTCAAGCCCAGGTTGATGAATTGGCTAAGTAGCAGCAGAAAAGAGAGCAGGAGCTCAAAATTAAAGAGGAAAGGGACAAATTGGCTATGCTGCAGAAGATTCATGATCTAGAGGAGGAAAAGGCTACTCAAAGAAGAGAAAAAGAAGCTCTTGAGGCTAAATTCAAAGCTATTGAGGAAGCACATAGAAGGAGAGAAGAGCAAGAATTCCTAGAGAGAGAAAAGGAGGCTAAGGAACTTCCTCTGCATGAACAGAAGTCTAAGGAGGCATGGGAATATGTCAAGGAACTAGAAAAGCAAAGGGACCAAATGTATGAGGAGAGGAGGTTGGAAGAAGAGTGCTTGAAAAGGGAACAAGAAGCTAAAAGGTTACATGAGCAAAAAGAAAAGGAAGAGGCTGAGAAACTTGCGCAAGAAGAAGAACAAAAAGAACAATAGAATGTGCAAGAGGTTGACTCTCAACCTAGGAACACTATATTGCAACCTTTATCTTCTACTACTGCTACCTCTTCTTCAACACAAGTGGTCACTACTCCTACTACTCCTACATGGTTGAAACTTGATTTGGAAAAGAAACAGATAGTTCAACCTCAACCTCTCAATTGGGATGAGATGATGAAGGAGATTGAAAATGAAAGACCTAAAAAGAAGGCTAGAGTTCTTCATTCCACCAAGATCACGGATGCAGGAGAAATTGTTGTTGAATGTGCAATTCCTATGGTGGATAAGGATAAGGATGACATGCAAATAACTGATTACCAATTAGGTACTGTGAATTTGGGGAGACCTACAAGGAACCAACAAATGAATCTCATTGATATTGTAGCTTCCTCCACCAAATCTAGAATGATTAAAGATAATCAAAAGAAAGATGAGCTTAAGGCCCAATTGGATCAGTTGCACAAGTTCTTAAAGGATCTCTCCACCCCAGTCTCTCAACAAGTTGCTGCTCCAAAAACCCCAATTCTACTAAGCAAAAAGGAATTTGATGACTTAGTGCAAATGAGGAGTAAGGTGGGGATGCTTGACAGATGGATTGATAGGCTCAATCAGGAGGTTAGTGAAGTGCTAGCTGATAGTTTCAAAGTTCATGAAGCAGGACTTGAGTTGGTAGAAAATATGAATCAGCATGTTGAAGTCCTAGGGAAGCAAGATGAAGAGTATAGAGAATATGTTAAGAAGCTTAAAGACATCAACAAAGTGCCCAATTCAACTCTCCTAGAGCAGTCAATTATTGAGGAAGGTAATGCAGATTTTATTCAGAAGATTGTGAGCATAATAAGATTCAAATCCAAGTTCATCTATGAGCATAAGAATGAGGTTCAAGAAGCAAGCAAAGACTTGAACGATCATATTGATGAATTGGAGGCAATAGTTTCCATTCTAGTCAACGTGGACATCCCAATCAAAGAGAGTATTCCTTTGGACAAGTTGAAGGAGAAGTGGAGTAGTAGATTCGAGGAAGTGATGCAAAAGGAGGATGATGGAGAATATTTTTTGTTGGATAGGCTCATGGATGTTAGAGAAGAGGTGAAAGTTGCTAGGAGGGAATCAATCAAATTGAAGGATATGCAAGAATTCACCTTAGTAGAATTAAAGAGGATCAAATTTGAGAAAAATTGGTTAGATGGGCCTGATTTGGATATCCTTCAACAAGTGTTCTCTAGTTATGATGAGTATATCCTTGACCAAGCAACGCAACAGTGAGCTAGTAGTAGAACACTCTCTTCTTGACAGACAACTTCCTCTCTTTTCCTATTTTGCAGGATTTTGACACAAGTTAGACTCGAGTTCTCTTCCCCCAGTTCCACCTTCTTCCTTGGGTGTTAGAATTTTGTACAAAAAAGAAATCAAGCCTTGAAACTGAAGATCAGCTTGTTGAGTTCCTTCATGTAGTCTTGGTTCCTTAAAATGTGGATCTGAGTTTCTGATGGAGAGAAACTTATGCATGGCATGTCTATATGGAATTTTTGGGCTCCATTTGTAAAGGTCGCCTCATTGAAGGAAGATTAGCCACCTGATAATAGCAGATAGGAATCATAGTTTTAGGATTTCATGAATTTTTAGTAGATACTTTGAAACTTCAGTTGAACTTGGATACACTTTACAGTTTTTTTTTTATGCAGTTTACATGTTAAGTTTGGACCTCCTTGATAAGATTAATGAATCATAATCAATCCATATGCCAGTGAGTTGTTGTGCCTAAATGTTTTCTATTTGATGCAAATCAATAGAGGAAACTAGATTCAAGATTATCTCATTGAATTATCTGTGAATGAAATTGCCATTATGTCTATTTGATTTGTGTTTAATGATGAGTGAATGATCTGTTTTGAATCTTGAAGTAAAGGTTTTAGTGAATGGTTGTGATTGTTGAATTAGCTCTATGAATGTATGTAGTGGTGTACATTATTCTATGGATTTCATCATGTTGTGGTTTTGGTTGGATAAAGAAACACTCAATATTAATGTGCATGTCTAGATATTAAGAAGTTTTATTCATATTCTACTGTTTTAAAGCTTTGATCTATCTTTTTATATTTATTTAAACCCCCCCCAACGTAGGTTAATTGATTTAATGAAGTTTTGTTCCTTATTACCAGAAAAGGCCCCTTGAACATTACAATTACATTGACCATTGACCAATATTAGCACAGTTTAGAACTAACTGCCAAGACCTTGGGAGTTAGATTACTTTATGTTGTCTTTCTTTTTCAGGAGAAATAGAATAGAGATATTTTGTTTAATGTTGTTGTACTATTTTCACCATCAACAAGTGGTTGTTTCATTTTGTTCATGATGGAAAAGGTTTAAATAAGTGCATTCCATCAATGCAATGGTTGGTTGAACGATTTGGAAGAAATAACAATAAAGGTTTTCCCTATTTTCATCAATTTTCTGTGTTTTCTTGACATCTATAGGTTTGTACGGACCCGTACTACTGTATTATGCTTCAAATTTGTTAGGAACCTATAGAGCACTGTTATATCTTTTCATTTTCATCCATTTGGAAGGAGTTTCATTGAGTAGAACTCATTTTATTATCAAATCTCAGAGGGCAAACTGAGTTTGTATATTTAAGGGTTTTTGACGCTTTAAATGGAATTTTGACTCATTCCTCCTATTGTAATCTTTGTGGCTTGGAGGAATGAGTCTAGTGGGTTAGGTTTAGATGTTAGGTTGATTATTTGGTGAATGGAGAAAGGATTTATGGGATTTGAGTTGTTGTCCCTGGTGAAATTGTGAGGAAAAGAGTATGAAAATGGAGGTTTAAGGCTAGGGTTTGATGAAAATGGTGGGGGTAGTGATACCTCTTAAACTTTTAAGCATGTACAGGCTTAAATAAGGGTGTTTCAATTGGTTTCAAGGTTTTGGAAGGTTTGTGATATAGTTTTTCAATAAACCCTCACATGAATGGCTTGAAACAACGGTTTCTTGAATAGGCGTTTGGGAAAGTGCGTCTCTACAAAAAAATGGTGGATTTGGTGGTTTTGAGGGCTGGTGAGTGCTACCCCATTGATTTTAGGGGTTTGTGAGGTGTTTATAAGGTGGTTGCTTTGTAAATTAGGCCTATTCGACTATGTTGAGCAGTGTAGTTTGTTGGTTTTGAGAGGATTGGTCAAAAGAAGTCATATGTGGGTTTGATGTATGTTGAAGAAGGTTTTAAAGGGTTTCTAGAATGGTAGTTTTTTGCATGGGTTGTTAAGGGATTCTGAGAGTTACGGTGACAAAAAGAGGTCTGTAGATCTACAAAGGTGACTAGGTGAAAAGTTGAGAATAGGCCAATGGTGAGTTTTGAGAGAAGGAAGGTGGTTTAGAATCCTTTGTATTGAGGAAGTGAGTGGTTTTCCAACTTAGGTTGCTATCAGAGCAAAGGTAGTAAGTCTCTTGAGGATTAGGTTGAAAGTTTTTGTGCAAGGAGGAGTAATTGGAGGAATCAAAATGCCTCCTAAAGGAAGCACTGTTGTTAGGAAGATTGCTAACCAAGCTAGAGAATTAGAAGCCTTGAAGAAGGAGGTTGCTACATTAAGTTCTAAAGCTAGGGTTGACATGGATGAGAGTGATTCTAAAGAGGAAGAAACCTCTAGTGAAGAGGAAGAGTTCGATCCAGAGGATGTGAGGATGTTGAATCTTTTGAAGGCTATGAAAGGTGATGGAAATGGAAAAATGGACTTGCCTATGTATGGAGGAAAACTAGATGGTGAAGAGCTCTTGGATTGGATAGGGGCCATGGAGAATTACTTTGAAAGTGAAGAGGTGGATGAATAACACAAGGTGAAGAAGGAAAAAACCAATTTAAAAGGACATGATTTGTTGTGGTGGAACTTTGTGCAAGATGAAAGGCAGAAAAAGGGGAAGGCTAAGATCACTTCTTGGGAGAGAATGAAGGAAAAAATCAAAGGTAAGTTCCTTCCTAATGATTACAATGTTCAATTATTTAAAATACTTCAAAATCTTAGGCAAAAGTATTTAGATGTGCAAGCATACACCGAGGAGTTCTATAGGTTAAGTATAAGAACAAAGCATGAGGAAGATGAGGAAGAAAGGGTGGCAAGGTATCTAAATGGTCTAAGGTATAATATACAAGATGAAATCAGTTTGATGACACCAAAAATAGTAGAATAATGTTTTCAAATGGCTATAAGGGAAAAAGAGAAAGTGAAGAGAAGACAAGAGAAGGAAACAAGAGGAAGAGGCAGTACTTCTAGGGGCAGAGGTACTTTTTCTACACCAAAATAGTCCAATCAAGAGCAAGAAGATATTGGTAAGGGTAAAGAACAAGAGGTGGATGGAGAGATGGAGGAACAAGCTTTACGGGAAGAAATACTATTCAAGGAAGTGATTTGAATGTGTTTTCAGGAAGATGTTATAACTATGGTAAGTTTGGACATCCATCTTTAAATGTCCTGAGAAGTTTAGTTCTACTACAAGTGGTGGTGAAAAGAGAGTTCAAATTGTCCAAGAAGATGAAGAGGAAAGTGTCAATTCATCAAGTCATAATTGTGTTCCTGAATTTGGTGAGATTTTGATGCTGCAAAGACAACTCTTGAAGGCCTCCAAGGAGAAAGAACCATTGCAAAGGAGAAGTCTTTTCAAAACCACCTACAAGAGCAAAGGTAAAGTATGCAAGTTAGTAATAGATTCAAGCTCCACTAATAATATAGTATCAAAGGAAATGGTAGATAAGTTGAATTTGGTGAAAGTTCCTCATGAAACACCCTACAAGGTGTCATGGTCAAATGATGATTAGTCACTTCTAGTCAATGAGCAGGCTTTAGTTGAATTTCAAATTGGAGGATACAAAGATAGGGTACTCTGTGATGTTCTACCAATGAAATGTTGCCATTTGTTGCTTGGAAGGCCATGGAAATTTGAAAAATGTGTTGTGTATGATAGATGGGCTAATACATATCAGATTGTGCATGAAGGGAACTCATTTACTTTGCATCCATTGCAAGAAGAAGATAGGGAGCAGACAAGGGTAGTAAAGGTAATCATGATGGGTAGAAAAGAGTTTGTGAAGGTTGGGGAAGATAAGAGTAAAGATTTTGCAGTCACTCCAAGGGATGGAGATCTGAAGACAGTAAATTTGAAGGCTAATACAGTGATTGAAGGTAGCAAGGAAGGTGTGAGAAGGGTGTTCAAGTTTGAGGCAGAGAAGATTAAGGGTGAATCCCTTGAAAAGACAAATAATGAATCTAAGAAAGTTGAAGAAATATTGGTTGGGACAGTGGTATGTCCTATATTGGTTGCTAAAATTGAGGGGCAGTCAAAAATTGTTAGGAAAGAGGCTCCTAAGATTGAAAATACAGTGGTATGCGGGTCTAAAAATGACAGGGCTATGAGGACACTAAATTTGATGCCTAAATTCAAGGCAAAGGAGAGAGTGGAACAAGTAGAAGGGAAAGGATAGAGTCATGGAGGTAATTATGTTGTATGGACAGGACAAAGGGAAGTTAGTACAAGCTTTGCATGGGTCAAAGATGGAAGAGAGATCAGAACATGTTCAACAAAGCAAGAGAAGCCATATCAAGTTGGACATGAACTCAAGGGTGCTAAGTATAGAGAAAGCTTTTAGAATTTACCAGTCAAGGTATCTTTTACAAGTCAAATAAATGGAGCATTCAAAGGAGGAACAATTGAAGATCAATTTCTAGAGACATGGAAACCCTTTTTAGGTGGTGTGTATGGTGTAGGAGCACCGATCATTTCAATGTTTTCTCTTTAGTTGTTACATGAAAATTTGAGTCTTGGTGATTGATTCTATTTTGTTTGGGTGTTTTGATTCTAAATAAGGTCTAATGAGACCATTTTGATGTATTTGGAAAACTTGAGTATCTTTTGGGTCCATATTGTGAAAGTTGTAAATCATGTTGAAAAGTTGTCAAGGTAGGTGAAATGTCAATTTTCTTATGTGAGGTCATGTTTTAGGTTTAATAAGGTCTAAATATACCATTTTTATTTTTTTAGGTGGTTAAGAGAGTCAATTTGCACATAATGCAAAAAGTGCTAAATGTTGTCCCCAAAAAATGCAAAAAAGTGCAATTTTGTACTCCAACGGTCGTGAGGAGTTTTCAAATTCAGTTGAGGGTGGTTGTGTCAATTTTTTCATGATGGAAAAGGTTTGAATAAGTGAATTCCATCAATGTAATGGTTGGTTGAAGGATTTGGAAGAAATAACAATAAAGATTTTCCCTGTTTTCATCAATTTTATATGTTTTCTTGACATCTACAAATCTGTACGGACCCGAACTACTATATTATGCTTCAAAATTGTTAGGAACTTGTAGAGCACTGTTATATCATTCATTTTCATCCATTTTGAAGGATTTTCATTTATTATAACTCATTTTATTGTCAAATCTCAGAGGGCGGACTGAGTTTGCAGATATAAGGGTTTTAGAAGCTTTAAATGGAATTTTGACTCATTCCTCCTATTGTAATCTCTATGGCTTGGAGGAATGAGTCTGGTTGGTTAGGTTTAGATGTTAGGTTGATTATTTTGTGAATGGGGAAAGGATTTATGGGATTTTATTTGTTGTCCCTAGTGAAATTATGAGGAAAAGAGTATGAAAATGGAGGTTTAAGGCTAGGGTTTGATGAAAATGATGAGGGCAGTGATACCTCTTGAACTTTTAAGCATGTGCAGGCTTAAATAAGGGTGTTTTAATTAGTTTCAAGATTTTGGAAGGTCTATGATATATTTTTTCAATAAACCCTCACGTGAATGGCTTGAAACAAGGGTTTCTTGAATAGGCGTTTGGGAAAGTGTGTCTCTACAAAAAAATGGTGGATTTAGTGGTTTTGAGGTTTGGTGAGTGCTTCCCCATTGATTTTAGGGGTTTCTGAGGTGTTTCTAAGGTGGTTTCTTTGGAAATTAGGTCTATTTGGCTATGTTGAGTAGTGTAGTTTGTAGGTTTTGAGAGGGTTGGTCAAAAGGAGTCATATGTGGGTTTGATGTATGTTGAAGAAGGTTTTAAAGGGTGTCTAGAATGGTAGTTTGTTTCATGGGTTGTTAAGGGATTCTGAGAGTTAAGATGAGAAAAATAGGTTTGTAGACCTACAAAGGTGACTAGGTGAAAAGTTGAGAATAATCCAATGGTGAGTTTTGAGAGAAGGAAGGTGGTTTAGAATCCTTTGTATTGATTAAGTGAGTGGTTTTCCAACCTAGGTTTCTATCAATATGGGAGATAAAGAGAATTAGAAACAAAGAGAGAGAGGTAAGGTTGGAGGGATAGAGGGAGAGATAGGTAGAGATATGGAAGATGACCACATTACCTCTCTTTATCTTTGTATCTACTTCTCTTTATCTATCATCTACATCTTCATCTTTTTCTACCCACTTCTCCCTATATCCCTCCCACCCTACCTCTCTACCTCTACCTCTCCCTTCCTCCCTCCCTCTCTACTTATCTTTATCTCCCCTCTCTATTTCTTTTTACCTACATCTCACTCCATCCCTTCCTCATTCCCCCTCTCTCCCTTTAGATGTCTCTCTATATCTCTCTTCAACCTCTCTCCTATCTACCTCTCTCTCACCTTCCCACTCACCCTCTCTTTCTACTAACTACTCTCTCTCTCTCTCTCTCTCTCTCTCTCTCTCTCTCTCTCTCTCTCTCTCTCTCTCTCTCTCTCTCTCTCTCTCTCCCTACATCTCTCTCTACCCCTCCCACCTTACCTCTCTCTCACCTTCCCTTTATACTTCCCCATATATCCCCTCACCCTCCCTCTCTCTACCCACCTCTCACTATATCTCTCCCACCTTACCTCTCCCTCTCTCTCCCTTTATTTACTTCTCTTATCCCCCATCTCCATCCTCCTCTCTTTCTACCTACCTTTTCCTATATTGCTCCTACCCTCTCCATCCTCCTCTCTTTCTACGTACCTTTTCCTATATCTCTACCTCTCCCTTCCTCCCTCCCTCTCTACTTCTCTTTATCTCCCCTCTTTGGATCTCTCTCTACATCTCACTCCATCCCTCCCTATTTCCCCATGTATCTCCCTTTAGATATCTCTTTATATCTCTCTCCTCTCTACTTCTATCTATCTCCACTCCCCCTCTCTCTATAGAAAGTTAGAGAGGAAGATAGAGGGAGAGGGAGAGAATATATATAGACAAAGAGAGGTAAATGGAGAGATAAAAATATAGAGATATAGGGAGTTAGTAATAGAGATGAAGAGATATAGAGATATAGAGGAATATGGAGATAGAAAGAAATATATGGTAAGATAAAGTGATAGAGAGAGAAATAGAGATAGAGAGGGAGAGATAGAGAGGGGGTAGATAAAGAGATAGAGGTAGAGGTAGAGAAAATGAGAGAGATAGGTGGGGAGGTAGAGAGAATAAGAGGGGGAGAGATATATCAATATATAGTGGGAGAGGGAAAGAGGGATAGATAATGATAAAGGGAGATATAGAGAGAGATAGAGAGATAGGGAGATATAGGTAGAGAATAAATAAGAGAGAGAGAGAGAGAGGTAGGGATAATACAATACGGATAGATACATAAAAAGAGAGATAGAGAGATATAGATAGATGGAGAAAGAGTGAGAGAAAGGAGGTGATAGAGACAAGCAATAGAGATAGGGGGAGAGATATAGAGAGAGGCGCTAAAAAAGAGATAGAGATAGGGAGGCATAAATAGGGTGTGTGTGTGTATATGAGTGAGAGAGATTTGGAGATAACTTGATGAAGAGGGAGATTATATAAATAGATAGAGGAAGGGAGAGGGAGAGTGAGGGGGAGAAATAGAGAGAAAGAGAGAAGTGGAGAGATATAGAAATAGGGAGTGATACAGATAGAGGGAGATACGGAAATATATAGATAGAAATAGGGAGAGATATGTAGAGATATATATAACCTGGGAAAGATAGAGGGGAAGAGAAAGGGAGAGAGATATGTAGAGATGGAGAGAGAGGAGAGATATAGATAGAGGAAGAGTAAGAGTAAGAGTAAGGGAAAAGTGGAGAGATAGGTAGAGAGGGTAAATGAAGGAGAGGGGGAGAGAGGGAGAGCTAGCTAAATAGATAGAGGGATATATATATGTTTTCCTAGTTCAACTTGGAAAAAGGTGTGCATAGGATCAAATACAACAAGGAGGCCTTCTATGATGATTTATGCAAATTTTTTACTCTCCTTACTAAAAAAATATAAATGTTTCATTATTTATTACTTCTTTAATGTTTCTAGTCATTTAGGATGATTATTGCAAAAAAACATGAAAAAAAGACTTTGTATGCAAGAATTATGACCATTTAAAATTTTAAAACTTAAGGAGTAAATTAAAATGATTATAATTATTTTTTAATGCTCAATCTACCACAATCATCTTATCCATTGTTTATATCTCTGAATCACGTTTCCAACGCCTATAAAAATCAAAATTTTGATCAATAACGCAAAAGTTATGCCCATTTTACTAAAGTGTACTTTTTGGGCTTTTCAAAATGGATATTCATTTGAAAATATAAAATTATTTAAAATACTTATTCAAAATGGACATCCATTTTGAAATGGATATCTATTTTGAATACATAAATTGATGAAAAATAATTTTGGGAAACGAATATCCATTATTAACGGATATCCGTTTTGGTTTGGTATTACCAAACCAAATTCAAATTTTACCCCCCATAAAAAAAGTCAACCTTTTGTTTCACGATTTTGGCGAAGTAAAAACACATTTTTTCTCATTGCCACTTTTTGGCCCCTCATGATCTTGCACATGCCCTCATCACATATCCAATAAAATCTCAAATAATCATAGGTTTTTTAGAATACTGAATCAATCTCAATAATAAAGGCTAATGAATATCCATCTCCTTCTACTTTTGTCCATACTAACATTTACATCTTGGTATCATGAAATACAACAAAAATAATATAAATGCATCCATATTGCACCCAAAAATAATCAACATACATCTCATAGCATACATCCTGCATAATCATCACATATCATGAGAAAAGATCAAAGGAAATCATTCATATCATTGCATTACATACATCCTGCATACATGAATCATATCTATATCACATCACATCACATCATGAACATAATAAATTAAATAACCATCATCCATCATATAAGCATGTCATAACATCTCATAAACATCTGCATCGATAAATAACACATCCATAATGCATCCATAAGCATACATACATCGCATAAGATCATAAGCATGAAATAAGATATCATAGTATAAATGTCACATCATCAATCATCTCATATATATATATATATATGTCCAAAAAAATAAATGTTGTGATACATATCAAAGTGTGTAATATACATCAAAGATATACATGAGGAGCTATCAAAAAAGAGCCAACGAATGAATATAAATCATAAATCAAGTCTACATCAAAAATGTATACATCTGTACATAGGGGCTATCCTCTGCTCCCTTGGTCCTCTCTGTCGGGCTCTCTCAGTGGTTGTCGATGTCCACCTGATGGACCACCCACTGATCGACTTAGAGCTAAAGCACTCCTCTGTGAAAAATTAGTACATCGTCAGTGGGGAGGAACCTACATATAGTACATGGTCCTGTAATAGGATGCCTCAACCATGGCTTGTTCATAAAGAGAAGTCGATACCATCTAACCCTGCACTTAGGAGGCAACCTCAAGTTGTTGTCTTCACGTAGTCTCCTATGCCAGTTGTATCTCTACTTGTTGTCTTTGTGTCCTCTCCTGATCCCTCTCAGAACAGACTTGGTCTTGCTCCTATCTTAGGGTATCGCGCTCTTGTTGAGCACTATCTATCTCCTGCATGTATGTGTCTTGCTCCTAACGGGCCTAATCCTGCTCAATGGTCTTCTAATCCCACTCTTGGGTGGTTTCCTGCAATCTCTAATCTGAAGCCCCGAGCACCACTACGACCTAATGTTGTTGTGGAACAAAAGGTGGTGGACATGGAGGTGGCCTTGTGGTATCTTCCCTGGCACCTACCCCAGCATCTATTCCAAAATCTGAATATTTCCTCTGCCACCTCTTCCTCCTCTGCTTTCTCTACCCCACTGTCCTCTACCTCCAACATTTGTTCCTACTAGATCAGTGAGTCTAATAGGTCTATGTTGTGTGAACCATGCGTCATATCCTAGGGTAGTACTAGGATCATCCAACCCACCTGTGTATACCCATGGCAATGGTAACAACTATGTAAAATTGTTGATAGCAGTTTGAGGAACTATATGAGGTCCCCACTTAGCAATCTCGTGATAGGTATGAGCATACATCACCCGATAATCATCCATCAAAGCATCCTATTGCTCCCTAAATTGGTGAGCAACCTGATCAGGTAAATATCTCTCAATAATATGAAGTTTAACCCATGAGCCATCGAGTCTGTTGGTAATTGCTCAAGTGTGTTGCATCATCCTCCCAGGCCTAAGCCTGTATCCAGAGTCTCGATGTAAATATGGTCATGTAGTCAATGACCTGCTTCCAATATGTTATATATGTTTCCCTTGTGTAGTGGAGGGTAGTCATGCCATCATACTAATACATGATTAGATCCTCCTCCTCTATAGCTCTGAATGCAACAATTGGTCATAGTATCGCAATGTGCTCCCATGCCCATATATAAAGCAAGGTAACCCCTATGAATATGCTGACACCCTCTCGATACACCACCTAGTGCATGTCATGGTATAAATGGGCCAATATGCAAGGACCCTAGGCCAGTGATAACTTTAAGAAACCCCCAATAAGAAAAGATATAAAATCCTCGCGAATCTTTCATTTTTTGGAAAACAATATGAATTTCTATTGGTGAATTTTTCCTTTTTTTCAAAAAAAAAATATCTTTATTGGTGATTTTTTCCTTTTTTTCAAAAAAAATATTAACTTTATTGGCGATTTTTTACATCACTAAAATTTTGTAAAAATCTTGGTGAATCTTAGAAAATAATAGGATAACTCATTAATTATAATGTTGAATCCTTCCATTTAGAAAATAATTCTCCTACAAAAGTAGGGGCTTGAGGGTGGAAACGATTGATGGGTTTAAGGGGTAGACTCTATAATGTTTAGTTGCAACCGTTGATTTAAAATATAATATAATAGCCCTTGTTGTATTCCATAAGGTAAAACATACCTACAATCTATAATGCTCATGGGGCCCAAAGTTTATTTTATTTAAGGCCCCATGAGCACTATACATTGCAGGTACATTTTACCTCATGAAATACAATGAGGGGTGTTATGTTATATTTTAAATAATGGAGGCAACTAAATATTTGAAATATTTTCCTAAAGAAACTAATATTTATGATATACTATTTGTGAATTAATTTACATTTGTACTATAACTTATAAATTTAGGAAAATTTGATCTAATTATGTATAGAATATTGTGACGAATTTTTGAGTTAAAAAGTTTAATAAAATAAATTATTTGGCGATTTAAATAAGACTAAAATAAAAATTTATAAAAATGTGGTGATTCAGGTCCCATTACAACTTAAACTATTAGCCAAATTTGGATTCCCAAATTTCAAATATTATCCAATTGATGAATATTAGCCACTAAAATAATCACTACTCTAGGCATAGACCCAGTCATAGACTCAGACATCCTCCATAATCCTCTATAGTACAACACCCCATCCTAGGCTAAATAATCAAGATCGCATGTCAAGATATAGGACTCCCATGATGAGCCCCGTAATAACCAATGTGAGATCACTAGCAATGCAAACGAAGTGTCGCAGGTCAATTTGTCCTCCCTTTAGTAAAAGGTCCTCCACTCCCAACACATGGAACATGGCCTCAAGGCCAAGATCCCCATCATAAATCACCCACTCTTTTTGGATCAATACTCGTAGGATCCTCCTAAAATCCTCCAAGGTCACTATTACCTCGCCTATAGGAAGGTGGAAAAAAGATGTCTTTGAGTGTCGTTTCTCCACCAAGGTTGTCATCAGAGCTAAAGGGGTCCTGATTTCTAGCATAAATGAAACATGGTACAATCCAACCACTCTTAGGAATAGTACATTGAGCTCCCCTAATCTAGTCAGCCACTCTAGAATCTACAGTCTCCTCTCTCGAGAAAGTAGAGGATGGAAGAAAGCCTACACACATAATGTGCACAACATCAATTTTCTAAAAAATTGGAGAAAAAAATATAAGGTAGAATCCCTAGAATGCAAAATTGAGCCTCTATTGCAAACACATCACACTATTGGCTTGGAAAACGTGTCATTATTTTGGAATAGCATCGCTACCCTGCAAACGTGTTGTTATCCTATGAAAGCATCGCTATGCAAATGTGAGTCTCTAAAATCATACAAATGTGTCACTATATTGTATGCAAATGTGTCAATAAAAAGGAAAAGCGTCGATGAATCTCCCATGCATATGTAGAACAATGATGTCTAGTGCAAAGGCGTCACCATATTTTTCAAAAGCATTGCATCGGGTTTCAGAAGTGTCGCCCAAATCATGACACCTTTGTTGACCTAATCTACCCTATATTTAGCTACCTAGAAATATGTGCAAGAGAATCTTTTTGGAGTGCATACCAGTGTTCCTGCATCAACTAATCGTTGGAACTCTTGGACTTGATTTTTGTGATATGTGGGAAGTGCTCTATGTGCCATCTCTTCAGGAGATTTGGAGAAAATCTAAGCTAGAATCATAGGATTACTCTGAGATCTTCAAATTCTAAAAATAGAAGGGTACAAATGAGTTGGAAATGGACCCAAACTCATATATATGCATTACAAAACCTAGGGTTTTAGCCCTGTATCTCCATTTTCTTGCTTCGCAGCCTACCGTGGTCACTTCACCAGGGTCCTAAGACTTATTTCTCATCCTCTTCGTAGTCGAACTATTCACGTAGCTTTGTCACGAGCTCAACTCGAAAGAGTTTTTCTGCTTGATCTCTCAAGAGGGCAACATACCAACATTCCTTCATTCATTGGAGCACAGTGGGGCATCTAAAAAGTCAGAAGGGGCATCTAAAAAGGTAGAAAAATTTTAAATTTTAATCTGAGTTGTGTTGTTCTAAGCAGTATCAGTTCTTTGAAGCAATGCAACAAGTACCTCGCTTCAAAGAGGGGCAAAATTTAGACACCTAAAAATTTCCTTATCATATCACACACCGAGATTTCATGTGTTAACACCATTTCTCTCCTAATTCACCTATTTCATCTATTTAATTAAATAATGTCAATTGTTTAATTAAATTCACTATTTTCCCCTATTAATCGAATAATTAATTTTATTTGATTAATTCATCACCTTCACACTAATTTTCTTCTCTTTTTATTAAATAATACAAATTATTTAATTAAATGTCATAAATCTCTATTTGATTAAATAATTCCTAATTGTTTAATTAAAATCTCTAATCCCCTCCACTTGCACAATTGAATAATTTATAAATTGTTTAATTGGTTAATTTCCTCCAATCATTCGAAGAATTCACTTAATTCCCTCCACATGGAAATATCTCCCACATGCTTCCTAAAATCAAGGGATTTGTTATTGTCTCAAGCAATTTGGACCTTTGATTAAAATCCTTGATCCATGTCATTATGCATTATCAACCCTTGATTTGATCTTTGATCCATGTCATCATCTCTCCTTCAATTTCATCCATTGATTAGCTAATTCAATCTCAACCATTGATTCATTCCAAAAATCTATAAATAGTCTTCATTTTCCATGAGTTCTCATTCACAAGCATTCAAGTGTAATAACCCATCCTAAAATATTACTTAATTAATATTATTGCAATTGACACATAAATATATTCAAATTAAAAAGATATAACTAAGTAGCTATAGTCCTTCATAGCAACACATGTCTAATTAAAATGAGTCAAGATTCGTATATTCAATTCAAAAGTCAAATTACAATATCAGGTTTGACTTGGATCATAAGGCCACAAAGTCATTACATTGTACAACTTTTACATCAAGGTACATCAAGTATTACATCAAGGTTACATCGTAGAATAAATAGTCTTGTGTACATCTAAGGTTCCTCTTGATGCTCACCTCCACTAGTGGATGAAAACATGGTTGAAGCGCTTTACCGCCCAACCACAAAGCCTATGCTTCCCCGAAATTCTTCCAACTTGAAGAATACCCGACCCTGCATAGAAATTTTAGCAAGAGAACAATCTACAAGGTGGAATTTGGTGTGTTCCCATACATCAACATGCAATTTCTATCTACAAGTTAGAAAAGAAAATGCAAGATCTATGCTAGGAATAGTAGAGAATGTTATCACATAGTTCATACATACAAAATGAACTATATTGCTTGGCCAAGCATAAAAATTGTGTTGCAACAACAAACAATAGGTTCTGGTAAAGCAAACCTATACTCTTTGAACTCCATTTTAACACTCATCCTGGAAGGTAACTTTCTACAATACAACATTTCATAACAACTATCTACCCTCTAGCAGCATCTACCCTGAGGTGCTCTAGCCTACTTAAGTATCATAGTTCTTTTCAAGTAAAAGAATATTCTTCTCACATATGTCTACGAAAAAGGAAAATCAGATTACTATTTCCTCACTAAACAAAAACTAGATACATGATTCAAATGGAACTGTACATTATAATATGCATTCATATCATTCACATGACCCATGCTTACTTTCAACATAAATCATTATCCATTTAAAAATGAATTAAGTTAAAACAAAAGAAGGTATTGTTACCAATTTTTTGCCACAGCTCGATTGGTGGAGCTGGTTGAACATTATTATATCTTAAGGTGAAATTGTAGATTATGTTTAAGTGTTGTTTGCATCATGTTCGTTATTCTTTAAGTGACAGTTGTGCATTAAGAAGAGACAACTGAATTTCAGTGTGCTATTCAAATATTCCAGAATTAAATGAAGTGCAAAATTGAGCATATAAACAACCGAGCATTTTCAAATGCTTTCATTTATTTCATGAAAAGATTCATAGTTACATAGCTTCATTTGATTGCAAGAATCAGAATGATATTACAACATTGCATTGAAATGCATTTTCTTTTCGAAATGAAAAGCATAAGATGAAATCAAATATCCACACAAGCCGTGGATGTGACTATCACAATGCACCATTAATAGTACACTACACTATGGAAGATGCGAAAGAATAAATCACATAAGTAAACAACATAATCATCATTGCCTATTTTGGCCGATGGTCGACGATGAATGGTGTACCTTTGTCTTCTCGAGCTCCGTCAACCTGTAAGAGAAAAGAGGGAGATGCCAGTGGCTCCGATTATGAAGATACCTATATGAGTCACCAACAATAATGCAGCCTACTATCAATCATACATTGAAACAATCACAAAAAGTACAGAAGAAATGAGCTGAAGGAGAAACAACAATATGATCATGTATCTTGTTTTTTATGCTAACATTGTTTGTTTCCTTGTGTAGGTATAGGTAAATTCATGAAGTTGATCATTATTCGAAGACCAATCATGTGGAGAAAAACGGGCACCCACAAGGGTAGAGCTCGGCATGCTTCCTTATTCATTATAAATGGGCTGATTTAAAGATTACATCATCATATAGTCATCAAAAGAAGTGTTATACAACTGATAGAGTAAAGCATAGTTATCTATCAAGCTATTAAACCAACTGTACATTCATAACAATCAGGTTAATGCTTTCTAAAAGCTACAGGTGAACAGTGAGTTTAACTTGCTCAATTAATTCAACTGAGTACAATTATATCAAACATATGTTGTATGGTTCACGTTCTATGTTATTTGTTCATTATGACCATTTGTCAGGTTCGGTTCATCAGTGTTCTTTCACAACCAAGGACAGTGAACAGGCATACATTATGCCTTAATGAAGGGATTTATTTCAATTTTCATCTTAAGAAAAAATAGATTTACAGAACAATTTATTAAGTGGAGCATAAAAATGCATGAAGAGTGCCAAGTCGAAGCCCAAGAGCATGAGGGAACAGATATTGCATTCAAATGATAATGAACGGTCAATTCCAGGTTGGCTGATAAGTAAATGCAACATTGAGAATTATAATGCGAAAATATTTGTTCCAGAATGACAAGAAATGATAGCAGTTCTTAACGGAAGGTGTTTCTGAAATGTTAATCATGCACTTGAAATGCACTTAAATAATCAGGTAAGGTGCAGTCCATAGAGCTACATTGTTTTGATTTAAATTTCTGCATAAGTCCAAAATAAAATCAAGAAGTCGATCATCTTGTGTTTTTTCAAGGAAAGTCAATAAGGAGGTAGCATAACAGTGGTCTAAAGAGTATTCATGCCAATATTCTATCAGGGTATGTGTGGTCACTAAACAAAAGCAAGCTCATTAACTATTTTCATTACCAAATCTGAAGTACAAAGACAGAAAGCAAGAGTTGTTGTATGGTAGAGTTAAGGACTCCAAAAAGGAACAATTCTGAGTGCAAAGGAAAACAGCATGAAGTTGATATTTAAGTAATGCAAATAGCATATACATTTCCAGCATTCATGAACCTTTGGTTCTTTTCTTCACAAAGAGACAAATGCAGGAGTACAGGGATAACTCTACGAGTTGCAAGCAAAATGCAGAAATAAGAGAGGGGTCGAGCCCAGTTTTAGTAACAAATGCCATGTCTAAGTTTTTGCAACTGAAAGTGCAAAAGAAATAATGGTGGTCGAGCTAATTTTCATATGAATATATTAAAGACAAACAGATATATTTCCAGCTTACCCATGTGATTTTTTCTTTTCAACAGAATATCAAAGTGGAGCACAAGCCATCATGGGTCGAGCTTATAATTTGAATGTACAATGAATATATTTTGTTTCCTGAATACCCACGTTTGGGGTTTGCTTCTAAAATACAGAAAATACAATTGCAGTGATAACCCATGTGAGGATTTTGTATGAGACAACAAGAATACAAAAATGCGAATTTCCTTTGGTGGGTCGAGCTTCAGAATTAGAGAATGCTAGTTTTCCTTCTATTTTCATGACACCCATGAAGGAATTTTTCCTCAAATGTGAGGGAGAAAGGAGTTCATGTTTTGGTTCGAACCCAAAAGTTTAAAAAATGCATTTTCTGAGATACATATAGCTGCAACCAGGGATATAGTAGAGTCTCAAACCCCATGAAAAAATCTAGTGCGAGCTCGTGTAGGGTGGTCAGTAAAGATAAAGAATGCAGAGATAGCAAATATAAGCGTAGAAATGTAAAAACAAATACATTAGAGGTTGTCTTGGCCACGGCCATAAAGCTAGAATGAACTAAAACGAGAAGACATAGAAGCATATTACCTTGTGCTCAGTAGAGAAAACAAGAATCCTCGAGCAAGTTCTTTCATGAAAGCTTCAGACAAAGCCCGAGTTCGTGCATATCGGCCAAGAAGAACAAAGCACAGGAAGGTAAAAGAAAGTCAGAAACATGAGCAGGCTGCGGCCTTAATGGCCTTTCTTATTCTTTGAATGGAGTAAAGAATAAAAACAACAAACAAGTCGAGCTTACCCATGGGAGGATTCGACTTTCATAAGGTAAAGGTGAAGATTCTTGAACATACAAGCTACAGATTCAGCTCAATCATGGTGACGGCGCTCCTTTCAGCCAGAGACTAATTTTTTCCAAAGTGATAATTGCAAAATGAATCATTTTAGGGTTTGACCTTGTTTTTTTCATGCCCTAATTCGAGCTAACATCATAATTGTCTAGAATATTCATGTTTATCAATAGCACATGGGGAAGTTCGAATTAGGGTGGCCTTGTACTATGATTTATTCAAAAGTCTGAAGTTTAATATTTGAGGGGGGCCGAATTCATATGCCTAGGTCGCTACATTAAGTCTTTAGGGCTTGTATCTTGTGCCTTAGAAAAATTAGAAGATTTTGTATGAATGGTGAATACCTTATGACCTAGAAGTGGATATTTTTATCACTTAGGTTTTTGTATTCTCAAAGAAAATCAATTGTCTACTTAGGGGTTTTGTTTTAATTGATTTTAGAGAAATCAATTGGAGATATTGATGTGAGGATGATATGTATTGATATTTTTATGATTTTTTAAGAGAAAAATCAAAGCATTATAATGGAGAGGTAAGATGTAATTCTTTTGCAAAAGATTTTGCAAATCTTTAATTGCAAAAATGGATAAATTGTAAAATCTGCAACCCTGTAAAGCGGAATCGTAAAGCAATCTCTTATAAATTGTTTTATGATTTCTTGCTATTTTTAGCAGATTATTGTTGACTTTTCCCCTTGGTCAGATTTGGGTCTCATCTTGGAGAGATAAGGTGTTTTTCTGGTTTTTAAAGCAGATTCAGCCTATTTTTAGAGGCTTGACAGTTTGATCATAAAAGCAGTATGCTTTTTGCTGCTTTTATGCAATTTTTGAGACAGTTTGAAGTTTTTTTCCTTGAGCTTCTTTGTGAGCTCGGATTAGGGTTTCTTAGAGATATATCTTTGAAAAGACTTAGTCTTTTGGCTCCTTCTCAGTAGAGATTTCAGTTCCTGCTCATACACATTTTTGAGCTTGTGAACCCTTTTTGTACTCAATTTCAGATAGACACTCTTTCAGTTTCAGTAATACAGCTGAGTTCTTCTTTCCATTTTCTTGTCTCAAGACTGGTAACAGTAGTTTGATGCCTTTGTGTTTTCAAATTTGACGCCTTAATGTCCTGCTTTTATGACTTTTCTGCACAGGATTTCATGTTTTTAGGTTGTATGATGTATTCGATGTCCGTGAATCTTCATATGAATTATTGATGAAATCATGTATTGATGAAATTGTGAGAACTATTGTAATAGAGAAATTGTTGTGAGTGGAAAAATCTGGTTTCTTTCATAAAATAACAAGTTAACCATGTCAGTAGTTTTAAGTTTTGATTTCAGTCCATCTTTCTAACTCTTTCCTTCAGAAAAATTATTTTGAATAGGATTTATCATTCGGAGAACCAATTCGCTCTGGAGATTCCTTCTTCGTTCAGACCACCCACATCTGAAGAAGGTTTCCATGTTTCAATAGATTGTTGAATCTTGCATTCAACAGGGTGCAAATCTATTAACAACAGGTATGTCACAAGTATGTGTATGTACATAGATGAAGTCTATGGGAATACACATATATGTGCCTACTTAAGTTATTGGTTTGTACATACATTCTGAAATAAACCATTAAATCAAATTGCAATCATTTAATATTATCGCATTTTGATATTTCTTTTGTTAGAATTCATGAAAATAAAGAATCCAAAATAAGTCTATATTAATAGTTTCTCACATACTGTTTCTTCTTTTATATTCACACAAGCTATGATAATCTAACATTGTTGTTTACATATGAACATTCACTATTTTTAACATAACAATATTGTTTCCAACTAAACATTTATAGAACAAGTTGTTTCATGTAGAACGTTCACAGTTTACAACTAATCAATGTTGTTTCAACTAAACAGTTTAATGAATAAGACTGTTTTCAGCTACACATACACTTTTACAACATAACAATGTCATTTACAATAGAACATTCATTGTTTACAATAATACAATGTTGTTTCCAGCTAAACAATTATAGTTTATGACAAAACAATATCGTTTACAACATAACATTCAATGTTTACAATATTACAATGTTGTTTCCAACTAAACAGTTATAGATTATGACAAAACAATGTTGTTTACAACCAAACATTCACTATTTACAATATTACAATGTTGTTTCCAGCTAAACAGTTACAGTTTATGACAAAACAATGTCGTTTCAAATAGAACATTCACTGTTTATAATATTACAATGTTGTTTTCAGCTAAACAGTTACAGTTTATGACAAAACAATGTCATTTCCAACAAAACATTCACTGTTTACAATATTACAATACTGTTTCTAGCTAAACAGTTACAATTTATGATGTAAAACAATGTCATTTCCAATAGAACATTCACTGTTTACAATAATACAATGTTTTTTCCAACTAAATAGTTACAGTTTATGACAAAACAATGTCGTTTCCAATGGTTTATGATTGCAGCTTCAAGTTCCAATGCCTTGTTTTTCAAGCTTTATTATTCTAAACATTTGTGTATAAATTTTCATGTAAGAAATAACTAAAATGAAGTTGTTATCAACTTTTGGAATTAATTTAAAAGTTTTGGACGACATGCTAACTGTTAATCAACAATGTTAAAATGATTGAATCCATGGGATTGTAGACACATAAAATGTCCTCTTAATCATTTTATCCATTTCATATTTGAATTGATCGTCTGCATCATCAATCTCCATAAAACCATTAAAATATTATAAGCATTTATTCATTCAATAATATTATAAGCATTTAACCATTTGCATAATCAACCATTTATCCATAAAACATTTCATATTGCTCCATTTACACAATCATTAAATTATCCATGCATTAAAATCATTAAATCATTCATCTAAATTCACAAATCATTAAATCATTTAATCTTTATCCAATTGCATATTTCATTAAACCATTTGCATACATAAATCCGTTTAAATAATTCATTAATTCACAAATACATTTTCATTCTAAGCTTTTAACCAACATTATATAATAAAATCCATTCATTATCTCTCTCTTATTTCAATTAATTTCAATTAATTGCAATATGCATTTTCCCACTTCAATCATTTATCCCACATTCTTCCTAAAATCTGGATCTTTCCCATGACGACATCTATAAAAGCCCTTATTCTCACCAAAAATCATATGCATTCAGGCATTATCAATCTTCTTTTCCGTTCATCATAGCTTCTTGTTGCACTTGTGCTCATAAAAATTTGAGAGCATCAAATGCATTTAAATCAAGATCATGGTGAAATAGGAAAACAATGGAGCTGATTTTCTTTTGAATGCATTTATCATCCTTATCATCATCCTTACTAGGATATCCCTAGGGCATGTATCAGTTAATCAATATTTTATCTTTAAAACAACGTGATAGGTTGCATTGTCTCAAAGAGGAGCAAAATGTAGATGCATAAAAATGTCCTCTTAATCATTTTTATCCATTGCATATTTTAATTGATCATCTGCATAATCATATCTCCATAAAACCATTAAAATATTATAAGCATTTATTCATTCAATAATATTATAAGCATTTAACCATTTGCATAATCAACCATTTATCCATAAATCATTTCATATTGCTCCATTTGCACAATCATTAAATTATCCATGCATTAAAATCATTAAACCATTCATCTAAATTCACAAATCATTTAATCATTTAATCTTTATCCGATTGCATATTTCATTAAACCATTTGCAAATATAGATCCATTTAAATCATTCATTAATTCACAAATACATCTTCATTCTAAGATTTTAACCAACATTATATAATAAAATCCATCCATTATCTCCCTCTCATTTCAATTAATTGCAATATGCATTTTCCCACTTCAATCATTTATCCCACATTCTTCCTAAAATCTAGATCTTTCCCATGAGGACATCTATAAAAGCCCTTATTCTCACCAAAAATCATATACATTCAGGCATTATCAATCTTCTTTTTTGTTCATCACAGCTTCTTCTTGCACTTGTGCTCATAAAAATCTGAGAGCATTAAATGCATAAATCAAGATCATGGTGAAATAGGAAAACAATGGAGCTGATTTTCTTTTGAAGGAATTTGCTTTAGTTTTTGCATAGTTTAGTTTTCATTTTGCAGGTGTTTTTATTTAAGAAATGCTTCATTGAGGTTATGTTGAAATATTGATTTGGGGATTTACAGTTTCAATTAGTTTTTCAATTTTCAGCATAAACAGAGATCAATCTTAACTAGGTTCAGATTGAAACCCTTGTTCATAGTTTACATACAATATACATCTATCATTCTAAAACGATTTGTTGACTGTTTCTTTTAAAAAAATAGGGTTGATCCGGTGGACATTTTTCAGTGAAAATTGAAGTGTCTCGTTTTTCTCCAAAATCTGCACCATCAGAAAGAGCTCAGCATCCTGGTTCCAACGCAACTCGAACGGAGCAAAAAGGAGTCCGTTTGCACGAGTTATGGTCGGTCAAACCTTCGGTCAAACTAGGATCAGGGGCGTCCAGGGAGTGAAAAAAATGATTGTTTCAAAAATCGACGGAAACAGCGTCAAGTCGAAGGGCTCGTCGAGACGATTCTGACGGCGTTCGTTTCGTCGAAATCCGACATCATACGCGAAAGTTATCAGTGGTCAAAGTTTCAGGTTTGACTTGTGGACTGAAGGTACAGTGATGACGTCATCATCCATACAGCTGACGTCAGCATGTGGTACGGAATCTGATGTGGACAAATTAGAGTGTGACATGTGGCATTTGTACCGACCAATCACAGAGTGACACGTGGCAGTCCGTACGCCCAGTCAGCATCGACGTGGCAGGTACAGTTGGCAGTCCAGTCAGCGGAACACATCGTCATCAGTGGCAGACACGTCAGCGGTTGAATCAGCACCTTCAGCGAATCAGATGTCGGCATGTGGCGAATCCTCGGCGCGCCACGTGTCCTATCTTTCTCTTCTCCATCCGTTGGTTGTAAATTTGCTATTTCGTTGTTATGTTTGTTAAAAGGGTTAGAAGGGATTCGAACCCTCACCACTCAACAGCGAAACGTCCGTGCTCACCGTTGCACCAAAATCTCGGCACCTGACTAATAATAGCGGGTGGTTTCTTTTGTTGACTGTCGGCCGAAAATTGGCTATATAAAGCCAGCGGCCGGGGTTGAACCCCCGACCGCCGGCCAACTAAAATATATTGCCACCGGTAAGCCATGCGATGGCTTAAGTGTAAATTTAGCATCGGTTATTTTTGTCCAATGTTTTTAAACCGATAGCTATAAAATATGAACAAACTCTCTAACTTTATAAAAAATAAACAAACTTTAATCTTTTTAAAGATTAAATCAAAACCCCCAAAACCAACAAAAGCCCGAAATGAATAAATAAAGGGCTAAAATGAAGATTAAGGGGGATTTTTGAAGATTTTTTTATGTAAAAGGGAGATTGTAAAATATTTTTATGTATTTGGAGAGATAAGGTGAATATTTGCAAATCAATTGGTTAAAGGCCAAATTGAGAAAATTCTTTGTATAAAAAGGGGTGTAAGGTGAGAGTAAAGGACAAGTTTTTTTTCAGGTGATGAAGTCCTGATGCTGAGGTGACGGAAGAGGGGTCTTGTTGAAGAGTTTTCAAATCATTCTTGCATATCAGAGCATCGTTACGCTGCCGAATTGCTTGAAGAATGGTGGTGCTTTTGTAATCGATTTTGGAGTTAATCGGATCGGTCTCTCTATTGGAGTGGACCCGGAGACGTAGTCACATTCTGTGACGAACTCCGTTATCAAGCGTTGTTTGCACTTCTCTTCTTCTCTCTCTTTCTGTCTCTCATTTCCTTTCTTTCTGTTATAATCACCTTGATATTACTTTCATTCTGTTATTTCCTTAAGTTAATTTCGATTTAATTAACTTGAAATAATCATTGAAAAAGCATTGTAAAAGTTAAGCATTTAAATACTGCAATCTAGTCTAGATCCTATACAGATCAAGTTGGTATCAGAGCTTTTGGGTGACTATTATTGCAGTTATTTGTTTTGAATGCTAACGAGATCCAGGATTCAGAAGAGTGAAGGCAAACTCGAAGACTTTGATCGAGATTGGGAAGCGTAGAACATTTCCAAAGATGTCAGTTTCTGGAATGGAGGTTCCTGAAGAAATCAGTGAGCAGGAGTTTCGAAAAGCATTCCTTGACATGAAGGCAAAGGTGGACATTCTTTTTCGGGAGAGACAAGAGCGGAAGGAATGTGAAGAAGGTTCGTCGAAGCAAGAAGATCACGAAGACAAGAAAGGGAAACATATTGAAGATGGTGGCAAGCAACCAAATCACCCCTTTTCTTCTTCTCCTCCCTCTTCTCCTTCTCCTTCTTCTCCATCTTCTCCTCATTCTATTTCTTCTAATCCTTTCAAGAGTGGGTATAAACCTAAAATCAAATTGGATGTAAAATTTGACTTGCCTAAATATTGTGGTGAACTTAATGCTGAAAAATTGGATGATTGGATTCAACAAATAGAGGTCTACTGTAGAGTCCAAAACCTAATAGATGATGTTGATAGGATCCAATTAGCTACTCTTCGTTTAGGAGGTACAGCCTTAACCTGGTGGGAGAGTAAGTCTAAGGCAGAAGTTTCACAACATGGTAGAGTCGGTTTAACTTGGGCAGAATTTATTAATGCTCTTAAGAAGCAGTTTTATCCCTTAGGACATATGCAGCGATTAATGATGGACTGGAAAATGTTTAGGCAAGGGAAAGGCCAAACTGTCCAAGAGTACACCCATGAATTCAGGAAAAGGGCTATTGCTTTGAATGTTCCTTTGTACACCCAAGACACGTTGTTGAAGTACATAGGAGGTTTGCATTAGTACCTGAGGCATTCCATTTTGGTATTGAACCCTTGTAACTTGGATGAAGTGTCTGTTCAAGCTACACACTTAGAGGCAAGGGGTAAAGGATCTTTCATTGATAAGTTTGATAATGATGTAAATAAATATTCTAAGAATGCAAAGATAGGGAAAGGAAAGAAGGCAACTACAATTAAGAAGGATGAGAAACTTTCTTGCTCTCATTGTGGCTTAAAGGAATGGTCATGATATGAAGATCAGCATTTGGAAGTTGCATCGAATTGAAGCCTAAGTGGGCTCAAAGACATAATCAGAAACAGAAGGGTAAGGAGAAAGCCACGAATGTTGTTTTGGATCTTGGTTCAGATTCAGATGATGAGACTAAGATAACAGCTATGGGGTTAAAAGGTAAAGCTCCTATTTCTGGTGTTTCTGTTGCTAGTTGTGCTTCTTCTTCTACAGTTAATGATTTCTCTGAAGATGCAAAAAGGAATGAACTTTTCCATTTAAGGGTTGTTGCTAAGAACAGTAAAATTGATGCACTCATAGATAGTGGTTCTCAAGCTAACTTAATTTCAGAAAGTATTGTAAAGAACTTGGGGTTAAAAACTACACAACATAAGAAACCTTATCCACTAGGGTGGATTTGTGAAAATGATAAGTTGCAAGTAACAAGACAATGCACCTTAAGATTCACAATCACTAGTAAATTTGTGGATGAAGTACAGTTTGATGTGGTTCCACTGGATATCTGTGGGATAGTGCTTGGAAGCCCTTATTTATATGATAGGAAAGAAATTTTCTATAGGGAAAAGAATCATTATCACTTGTTTAAGGATGGCATTCAGTACATAGTACATTCTCACAGGATTAAGACTGATCAATCTTTTGCAAACACAGGGCAGTTAAAGAGGGTAATTAATGCAAGTAAAGAGTTAACTCTTATGTCTGTCAGTACAGGTGGTTCTAAACCTGAACTTGGAGTAGCTAACCAGGGTCAGATGTTGCAGGATGCACTTGCAGTACAGCATGAGAAAATGATTATTGAAAGCATTGATGGATCCTTGGGTAATAATGTTCCTGTTGTAAAGGATCGAATTGTTGTTGACTTATTCTCTTTCATTTCTGCGTTGTTGTTCAGCTTGATGCTAGTCAATTTTTGTTGGTTAGTGGCTACGACAATTGATGTAGAAGCTTATGAAAGTGATACAATACTGTTTATGCTCAACAACATTGTTGCAGTCTTTATTGTGCTTGTGAGCCAGGTTTTCAGATGTACAGAGGATACAGGACAAGTGGGGAGGCCAAGTCCTCACTTATTGTCAAAGTAAATGTCACTTTTGGAGGTCCAAAAGGTCTTCAGTGGGGAGGCTCTGATACCAACTTGATCTGTGTAGGATCTAGACTAGATTGCAGTATTTAAATGCTTAGGTCAAACTGTCCAAGAGTACACCCATGAATTTAGGAAGAAGGCTATTGCTTTGAATGTTCCTTTGTATACCCAAGACACTTTGTTGAAGTACATAGGAGGTTTGCATTCGTACCTTAGGCATTCCATTTTGGTTTTGAACCCTTGTAATCTGGATGAAGTGTCTGTTCAAGCTACACACTTAGAGTCAAGGGGTAAAGGATCTTTTATTGATAATGATGTAAAGAAATCTTCTAAGAATGCAGAGACAGGGAAAGGAAAGAAGGCAGCTACAATTAAGAAGGATGAGAAACTTTCTTGCACTCATTGTGACAAGAATGGTCATGATGAAGATCACTGTTGGAAGTTGCATCCGGAATTGAAGCCTAAGTGGGCTCAAAGACATAATCAGAAACAGAAGGGTAAGGAGAAAGCCACGAATGTTGTTTTGGATCTTGGTTCAGATTCAGATGATGAGACTAAGATAACAGCTATGGGGTTAAAAGGTAAAGCTCCTATTTCTGGTGTTTCTGTTGCTAGTTGTGCTTCTTCTTCACTTGTTTATGGCATTCAGTACATAGTACATTCTCACAGGATTAAGACTGATCAATCTTTTGCAAACACAGGGCAGTTAAAGAGGGTAATTAATGCAAGTAAAGAGTTAACTCTTATGTCTGTCAGTACAGGTGGTTCTAAACTTGAACTTGGAGTAGCTAACCAGGGTCAGATGTTGCAGGATGCACTTGCAGTACAGCATGAGAAAATGATTATTGAAAGCATTGATGGATCCTTGGGTAATAATGTTCCTGTTGTAAAGGATCGAATTGTTGTTGACTTATTCTCTTTCATTTCTGCGTTGTTGTTCAGCTTGATGCTAGTCAATTTTTGTTGGTTAGTGGCTACGACAATTGATGTAGAAGCTTATGGAAGTGATACAATACTGTTTATGCTCAACAACATTGTTGCAGTCTTTATTGTGCTTGTGAGCCAGGTTTTCAGATGTACAGAGGATACAGGACAAGTGGGGAGGCCAAGTCCTCACTTATTGTCAAAGTAAATGTCACTTTTGGAGGTCCAAAAGGTCTTCAGTGGGGAGGCCTGATCCAGTGGACATTTTTCAGTGAAAATTGAAGTGTCTCGTTTTTCTCCAAAATCCGCACCATCAGAAAGAGCTCAGCATCCTAGTTCCAACGCAACTCGAACGGAGCAAAAAGGAGTCCGTTTGCACGAGTTATGGTCGGTCAAACCTTCGGTCAAACTAGGATCAGGGGCGTCCAGGGAGTGAAAAAAATGATTGTTTCAAAAATCGACGGAAACAGCGTCAAGTCGAAGGGCTCGTCGAGACGATTCTGACGGCGTTCGTTTCGTCGAAATCCGACATCATACGCGAAAGTTATCAGTGGTCAAAGTTTCAGGTTTGACTTGTGGACTGAAGGTATAGTGATGACGTCATCATCCGTACAGCTGACGTCAGCATGTGGTACGGAATCTGATGTGGACAAATTAGAGTGTGACATGTGGCATTTGTACGGACCAATCACAGAGTGACACGTGGCAGTCCGTACGCCCAGTCAGCATCGACGTGGCAGGTACAATTGGTAGTCCAGTCAGCGGAACACATCGTCATCAGTGGCAGACACGTCAGCGGTTGAATCAGCACCTTCAGCGAATCAGATGTCGGCATGTGGCGAATCCTCGGCGCGCCACGTGTCCTATCTTTCTCTTCTCCATCCGTTGGTGGTAAATTTGCTATTTCGTTGTTATGTTTGTTAAAAGGGTTAGAAGGGATTCGAACCCTCACCACTCAACAGCGAAACGTCCGTGCTCACCGTTGCACCAAAATCTCGGCACCTGACTAATAATAGCGGGTGGTTTCTTTTGTTGACTGTCGGCCGAAAATTGGCTATATAAAGCCAGCGGCCGGGGTTGAACCCCCGACCGCCGGCCAACTAAAATATATTGCCACCGGTAAGCCATGCGATGGCTTAAGTGTAAATTTAGCATCGGTTATTTTTGTCCAATGTTTTTAAACCGATAGCTATAAAATATGAACAAACTCTCTAACTTTATAAAAAATAAACAAACTTTAATCTTTTTAAAGATTAAATCAAAACCCCCAAAACCAACAAAAGCCCGAAATGAATAAATAAAGGGCTAAAATGAAGATTAAGGGGGATTTTTGAAGATTTTTTTATGTAAAAGGGAGATTGTAAAATATTTTTATGTATTTGGAGAGATAAGGTGAATATTTGCAAATCAATTGGTTAAAGGCCAAATTGAGAAAATTCTTTGTATAAAAAGGGGTGTAAGGTGAGAGTAAAGGACAAGTTTTTTTTCAGGTGATGAAGTCCTGATGCTGAGGTGACGGAAGAGGGGTCTTGTTGAAGAGTTTTCAAATCATTCTTGCATATCAGAGCATCGTTACGCTGCCGAATTGCTTGAAGAATGGTGGTGCTTTTGTAATCGATTTTGGAGTTAATCGGATCGGTCTCTCTATTGGAGTGGACCCGGAGACGTAGTCACATTCTGTGACGAACTCCGTTATCAAGCGTTGTTTGCACTTCTCTTCTTCTCTCTCTTTCTGTCTCTCATTTCTTTTCATTCTGTTATAATCACCTTGATTAAGTTCTTTATGTTATTTCCTTAAGTTAATTTCGATTTAATTAACTTGAAATAATCATTGTAAAGCATTGTAAAAGTTAAGCATTTAAATACTGCAATCTAGTCTAGATCCTACACAGATCAAGGGTGATCGATGGCGTAGCCATAACACCACCCTCAGCTTGGGTGTAATCACCTCCATGGACTACATGGTTTTTGTTCCTATTGAGTGATGGTTCACTATACTACACATGCAAATAAATTTAAGGAGTAAATTTCATCATTCAACCTTTATCCTGAACAGACTTGGCGACATAAACAGGTTATCTTCAATCTATGAGAAGTAACAAAATCCCATATACAGAGCTGGGTGATATGATCCCACCGTCTCCCTCGGCGATGAGGCAAAACAAAAGTATTAAAGTTACCCTTCGATGCTAGATCGAGGATGATAGCATCGGCCAAAATGGGCATCCATCGAAGAGACAATAATAAGCAATTAAAATATATTTACATCAAAATATTTCTATGATAGCTTCGGCCTACCCCATAAAGTGTGGCGACAATATATAATTTACATCGCTCCAATCACAATCCTATTGGGTTTCCCCGATAGCATGTGATGGGCTTAATAATTAAAAACATACATGCAGCTGAAACACAGGGTCAGCGATATCAAGCTTACAAGGTAATATATATAGTCAACTCTTTCAAGCCATACACTCTACAAGCCTAGGTGAATCCAAGTGTAGAGAAAGAAACAATAGAGCCATGGATTATACAAGTCTAACTTGTATAGTTTGCATAAGAGTTTGATGGTCTAACAATATTCAATCAATAGAATTGATAATGCAACAATTCGGTTTGAGCATGGAAATAAAGCTGAAAACTGTAAAATCAAACAAAAAGCAACATTTTAATGGAAAAATCACCGATTACCTCTGCAACTAGGAATCCCCTTCGAATTTTTCCCACAATGCTTCGTTCCACACCAGTTTTTTGTCGGTTGGAACCAATATCCTTCTTCAAAATAGCATCTTTCTACATTTTTCTACACCTCCACTAAGGGGTTGTTTCAAAATGATAATGGGAATTAATGATATTGCCGCCCCATTCTAAATTTGAGTTTTGCCATATTGTCAATGGCAGACCATGTCCTTCATGGGATTTTCTCATGATATCGATTTAAATTTCATCTATTTGATAATGATAATTATCGATTTCAAGTTCACTATATATATATATATATATATATATATATATACCTACTTTATATTTATATTCAAATTTGATCACACATATGTATGTATATTCATGTGTTTATATATATATATAAATGTTTTCATGTGCATATCTATTATTTATATAAAAATGATCTTTCATTAAATCATTTTGACAATGATATAAAATGCATAATTGATATTCACACATTCGTTCACATACCAAATCCCACTTTCATTTTCCTCTAAATTAAAAACACAAGCTCAAGTTTGGCTTTTTAAATATAAGTTTCCACGTAATTTCGTTTCACAATTACATCTTTTCAATCATCGAGTCATTTCAGTCAGCTTAATATAATTTCTATATGAATTTTCAAATGCAAATATCATGCCATTCTGTGGTGTGTGCACCCAGATTCCATCAATCTTACCGTTCGATCCGGCTAAACAATCCTACTTCAACCGTTTTCTCATCCTTCAACCTATCACCCTGCAACTACACACACTTGCACTTGAAAAATTCATCAGTAGCGTTCAATTCTCGATAACATATAAGATAATTTTAAAAAGATCATATAGTCAACATCAATCAACTTCTTTCAATCTATTTCAAAATTTCCATTTAACATATTCATATTGAATTTCTTCAATATTTCAATTTACCATATTATAATTAATATGCAATAAAATTGGGTTATGACATCAAGTAACCAAATTATACTCATTTTCATACTCATCCTTAAGTTAATTATATTTGTGAATCACCATTATCATACATCTTTGAAGCTTTTATATCATCAACCATGGATTAGGTTCAAGTTGAGCATTCCACATCAATTACAGCACTAATTTCCCAATGGGATTAGGTTTGCATTTGCTAATTAGGTTTTCAAATGTATTACTTTGATATTTCATGTTTCAATTGGATCTTGTTTAGTAATTGTAAAGAATCTCATTGAATATGGTTTAGTATGATCAATTACTTGTTTTCTTAGTTAATTTCAATTGCATTTGATAATATTACCTAACCATGTTACATTTTTATTAAGTGTTGATGATGAACCTAGATCTTATAGGGAAATTATTATTTTATATGATAGTGAATCTTGGATGCAATCCATGCAAGAGGAGTTGATGGATTTAGTCTCTTATACCTAGGAGCTTGCACATTTTCCCAAAGTAAGGAATGGCATTGGTTGAAATGATCTTTAAGAAGAATTTTGGAGTAGATAGTTTATTAGAAAGGTACAGGGCTAGACTGGTAGCCAAGGGCTACTCCTAGAGAGAGGGAGTTGAGCTTTCTGAAATATTCTTTCCTAATGCTAAATTATCCTCAATCAGATTTCTTTTATCCATAGATGTTGCTAATGATTTTGGAATTGGGAAAATGGATGTTAGAACTACATTTTTGCATGGAGACTTGGAAGAGTAAATTTATACTAAAAATCCTAAAGGTTTTGAGGTAAAACAGAAAGAACACTTGGTTTGAAGGTTAAAAATGTCTCTTTATGGTTTAAAACAATCACCTCAAGTTTGGTATCAGAAATTTGATTCCTTTATTTTAAAGTTTAGTTTTGTAAGAAGCAAAGATCACTACATTTACAATAGATGTATTGATGTTCATATACCAATTTTTGTCTTATATGTGGATGATATGTTATTTTTTAATAACACAAGGGTATGATTAGTCAACTAAAAGCTCGACTTTTAATTGCATTTGAGATGAAAGATTTGGGAGTAGTGAGGTACATATTGGGAATGAAATTAGAAGAGATAGGGTAAAAAAACTTTGGTTATCTCAGAGAAAGAATGTTGATAGTATTTTGAATAGTTTCAGTATGCAAGATTGTAAACCAATTAGAATTCCTTTACTAGTTGGTACTAAGATTTTATTATATATATGTCCTAATATTGAAGATGATTTTGATGATATGTATAATGTGCCTTATGCTAGTGTTGTAGGAAGTTTAATGCATGCAATAGTTTGCACTAGGCCAGATATTGCCCAAGTAGAGGGATTTTTGAGCTATTTTGTGTCTAACCTTGGTAGAGAACATTGGAATTATTCAAAAAGTGTGTTAATATATTTGTGTGGTACTTCTTATTATTGTTTTGTTTATACTAGTACTAACAATGTTGTTAATATATTGGAAATACAAGGTTTTATTTATGTAGATTGGATAGGTGAATTGGACAATTGAAGGTCCACTAGTGGGTATGTGTTTATTTGGAGGATCAGTGAGTTGGATGAGTAAGCCTATGATTGATTTATCCACCATCAAAGAATAGTATATGACTACAACCCATGTCTCTAAGGAGGTGATTTGGTTACAAATATTGTGTACATAAGTATTGGTTTTGATTGTAAGACTATTCATATTGGTTGTAATAGCTAGAGTATATTTTTTTTAGCCAAGAATCCTATGTATCACACATAGACTAAGCATGTGGATGTACAATCCCATTTTATTTGTTAAATAATTGCTAGTGGATAGATAGAGTTGAAGAAAATTGAAACTTAGGAGAATGTTATATATTCACTTACTAAACCTGTGAACTCATGAAAGTTAACATGGTGCAAGGAGGTCATGGACCTCGTTCCTATTACTTAGTTGACTTATGTATTCCATGGATGTATTTACAATGTATGATATCAAGTGGGAGAATATTAAGATTAAAGTGCCATCAACCTTGTAAATAATATGTAATTAATTACTCATAATATTATTTATAAATCATTCACAAGGGATAAAGATCCACCAACAGTAGTAATTATACTTTTACCATCATGGTTTTAATGTTATGACAAATAAGTTTTACTAGTATGATAATTAAATATTTTATTGAGATTCAATAACTAATTTCTATCGACAATAATTTAATATTTACCAAGAAGAAACCTTGGGGATAAGGTTATTTGGGTGTTCAAATTTATATGGGGTTATTATGAGATTTTTTCATCTTGTGTGGCTATTACTAAAGATGAAAATACTTGTGGTTTCAAACAATAACCACCAAGTTGGTTAGAAACTAACAATAACCAAGTTTCCAAAATAGGTAGATGGTTAAAATAGTTGCAACCTACATTATCCTATGTATTAAATGCTTGGATTTATCTAAGGGAGGAATTGGAATATGATAACCAACTTCATTTCCCCATTTAGATGGTGAGGATGCTATATAAGAAAGGCCTTAAGGTGGTAGTATATATGGGTAATTGAAAAGAGTGAAAAAACTCTATTTGCAGGTGTTGAAGGACTGAAGATAGAGGAGAAAGGACGGATTGTATGTAATCTTTTTTTAATATAATATAGATTTGATCCTCTCTTTTTGATGGAGTTTTTTTCTAAAAGGGTTTCTCCACATAAACATTGTGTTATGTGTTTAATTTTTTTTGTTCCACATTTCTTTTAGTTGCTAATTTTTTTCTTGCAATCTCTATATGGCCATGCACTAGATAAAATCTAATTTACAGTTTAAATAATATTTCTATTTTATATTTTTTCACCTACATTTCTAACACAAAACAGTCACTACAAACATTTGGAGTTGATCTTTCAAAGATGCTTGAAGTATGGGATTTATTTAAATCCCAAGAAATGTATTTTTGGTGTGGAAGAAGGAAAGATTCTTGGGCATATTATGTCCAAGGAGGGTGTGAGGATTGACCTAGAATGTGTCAAGGAAACTGACCTCATCCTGTAACCCAAAATAGTCAAGGTATTCAAATCATTCTTTATGCAAATAAACTTGGTTAGGAGGTTTGTTCCTAAATTTGCTATAAAAAAAGGCCATTTCCAAGGTTATGAAAATGGACATTCATCAAGTTAGAATAAGGAATCAATTGATTCTTTCATGGAAATTAAGGATACACTAAAGAAAGCATTGGTCTTGGCAACCCCAAATTACTCAAATCCTTTTCAACTATTTTCCTTTGCCTTGTTCTATACTATTACTATTATTCTGCTACAAAATAATGATTAGGGATATAAGAAAAACAATAAATTTATTTAGTAAATTCTAATTAGATGCTGAATTAAACTACTCCATAATGAAAAAATTTGCTTGTGATCTTGTTAAGGTGATGAAGAATATTATGGAATATACATGTCATAGGAGCCAAGATCATTGCTTTTGTTCCACATATAGTAGTTAATGATATCTTTGTAGAACAAGAGGTATCAAGAAAGAGGTGTAGAGGTATCAAGGCCTATCCAAGTTAATGGCTAATACAAATCTAGATGTACTTGAAGTGCATTACATGAATTTCAACCTATATTTTTCTTTTATTCATTTGAAGGAATGTTCATGATATAATGACATTCTATTTTATCTAGAAAAAAAAAAATCCACTATCTAGTTAGATGATAAACAAAAAATAACATTAAATATAGAACCACAAAGATACATGCTACTTTAGGGATAGTTGATGTGGATAAGCCTTGATGGTGTACTCCTAAAAAAATTATGAGAAGAAATTTAAAAAATTTATTGAGGAATTCCATTAAGGATTGTGTGGTGATTATTTAATATAAAAAACTATTGTTCATAAGATCATAAGTGTAGGTTATTAGTGGCCAATATTATTTAGATATGTGGCAAAGTTTATAAGATGATGTGATGCTTACCAAAGGTTTTTTGGTAAGCTAAGATTTTAAAGTCTACTTACCCTCATGACCTTTTCAATAAAGGCTTCATTCTAGTAGTGGGGTATAGACTTTGTATGGGAGATAATTGAAAATCCTAGCAATGGATAGAGATGGATATTTTTGGCCACTACTTACTTCACCAAATGGGTGAAAGTAATCCCTACAAGAAATTATACATCAAAAGTAATGATTAATTTTATGTTTATTAACATCATTAGTAGATTTGGTATGTCATCATGGATAATTGTTGATAATGTAATATACTTTAGATTCCAAAATTTTGTTGATATATGTTCTCAATATGATATCTCTTTGGAATATTCATCCCCTTATCATCAATAGGGAAATAGGAAAGTTGAGTCTAGTAACAAATTCATCATGAATATAATAATAAAAATCCTAGATGTAAATAAAAAGAAGTGGGATGATAAGCTATTTTTTTTATTTTGGTAGACAAAATAACTTACAAGAATACTAGAAAAATTCAATTTGAATTAGTCTATGGCATAGAGACCAAATTTCCAATCAACATTGAATTACCAATCTATAAACTATTGTAGTAGCTTGGAGTGGAAGATGTCATTTCCTTAAAAAGTGCATGAACTGACTAAAATTGAAGAGGCTAGAAGGGTTTCCCATGAGAGAAGTGTAATTCCCCCACCACAAGACCCTAGAGGACAACACACTAACACCAAAATAGAACAATTTTCTTTTTTTTGCAAGTGCAGGGTCAAACCACAATAGTGTTTTACAAATTTTATGAGGAAGGAAATTTCATTTTTTTTCCTTTCCCCAAACTCAATGGGTTCGGTCGAACTCAATGGTTCGACCGAACCACGTTATATGTTCGGTCGAACCATTGGTTTGACTGAACCCCCAAACCCTAAACAAAAATAATAATATTTAAAGGGGTTCGGTCGAACATGGGTTCGATCGAACCCCCTCAAATAAAACATAAAAAAAAAACATTATCATTTTCGCCTTTTACCAGTTGCTTTCCCTGTGCTTGTAGATGCGGTGAACGGAGAACGTGATCTGCAAACGACTTCATCTCTTCGGCGAACGCAAACTCAACTTCGTCTCTCCAAAGTTCATCAACCAACTTGCATATCGAGCACCAGGTTTGTCAAATTCGAATTTCGTAGAGTTTAAAATGCATTTGTTTGTTAAATTTCGAAACCCTAAATGGGAAAATTTTCAAATTTGTTGAATTGAAACTGCATTTGTTTGAAAGTTTCTAAAGCCTTTTCAACATACACTATTTCTACAATACATTTCTACTCTGTCAAAAAATTAACATGCCCTGTCTATGCTTCCACATTTTGCATACATTTCTACTAGGGCACCTCCAATTTATTTGAGGCATTATATCAAACAGTTCATGGTAATTTTTGATGGAGTATGATAGAAATAGTGTTTCATTGTATGCACCCTATATCAAACAATTCATTAACAAATTTATTTGAGGCATTATATCAAACAGTTCATGGTAATTTTTGATGGAGTATGATAGAAATAGTGTTTCCATTGTATGCACCCTATATCAAACAGTTCATTAACAAATTTATTTGAGGCATTATATCAAAACACTATTTCTATCATAATCCGTTAAAAACACTATTGGAAATTTATTTGAGGCATTATATCAAACAGCTCATTAAAACAAATTTATTTGAGAAATTATATCAAACAGTTCATGATACAAAAGTTTAGGGTGCATACAATGGAAACTTGGATAAAATTCTTCATATTTTGCCTTTGAGTCTTATGACATTACTCCAAAAATGGTTGGTGAACTAAATGTATGAATCGAAGAATAAATTTAGAGGAAAGAAACTAGATTGTTTGAATGAAATGCATAATAAAATAGTTCTATTAGGATTAGAAGGAATGAAGGTATTATTAAATTTTCTAGTATTAGGAAAATATAAAAATATGTCCACTTTACTATATATATATATATATATATATTTAAAACTATTCTTCATATATCCATGTTAAAACTATTAAAAATTAAATTACATAAATCAATTTTAAATTTGTACAAAGAAATAAATGACTTTGACTAAGAGCAAATATTTAAAATATAGCTATCCTCTTTGCAAAATCCAATTTGATTTGAGATATTTATGGACAAAAAATATGGATGAGCATGAGGTAAGTAAGAAAGAATAACCTTAATTTATATCTTCCCTCATCAAATAATTTCACGTTTAAAGAGTTTCTTAAGGCATATCCAATTATGAAAAACTATTATATACATTGTTATAACTATATTAAAGTATATCATGAATAAATTGAAAGGATAAAGAGTAAATCACTAAAAACACATACATAAATCATAGAAGTAAATTGATTAATATAAGGAGATTCAAGTGGTTGGATAATTTTTTCCAAGGAGTGGAAGAGGTTAAGAAGGAACCATCAAATAAATATAATATTTTAAATACTTTAAAAGAAAAATACATTTCTCCCTACTCTAAATTGAAATGGTATTCCTTCTAAGATGATAATAATTGAAAAAGAAGAAAATAATCATTATGAAGATCAAGTACCATTGATAAGTTTTAAGAGATCAAATAAAATATTCAGTTCAACAAAAGAAAAAAGAGAAAATAGTTAATGCTAAAGAAACAACTACAACCAAGCTACTATGTTATAAATTCTCCTCTTATGTAGTCTTCATTTCCCTATAAATTGTGGCCTCCTTGTACAAATTAGCTATTTATCATCATAGTGAAACAAATTTAACATTTTGAAATGGTTAAACATTATTATTATTTTTATTTGTACAAGTATAATTATTATGGGTTCATTTCTCCTCTCCTACTCTTCCTAATAAGGTTCTATTTTACAAGCCTCATATAAATGTTAGGGTTCTAACTTCTAAAAATTGAATAGTGTCAACTTAATCTCATTAGAAAATGCTCCCCTAGTATTAATGGGGCCAACTTTTTATCTATCAAACTCGACTATGTTTACATTGAATAAGAATTTGATACCTTTATCCTGATACTTGAACTAAGATATCTTGGCTCTAATTTTAGTCATTTTATCTAAAAATTATTGGTGACATATCCATTCGTGTTTAGTTTTAATCATTTATTATTGCAATTAATTATTACAAGGAGATTCTTGAAGCTTGTATTCCATCCCCACCATTTTTATTCTAAATATTTGACATTTTCTTTCAACTTAAAGTCTAAATTTTATCCTTAATGCTATACATATTTTTCTAGGATAACACATATTCATTATATTTCACTAAATGTGTTCAAGCATAGAAGAAAAACCTTCAATATATCTTTAAGATAACTTTGATACCATCAAGATAATCCCACCTTTCATTGCATTAATATCAAGGTTAACTAACCCTTCCTCTTTACATGCTTTTCAATTAGAGTATCCTCTAGTAAAAATAGAAACATTAATAGTGTGGTTATCAAAGAGTGTCTAGGGATGCACACATCACTATTATTAATAAATTATAAGATTGTAAGAAATGTTTATGGAAGAAATAACTATCTAATAGAGAATATAATGTATTAGTACATATCTAACTATTACATATTTTAAATAAAGCCCCTTTAAAATCTATCTTATTGCCATTTAATGAGTCAACTAGGTTCAAAATTATTTTCATCTTATTCCCCCAAAATTCATCACCTTTACAACAAAACTTGATTTCATCTAATTTATCTTATTTATTCTCAAATCATATTAAAATCACCACCTTAAACTCTAAGAAATATTTGGTAACTTATTTATTTTATCTTCATTTAGAAAGGGGTGTGAAGGGGATTTAGAACCTTTTAAAGTTTCTTTCAAAATAACTAGGAAGATTTTATTCATTGCCTTTCTTGTTGCTTTTAGGATTAGTGTTATGAATTTCGTGCCTTCATTCTTAAAAATTCTTATATCAACTCATTTAGCATTTCCATGATCTTTTATATGGGAAAGGTCAACATACAATGAGGTAGACACTTTCCATTTTTTTATTCCTTAATTAGTTCTTTCTAGGGAAACTTTTAGTCTTTTCGAACACCTTACAAAAATATGATAAATGTGTGATTATTTTTCTTTCCACTCTATAAATTTGTTATGTGCTTGGATATATAATTGAGATGATTCACTCATAATGTACAATGATAAAAATTTAGTATATATGAAAGAAATATTTTCGAGACATCAAACTACCATTCTACATAACTCTCACATGGAAATAAGAATATTATTTTATTTTAACTAAATAAATTGTGTGTACTCTATCTTGAAAATTACTAATTAATTTTGAATTATATACTTATAATTTAAAATAAGAGCATCCTTGTAACATGGAATAGATAGGTTAATTAATGAAATAAAATATGTTTTTATATTAAGAAAAAATTACAAATATATGGAACTCATACATTGAAAAATTGACTAAGATGTAACTCTGTATGAGAATTAAGATGCTTGAATAATTTATATACCTTCTTTCAATTATTAACATTAGAAATTAATACTTGTCTCATATTGTATACCCACCTCCCAATGGTCTTGGAATGGATGCATTTAGATGGAGAAGGATTTCAAAGGGCTCATGGTACTTGTGGACCCCTCAAAGGCATGATATATAACACATGAACTTTATTTATGAAATTTGGTCTTTTGTTGTTGTTGGCTTCTAGTGTAAAGATGTTATCTATAAGGTGGAATTCTTAGTTGAGACTCTCAATCTTCCATTGTTGGTTTCTAGTGTGATTATACAATATGCTCATAAGCGTATTAATTTCTAAGTATTAATTATTCAAAGAAGGTTTTGTTTCATAAGAGAAGAGACCTATGTTCACATATTCCAAGGCTGTTATTATCCACAATGCATGTACTTCTTCACACACATCTCTACCAAGTTCTAAATAGATACAAATATGCCATTTCCATGGAGGAGATTAATGATTTAAAAAGAAAATATCATGCCATTTCTTTCTTGAGAAGTCATGTTTGCATTCATGATTTACAACTTCCATCTTCATCCAAAAAGAAATTTTGTTATCGTTATGTGCTTGATATTAAAACAAATCAAAACCTTCATTTGAGCATGATCGCCAACACAAAGGTAAACAAGTGGAAACAAAAGAAAGCTCGGTTAATGGCTTTCAGCATGTTGGTGGAAAATCTGCATCTTTTTGAAAGTGGCTTCCTAGCTTATCAGTCTTATGTTTAGTAAGGTTTTGTAATCTCCATTGTGTTATGTATTCGGGTCATGGGTATATCTAGTATGATGTCTTCTTTTGGGTATTTTGGGTGCATAAGAGAATGCGCATATGTACTAATGTATTCAACCAATGTGCTTTTGTAACATTATGTCGGACAATTGGTCATTTGTACTAGGACCTCCTTTGGTCTTTTTGATATTTTGTAAAATTTATTTTCAGTTTTATTTGGGGGTTTTCTTGTTGGTTCTTTCCTGCCAGTATGTCTGCCTGAACTAGCTATATGTAAAATATTATATATAAATAAAATTATAAGTGGTCTCCCACTTTTTCTTTAAAAAAAAGTTCTTGTAAATGTCCACAACTTTTTCCCTTGACAGTTGCTATTTCTTAAAAGGAATTTACCTTTATGATTTTTTTTCATAATGTTGGTCCAATACTTTATTTAGCCAAATATTCTATAGTCATGCTCTTAAATGTCAGGGTTTCATCTTCTCAGACATGACTATTACAACAAATTTTAGAACATCTTAGACACCTCGGCAAAGGCATTTCAACAAATGACAAATAACTACCAACACAAAGTGAGATGCCTCATTTCCTAATATGAGGATAAAATAATAAATCAAAATATTAGGATGCAAGGTTGACCCACCTTTCCCAATACTTGGCTAATTTTATCATCTATTGAGGAGTGGATCTCGACAACAATTGTGCTTAGTGCTTACAGTTACTAATCCAAGGAATACCTATTCATTTTTTCTTTATTGTATGCCTAATTACTCCTCATCTCAAGTTAAATTGTGGGAATGGATTTTTATGCCCTCCCTATGACTAAATGGCTACAAGGAGGTGAATATGATATGGTGGAAAAACCAAGATACAAGTTGGTTTAGTTCTCATAAACTCTCTAAAAAATAATTGAATTCCTACATCCTAACTAGAAATACCATGAGGGGTTTAGATCCCATTTTAGACAAAAAATATTCTTACATTGATCACTAGTTCACTTGGACCAACTAAAGAGATGGTGAACTAAGAGAAACTTAGTTGTATTGATAGATTAAAACTTAGTTATTTCTCTTTCCATTGTCCCCTCTCCACAAAACACCCTTATTTAAGTAGATTCTATTAAACCTATCTCACATATCACCTCCCAATTCTTTAAACTTTTCAAACTTCTTATTCCTCATACCTAATAATCTATCCTTCCAAGCTCAACTTTCCACCTCAATCCAAATTGATCACCTTGCTTCCCTAATATCCCTTTTGGTTGATGTTCCTAGACCTCATCAAAATGGTAAGTGGATACAATTGTGGAATGATAGATTAAATCTAATGCACTACCTTATGATGATCTTACAATAAGAATATGGCTAGAAAGAGATCTAGAATGGAAAAAAAATATGGATCCAAATAGAAAAAAATAAACTTGTTTTGGCTTTGGCACTTACTAATAACTTTTCTACAATGAGTGGTTGCTTCCATTGAAATAAAACTTAGAAGATTTGAACTTAATTGTGGTAGAGGATCTCAATTAAGAGATAGGCTACATTGGATGAAAGGATATAAGGGATACAAATTATTTTTTAGTTATCTAGAACATATTTACATTCTCAAGAGTGGATAATATCTATTGTTGATCAAGAGAGGTAGTTCCATGACAACTCTAATAATATTAAATCCATCTTCCTCCAAAATTACAAATAATTTTTAATTGATCTAGTTGAAGGAGATCACGTCAAGATATAGTGAAAAATTTGGGCATAACAATTATATATATTTTTTAACATATATATAAAATGTATGGTTGGATTAGTGAGATATTTATAACAAGTATGCAATATGAAGTCAAATTTAGATTTTATTCTTTAATAAATTATTTTTTAACAATTCAATTTATAGCTTTATGCAATCTATAAGTTTAAATGGTTTGATGGTATCTAAACTTTATACATATAAAAATATGATAAATGTCTAATTATTTTGCTTTCCAATCTATAATTTTTTGATGTTCTTGGCTATATAATTGAGATGATTCACTCATATTGTAATGATAAAATTCATCCTTATATGGAGGATTTTATATTATCTTCCATTAAATTCATCCTCTTTATGAGATTCTTATGGAATATTAATATTCTAGTGTGAATTTTTAATTTTAGACATATCTTAACTAGATAAATTTAGGTTCAATGAAGGCAATAGAAAAAAAATTTCACTTACATAATCCTATTTTGAAGTTAATTTACGTTAACAACTATTAGATTAAATATTTTTATCCCCAATTATTTTCAAATAATTTTATACTAATCTTTGTATTATTATTCTTTCTTTCACCGTTTCATTTAAAATTTGAACCATTTAAGGATGCTATGTTATAGATTATAGTTGTCTTCCAATTCTTTTTAAATTTTTAATGGTATGAAAATATTATTGATGAGTAGATGAATTATTACAACTATTTTAGATTTGTATTCTCTTTATCTAGATATATTATTTACCAAAGTCTCATTGCTCTTTTAGGTGTACTGTATATATATATATATATAACTTGGAAAATGCAGATCATGTTCCACCTACGCTAGATTCTTTGTTTGCAAATACTAGTAATGAGATTAAAAAATTGAGAGATTCATTAGCACAGGGTGCAAACCCGGGGATATATAGTGAACCATGCATGTTAATATTGCATAGTCTAGAAAAACTAAAAGATGAACTTGAGAGAGGGGACTAGTGTATTCCTCGGATAAGTGGCCCGATATTCTTTATGCGGAAAAATTACATAATTGGCGTTCACATAAACAAATGCAAGATAGTTTCACCAAAGAAATGATAAAAGCCACTTGTTTTCCATTTTATCAAAATGTGTGTAAGGTTAGGGGATACCAGGTCACTAGATGTGTTGATCATGCTATGGCCTCATTGATCTACCCACGATTTCTCGCAGCATATGGTTTATACCCAAACAATGACCAAATTCCATTGTATTTTGTTCAGCAATTGTATGTTGAGGTCCATTTGGGCCTCAAAGTTAACTACCTCGACATTCCACCATATGTTGGTCAGGGGCGTGGCAGGATTGCTGATAGGCCCACCTATCATCGAGCAGATAGACCACCCCCAATGTTTAGGGTATTGGTTGGTGAGAGGTCTCATGCTCTCACCCTAGCTCTAGCCCCCATAGCAGATGAGGTTGTCATTGCTTCCCAAAAGGAAGCAATTGACACTGTAGGTGACATTGCGACTGCCACCACTAGGATATCTGATGATTGTGTAGGTCAGTATTTGATGTCCAGACATTCCTGATCCACGCCATTTTCAGCATAGTGGACCACCATGGATCCTTTTACGGTGGTTGGCATCCCTACTCCTACACAGCTTGATGCAATTACAAGAGATATGTCACGCATGACTCTGCATTGTTTGGCTGAGGACCTGTTGGAGGCATATGCCAACATTGCATCAGACAATGGGATCGGTATAGAGCATGTTAGAGATCATTTGAGATGCAGAGGTCGTTCAGTTCCAGGATCCCATCACTCTCAGTCGAGCACTAGTGTGCATCAGGATCCACCTACAGTTCATTCGGCAGTTGTACAGACTATGGGTTTTACTGATATGTTGATTGGTTATGGTTCATCATCGTCGATTCCATCTCACCTTCATAGTCCTCTACATTCATCATTTCTGGAATGACATGGGATAGATCGGATGGATACAGATGTTGATTCGTCGCTTGACCGTTTGGTGGATATGGTGGAGGCGACTGTTTCAGAGGACTTAGGTCATCCGATATTAGATGATATTCATGTATGTGTGCATGTGCACGTTTCAATTCTTTTTTCATTATTTTTAATTTTTTTTAACTAGATATTCATGTAAGTTGATATATATATGTATATATATTGTTACAGGTGGACATACCTCATATCACTCCTAGCCTTGGTCCAGATCGTGTGCATGATTGATGTGACTCTGTGGATGAATCTGTTGCCAGTGGACATGTGAGTTTTTCATTTTTATATAATCACACGTGTATATGTACATGCAATATTTATGTATGCATAAATCTAGATTGATATTTAAAAATACAAGTTCATTTAAAAATAACTTTCATAAAATTTATTTAATATAAATTATATGTATTTAACATATCTTGTACACAATTTTATTTGCAGGGCTCAGCACATCCATCGGAGCAGGATCATTCTCATTCAGATGGCCATTCGACTAGGAGTAGACATTCATATTGGGCCATGCACACTAGATTTTTTATCTTTACCACATGCATTTGCTTATACATGATGATCTTTAGTATTTGAGATTTGATGATCTCTAACTTACATTTGCTTATATGATATACATACATTTGCTTATTTGTTGATCTTTAGTATTCGACATTTGATGATCTTTAATTTACATTTTGCTTATATGATATGTGCATATATTTTCTTATATGATATATACATACATTTGTCTCTTTGCTTATAATATGTGTTATGTTTATATGTATTGAATCCCTTTACATGTATGTACATGTGTTTGATTATGGTTTAAACATGTTTACACATAATATATGTATGCATTTGCTTTAAATATTCAATATACATACATGTTTTCTTATTTGCGATCTCTTACAACACATTTCCTTATATTCAATATACATTTTGATCTCTAGTAGAATTTTTGGGAAATCAATGCCACTTTATAATTAAGTTTATTCATGTTGATCACAATAAATATATTTTTTAAAATGACTTAAGCAACATGAACTATTGATTTGAGAACAAGATATAATCTTTTGACAAGTAACTTGAAATTCAATTCAAATATAATTAAAGAAAATTTAATTCAAATTATATTGAGCTATTATACATTTTTGAAAAGTAACTTGAAATTCAATTCAAATATAATTAAGAAAATTTAATTCAAATTATGCCTCTATTATACATTTTTGACAACTAACTTGAAATTCAATTCAAATATATAATTATCAAAATTGAATTCAAATTATACCTCTAATATACATTTTTGACACTTTAACAAAATTCTAAAATTACTAGATATGTTGTGCATACTATGAATTGAATAACAACAAACTCCACAATGAAATAAATTGTTTGTTTACTACTTGATTCATTTAAGCTAGGATCTAGTTATTCCATGTACACTAGAATATTTCTTTTCCCATCCCATATGCATATAAATAGAAGCTTATTTTTCATTATTCTAGATATCAAATTGCAAGATTAATTCTCATTTATATCACTTGGA
>VDFB02072274.1:81631093-81829548 GCA_007258455.2 Sequoia sempervirens | reverse complement strand
CCAATTAATCTTGTCCACATATCATATTATCGATCAAACTAACCGTTATTCCCTTCTTACTAATATTTTCTTCTAGCTAATATTTCTTTTATCCAAACGTGCATTAAATCATCTTATCAACAAATTTACCTCAATTTTTGGATTTTTTTGCCAAATTTCCTGAGGGTGCATCATAATTATGTTTCCACCAGGGTATGCTAGGACAAGACCTGATTAAAATTTCTCTTGTTTTTTCTTTGAAACAATGTTACTTCAAACATTGTCTCAAAGAGGGGTAAAATGTAGACACTTAAAATTGTCTCGAGCCTAAAACATTTTTTGATTAATTTCTTGTCTAATTCTTCATCCAACACTAGTTCTTCATCTAACCATAACTCTTTGTCTAACCTTAATCTAATTTTACCCTCTTTCTCTCACACACACATAATTAAATATTTTTTATTATTTAATTACACCAATGTCTTCCATATCCATCTGATTAAATAATCATTATTTAATTATTAACAGCCTCATTGATTAAATATTTTATTTATTTATTTAATCTTACTAACCTAATGTCTAGTCTATAATTAATTAAATTATTTAAATTTAATTAATTATCAATGGTTTTGAAAATAAGCGATTTTTCATTTATTTTATTTTCGAAAAATGAACTCTTACAAACTTCCATGATTTTTGAAATTGTGAACTCTTCCATTCCCACTAATTTCGGTTTTGATCTCTTCCAAATTTCCAGTAATTTCTCAATCTTCTTCCACCCATAAATTTTGCTTCCACTTTCACTAATTTCTCCAATGACGTGTCACTAATTTTGAATCTTAAAATGAGCAATTTTCCTATGGATTTTGTCTCATGGGATCTTGATCATTCATTCTTCTCTCGATCTCATTTGTTCATTTCGCCACCGATTTGCCTATAAATTCAACCTTCCAACTCTTCATTTCTCTAACCACCATCTTTGAATCTTTGTCGTTATTATCATCTTGATTCTTTTAATAGCGCACTCCAAAAATATGAGAGCAACATATTGTTAGTGTAAATTAGCAACTTTGTTGTTTCCTATTCAATTTAACAAGATAACTATTGTTTCTTTGTTTGGCTATAAGCTAACTAAGGAATCTCTCTATTTTTTCCTTAAATGCCCTTTCTTTTCCTCGTTTTATTCTTGGTATTGGATTTATCTTTGTAAATTCTACAATTTCATTGTGTATAATGAGAAAGTTTTTATTCATTTCTTGCTCTAAATTTTCCTCTATTCACCTGCAAGTTTTGTTCTTGTTTTCTAGCTAGATTCGAAATGTGTTGTGTAGGTTTAACTAAAAATTTACATGGTATTAGAGCTGAGGTGAGTTTGAGTGCAAATTTGTTTTATATTGCAAGGCAGGAAATCATGGAGGCTAATGTGAACATTGATCTGTGCATTCAATATTTCTTGTTTTCATGCATTAGGTTTGTATTTTCTTTCTAATTTCTACACTTCATTTCAGATCTAGACCATTTTTCAATCAACTGTTGCTTCATAGATTCCAAAGTTGTGCCAGTTTGTGAGTTTTTGAGTGTTCCTTGGCATTTGGTCTATTGCTGCTTTATCATGATTTCAACTTGAGTCATTCAATGACTCTAATATGGTTTCTAACAAACATAATTATCTTTCCTTGCTTGTCCGATTAAGGATTCCAATGTTACTCCATAAGTGTGCTTCTAGTGCTTCTTTGTAGCAGGTTATCTCATCACGGGGGGATTGTATGGCCTCTCTTATCATCCTTTGTGTGGATGGAGATTGATTGTATTTGCAATATGTATACCATTATTGTATCTTTTGGTTAGGAGTTTTTCCCATTGGGTTTTCTCCTTTCCTCTTTGTAATTGGGTTCTTGATCAGACTTTGTTGCCTGAACACATATCTCTCCATTCACCTAGCTACACTTAAGGGAGGGTGTTAGTGAAGAATATTCTGCCTAGAATATTGCTCTAGATAAGTTTGCTAGTTGTTAGGATAATGATTGCTTAGTTGTGCAATCTTGCATTGAGCTGCATGCCTATTTTATAGTTGGAAGTTGCCATTCTATATGGCTCATCTTCTACTATATATATATTGTACTCATTCCTAAGCTAATATAAATTAATCAATGCAATTATTTATAGTTTATCCTTCCTCTCAATTTGTGCAATTGTGTAATTTGGAACTCTCGAGTATTATGTGTTTGTGAGGAGAAGTTTGGTCATCTACACCTTGGTATTCTAGAGACCAGTGTTGAGCTTTCTACTCCTCCACCTCCTGCTTTATCTATCAGTGCTTCTATTCAGCAAGATGATCATAGTTTTTTAGATCTTGCTTTGTGGGATGAATATTTGACAAGGATTTATAACTTGTTTGTGGAGTCTCATACTGCATATTTGGATGACACACTTGAGGGGGTTTCTCTCCTATTTGATGACAATTTCTACACAAGTGTTATCCCATCTTCATTTTCTTTGGAGATTGGAATTCATGAGTTTCCTCATTCATGTTTCTCGGTTGATTTTGACCATGATTATGTTGTGGCTTATTCAAGCTTGGAGACTCCTAATTAGTTTTCATAGACACACATGTTGAGATTTCATCCTTCCTCCTTTTAGTTGGACATGGAGTGGCTTCTTCATCAACCTATGGATTTTTTTCTTCCCAATGGAAGACATGTTGCTTGCATAAACTGGGTCATCTTTTTTTTTAGGCATTCTTCATTGACATTGGAGCTTCTTCATTTTGGGGGGGCTATGTGGTCTCTTTCTTTCCCTCTTATGTGGGGGATTTTGTAATGTATCTATGTGATGGATGGTGTACTTGAGACATCTCATGAAGTCCTCCATCTTTCATCACTTGATCACATCCTCTTTTGAGGGGGGGTTTTGTTCCGACAGGGATTTTCCTCTTTCCCCTTTCTTTTCCTTAGGGTTTTGTCTCCTTAGTTAGACTTAAGGGAGGGTGTTAGTGTAAATTAATTAGCAACTTTATTGTTTCCTATTCAACTTAGCAAGATAACTATTGTTGTTTTGTTTGACAGTAGGCTAACTAAGGATTCTCTATGTTTTTCCTTAAATTCCCTTGCTTTTCCTCCTTGTTTTTATTCTCGACATTGGCGTAAATTCTACAATTTCATTGTGTATAATGAGAAATTTTTTATTCATTTCTTGCTCTAAATTTTCCTCTGGTCACTTGCAAGTTTTGTTCTTATTTTCCATCTATATTCGAACTGTGTTGTGTAGGTTTAACTAAAAATTTACACATATCACAAAGCTTTAAAAGCAAAGAGGAGAAGGGCAATAGAAGTTATTTAACTAAGGCATAAGCGGTATAATTTGTGTTTTGTGTGCTTTCATTTGATCTTTTATGCAAATTTGTTTTCTATTGCTTGATTGGAAATTTTTAGCTTGTTACTAATAGTTTGGTGGTTGTCATGCATGTATAGGCTTTCAAACCTGTTTCTCCTATTCATACAAGAACAACTCTCTATCAAAATATTGATATAAAAACCTCAAAAGAAACACATTAATCTATATAAATTATCTCAAGACACATATATTTAGAATTTTATTAAGTATAGACTTTAATTTTCAATTTATAAATAAAACAATAATAATAATAATAAAGTAATAGTAAAATATAATATTTAATAATATTATTATTATAATATAATTTTAATATAATATACGATTATAATATATTTTTAATATAATATTGTATTATATTATAATCTTAATATAATGACAGACTGACAATGGCAGAGAATTCCTTGTTTAAGACAATTCTGATGAGATGGAACAGGCTAGGACAGTTTTTGGGATTCCATTTGGGGACTGCTGGTTTGGAGACTGTTGAGCATGGCTGTTTGACCATGGATTGCGCGCAATGCGGAGCTCGTGCAAGACGACTGCGGCTGCTGGACGTATCACGATGTCGAAGCCGAACGCCAGTGTGAAATGATTCGCTCCTTCACTGAACCGGATAATTTCTCGCGCTGCCTGCCGGGCCAAGCGCCGGATGAACGCGCGTTACCGACCAATAATGCTGGTGGACACCATGACAAACCGCAAAGGCCTTTAAAGTGGCACGTATTCGTGGGGTCAACAACGCCAGGTGGGACCGAATACAGCGTACTGAACAAGGAAGGATGCATTGCCGGTCGACCTGGCAACCTGTTCCTGTTTTCAGTTCATGATTTGAGGATGCCGAACAAAATGACCGGCAGCGTGGCGGTTACTTCCTTTAACGACTCAATTCCAGGATTGGTCGACCTGGACGGGAGGAAGGCAAATTAATATTGCTGGTGCGATGAGACCGGGTAGCGGTTGGGTGGGAAAAGTGACAACGTTGCCGGTTTGGCTTCGGTCTGGCCAACCGAGTTTCCATGGTCTATTTGCAATAATGCCTCGACTTACACAGAGGGGAGTACATACTCCATAAACTTAGATACAGTTATCAATGATCTTTCTCGTAATGCACCTCAAAATTCAGGGTTTAACACGTCTTCCAGTGGCCAATCTCCCAATAAAGCCTATGGTCTGCTCCAGTGTTTTGCTAATATATCAGCGGCGAAATGCTCAGATTGTTCAAAGCTAGCAAACCAGACGGTTCGAGAAGATTGCGGCAATGATAAGGGTGGGCGTGTGTGGATGGATGAATGTTTCTTGCGCTATGATAACGTCAATTTCACTTTAAAATTAGATACTAACTTTGAGCTGCTGGAGAACACAAGTCCTGTCTCAAGCAATGTGCAGGGTTTCATATCCACGACATCTAATCTTCTGTTGAATTTGTCTCAAGAAGCTTATATCCCTACAAATAATCTATTTGCTGTTGGATCGGCCGACTACTCTACTTCAGGTAAGGTGTACGGCCTAGTTCAGTGCTGGAAAGATGTATCCATCAAGGATTGCAGAACCTGTTTGTTTCAAGCAAGGCAACAATTGGAGCAGTGCTGTTCATCAAAACAAGGAGCTCGGGCTCTGTCAGGAAGCTGCACAGTCAGATATGAGATGTACCCATTTTCTGACTTCGGGGAGCCATCATCCTCACCCTCACCTTCCACTGAGGCTTCATCACCCACACCCAGTTCTTCGCCGGTAGCCCACGCACCTGCTAAGGGAACATCCCAGGCGAAATCAAGTAGTAAAATCTGCCCACTTTATTTTTTGTGTTCTTCAATTATTCTCTTGAACATGTTTGTTAGATTTTCCTTGGGTAGATTTGTAAAAGATCCCGATCTCTTCGATTTCATTAAATAACAATAAAGATTTTGCTATACAGAAAAATCCTCGAAAACACTGCCCCTAATACTGGGGCTTGTGGGAGGAATGGTTCTGGTGTTACTCATTTGTTTAATTGCTATGAGAAAAAGAGTCAAATCTGCCATTTTCGGGGGGGCAGTAACTCTACCTACCCATAATGAAGGTGTTCCTTCCGATTTTAATCTCTGTTTCTTATTTTCGTTTTTGTTTGGTTTTAGTGTAATATGTGATCCTGAAGGCTTACTTATGTTTCTGACTCTACAGAGAGGCATGGATTTTCTAGTGAATTCGGGTTACTTCAACAGGACCAACATTTTATCTTCAGCTTCGAAGAACTGGCAGAAGCCACTGAAAACTTTCATGAAAATAAAAAGCTTGGAGAAGGTGGTTTTGGTTCCGTATACAAGGTGAAGTACTATTCTGTATCTTTTCCCCTGAATAAGTAGTGTTTCCATGGACTAGGAAATCTGTTTAAAGAGAAACAGAGCTCAAATTTTGTTTTCATGTTTCAGGGGAGCACTAGAGACGGAAAGGATATAGCAGTGAAGAAACTGTCTGCGAAGTCCTCACAAGGTAAGAAAGAATTTATGAACGAAGTGAAGGTTGTGGCCAATGTTCAGCACCGAAACCTTGTGAAGCTGTTGGGATGTTGCGCTGATGGAGATGAAAAGTTGCTTGTTTATGAATATTTCCCCAACAAGAGCCTTGATACCTTCCTTTTCGGTAAGCTAAACTTGGTTACATGCCCATTCCCTTTCTCATTCACATCTGGAACTTTATTTGAAAGAGATGACAGAAAGTTTTAGAATTTGGGTTACAGATCCAAAAAAGTGCAGACTGCTAGATTGGCAAAAACGTTACAACATTATCATTGGAATTGCTCGTGGCCTTCTGTATCTTCACGAGGATTCGCAGATGAGAATCATTCACAGAGACATTAAAGCAAATAACATTTTGCTTGATGACAAGCTCAATGCAAAGATAGCCGACTTTGGACTTGCTAAACTGTTTCCTGAGGATGAGACGCATATCCAAACAAGAGTTGCAGGCACATAGTAAGGATCACCAGATGTTCAGTGTAGTATTTCTGATTTAAATGGATGAAGGTTAAGTTTTTAGGGTTTTTAAACGAATAAATGTTGATGTGGTGCGCACTGCAGTGGTTACATGGCTCCAGAATATGCAATGCGAGGGCAGCTGTCTGTCAAAACCGACGTTTATAGCTTTGGAGTGCTACTTCTCGAGATTGTGAGCGGAAAGAAAAATACAGATATCCATGTATCCCAAGGGATGCAAACCCTAGTGGAATGGGTGAGGACCTCAATTTCATAATCATTCATTTTAGCTTTGGTCATAATTTTGCCCTAGATTTAGTGAACTGATAATGTGTGTTGTAGGCATGGAGACTGTACAAAGGGGGAAATATTCTGGAGATGGTGGATTCAACAGTATCAGAAGAATGCCCCAGGGAGCAAGCACTGAGATGCATTCATGTTGGGCTTGTATGTGTTCAAGCTGACCCAACACTCCGTCCACCCATTTCTAATATCATTATGATGATCTCAAGCAGTTCAGTGACGTTGCCCATTCCAACAGAGCCCGCTTTCCTAACAAGGAGCAAAAGTCTTGCGTTGAAATCGAGATCAATGTCAAGTTCACGGAGTGATGAGTATGAAAACAGCACTGCATCGCAGACATTTGGGACATCCACGTCATCTCGGTCTGGTATCCCTTCGGTAAATGAAACTTCTGTCACGGAAATGAATGCAAGGTGAGCATAGAAAAAAGGGAGTGTATCTAAAAGTGAAGCCTAGGCCTCCGTTCTGACTCTTCCAAGTGGTCAATTCTCAGCAATCTCTATCATATCTTCTGCGCTATAGGTACATTCATGGAATTTGTAAGGATCTAATTTTAATTTTTCTACTAAATCATAAGTAATATATTTAAAATAAAACTAGAATATCTAAAAGTGAAGTCTAGGACTCCGTTCTCCGAGTAGTGAATTCTCAGCATATCTTGTGCGGTTCAAGGCATTCCCTCAATGAGATGGAGGGAGCTTTCCTTCGGTATCAATGGCTCAAAACTTCTTAGAGCAATGAAAGACCATTGAAAAGCATTAGGTGTTTGACAAAAAATAATTAATGTGTTTTTGGATTTTCGTTGTTTTGTCATTCATTGATTTTTTATTGTTATATTTTTGTTCGGCAATGTCTATGCAGTCCTTAAAACAATCATTTATAAATATTCATCAAACTTATATGCATTGTATATTTATTTTTAATTAATTAATAAATACGGTCAAATGACCGTTTTGAGGGTTGCATAGACAATTCCGTTTCCTTCAAGGTCATGCAATGGGGAGTGTTTGTATTTTCACTTGTATGCTACAATAATAATATTCCATTAGATGTTGTCATCCTTCCATATGGTCAAACACTTTATATATATCAACCAAACTTATATGCTTAAGATACATTTAATAAGCTTATATTATGAAAGGACTTTGACAATTTTTTTATACGGATGATATATATGTTATAAAATTATATTTATTTTAAATATATTTATAATCCAATTATATTTATTATAACATATGACATCTATATAGTGTAATTTATTATAAATAAAATTTATATATTTAAATTAAATATAATATATAGTTTATATTTATTATTTAGTTATATTTATTTTATATATAAAATAAATATTTTAAAATATAATATTATTTCAAGTAATTTATAGGAAATTTAATGATATTTTGTTGGTTGTATGTATGAAAGAGAGAACAAGATATAGATTATTGGTCTTATAATAATAAATAAATTTATATCTAGATTATATATATAATAGATACATAATTTAATAGTAAAGATAATATATAAATTTCTCTTAGTCATGCGATTGAATGGCTCAATTTGACTTTGAATTCAAGAATGGATGTGAAATGGATTTTCCTTGAAGATGGTTGGTACAAACTCAATTTTAATGGAATATCTAGTGGAAATACCAATCAAATTAGCACAAAATACATTGTCAAAGATCATTTTGGAAAGTGGTGGCTAAAAAACACCTAGAACGTAAACAATGAAGCAAAATACCAAGCTATCTAACTTGGGCTTCAAACTTGCAAGAAACTAAGAGTGATCAACATCTAGATAAAAGGAAATTCATTAATTATAACAAATGCTCTTCACAAATGGTTTTCTCCAAGTTGGAAAATATGAAATATACTTAACTTGTGTTAACCTTTATTAGATAGTTTTTCTTCTTAGACCATTGGACATGTCTATTAAGAGGTCAATGTGGTGGTCAATGCTCTAGCTAACATGGCGATAGACTTGGTTATAGAACATTCTTTTGATAGCTCTCCTAGCATGTGTTGTAAGCTTGTTTCATATTTTTCATCCTTCTCCCCTAGTCTAAGTTATGCATATTATTTTAATGATGTTTAGTTACTTTAGATCAACTCACCTTTGGTCAAGAATGTATTGGGGAAATTTAGTTAGAGAGGCAAAGAATCTTGATGGAGTTTGTACCGAGACAATCTAGAATGACTATTAAAAATCACCCTACATTCAATAGAAAGATATTTAGGAAAAAAATGGGTACCATAATGTTTTTGAGTGCAAAGAAGTGGACAATTGCATTCATGGGGGTGATTTCAAATTATAGGCTAAAAAAAATTTCAATACAAGAAGCATTATTATGATCCATGTATTCAATTTGTGTTGGGGGAGACCTTCCTATCCCTAGGACATCGATATAATTTTAATATAATCTCCTTGGTATTCATTATTGTATTTCTTGATAACTGTGAGTTTAAGGAGGTCATTATGGTTGTGGATGAGTCCTTAATCTAGCCACAATGGAAATGTGGGTTGAGGAATCTTTTTTATGATTATGTAGTTTATGGCTTGGGCTTCCATCTTGGCATAGGGACATGGCATGCTATCTGTAGACAACTAAAAATGACCTAGGCCTGCAAGCTTCATTTTTACCACTTTCGTCCTAACATAATTATGACATTTAATTATGTCCTTGGTCCACATTCAACTATTGATTAAATAATTCATAATTATTTAATTAATTCATGTCCTTTGATTCTTCATGATTATTAAATAAATAAATTTTAATTTCTTTATTAAATACGTCATAATTGTCTAAGTCTTTCTTTAATTAAATAAATTTCTTAATTTATTTAATTTCCCTTTCTGCGTTTAATTATCCTTGACTATTAAATAAATAAATTTTATTTATTTAATCGTCACTAAGCTGTCTTGAATTAAAATAGAATTAGTTAATTTATTATTTAATTAATTAATCATCCTCCTAAATTAAATAATTAAATTTAATTATTTAATTTATAATTCATATTATTCTTATAAATTTTAAATAAAATTAAATTATTTAAAATGTCATGTCAAATCTAATGGGTCCTTTTTAATAAATAATCTGAAAAAGATTATTTATTATCTCTCAAAATCCATAATTTGAATTATTTTAATTCAAATTAGTAATTAATCTTCCAAAAATCAAGCAATCGGGCATATTCTTGATTTTCCAAATCTTATCTTCAGTCCACATCTTATCTCTTTGATTTTTTGAATCTTGCAAATCAAGCAATCGGGCAGATTCTTGATTTTTCAAATCTTATCTTCAGTCTGAATCTTATCTCTTTGATTTTTCGAATTTTGCAAATCAAGCAATCTTACCTTCTTGATTTTTCGAAAATCTTTATTTTCTAATTAATTTGTCTCATTTATTCTCCACCGTCGATCCGATTTTATTTTGACCGTTCGATTAAAGATTTTGCCCTAACCCTAATTAGGGATTCTCAAGTGTAATCTGGATCGTTCATTTCATTGATTTATCTCGTCCGTCCGTTCGAAATGGTCTTTTCTATAAAATGCCATTTCCTTCTCATTTTTGGGAGAGGTTGACATTTTATGTAATTACTATAGGCATTCGTTTACTTAGTTTCACATATTTTGTCATAGGCATTTGATTAATATTGGCATTTGTTTTAAGAAATAGACATAGGCATTGGCAATAGTCATAGGCATATCAAATCCTTCGAATCTTGTTGTAGGGCTTAGGCATTTTAGATTGCTCAAGAAGACGAATCTGAGGGCAACACATTTCCAGCAAGCAAGAAGGTGTAACGAAGGTGAAGCATGGAAGATGGAGACTCTTGGTGATATATTTCTCTTTCGTTTTCATTTGATTTCCATTGTGCTTCGTTATATCATTGGATTTTAATGTTGTTTGATCTAATCATTTAACAAACTGATTTTCCTTTGATTACATTGGTGAACCCGACGTTTTGTAGAGAAATTCGTGTGTGTTTTTGTTTTATTTTCACTGTTTTGCAGGTTACAGCCAAGACGTCATACGAAATCCCGTCACCTTCATTTGAGCACAGAAAAATGGGAGAACAAAATATTTTCAAACGTTTTCTGGGTTTTGTAGATCTCGGTCTCAGCTTTGCAGAACACCAAACGGTTTTAAATTTCGTTAAGATTTGACAAAGTTATGGCTGTTTTAGTGATCGCTGTTTTTTTTAATTTCATTTTTAAACCCGCGTTTTTCTTTCGTCTATAACTTTGCTTTTGTGTAGAATTGTGAAAAATATTTTCTGGGTTTTGAAGGTTAGATTTTCAGCTTTCCATGGATATCTACCACTTGAAATTTTGTTAAGTTTGGAGGAAGTTAACACTATTTCAAGTCTGCTGTTTTCATTTAAGTTTTTATTTTTTTTATTTTTGTTACTAATCTTTTCTGGTAGCGTGTGGCGATCCCTATTCGTGTGTCGAAGACCATTGCATAAGAGACTACTAATATTCATTGTTTGCAGATTCACATGTCAAAGAAGGAATAAACAAACTTTGTGCTTGTTTTTCTTAGATTAGCAAACATTTGATTTTGGTGCTTATAAAACGAACTCATGTCTTTTATGCTTGATTGTGGTTGCGGGATGGTAGGTGAGTATGCTCTCACTTGGTGAAAACCTTGTGATCAGAAAACCAGACCCATCTTTATTTGTTAATTACCCTTCACGATTCGGTATATCGGAGTATCCTCTCCCCTTGCGCATTCGTGCGATCCTGGGTGTAAGAGAAACGGTTACTGACTCTAGAACTTGGGCCTGTTCTGGTGGGAAAAAGTACTCACCCCAGGACGACTCAGACCGGTAGCACCCTGACACCGAGGGACTTCCAGCCGGTATATAAAAGTGGGTTCTTGGGAAAAGCCCAAGAATCACGAGCGTGGTTCCGACGAGATGGATCCGAAAGGGGACTCTCGCCGCATGGATCTCGCCCCACGAACGGAATGCCCGAATTAAAAACCTCTTGTCTTAGTGTCCAACCGTTCTATTGGCCGTTGCTTGGTATAGTGCAGGGTACAGTATCATGCCCGAAGACACTCACTACTGATCCCCTTGAGTAGAGATAGCAATTCTTGGGATGTCACTACCCAAAGAATCTGAATTTGGTGTGCTCGAATGACGTTAATGAGCCGTGGAGGGGAGCCAATGCCACCAAAATTCTAAGCTATCCGCTCTCGAGAAGGAAAGGTGTTTATCACCAATCCGGGGTATATCGGTGGGCTATACCAAGTATACAAATCCTTGGCCTTTTGGCCTTTTAGGATTGTACTTGTTTCATGTGTGCTTGCTTACACCAAAACATCGTGCTTGTCAAGTGTTTTCTAGATTTTCAAACAATATACACAAAATGCACAAATCTGGACACAAACAATCGACATTGGACAAATCAAACTTTTGAGCAAAACATCAAAAAATAATCTCAGTCCCCATTTTGAACTTAGACTTTGCATTGTTCATCTTAGTCATCATTTTGAACCTAGACATGGCATTTATAACATTAAGTCCTTAGTCAAACATCATCATCTTAGTCCTCATATTGGCCTTGACAACCTTGTCATTTTGCATTAATCATTTTCTTCAGAAAACGTCATCATTATCTTGCATTGTCATCATTTATTCCAAAAATACAAAAAAATTAGTGGCATAACTTGTCATCTTAGTCTTCATTGTCCTTTGGCATTAGTCATTTTCTTTAGACAACATTGTCATATTGCATCCCTTATTGTCAAAAATCCAAAAACATAGTCTTGCATTGTCATCCTTTATCCAAAAAAATCCAAAAAACATAGGCTAGTGTCATCTTTGCATTTAGTTGTCATTCTCATCATTCTCATTTGAGAAAATCCCTTTTACAGTTGAGACTAGGCTTCAAAGACAACAACGACAAATGGCAAACTTTGGACAAGATTATTATCCCAACATTGAGAATAACACTTACAACATGAACAAACATTGGACTTTTTCTGACCCATTTCACAACATGAACATGCAATCTTCCATGAACATGCCATCTTCATCACAAAACATTTTTGAGCCATTCATAGAAAGAGACCAAAATGGACGAGTATATTTCAAAGACATAGAAGCTGCAAAGCAAAATCCTGATATATTCTCCTTTGCAAAAAAAATAGTCTTACGTGACCCTCAAAGGTATCTAGCCATGCTTTTGGATGAAGGGGCTAAGTTACCACAAGGCTTTGACATAAATACTTTGCCACCTCCATCTGTCTACCCTCACCATCAACAGTCATTTGACACAAATCCTGCCATTAATTCGCAACAAACGTCCACTTATCACCCTTATCCTAACCTTGACAAGGGAAGCCAACTGTCCACTAGTCCATTCCAAACCTCCACATCATATTCTGACCCTTCACCTATCAATCCCGTCCAAGCCTACATCCCTTATCAACTATCTACCAACTCATGTCAAGTCCCCACATCATACCACACCAATCCAGTCGAAGTCTCCATGTCATATCCTTCTCCTTCAATAATTAATCCAGTCCAAGACTCCATGACATATTCAGTCCAAGATCCCATGTCATATCCTAGTCCTTCACATACTAGTCCAGTCCAAGTTCCCACGTCCTATCCTAGTCCTTTGGTCATTAATCCTTTTCAAGTCACCCCCTCACAAGCCACATCTAGTCATGAAAATTCTATCATAGTCCAAAGTCAAATCCCATTTAATAAACTTGAGGATACATGTCAAAATGAAAGCCCAAAACATGACATTATAATGTCACCCTCATGTCAAGAACAAGGCAGTCCATCCCATGACCCTATCTTTCAGTCCATCCATGAAGTCCTTCAAAACAATCATGACATCCAAAACACACCTCTCCTTGACAACGACTCTATTTCTGACTGTATCATCCATGACAACCCCATCTTTGACCAAGACCCTACCATTGACAAAGAATTCCAAAATGATCCACTCCTTGACCTTTACACCTTTCATGGTCAAACACTTGCCGACCCTATACAAGCCTCGACTATTGACACTTCCCACGATGAGACAATTGCCTTCATGGGACACATAGACGATATTCCTCCAGAACAAATATCTTCCACTAAGGATATGCTTGCATATGATCAAGTTATAGCTAAAATCATGGGACTCTATGACACTAAACACAATGATGGATTTGACATTGATTTGGAAGCACCAATAGAATCATCTGAACCTGACATGTCACACAATCAGATTGAAGAAATCAGTCAGGAATATGTCCAATATGAAAATGAAGATAAGACACTTTATCAACTAGGGGCATCTATCTTTGTTAGAGCAGGCTTTCTTGCAGACGAAAATATTACAAGTGACAGTGTCCATAGACATTATGATGGGTTAGCATCTTGCTTTCAAAACAATAAATACCCCATCGCAAATAGAATCTGTCAAAGCATGCAATATCAAGGCAAAGGACTAGGCATATATGAGCAAGGCATTCTAGAACCAATACAGCTTCAAGAAAATTACAGACATCAAGGTCTTGGCTATTCCTCAGACAGTAAATCAAATGATGTCAGTGGTACCTCCTTGATACTGGGGGCAACTTTGTCATATACAAACGTCAAAATGAAGTCCATGAGAAATCATTATCATAAGATTGCTGCCAACACTCCCTCCACCCACACCATAAACCATCATTCTATCATGAATCAACCTCCCCTTTGGGACCAACAAAAACAAAAGTCTTACAAATCAAAAGATCAAAATCAAATGTCAAAGGCCATTGAATCAAACAAAAGGACAAGTGGACAAATGAAATTAAAATGGATCCCAAAGAAAGACGGATTGAACAAAGACACCCAGTCAAATAAAAAAGTCAATCACAATGTGGAGCCACAAGGCAAGAGGACTCCCACATATAACACATGTCCACCTCCTTCAAAATGGTCATCAAACAAGGCATCTAAGAGTGTTGGTTCCAAACACCATTCCTCCAAAATCCGTCATCCACCATCCCAAGTTTGGAAAATAAAAATTCATTCATCCAAATGTCCAAACAACCTCTCCACATCTACCATCATCTATCATAATCCTACATCTCATCTAAAGTCTAAAAATCCCACGTCACAAATCCGTCATGTCATGGCAGCAACTCTTTACCGCAAGGACTCTCATGGCACTCTATTGCGATGTGCGTATTTTGATAAGGCCAACTCTAGTATCAGAAAGGATCAAAATGACATTGATCAGTTGTATGCAAGTGCTATGATCCTGACAAGACAACTCCTTCAACAAGGTCATTTTTGGCATATCATGGCACCAGTCTCTACATTGGCACAGTTAGTGGATTCATAACAGTTAGTGGTTATCTAAAGCATCCAGGCTATCCACAAAATCAAAAATACAAAAAAATTAAAAAATTAAAAAATCGTCACCCTGATGAAAACCTGGCAAACAGGCATCTTGGTGACACCAAAAAAATTAAAAAGTCAAGAAAACAGTAAAGAGAAAAATTTCATCCAATGGTGAAAACCTGGCAAATAGGCGCCCTGGATAAGTACCATGATGAAAACCTGGCAAACAGGCGTCATGTGTAAAATAAATCGTCTATGTGGACTCTTACAGTTGGGGGCAAGTTGTCTCATTTCCCATGCCTTCCTCATGACATTGAAATCCATCTAAGCCCTATCATTTCCGTCCATTTTCCCACCTACCTTGGTTTTGACATAAAACTAACACACATAAATCATGCTTTGGGAAAACTCTTGACATGTCTATCCTTCGGTCATACACAATTTACGAAACATCATGTCATCGACCATCATAGTCTTATTGTCTTTATATGACATAGTCCTTGAAAATCATATAACATTCCCTTAGTCTCATGTCTCTCGTCTTTTACCAAGGCCACCTCTCATCCTTTCATGTATGTCACTTATCTTGGCTTTCCCTTGTCAAACGGTCTAAGGAAACTCCATCATCCCATCTAGCCCTAACCAAGTCATTCCAAATGCAATGAGTCCAATTCATACAAGCACATTATCCAAAATTTTACTTGACTGCGTTCCTGGCCTGGCTGTAGACCACGATACTTTCGTCACATTATTGTCATCATCCTCACGTTGTTTCGGGATGCATCCTTCCCACGTCAAACAACGTTGTCATCACATGTCAATTGGTATTCAGCTTGACTAAAGGCACAATCATGTTTGTCCTTGGATTCTCATGTGTAGGCATCAGTCATTTGCATTTGTCACGATCCTCTTAAACGTTAAAATCCAAAAAAATCATAAAACGACAAAAAGACCAAAAACATCACAAAAGTCCTGAAAAAAAGACAAAAACATCATAAAAGTCCTAAAAAAAGATAAAAAATCATAAAAAGTCCTGAAAAAAGACCTAAAAATCATAAAACGTCCTGAAGAAAACCTCAAACAAAATTATTAGACTACTCAAAGCACACGAACACACTGTCATCTCTGGTCAAAGTCAATCAAGTCAATCAGTCTTTATCATTTGTCTGAACTACGTTGTCTCTGCGCATTTGCTACGTAGGCAAGACTCATGCTTGAGTCCCCGAGACATTAGGTCAGTCCTTTTAGGTTTGTCAAAATAAAATCATGACGCAATCTTTGGTCATCAAGACAAAATCATTGGTCGTGTCGAACTACGAGGTCTCTGAGTGTATGACATAGGCAAGGCCATCTATTGATGAGCCCCCGAGGCCGCACTAGGTCAATCCATTAGGGTTCATGGCACTACATTGGCACACACATCAAAAAGTCTTCAAGACAACATGAATCTTTCCCAAACGAACAAAACTCATCATGACAATCATTATCACAACAAGACAATCTCATCGGCACATATCATCATGACAATATCGACATATGGCCAACACAAGTCAAACTCAGTCAAAACAAGTCAAACTTAGTCAAAACAAGTCAAATTATCGCCACAGTCAAACTATCAACTCTTGGTTACCTTTCAGATGGGTCCTTCTGAAGAATAACCTTTGTCATTGGTGCCTTAGGATGTGTCCTTCCTAGGCATTGTCCCTATCATTTGACATTTTCGAGGAATCCTTTCTGACACTTAAGGATCATTCCTCTCGACAACAACGCTCTTTCAGATGTGTCCTTCTGAAGAAAAAAACTCTGACATTGGTGTCTTAGGATGTGTCCTTCCTAGGCATCGTCCCTATCATTTGACATTTTCGAGGGATCCTTTCTGACACTTAAGGATCATTCCTCTCGACAACAATGTTCTTTCAGATGTGTCCTTCTGAAGAACAAAACTCTGACATTGGTGTTTTAGGATGTGTCCTTCCTAGACATCGACATTATTCAGGATGTGTCCTTCCTGAATATGGCAACCTTCGGCATTTGTCATCTTGGCATCATTTAAATTTACATTGACACATCAATGCACTCGGCATCCAGACGCACTTGGCAAACACTTGACAAATTGTCTTTTTGATCTTTTATCATGTTATTAGTTTTTCAGCGAGATCCCACTAAGCAGGATTTAGAGAAGCAGCGACGTATCATGTCAATTGACACGCATGACTACTAGTTTCTCAGCGAGGTCCTGATTTTGGGATTTAGAAAAACAACGACATATCATGGTAAGGACTCTTTCTTTTTGTATTTTGACAATCATGCTACTAGTTTCTCAAGGATGTCCTGGAAACAGGATTTAGAGAAGCAGCGACGTTCCATGATTTGTCCTTGTCTTTTTTCTGCATGTGGTTGATTATGGCAAAAAGACTGGGGCAAGCTCGCTCCTAGTATGAGTCATGATCATCCTTGTCTGTGACTGTTTGTCTTACGTGATAGTACGACCTTGCACACCTTGATCTATGTCATATCATGGTGTTTCTTGGCCATTACAATAGTCCGCCCAATGATGATTAAGAGCAATAAATATTAAGGTCCTATGGCAATGTTTTGAAGGATTTGGTCTAGGAATTAACATGCATCTTCTTTAGTCTTGTCATCTTCTCTCACCCATCTCATATAAGCATTGCATTCATGTCTTTTGCACTAAAATTTCTTTGTCTCTTCATATTCTAGTCTTCTCATCAATTTCGAGAGCACACCCATGTTCTTGGAACCCGTTTGTCCCTCTCTAGGGGCATACTGTAACCCTCCTCGTCATTCTTCCTTCTCTTTATTTTGCACTGGGGCATTTTTGACTTATTTTCTTTGTCACAATGCGACGCGACATTATGACAAAGAGGGGCAAAATGTAGACACCTAAAATGACCTAGGCCTGCAAGCTTCATTTTTACCACTTTTGTCCTAGCATAATTATGACATTTAACTATGTCCTTGGTCCACATTCCACTATTAATTAAATAATTCATAATTATTTAATTAATTCATGTCCTTTTGTTCTCCATGATTATTAAATAAATAAATTTTAATTTATTTATTAAATACGCCATTAATTGTCTAAGTCTTTCTTTAATTAAATAAATTTCTTAATTTATTTAATTTCCCTTTCTCAAGTTTAATTATCCTTGACTATTAAATAAATAAATTTTATTTATTTATTTAATACGTCACTAACTGTCTTAATTAAATAAATTGATTAATTTATTTAATTAATTAATCTCATCTCCTAAATTAAATAATTAAATTTAATTATTTAATTGCTAATTTCATATTCTTCTCATTTTAAATAAATTAAATTATTTAAAATGTCATGTCGATCCTAACTGTCAGTCCTTTTTGATAAATAATTTGAAAAAGATTATTTATTATCTCTCAAAATCCATAATTTGAATTATTTTAATTCAAATTAGTAATTAATCTTCCAAAAATCAAGCAATCGGGCAGATTCTTGATTTTCCAAATCTTATCTTCAGTCCACATCTTATCTCTTTGATTTTTCGAATCTTGCAAATCAAGCAATCGGGCAGATTCTTGATTTTTCAAATCTTATTTTCAGTCTGAATCTTATCTCTTTGATTTTTCGAATTTTGCAAATCAAGCAATCTTACCTTCTTGATTTTTCGAAAATCTTTATTTTCTAATTAATTTGTCTCATTTATTCTCCACCGTCGATCCGATTTTATTTTGACTGTTCGATTAAAGATTTTGCCCTAACCCTAATTAGGGATTCTCAAGTGTAATCTGGATCGTTCATTTCATTGATTTATCTCGTCCGTCCGTTCGAAATGGCCTTTTCTATAAAATGCCATTTCCTTCTCATTTTTGGGAGAGGTTGACATTTTATGTAATTACTATAGACATTCGTTTACTTAGTTTCACATATTTTGTCATAGGCATTTGATTAATGTTGGCATTTGTTTTAAGAAATAGACATAGGCATTGGCAATAGTCATAGGCATATCAAATCCTTCGAATCTTGTTGTAGGGCTTAGGCATTTTAGATTGCTCAAGAAGACGAATCTGAGGGCAACACATTTCCAGCAAGCAAGAAGGTGTAACGAAGGTGAAGCATGGAAGATGGAGACTCTTGGTGATATATTTCCCTTTCGTTTTCATTTGATTTCCATTGTGCTTCGTTATATCATTGGATTTTAATGTTGTTTGATCTAATCATTTAACAATCTGATTTTCCTTTGATTACACTATCAATCCTCCATATATTGGTCCTTGGATATCATTCATGATCATGGTGATGGGGAAAAATGAAACCACATGAAAGTGCTAGGTTAAGTGGGGTGTCAAAATTTTAAAGGCTACAATTGGAGCTTCAACAATGATGGAGGTGGATTGGTCATTTGTTGTAGGTGTTAAGAGCTCATAGTTGAGTGAAGATGGGGATATAGAAGTAGTGACATAGGTTTAATTTTAAATAGTATGGTATTTCATGTAGCCTTGTGAGGTTAATATGTCGTATAAATATAGTCACAATTTAGTGGATAGTTCATTTGTATACAACTTTTTTATTTATTATGTATCCCTATGGGGTTTATGTTTTGAATCTCCATAGGAGAAAGATAGAGAAAGAGAAATAAAGAGGGATAGATATCTATAGGGAGAAACAATATAGAGAGATAAAGAGAGAAACATAGAGATGGATAGAGAGATAGAGAGTGATAGAGAGGGAGAAAAAGAGAGGTAGCAAGAAAGAGATAGAGAGAAGTGGAAAAATTAAAAAAAAAGTGAAGAGAGAGGTGAGAAAGAGATAGGAAAAATACAGAAAGAAAGAAAGATATATGCATAAGTATATGGAGAGAAGAATAAAAAGGTAGATTGATAGAGAGAGATAGAAAGAGAAAAAGAGAGGGGATTATAGAAAGAGAAAGAGAGCATGAGAGATATGTAGATTAAGATATATAGATAAAAGTGAGAGAGAGAGAGAGAGAGAGGGGGGGGAGGAGTAAGAGTACAAAGAGACAAATGAGAAAGAAAAGATATATAGAGAAAAGTAAGGAGATAAATAAAGATGGAGGGAGGAATACAGAGAGAGAGAGAGAGAGTTGACCAATTGTTTAGTACCAACAATCCAAAGATGACATGTGTCCATGAGGATCTATGCTCAAGATAGATCATTTGTTCAAAAATTAGATAATTAACTTATAAGACTTCTTCATCATATACATTATATACAAAGATATGATTGCTAATAAAGACAATTAAAAAATTAAAAAAATTCTCTATATTACTTCATATAAAATTATAGATATAAAAGAATGATTTAATATTTTATTTAAAATTACAATTATATCTATATTTTAAAATAAATTTATATTTCTAAATATTATCTTATATAAATTATTACATTATCATTACACCTTTAGTACATGTGCTAATTCTTTAGAATATAAACAACTTATTTTAATCATGAATTGTGCATTAATTTTGAAACAATTTGTGTCATAAGGCACAACACTTGCTAAAGGTTTTGCAAATGGGGTAACAACTCAAGCGGGCTTAACCTTGGAGAAAACTCCCTGGTTAAGCGCTCTTGAGCTGGAGTAGTACTGGGATGGGTGACCTCCCGGGACGGACCAGTGCTTCACCTCTGTGAGCATCACCTAGATGCAATGAGTGCTAAGTGGACCATTCGATATCATGAGAGAAGGGTTCTTGTTGAACCACTACTCATGAAACATGAGTCAATGAGTTTGACTCGAAACTAGGGGAGAAGAGCCAGTAGCCGCTAGGGCTAACTTCGCGCAACCGTAGAATACAAACCGTATGTCGAATCGGAAAAAAAATTTATGGGTTTTTTTCGCACATGAGTTAAGATCTTATAACTAAGGTTTTGGCTTTTGGGCAATTCGGTAGAGTGCGGTAGCATCCGATATGCGCGTGTATGTCAAAAAGACCCCTTTTAGAGGTGCCGCCCAGTTATCATCACCTAACATCCCAATACCCCCTACATATAACCACCAATAAAAATTAAAAAAACACCTAAATATGTCACTTTTAATATCTAATTAAAACTCTTTTATCATTCAAATCCGCTCAAAAGTGAATGGGTCTAATTCACGTTAGCACCTTCTACAATCAATTTCGCACCCATTACAAATCACTCCTACATATTAATCTCCTTACTAAAGCACCGGACACCAAACACATTACACCCCAATTAATCTTTATTTGGGGTCCGATTGATGCATATGACTAATGTTTTTTTGTGGGTATCCCATCATAACCATTCGCTTTGCCGCGCGCTGTCTGGAAGGTTCCCGGCGATGGAGAAGGCTGTGGATGGCGACGGCTCCCCACAGCTCCTCCACGTGCGCACGGCTCCAGGTAACATCTAACATCGTCTACCTTTAGAATATGCAAACAATGGTACTGGTTAATCATTTTCTTCTGCATCTTTCATGACCCGTGAAGGGTTTATTCGAGTGTTAAGACCCGTGAAGGGTTTGTTCGACGTTTGATAAATTATTACTACTTGTCTATGAAGTAAATCATGCATCTTACATGCATCTCGCCATGTGCTATTTTATTCTGCTAATGTCATGGTACTGGCGTTATACACACGGGTTTTTTTTGGGGTAAAATGATTTCCTGTCCTCGTGTTACCGCGCGCTCACAACATGGTAAATTCGACTGTATCATGATTTTGTCTGCAGAAATGATAACGAATTTCGTGGGTTTGTGAAAACCCTTGCTTTGTTTTTCCAAATGCGGGTTTTATTGTGCTTAAATTATTAAATACGACCTGGTAAAGTCGATTGTCTCATGATTTTGTCTCCAGAAATGATCAGGAATTTCGTGGGTTTGAACACATGTCTATAAAAAACCCATGTCACTTTGGGCATAAATCGACAAACCCATTAAAAATAAATATGTTTTTGTCAAAACCCTTGCATGGTTTTTTCCAAATTCGTGTGCTTAATGAATTAATCTCATGAAACCCTTGTTTGGAATATTCTGCATCTATCTCAAAATGAATTCGTGAAAACCCTTGCTTGGCTTTTTCCAAATTCGTTTGCTTAAGGAATTGATCTCATGAAACCCTTGCCTGGAATATTCTGCATCTATCTGAAAACGCACTTCTGTATTCCTGCGAGTGACAAATTATTACTATGAAACCCTTGGTTAATTTCTTTTGCACCTTTCTGAAAAACCCAATACATACATACATACATATATGTATGGTATGTATGTGCACATACATACATACATATATGCATGTATGTATGTGTAATACATACCATCTATATATGTATGGTCTGTATGTATGTACACATACAGACATACATATACACATACATACCATACATATATGTATGGTCTGTATGTATGTATACATACAGACCATACATATATACGTACATGTATATACATACATACATGTATGTATGTATGTATGTACACATATAGACATACATATATACATATATGTATGTATATACACATATAGACATACATTTGTACATACATGTATGTATGTACACATACAGACATACATATGTACATACATGTATGTATGTACACATACACACATACATATATACATACATGTATGTATATATGTATGTGTATGTGTACATACATACATGTATTATGGGATATGTATGTATGTACACATACATACATACATATTTACATACATGTATACATACATATGTATTGTATGTATGTGTTGCATGTAATAACATACGTACATACATATTTACATACATGTATGTGTTCCAGATGTGTACATACATACATACATACATGGCTGCATGCATGTGCATGTATGTATGTACACATACAGACATACATATTTACATACATGTATGTATGTACACATACACACATACATATATACATACATACCTGTATATACACATACAGACATACATATATACACTTACAGACATACATATGTACATACATGTATGTATGTACACATACAGACATACATATACAAACATACATACATACATACCATACTTTCCATTGCACATACAGCAGGCCTCAGGTAACATCTAACATCTTTCTCCTTTGAATATGCAAACAATGGTACTGGTTAATCATTTTCTTCTGCATCTTTCATATTACAAAAATGTATGTATGTATGTATGTGCACATACATACATACATGTATATATGTATGTATGTATCGAAAGCAACGACAAGCATCCTCTGCACATTCCTCTAATATCCCAAGTATTAGGTAGGTACTTATAGTTATTTTCATTTATGCAGTGTCTTCTTACTTTATACATTCTACCATTTGTAAAGAAATTTCTACTTTCCATTGCACATACAGTAGGCTAGCATACATATATTTGTCATTTTACATTCTGTGTCTCTTGTTCATTCAACAAATCGATGTATATGTGTGTATCCTTTGCCTATCCTTTCAAAATGCAAACAATGGTACTGGTTATTCATTTTCTTCTGCATTTTCACGACCCATTAAGGGTTTATTCGATGATGTCAAAATTATTACTGCTTGTTTATGAAATAAATCATTCCTCTTACACTCCTTTTTGCCATGTAAGTTGATGTTTGAAATAAATCATTCGCCATGTGTTGTATATATGTATGCATGTATCTATGTGTGTATGCACATACATACATACATACATTTATACATATATGTATATATGTATGTATGTACATGCATACATACATACATACATGTATGTGTGTATGTATGTGCATACATACATGCAGACATACATGTATGTATGTATGTACATGCATACATACATACATACATGTATGTGTGTATGTATGTGCATACATACATACACACTTACATGTATGTATGTATGTATGCATGTACATACATACATATATACATATATGTATGTGTGTATGTATGTATGTACATATATACATATATATATGCATGTATGTATGCATGTATGTATGCACATACATACATACATACATATATGTATGTGTGTGTGTATGTATGTGCATATATACATGTATGTATGTCCATATGTATGTATGTATGTATGTATGTATGTATGCACATACATACATATATAGATACATATATATATGTGTGTGTGTGTGTGTGTGTATGTATGTATGTATGTATGTATGTGCAGCTACAAAGACACGCGCGGTAAAGCGAATGAATAGGATGGGATACCCACAAAAAAACATTAGTCATATGCATCAATCGGACCCCAAATGAAGATTAATTGGGGTGTAATGTGTTTGGTGTCCGGTGCTTTAGTAAGGAGATTAATATGTAGGAGTGATTTGTAATGGGTGCGAAATTGATTGTAGAAGGTGCTAACGTGAATTAGACCCATTCACTTTTGAGCGGATTTGAATGATAAAAGAGTTTTAATTAGATGTTAAAAGTGACACATTTAGGTGTTTTTTCTGCTTTGCAATGTATATTACTGATATATGATTGTATGACTCTATGCATGCATGCAAAGCTGCAAAAAATCACAGATATATAAGGCTTCCCAAATGAACATCCAATCCAAATATAGTGCAGAATTCAGTCATATCATCTCTAAAAACCTACGTAACTGGCAGCTACAAATTCAAATGCTATAACAAATTCATATTTGAAACACAACAATCAAATTGAATGCATTCAATTGTCAGATTCAAATTTCTAAATAAGAGGGATAGCAGCCAGTGGCATTCACAATTTTTCTCCTCTACTACTATATTCGCAATTGAACTTGATTAATTATGTGTTGTTGTACATGCATTATTTCAAAGGTCATATGATGTTTGTATGTTACTAGCCTCGGTTGTGACTACCCGTGGTTGTAAATCTTTTCTTGCAGGCATGGGAGAACAAGGAGAGGTGGTGTAACGATGTTCATGGTGGGCAGTTTGGTAATTGTGTTTATCAACACACCAAATAATTAAGGATTTTTTGTTCAAATTGTTCTAAGTTTCAATTATTGTTCTATATTTTTTACTAACTAGTATATCTTTTTATTTATTTCAATAACTATTGTCCATGTTTGTTTGTTGTATTATATTTGTTTGTTGTGGCAGGCATGTCAAATGGCTAGGAGGTTGTGAAGACCATGTCAATTTGTAAGATTACATATCAGGTAAAGTCTTTCAAGACTTTACTTTGGCTGTGACCCGATAGACATTGTGTTCATTTATAATGTTCATTTTTATTATTCATTGTAAACTTACATTTACAATTTACAATTAAATTAATTTCCAAGTGTATGTGTTCAAAAATTTATAATTTCAAATAGATTAATTTATGGATATGTTGCATATAGATGTATAGTTATATGTATGCATATACTTAGTTGTGTATACATATATATGTATGTATGTATGTATGTATGTATGTATGTATGTATGTATATACGTACATACATATATATATATATATGTATGCATGTATACACAACTAGGGAGGTTGTAAAGAGCAAGTCAATTTGCATGATGACATTTCAAGTCAAGTCTTTCAAGAGCTTACCTTGGCTGTGACCTGCTAGACATTGTGTTCATTTATGATGTTCTTTTTTCTGATGATGTTCATTCATGAACCTGAACAATGGGATTTGATTTATGGTGGGATTTACTTATTCATTGTAAACTTACATATAGATGTATAGTTATATTATATATATATCTATGCAACAAACAAACACATATGTGAAGTTAGAATTTTCAAAATAAATAGATGTGAGAAAATACATACAAACTTATTGAATTATTAAGTTTGAATTTTCAAAAAGTCTGATGTCAGGAAAAATACAAAGTTTGAATTATAATGTTTTCAACCTTTACCAAATGCATTATTTACAAAACATAGATCTTGAATAGACTAGTGAGTCATATTTTTAAATCACATCAATGATAGATGAATACAACAAACACAAAACTGATTTCGAATCACAAAAGCATAGATCATTAACTTGGAAAGAAGACAAGGAGTCTTCATATATACAAAAAACACATTGGAACACATCGAATTAGATAAGTTGAGAACACACTACCATTTAGTTCTACAAAATTAGACACTAGTATCGAAATGCTATCCAATACAACAAACTAGTATCCTTTGACTGTCCAATACAATAGACTAGCATTCAGTTTTACAAAAAACACTCTAGCACACTTCGAGGTCAAAAAATTGACAACAAAAAATCGTAATCAGACATCCACAGATCTGATTATGAAGTGGTGTGTCCTTGGGGGTCAACTGACTCTGCGTCAACTGGAGAAGATGTTGAGGACTGCGGATTGTTCTGTATGGCACTTGCTATACAAGCAAGCAATGCATGATTTGCCTCTGGAGTTAGCTGTAACTGTGGAGAGCAGCCTTCAGAAGACCCATTTTGTAGGCTGCTAAGAGCTGCAAAGGCTGGAGACAAAATGTTAATCATGTCCCTTAAAATTGGATGTTGACTTGGAAGAGGAGTTGTAGGAGTACTCTTACTTCTGTTTCTTTCTGCTCTTTCCGCCTGCTTTTGGTTTTCCTTCAACTGTCTAGCAATCTTTGCTTGCTCCCTTTGAAGCTCCTTTTCATGTCGCTGCCTCAGTTTCTCCTCTGCAATTTTTTGTTTTTTTGCAGCACGCTCCAATCTATTTGCCTCCCTCTGTGCGAGGATTGCTTCTCTTTCTGCCTTCCTTTCAGCCATTTGCTCCCTTTTCCTTTGCTGCAATTCTTGGTTTCTTTGCTTCTGTGCCTCTTGTTCATTCAGCAAATTGAAGAAATCATCCGATGTCAAAATTTGAGACTGCCTACTAAGGCGTAGGACCCCATTGCGACCTCTGTTAGATGATTGGCGCACTCGTTGCATTGGGAGTTGCAAAAAAGTGCTTCTGCTGCCTGCTGGTTGCTGATCATTGACTTGTGTGCATGGCACATAGTCAGCCTCTTCATCATTTGAGTCATTACCATCGACTCCATCCTCTTCATCATTTTCAGCCTCCCAATTTCTCCCAGTTGTGAAGTAATGGATGACATCTTCAGGATCAACATTCGGTGGTGATGGCATGGACAACCCTTCATCCACTTGAGTGAAATTGAGATGCACCCCTAGGTTCAAAGCTGCATCTTCAAATTCAGATGGCAGATTCAGACTCTCTTCATTTTCAGCTGCCTGATTAGATGATCGAACTGCTGGTTCTTGTTGAATTTCTGTTGCCTCAATGTTTTCTGGATTTGGGGGAATGTTTGCAGAAAAGGTATCCACAAACTGTCCAATCTGTTCCTCATTCCAACCTGCTATCCTCAAACAAGTCTCAGCTGCCATGAACTGTGCCTCTTCATCAGCTGTATCACCCTCAGTTTCTGCTCCCAATGTCGTTCCTTCCTCTTCAACCACAAAAGCTTGGCTTGGCCCCATATCCAAGTCAAGTGCATGTCGATCTAATGGCCAAATTCCTATTTTTCTAAAACCACTTGCAATGTTATTAGGAGTCAAAGCTTGTGCAAAAGCTTTGCTGGCAAGTGTTGCCAACTCTTCCCTTCCAATGTCAAGTTGAGGATTTGCAGAGAGCCATATAGTCCTTTGCTGTTTGAAGTAGTTCTTAAATGGTGAGAACACACTAACATCAAGGGGCTGCAATTTGTGACTGCAATGTGCTGGAAGTGTGAGCAAATCTATTCCCATAGCCTTTGCTACTTCAACCATTTTGAATGCCACATGGCTGCCATGACCGTCAAAGATTAGAAGCTTTCTGTTGGTTGGTGACACACCTCCTGGGACATTTTTTGCGAAGTGTTTTAACCATGCCACAAATAATTCTTTGGTCATCCAAGCATGCTCTTGGATTGCCATGCATGCCCTTGGCTCACAGTTAACAATATAGTTTTTAATGTTCCTTTTGGACTTGAACAAATAGTAACCAGGTATAGCTTGACCTGCTGCACTAACACAAGCTAGAACAGTGATCCATTCTCTGCTTTTAGCAATTAATTGTGGAACACATTTCGTCCCTATTTTTGCAATAACTCTCATTGCACAATTTCTGCCAGCTTGCACACCTGTTTCATCGCAGTTCCATATGTTGTTGGGCCCATAATTAAGTTTGTTGTACAACTCCTCCAAGTTATCATAGAATGAAGAAACTATTTCGGGCCGCAGCATTATAGCTCGATCTGTGTCCACTCCTTCGGGTGTTCGAATTGTCAGATCAGGATGCCTTTGACGAAATCCAACCCACCATGACCTCCCTGGTATCCCATTTGTGAATGGGTTAGGCCTCACTCCAACCATGTGGGCCACCGTTGACTTAAGCTGTGACACTTGAAGGCCATGGCCAATATTAGCCATATCTTTACACCATTGCACAATTTCAGCTTCTTCTTCGTCAGTCAGGATTGTTGGTGGCCCCCTCTTTTTTGTGGATGTCACACCATTGAGCCATGACCGCAAACTGCTAGGCGAGATTCCCCATTTGATCGCTGAACCTCTGATTGTCATGTGATGGTCTTCAACATCTGCAATGGCTTTTTCCATGTCATCCATAGACCAACTTTTGATGCTATGATCTGGGGTTGTCACTTGGTCAGCAGATGGCGGTTCCATTTCTACGTCAGTATTATGAACAGCAGGTTGAAAACCATCATTTTCATTGGTCTGTTCTGCATTTTCAGAAATAACTTCCTCGTCCATGTTCACTGCTGGCTCTTCGTCAACATCTGGAACATTGAATGTCACTACACGAGGTACTCTATTCAAGCGCCTCAGACCCGATCTTTTCCTCTTGTGCCTTGGTGCCATGATTGTCAATGATCTTGTACATTGTAAGTGATCAAGTGTCAGAAAAACAGTGTATAAACATTGCAAAACACAGATATAAATACAAAACACAGGTATAAACTTTGCAAAATATAAAACAGATCTATTTTATCATTCAAATCCGCTCGAAAGTGAATGGGTCTAATTCACGTTAGCACCTTCTACAATCAATTTCGCACCCATTACAAATCACTCCTACATATTAATCTCCTTACTAAAGCACCAGACACCAAACACATTACACCCCAAATAATCTTTATTTGGGGTCCGATTGACGCATATGACTAATGTTTTTTTTGTTGGGTATCCCATTCTTTAGTTAAATGTATGCATATATCTGTACATATACATATATATATCTATATATACATAGATATATGTATGTATATATATCAATGTTCAAAGCACATTGTATAGACTTGGGTTTTGAAAAAAGAGCAGAAGAAATTAACCAAGGGTTTCATAATAATAATCCCTCACTGGTAGGAATACAGAAGTGCGTTTTGAGATAGATGCAGAATATTCCAGGCAAGGGTTTCATGAGATTAATTCATTAAGCACACGAATTTGGAAAAAACCATGCAAGGGTTTTGACAAAAACATATTTATTTTTAATGGGTTTGTCGATTTATGCCCAAAGTGACCTGGGTTTTTTATAGACATGTGTTCAAACCCACGAAATTCCTGATCATTTCTGGAGACAAAATCATGAGACAATCGACTTTACCAGGTCGTATTTAATAATTTAAGCACAAAAGAAAACCAAATTCACTTTTTTTTAGGGGTATGTATGTATGTATGCAGATACATACATACATATGTACATATGTACATATGTATGTATGAAGCTGCATACATACATACATACATACATAAATGCAATGTGGGAAAAGGAGTGTAAGAGGAATGATTTATTTCATAAACAAGCAGTAATAATTTTTCAATCATCGAATAAATCCTTCATGGGTCGTGAAAGATGCAGAAGAAAATGATTAACCAGTACCATTGTTTGCATTTTAAAAGGATAGGCAAAGGATAGACATATACATCGATTTGCTGAATGAACAAGAGACACATAATGTAAAATGACAAATATATGTATGGTAGCCTGCTGTATGTGCAATGTATGTATGTATCTGCATACATACATACATACATACATACATACATATACATATATATATGTGTGTGTGTGTGTGTGTGTGTGTATGAAGCTGCATACATACATACATACATAACTGCAATGTGGGAAAAGGAGTGTAAGAGGAATGATTTATTTCATAAACAAGCAGTAATAATTTTTCAATCATCGAATAAATCCTTCATGGGTCGTGAAAGATGCAGAAGAAAATGATTAACCAGTACCGTTGTTTGCATTTTAAAAGGATAGGCAAATGATAGACATATACATCGATTTGCTGAATGAACAAGAGACACATAATGTAAAATGACAAATATATGTATGGCAGCCTGCTGTGTGTGCAATGGGAAGTAGAAAAATATAAACAAATGCTACGCTATTGTATTGGACAGCCAAATGAAACATATTTAAACAGACTAATAGACGTATATATGTGTTTGTCTATATATATATATATATATACACACACATATACATATTAAACCCTGATAAATGACCCCCCTGACAAATGACCAAAAATAAACAAGAGACATATAAGAAAAAATAAATAACAACTATAAACCCTGATATAAACACTGAAGTAAATGACAAATGAGGAAAAACAGACAAATATAAATATAGGTACCATAGTCTGCATTTTCAATGGATAGGCAAAGGAAACACACATATACATCGATTTGCTGAATGAACAAGAGACACGTAATGTAAAATGACAAATATATGTATGCTAGCCTACTGTATGTGCAATGGAAAGTAGAAATTTCTTTACAAATGGTAGAATGTAAAAAGTAAGAAGACACTGCATAAATGAAAATAACTATAAGTACATACTCTGCATTTTCAATGGATAGGCAAAGGAAACACACATATACATCGATTTGCTGAATGAACAAGAGACACGTAATGTAAAATGACAAATATATGTATGCTAGCCTACTGTATGTGCAATGGAAAGTAGAATTTTTTTAAGAAATGGTAGAATGTATAAAGTAAGAAGACACTGCATAAATGAAAATAAATATAAGTACATACCTGAGACTTTGGATATCAGAGGAAGGAATGTGCAGAAAATCTTTGTCGTTGCTTTCAACTTTGCTGGGAGTAACATGCAATTGTGAATGCTGCTGGCTACTTTCCCCCTCTTATTTAGGAATTCGAATCTGACAATTGAATGCATTCAATTTGGTGGTTGTGTTTGAATTTTGAATTTGTTAGAGCATTTGAATTTGAAGCTGCAAGTTACGTAGGTTTTTAAAGATGATATGCATTCAATTTGGTGGTTGTGTTTGAATTTTGAATTTGGTAGAGCATTTGAATTTGAAGCTGCAAGTTACGTAGGTTTTTAAAGATGATATGACTGAATTGTGCATTACATTTGGATTTGATGTTTAATTGGGGAGCCTTACACCTATATTTAATTGTGCAGGTACCTACAGGAAATGAAATAAATACATATAGCTGACAGGGAGTGTGTGAAAGACTGTGCAAAGGAGATTGTGATTATGTCATCTAAAGCACCAGTAGCTGTGCATGTATACTTGTAAATATAAAATGTAGTGAGGGACAAACATTTGCAAGTGGGGGTAATTGTAAAAAGTAAATGATTTAAATGAAATTGTAAATGGGCCTTTTTATGTGCAAGTGGAGTTCTTTTATAAATGCAAAGGCATGTTTAGTTGTGTACTTTGATTGGTGAGTGACTCATTCTGTTATGAGCAGCTATTGGTGTTGTTGTAATTTTCTATTGGTATTGTTGTAATTTTCTATTTGTTAATAAAAAGTTTTTTTGTGGATCAGAGTTAAATTTTTTTTGGGGGGTGGAGTGAACCTGGAGGTGGCGGTTATTCAATGGGTGGTAGCTACTGGCTCTTCTCCCCTAGCATTCTCTGTCTCTGTATATTTTTGTCTCAGTGTTTTTCTTCTAACAGTTAGGATCTCCGCCATGGCACAGCGTGTCCTTCAGCCATTGCTATTGCTAGCGTTCTGCTACTTCTGCTCATCCTCAGCAGAGTTACTCGAATCATTCAGAGAGGAAGTGGGATCAAACATAACCAGGACAAATAGCAGGGTCATAAGATTTCCTCTTATCAATATTCATAGTGATGCTTCTCCATTCCGTCGTTTCAATTCGACAAGATCTAGCTGGATAACAGAGATCCTGAAAAGCGACACCGATCGGCAACAAGCATTATTCCAGAGAAAGACCAACTCTAGTCAGGCCGAGGCATGGGGAGAGGTGCCATTGGCTTCAGGATATGCCATAGGCACTAGAAACTACATAATTAAGCTGAGCTTTGGCACTCCTGCTCAGAACATATATACCATGGTGGATACGGCAAGCGATAGAACATGGATCCCTTGCAATTCTTGTCACGGTTGCAGGAACGACCAGATTTTCTAGACTGGAAAGTCATCTACATTCAAGCTCCTGTCCTGCTCTTCTAATCAGTGTGCGCTGGCGCAGGGAACCTGCGGGAGGGGTAATAACTTTGTGTTCAATCAAAGCTATGCGGATTAATCCGAGGTGGATGCTCTGTTGTCCTCCGATGAGCTCAGAACGGAAGGAAATGATAAAGCTTCTAAGAATGTTCGCCTTTCCAGATTCATTTTTGGGTGCAGCAATGTTCGGAGAGGACTTAAGAAAGAAGCACCCGGTATCGTCGGTTTTGGAAGGGGAACCGTTTCCTTCGTCTCGCAGACTGCTGCTATGTACGGGAAGGTATTTTCATATTGTCTTCCCAGCTTAGACTCGCTTAATTTCTCAGGGTCTCTTAGCCTCGGGAATGAAAGCCTGACTTCCACACAGGGCTTGCGCTTCACGCCCCTGCTACCAAATCCGCCTGGATTTCCCTCCTATTATTATGTGGGCTTAGTTGCAATCAGAGTGGGTAAAGAGCGATTTGTCATGCCTCGACAAAATCCACGTCCGACGTCAACTGGCGGGGGAACAGTAATAGACTCCGGAACTGCTATTACTCGATTGGTCTAACCTGTTTACAGTCGCGTCCGTGATTCTTTTCGTCGCCAGATGAAATTACCCATGGCTGCTCCATTCAATATTCTTGATACCTGCTATCAAATTCCAGCTGGTGGAAATCTTATGGTTCCTCGAATTGCCATACATTTTCAACAAAGGTTGTACTTGGTTCTTCCCAAGGAGAGTGTTTTGATTACTACGGATGACAAGGGCTCCAATGTATGTCTGGCTTTCGCTTCAGCAGGAGGTAAGCATGATGCAGCATCTATTTTTGGAAATTATCAGCAACAGAAGTTGAGGATCGTGTATGATTTACCAGGTTCTCGACTTGGTATGGTCCCAGAAAACTGCGACCCTTGAGGGACTTGCATTTTCTATTATGACTGTATGAGCTATTAAATAAATGAATAATTGGAAACGTTATATCGTTTTTCATCTGATATATCATTTGCTTGACATTCAAAATGACTTATTGGTTATTAACGGGCAAGGTTATTATTTTATCTGGATAATGATGTATTTTCATTGGGAGGATAAAAATTTCAATATAATGGTCATTTTGCTGATTTATTAAAACTTTTCAAATGGTTATTTTATGTTTGAATATTCTTTTTTAATTTTTAATATTTTGATTTTTCATTTGTGTTGAGGAGAAGTATTCTCAAATCTCATATGGATTATTAGAAAATAGATCAATCTTAGTTTTTGATAATTATTTAACCATTTATATATAATAAATAAATAAGGTCTATTGACAATAATGTTTCTTTTGGTTAGTCATTGTGAGCTTCTTGTTGGTATTATAGGTTTTTGGTTTTAGGAAGTCATAAAATTTAAATAGTTGGTTTGATATTTGAGATTATTTGTTTTTAATTTTGCAAGGTTACGGTCAATAAGACAATGATATTTGATTGTAAAGCCTTCGCCCAATCGATCAATTTTTTTTATGGCTTAAAGAACACATCTATTGCTTTGAATGAGATTCTTAATTTAAATTAGTCACCTCAATATTACTTAACAACTTACTTTATTCATGGTCATGAGAGATATTATAATGTTGAGAATACTCAAGTTCTTAGGTTCAATTCCTCATCCAAGATTCTAACCTTGTTACTTTAGTTGTGAGAGAACACATCAATTATAACTTACTATTATCTTTAGATCCACAATATAGTTACTAGCCTTATGGAATAAAGCATACCAACATAGTTTGGTCTCGACATATACACACAATTTGAGCATGAGATGGGCAGTCAATAGGTGGGGCTCATACTTGAACACTATATATCCACAAAAATTATAATGCTAAATCAACTATGAATGATGGAAAGGCTTGGTTATATACATAATCCAAATGGTAAAGCATTAAAATACATATGTAAGATAATATTTTAATGATAATTCACTCATAATCTCAGTTCCACCCTTCCTCTGAATTCCAAAGTTTGCTAACTTTGGACATAAGAGAGAAAGTCAAAATTTTTAACTCACCAATTGTTTCAAGTTTGTATGTAGAACGACATTTTTCTCACGACATGTAGACATGGTCCAATGAGGATATGTAGACAATGTTGAACAATAACAAATACAACCCTCCAAGAGACCCCAAAATCTTCTATTTTAAGGGAAATATTTAATTTCCAAAAGCACTACCAAGAGTACACAAGTCATTTTTAGATTGTCTATATGAGGTGTACTATTTATAATTTACCTAATAAATTGGCTAGGATTTTTTATTGCTATTGAGCCTCATATATTAATTATTACAAGACATTATAAATATCATCTAAACCACTCTAATAAAACTAAGGATTTCCCTCATTTAACTAAATTTAATAATTTGACAACTAATTGAATACTTAAATATAGATAATGCCCTTTTATAGATGGCTTTACAATGTATTCAAATATAGTTAATAGTGTTATAAATAATTTATGGTACACCAAAAAATAAGTTAGTTTAAAAAAGGACATAAAAAAGTAAAAGAAATCTTAGCTTACTTCATGAATTGAATATTACACTAATCAAATTCCCTAATTGTTACCACTAACTTAATTATATGTGACCTCTATAAGCTTTGGAAAAAAAAATCATATTCTAAACAATCAATTATCAAGCCACTAATTCTTATCACATAATTCAAATCAATAATCTTAGATGGATTTTCATATAAGAAAATAAATATCTTTCGCATCTTCTCTAGGTTAAAATACTTCATTATTATATTTTTATATACAACCACAAAAAGAAGACTCACAACAACCCACAAAATAGACTAAATAAAGTTGCACATTAGTGAAAATTTTAGATTCAAAACTCATAAATATAGGGATAATAATTTAGAATGGACTTAAAAAGGTGATGCGATATTGAATTCATATCACATGTTAATGACATTATTGTTAAAAATCAAAAAATATATTTAAAGTAGACTCTTAATTTGCCAAAGTAATTTTTTTGAGTTCCATATAGTCACTTTAAATAGATGAAGGAACATAATTCAAATATTGAGAATAGGGAATAGGGTAAAGCATAGAAAAGGTAGGAAAATGTAGTCTCATGGTAAAAAATGAATACATAAGGTATATATATAATGAAGTCTAGTTGAGGATTAGGTTGTAGGACATTATCCTATTCTTAATAATAGGGACATAGTAAATCTATTTTTTGTTGAATCTTTATTTTGTATATAAATCTCAAATTTGAATATTCTCTTACAAATGCTTTTAATCCATGTTATTGATTTTCTCACTAAATCAATTGCTTTGTGCATCACTCTATGTTACATCACACAAACATCCAAGATAAAATGTTAACAATATTATCAACCCTATTTCACTAGTGTTTAAATTAATAGTGTGTTGCGCCATTGATATGTGAGTTTTACAAAGACTCATAATACAATACAAAAACTAATTTTCAAACAAATTGTAACAACATTCTTACAATTGCTCTTGAATCAAAATGATTGATTTCTAATTGATTTAACTACTTTATGTATTGTACATTATTACTTTGCATAAAACTTCAAAAGAAAAAATGCTAACACTATTGTAAGCCCCATATTACTAATGTTTTTAACTTATTGAATGGGTTACATTGTTATGTAAATTTTATAGGGATTGAAATACAATAAACAAAGTAATTTTAAAATGTTTTGCAACAACATTCTTACAAATGATCTTTGATCCAAGTGATAGATTTTCTAATTAAATTAACTACTTAATGCATTATGGATTATTGCATTATAGAAGGGTTCAAGATAAAAAGTTAAACACTATATTATGAATCCATATTACTAGTGTTTAAATGAATCAATGTGATATATTTTTTTTGTGCATTTTATAAAGTTTATATACAATATAGAATCTGATGTCAAACATATCGCAATGGCATTCTTGCAAAGCGTCTTGAATCTCAACGATTGATTTTCTAATTGAACTAACTACTTTATGCATTATTTAATTGTTACACAAAACAAGACTCTAAATAAAATATTAAAGACTATTCTAAACTCCATACTATTAATGTTAAAATGTTACATCATTCTGTGAGTTTTAGATAACTTATAATGCAATACATAAATTAAACATCAAACGTATGGCAACCATATTGACTACCATAAATACTTATTATTCTATTCTCAAATATTTGACAATGACAAGAACTTATCAGTACGTAACTTCCGTTGAAAAGATAATTAATCATCATGATTAAATAAAACTGCCATCAGATGAAAAATATTAGAAGTAAAATTTCTTAAACGAAGATGAAAATAACAAAGCTATCTTGAACCCAGAAGAACATACGGAAGAAAGGATCCAAACAAATAAAACTGTTCTAAAAAGTTATTAAAATGAGAAAATGGATGATTTAGAACAAACTGTTTTTAATTACAAATACACAGAGACATGCCCAGTTTTACATCAGAGTAACATGCAGCCTGATTAGATTCTGTTTGAGAATCAATTTGCATGCTGCAAATTTCCAATTCAAGTCCCAACAGATATAAATAAAAGCCTAGAGTCAGAAAAATCTTCATGCTTTCATCAAAACTGTGTCCTGCAAATTTCACATCGTCAGAATTCAAGATTTGGATTGGACATATTCTTCCGAGAGGGCCCGGTCGACCACTTCAGCAGGGAAGTTTAAGTGAGCTCCAGCGCCTCTCATTTTCAAAGCGGCTTTGTCGTACGCCATGGCAGCCTCTTCCGCTGTCAGAAACGTGCCAAGCCAAAGTCTGGCACCCTGTTTCGTTGAGTCTCTTATTTCTGCCGCGAATTTTCCCCATGGCCTTCGCCGCACACCTCTGTAGCGCTTCCAGCGAGCCGCCGCCGCCCAACATCGACCTGCGCGTCGGCCTCCTGCGGAGCCTTGTTCCGCACTATGCCCCTCCTCCGACTGGTTATTCACTTTGACGAGGTCAAGAGATTCGCAGTTGGCAGAGAGCCACCGCCTGAGGCTGACAAGTCTTTCTAAAACATCGGTGAAGTCCGACTCGTTCAGTGTCTTACACAAACCATCATCTTTACAGGCGCTCAGATTAGAGTCCCCCAAAGTCGTCTCACAGTCGCTCAGTGGTTGGGAATTTGTTGTCGAAGCGGGAGGAGAAGTGAGACCAGCGCTGCCGTGTAGGTGTGAATCTGCGTAAGGGCTTTCCCGCGCAGCGAAAGTGGCCCATACGTTCTCCAGAATGGTGGCGGAGGATCCCAAGCTTTCCATGTCCTGCGTTTAATGTAGAGTGGAGGATATCAGTTTGGAGCGATCGAGAGGACGACAATGGTATTAAAAGACGGAATCCATTGGATGTGAGCTACCCTGGACGAGGAACTCTTTCGGTCTAAGCAACTGGACACATTCAACCGTACTTGATGTACAAAACAACAAAATGCCAGTTAACAAATCCCCATTATACTAATCCCTAAAGAGGCACATCTGAATTTTCAAACATAAATGAGTTGTCATTTGTCCCCCGTTCATTTAAGGTTTTTTTTCATTGGATGAAGACAATGCATTCCAATATCCTTGTAATAATTTAAACGATGATTTAAGTTTACAAACCTTGGGATCATTTCCCTTGGGAATTGTAATGAAGTCAGGGGTTATGTTTAGCCACGTTAGTATGCTGTTGCTTAAGCAAAAGCGGTACGCTAGTCAATGGTGATGATTATATCCACTTGGAACCAAACTTCTCGCCGGTTCTGCTTCATCAATCTCGTCTTATATCAATATAACATAAACCAAACGACGGCTTGTAAAAACCGTGAACCATGTACACGGAATCCATTCAGTAGGCGCCGTAAAATGATTGGCCAGATTTCAATTGCTCTACGTAACCACAAACACTTCAGGTCGATAATATTGAAAAAGAAAATACATTTTCCTAAATTTAATCAATTCCAATCAAACGAGTAAACAAATATATATATATATATATATAGTGTTACATATATTCAAGAAAAAAGTGGGTGGAAAAAGTCATATTCCTAAAGTTCATATGGAGCATTAGTTTAGAGCGAGATAATATAAAACATAGAATAGGTCTTTAGGTAGCTAGAGCACATGTTGAAAGAGGAGCCCGACCTTGATCATTCGGTGTGAGGAGGGTCCCATCTATGATTATTAGCAATATTTTCTTCTTAATTTTCTTTAATAACCACTCAAGCAAGAGAGATGACCAAAGCTAGACAAAAAAAAATTGTTAGTCTAGCCAACCCAAAGATCCTCTACTAGTAGACGGTAGAGTGCCTACTACTAGGATACAATCAAGCCTACTAAGTAGAATTCCTTCTCTAAGAGGAGGAGAAGCCTAAGAATGACTCTCGGAATGGCCATGAGTAGACTAACTATGACCATGGGGATTCCTATAAGTAGGAGATCAACCTTGAGAGGAGGTGTGAGTCAAGGGAACTCTAGCCACAACATAAGGGGCATTACTCTAGTGATCTAGTAACATTTATTAGTTTGCATCTAAATCTACATTAACCCATTAGAACAAATCATAGCTTTAGGATGAATTGAAAACTAACGATCAATGGAATATCTTGAAAAAGTTAAATTTTTATATCATTCCATATGCTAAACAAAATGTCCACCTTGAAATAATGTTGAATATTTCTATGATTTTGTGAGGGATGTGAGGCCAATTCTCTAATAATATTATATGTTAGGAAATGTCTTGAAGAAGTCATTTATCCAAGACCAAACATCGTAAGCTCTCGGAAGAAACTAGAAAATTTGTTTGAGAGACTCTTGATGCCCATAAAGATGTCATGGAGGATCAAGAATGCTCAAATAGGATAATCTAGGACTAATGGAAAGGCCTTGGAATAGAACACACTAGATAAAATGAGCCAATATAGGCTCTAGCACTATCAACCATAGGGTGTGGAACTTGTGTTTCTAGATTGATACTAGTGACTACAAATGCCACCATTTATTCAAGGTGGGCACCATGGAAAAATGAGGGGAAAGCCAATGATACTCTTGTCAAGGCTTATAATTTTAAAAAGTGGAATTTGCATACCATTTCTAGTCTTTCCACAGAGGTTTGCATGATCTAATACCAATTTTGTGAACCATATAGCCATGATGAATTCTATAATTTTTCCAAAGGTTTCTCAATCCTAGATGGAAAGATGAAATTGAGGCTTGAATTCTTGTTTGGAGATGAGATTCCTAGTATTTCTAGAGAAGGTATTTAGGGGTCTTTTGGTCCTATTTCTAAAAAATATTAGAGTACAAACCCAAGAAGTTTTCACAAGAGGATAATTCTGAAATTGAAACATAGGAGAACATCAATTTTTTTGCTAGTTCATGAAAATACTAGTATGAAAACTAAAATCATTCTAGAGAACCGAAGGCTTCCTAGTTTCTTAAGCCTTATAAATAATTTTGATCATCAATATGCCTTGAATATGAATAACATATTTCATAATAAAAAGGGTATGAAGGCCAATCCCCTTCCAAGTTGATCACCTAATTGGATGACTAGAGAAAATACAATGTGGTACTAAAACTTTTCAAGCTTCATTACCCTTAAGAGCACAACTAGTCCAATTAGTAAAAAGGGTCGAACCACAACATTAAGTGGAGAGTAATCTCAATCCTCCTAATTCATGATGAAGATAAAAAAACTTGCAAGCTAACTAATGTAAATCTTGGTGATTGTCTAGAGATGACTAGACTTTTAACTAATTTAAAAAATAATATATAAGTATATACTATATATTATCTTTCAAGAAACAAAAATATTTAAAAAAATAGCAAATAAAAATATTTTAATAAATAAAATTAAAATGTGTATATAAAAGTAAAGTAGTTATTTCATTTATATTCTTTATTTCTTGAGTGAAATATTTTAGAAAGCAAGACAACCAATAGTGGTTGAATATAATACTTTTCCATTTCTATCCTTTTAGTTGGCCTAGAGATGGCTTATCTTAAGGTAGAATCATTTTCTCATCTATTCTTAAGGATCAAATTTATTATTCTCTAGAGACAAATGATGATGCTCTTGTTTGGGGTTATGATTCTAAAAGGACTTGTTTAATTACCCTTGGATGCCAATTTTTAGAGAATACGAGAGATGAAAGTATATATTTCCCTTGGTGGAAAGAAACATGAAATAAATTTTATTGGTCTAAATATAAATTTTTATTTGATTACATTTCCAAAATAGGTTTCTTACTTGGGATAATATTAGAAAGAGTGAATTTATTGATCCTTCAAAATATTTTTTATGTGGCAATAATGATAAACTATAGCCCATTTTTTTCAACATCCCTTTTCTTTGATCATTTGGAGGCATTGATGGCAATGTTGGAATTAGCCTATTATTCATGTTTCTTCCTTAATTGAATCTTAAGAAATTCTAGTTCATCCTCTTGAAGTATCCTATTTCCTTATGGTTGCTCAAGATATTGGTGCTATTTCTTTCTTTCAAAAATTTGGTTAAAAAATAATCATAACATATTTTAGGGCCAATAGCATCTCCTTGAATAGGTTTGGATAAAGATTTTGGAAGTTCTTAAAGAAGAAATTGTAGCTAAATCTTCTTTTGATGGGTACTATCCTCTTCTAACTACATTCTTTCAATCCATTTGGTTTTTTCAAATCTTTAATTTTTCCTTACTCAAAATATAGATCATCTAAGAAGGTAACTAAATGTGGTAAGTGGTGTCCTCACCCTTCTAGTATAAAAAATATAATACTAATGACTCTTCTCAAATGGTTGTATTGATCATGATAGTGATGGTTCTCCTTTTTATTTTATATTATACTATGGACATTGATTCTAACAATTTGACAAAATGCCACATTAATTTGGTTTCTTTTGAGAATACATGTAATTTGGGTTAGAAGAATTTTATTTGTGAATCAAACTCTTTGATCTTGGTTTCTTTGCTAAGAATTATTTTCTTAGGAGTCCTCTTAGAGGGATTCTTCTTTATTGGAATAGATAGTCAATTTCTCTTTCAATTTTGAGGCTATCTTATTTATTCATATTCATAGAGAATGGAATTTTGTACTATATTGTATTGCCAATTGGGATTTATAAGAGTGTGTGTGTGTGTATGTATATATATATATCTGAGTTAGGGCCATTGCCTTATAATAAATCGTCTAATTTTTATCTTGTTTATAATGATTAGATTACAAAGAAATAAAGGGTTTCATTCATTCAATAGTTATGGTTATTTTTGTTACTCTCATTTCTATTATTTTAGGATGGTGAAAATCCTTATTGAATTTTTCCTCTTCTTTTGTTTTATCATGGATCTTGCGATTTGGAAATATAAAAGTATGATAAGTGGTGTCCTCACCCTTTTGGTTTTTGAAAAAATAATACTAATGACTCTTCTCATGATAATCTAGGCAGTCCAAGAATTTGTGGTATTGATAATGATTGTGATGGAATTGTCCTTTCTATTTTATATTATGCCATGGGCATTGGTTCAAAATATTTGGCAAAAGGCCACATTAAAATTTGGTTGATTTTGAGAATACATGTAAGCTAGGTTAGAAGAAGGTTATTTATGAAACTCTTTGATCTTGGCTTCTTTACTAAAAAATTTGGTTTTCAAGAGTCCTCCTAGAGGGTTTCTTCTTTATTTGAATAGATACTCAATCTCTCTTTGAATTTTGAGGTTATCTTATTTGTTAATATTCATAGAGAGGAGTTTTGTACTAGATTTCCTTCCAAGTGTGATTTATAAGAAAATTAATTTTCTATATGAGTTAGGGTCATTTCCTTGTAATAATTCTTCTCAATATTTTTAGCTAATTCATAGTGATCAAATTGCAAAAAATGAGGGTTTCATTCCTTCAATGGTTACATGGTTATTTCTATTAGTTTTATGATAGTGGAAAACATTCTTAAAATTTTCCTCTTTGCTATTTCATCATAGATCTTGCCATTTGGAAATTTAAATTTTGTAAAATTTAATCTATTTCTATTATTTTAATAAAGTCATTTTCACATTTAAAATAAAATATATCTTCAAATAAAAAAAATAATATAATTATTAGATATAAATTAAAACTTATGATCCAAGTAGTAAATAAAATCATTCTAAAGTTTAAAAAATCTTAAGTAATGAGAAGCTTATAGGTTCATACCTTAGTATTTTATTAGATAGATGTATATAATATATTTATAGTAGTTAATATTAGTTTGAAATGTATAATAAATGCTATCATAATATGCATGGCATGGTATCAAATGTGTGGTATGGAATCATTTTGAGGTATGTGATTGATCCTACATTAAGTATGTATGGAATTAGGATAGGAATATGCCACTATTATAGCATCCAAGAGCATGTCCACATAATATTAAATACAACACAGTAAGTCCCTTATGGTCAGATATATAGATAGATGTTTGAAATCCAATAATGTGGGGAAGGTTATGGTGTAGCTAGCTTTTCATCAAGAGCATGGAAATATAGTAAATTGAGGGGATGAAATATGATACCCAAAAATATGATAGAATGTATCATGTAGAATAATAAGGAATGGGTAAATAAAGGTGTATCAAATCTAAAAAGATGGCTCTAGGAGAATGATAAGATAATGAGTGCATATGAGGGATAAATGATGACCCCTAATATAATAATATGAAAATAATTTCACAATATGGCCACATAACATGAAAATAATAATCATGAGCATGTGAAATCAATTTAGGAACTAGGTAATTTTAAAGTTCATAAATAACAAGACAATATGATCATAGGATCCAAATATGGTAAAAAAAATAAGTATAGGCATCAAGTAATCAAGTAATACATATCCATTAATAAAATGTATGATATCCTTGTAACATTCAAGTTGTAAATGATAACAAAAGAATATTTATCGATGCTATACAATAGGTAGTTTGTTATAAAATACTTTGATGCTTGGATGTTGAATACTTCTAGAATGTAAATATATGTTCATATCTTATATAAATTATTTGTTTGAGTCTAGCTATTATTTTTGTTTCCCAGTCTATTTTTAGTGTGATGTGAGTCTAGCTTTATTTCATTTATTGTTTTCCATTGTATCTAGTTTACCCTACTTTTCAAATGATTTTATTGACCAATAGGATTTGGTGCAATTGATATTAATGCATACTCTATTGTGGAAATGTTCTAAGGATTCTAAACTAAGAATTTTCTCTAAGAGATGGTATAACCATGATCTTTTTAAAATATTTTATAATTTAGATTAATCCTATAAATTTTGAGAGGATCACATAATTTTTAGAAAATATCTAACAAAACTAAGATACCTTTTGGATTTGATTATATCAAGTAGGTTTATCAAATGAAACTTTTTATTGATGTTCCCATCATATATGCTAGTTTTACTCCTAAACCTAAGTTATGACCTTTGTATTTTACAAATTAAGAAAAAAGAGTAGAACAACAAATAAAATGGGAATACAGGAAAAGAAATTAAATAATTATTAAAATAAAATAGAAATAAAAATTATTTTTTATATGACATGCTTATCTCTATTACAACTACGGATGCCTAGCTAGTAGTAGGAAAATTCATTAATGGGAGTTGAGATGCCCTCATTAGGCCTATTAATTCTTGGAAAATAATGTAGCAATATCTAGGAATGTGAAAATATCTTTCCTAGCATATACTTTTATAACTAGTAGCCCTATATTTTCTTATTGATGAGCTAGCTTGATATCTAGTTAGTGTTGGAGCTAATTGTTGAATGCCACAACTCCTAGAAATTACCTAGAACCAAAATACCTATCACAAAGAGAGAAAAATAAATTGACTTTTTATGCAACCTTGAATACAACTTAGGGATATCTTCTTATGTATCCACCTCCAAGAAAGAAAGATAAAAAAGAAATATATATTTCCCATTTTTTATATAGTGCATAGTGATATGATAATTTTTTGTTACATGGTGATACAATAGTTATTTTTAATGATTAGGAAGTGATCCAAAATATATTTGGAAAATATGAAATCACATAAAATTGAATAGTAAAGTGAATTTAGACTTAAGAACAAGACAAAATATAAAACTAGAGTAGAATGTATCTAGATGAGATTATGACTACATTGAAGTCCAAATTGCACTACAATTACATTACTGTTTGTAGACAAATAAATATTTCCCTACATATTTTGCTATTATACTCTTATCCTAATCAACCAAACACATCACCTAGTCACCATATGTTTCTTACCTAGTTAAATAATCTTATTATTTAATTATGTCCCTTTTCCATATCACCTCACAAAAATAAATAAATTTATTATTTTTTACACCTATTTCCCCCCCTTATACATGGCTAGAATAGTTATATTTAATTATAGCCATATTCTCTCCACTAATAACAAGAATAAAGGAGTCTTATGTATACTTTTCCCTTATGTCTCTTGTGGTTACTAGTTTCAAAATTTAGTATATACATCCTATCCCTTCACATTCCAACTTCCATGTCAACCCTCCATTCTATCTTTAATCCCATGGGAACACTCTCATTCACCTTCCACCATTTATCTCTCCGCTAGATTGGAGCCATCCATTCCCTCTCCTAAAATTCTATAAATTGAGGCACCCTCTCATCCATTTCATCTATCACACTTTGAGCTAAGTACATGTTGTCAACATGTAACTTTCAAGAAATGAGCATCCACATTCAAGCATCATTGGAGCAAGTAAAATCACATTGGAATTTTTGGTAACATTTTTAAGATGACTCCCTAAGGATTGATTTTGCTACAAAAGTGAAATGAATGTCCCCCCAATAGGAGAGCGAGATGATGATGATATGAACCACCCACAAAGAAGTATCTTCTATAACAATAATGAGAGCTTGAAGATAGAAAATTATCCACTAGTTGTATACAAAATTTCTCTCCTTAGGAAGAAATAGATCCAACAATGATTAAAAAACTATCCTCATAAGTTGGATGAATAGAGAATGCATATCCGAGTGTGTATCTCTATAATTTTCTCTAATATTCACATGATGAAATAAGGTGATAATAATCTAGAATCCTTGAAATATTGATTTATATCAAGATTCAAAGATGGTGATGAAGGATCTTTCATAAATGAGGAGATGATTATCCTCGAATGAAACTTTGAAAATTTGCAATGTGAGAATCCACAAAAAAAATGATATGTTTGATAGATATGAATCCCAAGTAGGTGTGTCTAGAAGAGGATAAGTTACTTGTTGTATTAAATCAATAGGGGCTATGGATTTAGTGATATTAATATCATAAATAACAATAAAGATAGAGATGTTATCTTGATAGGAGTGAAAATAATGAGATAAGTATTTAAACCATCAAAACATTCAAGATTTATGATAGACTCAAGGTCCTCTAAAGTATCATCATCAAAGGGTAGTTGAAATGTCCCAATTACCTCCTGCCATCCAAATATCGCTCACTCCATGCTCAATTTCCCCCCCAAAACAAATTTGCATTTGACCCACTAAAAAACATTATTTAATCTAATAGAAAGTTGTAAAAACACCAATACAAGTCTAGTTGCACACAAAAAAGCTCATTTACAATTTATTAAAAACTTTTATAATTACAAATACTCCCAATTACAAAAGGTGTCACCCTCAATACATATTATATTAATAAATACATATGCACACTTAATGGTGCTTCAAATGACATAGTGACAAACTCCTATCAAATCTATGGGATATCAAATGCACATTCTTCAACCCTCTCTATGTCAGCTACATGTATTAATTCCATTCCCTATAGGTACCTGCATAGGTAGATACTAGTGTAAGGCTCCCCCAATAAACATCAAATCCAAATATAATGCAAAATTTAGTCAACTCACTATTAAAAACTTATGTAACTACTAGCTACAAATTCAAATGATTGGATCTTTCCCCCCAAAAAATTGAATTTGAAACACAACAACCAAATTGAAGTATTTCCCTTGGTTTTTTTTGGTAAAATGGTTATTTTCTACTCTCCATTTTATCGTGTGCTCATGGTCTGGTAAACCATCCACAATTTCATAATTTTATCTGATAAAATGATGGTGCATCTTGTGGGTTTGACCACATGTCTATTAAAATAACGCATTTGTATGCTTGGATCTTTTTCTTAATAAACCATGTGTATTTATATGCATATATATATATATATCCATCTATACTGAACACTAAAGAATACAGTTTAGGTCTGTCCACTTTGTATGAATGTGTTTGGTTTGGGTTGCTAGCTGAATACACTAAAATACATATTCATTTTGGAGGTACTCTTTATATGTATCCACACACACACACACACACACGTATGCATCTATATAAGTAGGCCACATATTTCTAGGTACATGATACTCAAACATTTCTTAATACAAATTATCTAGATTATGGTGTTATTCCATGCTGAGGAATATAGTTACAAGCTAATTCATCCATTTGATTATCTCTAATAAGATGATATAATAGCCAAGAAATGTTCAAATATAACATATCCCTTAAGTTTGACATAGGAGGATCTTACCATATCAAATTTGTTTTAGAGACCACATTCAAGATTATGGTCATTCTTTGTATATCACTATATATTTTCCTCGAATTACATAGTTAAGATAATAAGATACAATCTTGATTTAAAATCTCAAGTACCTCCTTATCAATCATAAGGCATCTAGGTCTTCCATGCTAGAAATTACAATATCTCCACATATAAATCAAATGAGTTAGATACCTCAACAAATATTGTTAAAGTAATGTATATATATTTCAAGTTTGTTGCTATAATGTTATTTCAATATATATTTTAGGTTTTGTGCAATAATTTTGTAATGTTATTTTGTGCAAACATGGTGATCAAGAGGTAGTACATAGAGTGCTGATTGGAGTGAATGTGTAGTGGTGTATGGTTTTAAGCCTTGGCAAGTAATGTGTATTTCTGGACTATTATGACTGCTAACATGAACCTCCAACATTAACCCCTAAATTTTATCCATTCACTTTTGAGTGTTTATGAATAATGAAATTGTTATAATTGCACCCAAATATTGACATATATAAATTTGTAGTGTAGGAAAATGTATCTCTTTACATTTTAACATTTGTTTGAGTCCTCCTTGCTAAAATTGGGCCTTTTTATGCCTTATTTGGTCCTAATTTGCATCCATAAGCCTTATTTAATGCATCTTTCTAAGGATAATCTCAACAAATATCTAATGACCAATCATAATTTAATGATTTTGGATTGTATGGCCTAGATTTAGTGATCTGGGACTCATACGCCACCTTGGGAATATGGGTCCCACCTAAGTTTTAGGGCTCGGTCCTAAATTTGGCATAGAACTTGACATTTCTGGAAATTTGTGTCCTAAGCCTAGGCTACTGGGACTCGTATGCCCAACTCACATATGAGTCCTACTTAGCTTGGACCTATTTTAAATTCAAATTCTTGGTGGGATTTTATTCTCCTAGATCTGATGTCAGCTTGTAGTGTTGTAATTTCAAGAAATTTGGCATAAACAAGTATAAATACAAGGTTATTTCACATATTTTCTCTTAACAATTTTCATGAGAAAGTGTGATAGGAAGTTTACGAGATCAAGAGAATTCAAGAGCATTCAAGAGTTGATTATCAAGCATTTTGTAGCCACCTTCAAGATTCAAGCATCATGTCAAAGTATTCATGCATCATATTTTTTTTTGAGCTAACATTTGTGATGTAGGTTCTTATGATTCAAGCAAGCACTCAAGTCAAGATTCATATTAGCAATCAAGATTCAAGATCTACATTCATGCTAGCCATTACATACATGGTCTATTCATTTTTCACTCACGGGTTTGAAGATAACATATAATGTCATTCACAAAGAAGAGGCTTAATCTTTTGAATCCTCAACAACCACTAGAATAGGATCAAATCAAAGAAGAACACACCTCAAAAATTTGTTTACAATCTTCTAATCAGCTAATATTTTTCCATAAGATCTGATTTGATTAATTAAACTCGTCACAAGAGTAAAGAGCTTATGCATAGATTATGTTCTTTTTTAAATGTGTTATTATCTCTTTGAGGCATTCGAAGTTTAATTGTTTTCACTTTTTTATTCCCTGATATGGCTTGTTTTGATTTTGTAGTCATAAATACTCGTTAGAAAATTTATTCATGTACGATTTGTTGAATGGTAAAGATGACTTTTGAATCTTTTCCCCTATTTTCCTAAAATTGATCTCTTGTGCTGGACTTAAAACTACAAGAACTTGAAATGTATAGCCTCCTCTTATTCCAGCTGTTGGGTTTAAAATTACGTGCACGGATTAAAGAAACAAAATATTTCACATCGAACTCAACAAAACGTAGCGAAAATTCGAAAAAGAACACATATATTGATAGATAAATAGAAGGTTAGTATAACATTAAACATTAAAACCGCTGCCGCAGCTGTTCATTTCGCCAATGATTGAATCTAATACATATAGAGTTAAAATATGCATGCCATGCAAAAAGAGGCTTCCAAGTCAGAATGGCAGATCCAAAAAGGAGTAATGTTGCTCCATAAAGTGACGGGCGAAATAGCTGAACAAAATGAGACAATGTGGCTCCCACTGAGATCAACATCAGAAAATGAAAACATAATAGACCTGTATTTTGTTATGAAACGCAGTTGCCAGAACATACATTACACAAAAACAAAAATGATGCTGTCGGCCCCAAGAAATAGGAATTTTTTAAGAGAATATTTTCTGGTATGAAATGTTATCACCAAAGTAGAGTACATACAGCTATGTGAGAAGAAAAGAGTTTTTTAAAAGATGAATGTCCATTTATTTACAAACAGCTGCTAAAATGTGGAAGAAACAAATTAAAAGAACCATTTTATAAGCCTGCCACACCGGGTATCGAGTGGCATTGTTAAGAATTAACGCCTTCAAAACCAAACCACTTGTAATTACAAATACACCGAGACATGACCAGCTTTACTAATGCAACATGCAGCGTAGTCTGTTAGACACTATCAGTTTCTTTGTTGCAACTTTCCAATTCAAGACCTTTAAAATATAAATAAGAAATTCGAGACCGAAAAATCTTCCATCGTCAAAACCGTGTTCTGCATGTTACAACCTTGTTGTGCAGCGGTTGGTCGATTTTCACATCGGAGGAATTACAGATTTGGAGTCGACATATTCTTCAGCGAGGGCCTGGTCGACCATTTCCACGGGGAAGTTCAAGTGAGCTCGAGAACCTCTCATTTTAAAAGCGGCTTTGTCGTATGCCATGGCCGCCTCCTCTGCCGTCAGAAACGTGCCAAGCCAAAGACGTGCGCCCTGTCTCGCTGAGTCTCGAATTTCCGCTGCGTATTTTCCCCACGGCCGTCGCCGCACACCTCTGTACCGCTTCTCAGCAGCCGGCGCCGCCTTAGAACCACCAGAACGTCTTCTTTTGGTGATCTCTACCTGCGCAATATTTCCCTCCTCCGATTGGTTATTGATTCTTACGAGGTCAAGAGCTTCGCAGTTGACGGATAGCCATCGCTTGAGACTCACAAGCCTTTCTAGAACATGGGTGATGTCCGACTCGTTCAGTGTCTTACACAAAACATCATCCTCACAGCCGCTCAGATTGGAATCCCCCAGAGCCGTCTCGCAGTCATTCAGTGCCAGGGATTTTGCGGTTGATGTGAGAGTAGTACTGATATAAGCATTGTCTTGTAGTTGTGAATCTGGGAGAGGGCTTTCCTGCTCAACGAAAGCGGCCCATACGTTCTCCAGAATTGTGGAGGCTCCCAAGCTTTCCATGATCTGCTTTTACTGTTAAATGTTAACTGAAGAATTTTTGTTTGAGAACGATTCAGAGGCTGATGATGGTATTAAAAGACGGGCTCCGAGTGGATCCATTGAATTTGACCTTTCTTTATGAGGAGCTCTTGCAGTTTACTCAACTGAAAAGATATTCATCCGTACTTGAGGTCCAAAACAACGGCACACCATTAAGTAAATCTTCAAGATATCACTTTGGTGGAAAAGCTACCTACTTGCCTTTAAATCTCCAAGAAATCACTTTGGTGGAAAAACTACCTATTTGCCTTTCTCTTAATCTCCGAAGAGGCACATCCAAATTTTAAAATATAAATTCGATTTCATCTAGGCTATTACCAGTTCATATGATATTGTATTTGACCACCTGTTCGATGAAGATAATGTTTCTGAATATCCTTGTAATAATTTAAACGACAATTTAACTGTATGAAATCCGAGGGCGTTTACGTTGGGAATTGTAATGAAGTCGTGTTATGTTTAGCCACGTTAGATTGCTGTTTGATTAAGCAAAAGCAACACGCTACGCATTGCAGTCATGTGTTTCGTTTCAATAAACTAGTTTTATATTAACATAACATAAACCAAACGACCAGTTGTATAAACTGTAAACCAAAGTTCGTGGAATCCATTCATAAGCATAAATCAACTCATAATAATTAATATCAGTTCGAGTGCGTAATAAATGTTATTTTAATTGACATGGTGTAGGATCGAACCTAAATGTCGTCGAATTATTTTGAGCCCTGGGATTGATTCAGCTATAAGTACGTATGCCATTAGGTTACGTATATATATTTTATTTTAGGATTCAAGAGCAGGACCACATAATAGTCAAGGTAACACAATAAGTCTCTAGTGGTGAGATGGATCTAGATGTACATCCAATGCGACTTTAAGAGCATGCGTACATAGTAAAATAAGGGGAGGGACTTTGATGTCCTCGAATGCAATATAATAACAAAATAAAGGTTATAAGACAATGAATGGATAAGGGGAAGGATGATGGCCTTAGTGGAATAGAATGACATGAGAGTGAATTCACCATATGACCACATAATATATGCAAGTAATAACTATGGGCATGCAAAAGTAATTTAGGTACTAGGTAATGGTAAGGTTCATAGGCTACAAGACAACATAGGCATGTAACTCTATGATAAAACAATATAAGTGTTAACATCAAGTAACATCTATGTATATATGAATTTATTGATGAAAACATCTTTAGGTTTAAATGCTAATTAGAGAGGAGTTGTTATTGCTAATCAATGGCCATTTTGTTGAACTCTACTTCAATGTCTAATTGCATATTTGTAACAAAATAAATATTTTGTTCTTGAATTGGGTAATCCTACAATAGTGTGTCTTACTAGTGGGACAAGGCATAAAATCACCCTCACATGAGAGGAAGTCTCAAACACCTTTGTTTGAAGTCCAAATATATCAATGAAGGGCCCTTTGAATGCATAGTTTGTAAGGAAAATCTTTGTTTGAAGATATTACCTTCATTCAAAGGTATCCTCCATAGAAGGTAGTTATCATTATTATTATTTTGAAATAAAAATAACTTCATTTGAAGACATCTTCAAACAAAGGCAATTGTTTAAGTTTTCTTAAAAACAGAAACTGAGGGCCCTTTTGTTAATAACACTATATATTGTGAACAATGACCATCATGTAGAAAAGTGATAGCTGGAGTCTTTGAATGATGGTTAGGGGAACTAATATGGCCTTCTTTGCACCTACTCTAAAATTGCTAGTAGCTCTAGGTTGCTAACAAAACCCTTGCAAATATTGTTTTTTATTTACCTATTTTTATAAATTATTCTATATAATGTATATCATGGACAAATGTAGTCTTTTTTCTTTTTAAATATAATCCCTAAACTCATATTTAAACCCTAAAATTTATACACTAATTCTAAACCCTGAATTTGACACCATAAAATCCATATTTAGTATCAAATGTATTTACTTATTGTAACCCTCTTGAACAATATTTATATTGGATGTAAAGACAATAATTTTTTCGGTGCATATACATACATTTATACATATATACATAGATACATGCTCGCATGCATATATGTTAGCAATGCATGCAAAAGGTGTGACATTAGAGTAGTTAAAGAGCACAAAACTATATATTGATCATTCTACCACTCCTCTATATTCAACATGTGTGATATTGGAGTAGTTAGAGGGTGTAGGACCATGTGCCTATCATTCTATTGTTCATCTAAACTAAATAGGTGTTACGTTGGGATAACTTACATAGGGTATGGATTTTTACAGAGCTAATCTATTTAGGTTTGATTCTTTCTTGTATTTGATTCTTTCTTGTATTTATAGTTCTTTGTGATCATAATTAAAACATTTTTTGATGAGATGATAGAAGTAAAAGTTGAGGAAAATATATAGAATAAAATTGCATATGTGTTCATGTATGTAAAATTGGATGGAGATAATGTTCTAGGCCCTAGTTCAACCATGTAGGTATATAATTTAAGTTAAAATATATTGTCAAAAACTAACAATATGCACAAATACCTAAAAAGTATCATTAAAAATTATTATATTTTTTATACATCTCACCTAAATTAGCACTTGATATTCCTATTTCAATTCTGGTTAATGCAAATATGTGTGCTTCACTTGATGGTAATAGGAAATTGGTTATATTTTATGTATGCATTTTAGATTTCTATAATAAACAATAATTTTATAATAGTTTATGTTATAATTTGTGTTTGCACAGTTGTAGGAATCTATTCACTATTTAGAGCCTAAGTCTAACTTTTAGGGGAACTTGACATGACATACATGGTGAATAACATATGTTTATTTTAATGATACATATAAGAGTTGGAATTATACATGATGTATTTACTTCAACATTTATATGTAGACATTTATTTCTATATATTTACTATGTGGAAATATAAATAGAAACCAAGAAAATATGGAAATTTATCGATATGTCACTTAATGTATGTGGGCATGTAAATTGAATAATTATAATCCTATAGATCAATATATACTATCACATACAATCTCTAAGAAACATGAAATATAATATAACATATAGATTAAACATGAGCATCCTATATAAATATATCCTTGATCAAATATAATCTTTGAGACATAAAACCACGTACATAATGTAAGATAACATATAAACTTAATATAAATTTTCTATATTAATATGTATAGGATCATATGTAGTCTCTATGATATAACATCACACATCAATGTAACGTAACCCAAATTCAATATGAGTATATAGAATATATAAACTACATAACACTAGTTCTATTGAAACATATACCTTATCAAATAGAATCTCTAGGACATAATGTATCACGTAACAATATAGAACATCTATAAATGAGAAATTTAATATGAACATAAATGATCCTATAGGTCAATATATATTAGCATATGCAACAACTTTATATAATCCATGCTCAATAAAATAGACCATAAATTTTATGAGAGTCAATTTAGTTCCCCTTCAAACCCCTTAAGATGTCTTATAAATATATGTATTTATGCATGTGCTTCTCATGGCCTAAGGAAATATAACATCATATAAGAAAATTCACCAAATTTGACTAAGAAACTTTTCTTAGTTAAAGAAGAAAAATCTAATGACAAAGTTGTGTCACACTTTCAGCCAACTTATCAGCACAAGTGAATTTAAGTATTTCTAACTAAAAATATATTTTGGTCAAGCATATGTTCTTGTAAGATTCATTCTAGCTAAGTTAAATATATCCACAACTTTTCCAACTAAAATTGTTGGCTAAAAGCATATGCAACACCACTTTGAGGCCAATTTACCAAAAAAATAGGTTTATTTAAAAAAATTAATGCTTCAACAATTTTCACTCATGTAAATAACATTTTTTTAAAATATAAAAATACCCTTTTGTAGATGCATAAGTCTAGTTTTCAAATATATATATTTTATATTTTCCTTTTTATTTTTACTAAAATTAGGTTGATTACCATGTCAAGGAAAAATAATAAAACTTATTAAAAATATGAAAAAATATGATGCACTAGATAAAGAATCCAAATCAAGAGGATGTATAATTTTTTTTTTTTCCATTTTAGATAAATAGATATATGAAAGTTGATGTCGATGGAAACAACTATGTTTTAATATACACACATTTTAATATTTTTTTTTAAAATGTTTATTAAAATTGAAAAAACAAATCCATGCACTAAAGTTTCAAGTTATAAATATGCACAAAAAGTTGAAGGAGAAAAATAAAATTACTATAAAAGGTTGACATGTCATGTAACTTCATTTTTCAGCAACTAAATTATAGTGTCAATTTATAAAAAAACTATATTCAAATAATTTTTAATTTTTTACAAAATACAAGCAAAAATAACTAAAAAGAAATATTTTATTAGTTTACATTATTTCAAAATTCAAAACATATATGTCACTTTTTAGTGATTCAAGTTTAAAAGTTGGATCATTGTTGGTCATTTCATTTAAAAGTGTGACACAACTTTGTACTATTACCTGTATATATGGAACACATCATATAATTTTATCAAATCATAATGTACATTAAATATGAAGGGAAAAAATTCATGGTTCTACTCCATATTTATCATACTACATCAATCGTCTAGTTTGCTCTCCAAGAACATAATATTTTGTCATGGTTATCTTTATCTATTATCCACTTTTGGTGCAACATATGTGTGGAACATAATGACGATGCATGTTGGTAGGAATTATTAGGTGACTTTAACGATATATCATGTTGTTAGATTCAAAATCAGTAAAATAAACACTATTTTAAGGATTTTGATTTGTTTCAAATATGTTCACTATACTAGAAGCTATCATGTAGGAAATAATATAATGTCCATTGTTTTCTACTTTCTTAGTTCAATCCTAGTTTTTTTTAATGTAATAGATAATATTTTACAACTTCTATATTTCTAGCTTCTACTACTACTATAAAGTATCTCCTTTGGTAATAAAATGTCATACAACAAAATAAAAGGTCATAAATTAATAAATTTAAGAACCAATTTGGTTAAATTTAATCAACATATTACTTTATAATAAGAGACATACCTTCTTAATTAATCCTAAAATATGGTCATAGTCAATTGAAATCAAAGGGATATATTCAAATATTTCATCTTCATCTTCACCTTGTGTCACTATCAAATAGTGGCACCAAATTCCATTCATTGAACTATGTTGTTGGATTTTGTAATTCTCATAATTTTCTAACATGTTGTGATAACGAAAGAGAGAGTAACCACTAATATGTGAATTCCATGTATATCTATTTATTCTTATGATATAATGTAAAGAAATTATTATCTCTACACTTTTACATCCATGCAAACTTTTATTTTATAACTTAAGGTGTCCACCATCTAGCATATGGCGACCCTCTTTAGGAGTCAATCTAGTCAAGTGATGAATAGTCCCTATGGTGTGGTACCTAGGACACCCTCAATCCCACTACACCTAGGTGAATCAAGTTTCAAACACACAACAATAGGGTCATAAACAATCGGTCAATAAGCTATTCTACACCTGGGGGTTCCATGCAAAAATTTTTATCAATAACTACAAATTTTGTTTAAATGCATACATAAATTTTAATCATAATTTTATTCAAAATACAATTGAAATCATAATAAAATTAAATTTTCAAGTAAATATGTTAAACAAGTAAAAAAATAAAGTCAAATAGTCTACATATTATCTTATATAAAACTCTATATGGATTTCGATCCCTTCATGATGTTTTATCAACCTTACATATGAAATGATTCTTAATCCATTCAACAAAATATTTTGCATCAACTATATGATCTCCCTCATACTTCATTAGGTTCTTTCTTAGGTCACATTTGATATAATATCCCACACCAATAATTTTAGCTTTTCCATTGTCACTCTCAAAGAAGCTCCAAATGTGAGATATATTAAGAAGGAAATCATATCAATGATTTGAGAAAATTTGTTTTGATGCTTAAAATTGTGATGTATACCCATATGACTATATAACATGTTTCTCAAATTTAACGCTCTTAGAAATAGCTCCAAACAACTTTCAAAATCAATGTTGTATCAAATGTGTGTCACACTCTTTATCATTTATAATAAAAAATGACATTATTTATTAATGAATTTTTGAATATAGGTCTTCTCTACACTACCAAACTCTAATTGTGCATGATACAATACTGATGCACCATAGTAGTCACTTGTTCTAAACAATAATAATGTGGTTGAATATCCTTTTGATGGATAAAAGTGTAATTTTATACATTTTAGACTAATAATAATAGTGTTTGAGGAGGGAACGAATCTACCAACTATTTAAATGATTTTTTTTGCACTTAGAAAAAGGGCATGTTTTTATGTATTATTCTATCAAGTGATTTTTTTTTTTTAATAAATGTTCCAATAGGAAAGTTCTTGCTTTACATAATCCAACCTTGTATCTTCTTTCCCAATTTTAATTTGATACCTTGTGTACTTTTACCTCTTTAAATTTACAATCTTCATCATGACAATGTCTTCATTTCCCAAAGTCAATTTCAACAAATTTCCACATGTTTGAAAAAGTCATTTTAAGCATTTTAACAACCATCTACATCATTGGTAGATATATAGTGTATAAATGGTGAGCTATAAAATTTCTTACTCATTTAGGAAGTACACCTTCAACATCATAACATTATTTTCTATTTTTTAAGAACACTTGATGGTGATGACAACAATTTCTTAATAACTTCTTTTGATTCGTGTACCATGGGTTGAACATTTTAAACATTTTTTTCCTAGTTTTAATATGAGGATTGCAATTACCAAATATAGCGTACATCTCTTTTCTTATGTCCAACCAATGTTTTGTACACTTTCCATAATCATTTAGCCAAAATCTCTATTTGAAAATATCTCTACTATTTGATGAAGGATGAATATTCTTATGCTAGAATAGGAAGATCAAATTTTGAACACAATTTTTAGTTTAATCTTGGATTAAGGAGCCCTATACATCAATACCCAATTTAATTTTTATATTACTATCATCTCAAACCTTTCTTCTTTAATAGATCTTGATATCATCTTTTTATTTAAGTCGACTTCATTTGAAAATAGTGATCATTAATGGTTTCTAGACAATTCTATACCTATAATATAATTCTTCAAATAATTTTTAATAACTTGAAGTACCACGAAAACTATTGATAAAATTTCAGACAATTTAATTGAACCCACAATTAAACCCTTGCATTTACAATACTAAACGAAGACACTTCACTACAAATTAAAACATAAAGACGCAATTTATTGTGTTCAAGACCCCATAAAAGTCATCGAAGAAACCTCTCAAACAATTTTATGCAAATACACTAATCAATGCAAATACTCTACCATAAAATAAATATGTCATGATAGAGTTAAAGTGGATGGGAAATAAAGCGGCTGCATTATGTTTGTTTGAGAGCGAGAGGCTCATGACAATATTAAAATATGGGATCCACTAAATGTGAGATTTCTTGAACGATAATCTCTTTCAGGCTAAGCAAGAGCAAAGATATTCACCCGTACATGGTGTGCAAAAAAACAAAATGCCAATAAACAAATTCCCACAATATCATTAAGGTGGAAAGGCTAATTACTCTTTTCTTAATCTCTGATGAGGCACATCCAAATTTTAAAATATAAATTAGCTGTCATTTAACACCGGTTCATACTGATATATCTTGGATGAAGAAAATGTTTATAATAATTTAAACGAGAATTTAAGTGTACAAATTCAGAGGAATTTTTTCTTGAGAATTGTAATGAAATCATGAGTTAGTTTTAGCCACGTTAGTATGCTGTTGATTAAGCAAAACCGGTACGCTAGGCGATGAAAATGATCACAAGCACTTGTAACAGAGACTCCATTAAATTTATTTTATATGAGCATAACATAAACCAAACGATAGCTTATAAAATTTGTAAACCATGTTCGCAGAATCCACTCATAAGCTCGATAAAATGATTAACACGATTTCAATTGCTCCACGTAACCACACATTAGCAGAATTTAGAAATACCTACAGAAAATACTACACTGAGAAGGATCACGTTCTCCTGATCCCTATCTCCTTGTTTACTGTTTGATCGTCTTTAGATTGTAACGTTTCACCTTCTCTTTAGTCAATTTCTTTGTTTACTGTTTTATGGTCTTTAGCGAGTGATGAAAGACATCTGATTCAAAGTATCTGATCAAATGCGCTTATTTAGTATAAACGATCTAGAATTTTTTAAGATTTTTAGATGGTGCTTAAATGATCAAATGGATATATTTAATACATAATGAATAGTTTTATAAAAGTGTGCGGCTTGACAATCATTTGAAATTGAAACATTTATTTCAAATGAGAGTTCACAAATATACTTGAAAGTGAATACTTAATTGTAATAGGGAAGTCGAATCTATTACTTGCGTGTGTGTTCAATCGAAACAAATAGTGATAATGTTAATGCTTTGTCTAGTGGTAGTCAAAAGATGACATGACATATCAAGCACTACCATTCTTTGTTGTCATGATCTGTCTAGACATGGCGATGACTATTTGTGTCCATACCTATAAATATTTGCAAGCTCAACAAAGGAGTGTTAGTGATACGATGTGCCCCCCTTCAATTCATATGAATTAAAGGAGAAGGGAAAATACATAAAATGTAAATTTTAGCTTCGAAATCATGTAAAGTAATGAGTGTTAGAAATATACCATGTGAAAATTAGCTAAAATATGTTGAATAATAGACATGGTAAGCACGATGGTTGGAGACAAACATTTAAAAATATAAGTTTTTCCCTCAAAATAGAAAAATAAAGATGGTGATATATCCCTTCATAGCCAAATGTGTCCATGTAATTACATATGTGAAAGGAAGCAGAGTGTGTGAAAGATGCTTCCTACACCAATCTAAGAAGGAGAGAGTTGAAAAAAATTCTTAAACACCTTTAACTGTTACAGATTTAGATGCACATACATATAATAAATCGATAAACAATGAAAACATAACACCAAATTTTACATGGGGAAAACCCTTTCGGGAGAAAAGCCCCACACTCCAAAACATAGCTCAATTATATTATTTAACAACAATAAAAAAAATACACTATAATTGCATAGTTATGCTCTTATAGGAGTCTTCACACTTCTTTTCAATTATGGAGTAATTCTGATAGCATAACGGTACTTCAACCAAACAATAGCATACAAATCGAAAATACAAGTGCTCAACATATAGGAACTTACAATGCATTAATTAGAAATTTCTAAAATCCAACACTCAAGATTGAAGATGCAACATGGAAAATACCAACACCACTATACATGCATAATAGTAAGTTTTCACTTCTAAACACATGTAGTATTGCAATTACCAATTATCACTAATGTTGCACATGCACAAGTTGTACTTGCCAAAATATAGTTGCACCTCTAAAAATCTCAACTCCATGCAACCTCAACATGCCTCAAATTTGATGGTCTATTTGCTCATTTTTTGCATTTTAGACCCTATATTACAACTTTAATTTTTATTAGACCGTATAAGTTTACTTGCTATATTTTTATATAACCGTATATGTGACACTTTAAATTATTATTAAACTATAAAAATATTATATATATATATATATAGTATTTATTATAAAAATATAAATTAGTTTATAATATTTTCAAAGATGGAATATAATTCTTTCTAATTTTTAAAATATTTTTAACAAAAAATTAAAGATTTGGATATTTTTGCTAATAGTTATCATTGCTTTATATTAATATATATATGATTTATAATATTAATTATAAAATACATATTAATTCAAAATATTTCTAAAATAGAATATAATTGTTTTTTCAACTTTTAGAATATTTTTAACAAGATTTGTTTTTAATATGAATTTAGAAACTTCTTGTTAATTGTAAGAGTAAATTTAAGATTTTTAGATTTATTACTAATTATCAATGTTTTCTAATTTTATATTATTTTATTAATATATATAAGATATCCATATGACTAATAACATAACAAGAATTTTGTAAACTTTGTGGTTTCGGTCCCTGTAAAACTCATTTTTTCCTCTTTCAAAAACATAACAAGAATTTTCATTTTTTTTCAAGATAAAATTACAAAATTTGTGTGTGCGAGCTTTCATTTTTTTTGTATATTTAATTTTCTTTTGCTTCTAGATTTAACTTTGGAGAAACATTAGCAACTATTTAAACTTAGGGTTGTTAGTTTTTGTTACTCCATGATATTTGCATACTATTTGCATTTTCTATGTTGTCCCTCTTCTTCGAATGTATCTCCAAACTATATTCTTTGTCTATAGATGTATTTAAACATGTTGGGTTAATATAATAATCATGTTTAATTTATTGTGTTGAACAAGTTTGTGCTTTAATTTTTTTTTACAATGATTAATAAAAATCACTAAAAATGTTTTAATATAGAAGATTTTCTATATAAAATATCATAAATAATTTTTTTTGACAATTTATATTTTCCATAAAACATCAAATGAAAGGAATTTAAATGATCAAACTATCACAAAATTTTATATGTCATGGAATGTTGGCCGTCAAATTCTAGGCCTGAACCTCAACATGAAATAGAAATTTCCTTTATAAACAACTCCACCTATAATAGCAACTTTCCACTTGACTCCTCCTTGAAAATAGAAACTACAAGTTGTAACTCACAAAGCAACATGGGATAATTATTAAATATAATTTTAACACTAAATAATTAAATATGCTAAGAATAATCAAAGGTTGAGAGACCTTCTTTTCCATAAAATTCACCCACTTGTCAAACACCTTTGAATTTTGAGCCAATAAAAAAAAGATTTAACTACTAGAGGTTGTGGGCCCATAAAATTCAAACACCATCTAAATTTATTAGTACTCATTGTTTTTGTCCATGCATCTACATCATTCACCAAAGTATCAACCTTCCCTAACATCACTTTTCCATATTCCACCATATCACGAACAAAATAAAATTGAACATCAAAGTGTTTTTTTCTAGCATGGAAAGTAGGATTCTTTGCTAAGATAATGACACTCTAAACATCACATTAGATAGTAATATATGTTGCATCAGAAAAATATCAAAACACAATCTCTTGAGACAAGTGGCTTCATTGTAAGAATGAATAGCTACCATCTACTCTACTTCTATAGTGGACAAAGCGACTATAGCCTTCTGCTTATTTATCCAGCTAATAGCACCATCAAACATCATGAAAATATAACCACTAGTGGATCTTTTGCTATCAGTGTCACCTACCCAATCTGAATTCACATATCGATAAATACTCAATAAGTGTCAAGGCCCAATAGGATAACCATGAAAATATAGGGAATACTCAAATGTACCCTACAAATATCTAAACACTCTCTTCACTACATCCCAATGTACCCATCTAGGATTAGCCATGAACTAACTAAGGAATCCCATTGCTTCGGAAATGTCTGGCCTCATACAAACCATATAATAGATTAAACTACCAAAAAAACTCACATATAGTAATCTTGTCATGTCCTCCATCTCAATAGGAGATTTGGACAATCATCCATAGAAATTTTTGTCCCCTGCATTATAGGAACAACTAACTATATGCAAGATATCATGTTGAAGCTCTCCAACACCAAATTCACATACTTCTTTTGGCTTAGCCAAATCTTTCTACTAGCTCTATCTCTTCTAATCTCCATCTCAATAATACACCTCACTACACCTAGATCCTTCATCTAAAACTGTGCAAACAATCGAGACTTCAAATTAGAAGTCAAAATTTTACCATTCCAAAAAGAAAAATATCATCTATGTATAATGCAATTATAACAATGTGACCATCATTAGATTTGTAATAAACACAATGGTTAAATTTGAATCTCATAAATACCAAAGACAACACATAGGTGTCAAATTTGTAGCAAGAATGCAAAACAATGAAGGTGTTGTCATTGATGTCAACTGGTCAGTTGGTTATTAACTGGTTGTTGTTGTCATTAATGTCATGGCTACAGGTTATTGACTATATATGTTGAGGATATTGAGAAAATTGTATTGAAAAAATGTTGTAGGTGTTCAATGGTTGCTCTGAGATTTACTCCTATGTTTGTGTGGTTCAGATATGTTGGTCATGGTTGTTGGAAGCTACTATATCTAGATTTTTGGCTCCTGATTCATTGTGCAGTGCGAGTTATGTTCACTAGTTATGAATTGTGGTTTTTTGTGTTCTGGTTGAAGTTCGAGAGTAAAGTTGTTGGTCCAGATTTCTCTTTGGTGAAATCTTATGTCTGCAGTTCTAGAGTTGAGTTGTTACTTGATTGCATTGAAGATAATTTCAGTATCTAGAAGGATCATGCTTAATTTTTCTATTTGTTTTACACTGGTATGGCTGACCTTGTGTTAAATACTATTTTCAAAATTGATGTAGTGTGTTGGATCTATTTGGGTCCTCACCAAGCATGTGTTTGAGTCACCTTCATTCTAATTCCACCCTAGGATGTTTTGGTGCTAACCTAATTTGAATTTAATGTTGGATGGTCAACTTTGAATATGTTTCAAAGTTGAAGATGATATAAATATAGGATGATTTAGTGGTGAAATGGTGTACAAAGAGAGAAGTGCAAATAAATAGAGCAGATAGATGCGAGATTGATGCGAATTAGTGAGTGTGTGTGATGCGAGTGTGGTAGATCAGTGCAAAGCCTAAATGTTGTGTTTCCAGATGCATTGAGCAGAAGTGTTTCTAGATGCATTGAGCAGAAGGTGTACTCTATCATTCAGTCATGTCTACAAGTGGTTGAGAAAATTGTGGTGGATTTCTCTATTGCATTGAGATTGTCTTCTCTTTGTAACACATCTCTTCTATTTTTGTATTTTTGTGGTAGTGAGCCCTTCAGGTTGTTAGCCTTGTTGGACAATGAATCTTGATCCAGATAGTGATTCCTTGTTTTGGTAGTGACCCTTGTATCTCAAGCAGTGAGACTTTTGTAATCAATTTTTATATTCTCTATAGTGTGAGTTAATCCTTATCATGGTTTTTCCCTTATTGGATTTTCTAGATAAATCTGGTGTTGTTGTGTTTGTGTGATGATTTTTAGTTTTCATACTTGCATTTAATGTTTATTCATTTAAGTAGTATTAAGGATTAGTTCTGGTGAATGTTTTAAAGGTTTACTTTTGTGACAATTGATTCACCCCCACTCTCATTTTTCCTATCTAACAAATTTTTTTGGTACCACATCCTAGGAGATTGCTTAAAACCATATAAATGTTAGTGTAATTAATTAATTATTACACTAGCATAAGTTAACTTAGGTCATATATCATTTAGTCCTAGGTTGCATTTTAATAAATCATTTAATAATGGGTTAATTTCCCCTTCCTTGTTTGTAGGGATAAGATTCCTTCTAGAAGATGAGTTGTCCTTCTAGAACTTATCTTAACATTTAATAATTTTCTAGATCTAGGGTTCACATGTTGTCACATGTTGTTAGATCAAGACACATGGCAACATCTCATGCATTTTAGGTTCTCTCTCATGCTTATATATTCAAGACATCTTGTACATTTGTAATCATCCAATCTCATATCATATCAATATAGAATCTCCATTGTGCACATGCCTAAGTTTGAAAACTTTTTGTGTGGTTGATTATCTTTCCTAGCTCAAAGGTCCTCCATTGAATACTGCAGCTTCAGGAACCCTGTGCATCCATAATCTAAATAATAAATACTTTGTCAACTTGCATACTAGACGTTCTTTACCTTTAACCATGAAAGGCTCTAGTTGTGACATATAAATTTCTTGCTTTAAGTCACCATGAAGGAATGTTATCTTCACATCCATCTATTCCACTTCTAGATCATATGTTGTTACAATTGATAACATGATCTAAATAGATGTCAGCTCCACAAAATAAGAGAAAATCCCATGATACTCAACTCCCTCCACTTGAGAATACCCATTAGGAAATAACCATGCCCTATACTTTTCAACACTACCATATGAACTACATTTTCTCTTGAACAACCATTTACATCCAACAAATTTTCATCCTTTAGAAAAAAGGTATAATATCCAATATATCATTTTTCTTCAATGCAACCATTTCTTCATCCATAGCTATCATCCAAGAATATGCATCACTCATACCCATAACCTCTCTAATAGTCTAAGGCTTATTAGTGTTACCAATCAAAGAAAAAATACAACTAAAATCCACTAATGAGTAACCAAACGTCTTAGGTGAATATCCAAACCTATCGGGTTTCCACCAATTTCTAGTAGACCTCTTGAATTGCTAAGGTTGAGGTTCTTCTTCTTTTTCAAAACTTTTAGAGCTTACCAAATTCTCCTCATCATCAAGTTCAACAAGAGTATGCAATTATTCTTTCATCGGAGTAGGTGGAATTTGAAGTCTTCCTTTTGTTTCTCCTCTTTCTCTGGTTACAACTCAACTATGGAAGATTTCATCTATTGAAAAATTACACTTCTACTATATAGAACCTTCTAGGCCACTAGATCCCAAAGCTTGTACCCCTTCACACCAACACCATAACCAATGAAGATATATTTAACTACCAAGTGTTCTCCAACTTATACCTCTTCTTAGTCAAAACAGTAGAATAAAATTCATAACCAAATACTGTAAGATGTCTCATGAAAGGATTTTTACAAGACCACACCCCCATGGGTGTCTTATCAAAAAGAGACAGTGTAGGAGATCTATTGATTAAATAATATGTAGTGGCTACAGCTTCAACCCAAAAAAATTTCTCAAGGAAAACACCACTCAACATACTCCTAGCCCTCTTAGTGTATTCATAGATAGAGGGTTAAAAAATAATAGTCCAAATCATGCAACTTAGAGTCAACACAATGAAAATAATAGAATAAAGCATTCTACAAATATGAATCTTTATTGAATTGGAGATCTTACATGAAGCATATGCCTCATGGGTGAATAACTAGGGGTCACAGGCCTAGTGCAAGGGAATTCAACATTACAACTAGCCTGGAAAGGCCTTATTATAGTCTCTCAATGCGGTGATGTGAAGTTTCTAAATGTTACATCCTATTTCATAGTTACCAAGTTACTTTTACCATTATGAATGAAAATGTTAGCAAATGTAAATTGTGACTTCAATATGTTTGAAATATGTGAATATGCAATAAGATGTTATTGATTTGAAAAGAATGAATATGTTTTGAATAAGTGAAATGCTATGTATTGAAATATAAACATTTTAAATTCTTTGTTGATACAAATGTGTTATGATGCAAATGGTTTTACATTAAACGTCTAACTACCTTGGTGTTGTACTAAGCTGGTTGCAGTGACATATTCAATCCTTTGGAAGGGAGGGGAAGTATCACTCAGGAGAAGTGATTGGTCAGGAAACCCTTAATGAAACCTATTGAGCTTAAACACACTCACACCCTAGATTGTGTAGTTGAGTCGAGACAGTTGGTACCAAGTAAGTAACCTTTAAGGATAGGTTGCAAATGCTTGAGCAAATGTCTTTGATTTCTTTGATTGTGTGATCAAGTTATTGTGATTGAATCTTTAAGTCTTTTAGCTTTGTGAATAGTTATCTTTATGTCGATTCGTGTGCACATTAAAAGTATACATGTAGATATGTATATATATAATGACTCATGCATGAGATAATAATTGTGTTTATGCATATATATGAGTAGAAATACTTACGAGCATGCTTGCATGAGGAATCGATTATATATGTGTATATATATACACTTAATGTTTATGTTTGTTGGCGAAGATGAATATATATGTCTGTTTAATAATATTATTATTATTAAATATAATATAATGTTATACTTATATATATGTATAGATGTATGTATTTGATAAAACACACATATATATGCATTTGGATAAATGATAATACATATATTGTTATATATATATATAATGATTAGAGTTTTTTTGATAAATCTAAAGTGCACTTGTATGGCATTGAAGTTAGTAACAATTAAAAAAAATAGATGGCATTGATTACATGAATACTATCATGGCACTAAGAGCATTTCATAGTGTTAAACGCATGTAGCTATTTTGAACAAGCAATGAATAAATAAGTCACATGCTTTGAAATATAGGCCAGCGTTGCAAACATATTTATAGTACTAGAGTAAGTGATTAAACCATATATATTATCATTAATTAATGTGATGGAAACACATTAGCTTTTATCTACTGCATAGTTTATATTTATTGAATAGAGAATAATATTTAAGTACTACGCAATATACAAAGTAATGTGATGAGAAATGATAAATCAACACTACAGGGAAAAATTTAGTGGCGAATCTTAGCCAATTGGAAAATAATTTAAATTGAGACCTCCAGAAATGGCGAATAGTACAAGCTAAAAAATATGCAGAATTGCCAAGTTTTTACAAAAAAATAATTTTATCTCGATTAATTTGCCAATGCTTTATTCTTTAAACGACACATCATTGGAACTGATTCGCCAGTAGTTTATACTCTAATTACAAATATTAATTATATTCACCAGTAGTATTATATTCCTACCATTAATTTTGGGGCAATATCGCCACTAATAATAAATTACCATTTCATTTTAGTGATATTTTAGCCTTAAATAGGGCTTTTATTTATTGCCATCGATTAGCTTTTTAATCAGATCATTATAGGCTGATTCTATGAGTTTATATGCATGTGCATTTTAAAATATTTGTTGAGGCCCGAAATTTGTTTTGGGCCACAGGATTAGATTTAATCGTGTGGCCCAAAAAAAAATTCAGGCCTCAACAAGCATTTTAAAATCCACGTGCATATAAACTCATGGAATTAGCCTACAACCATCCGATTAAAAAGCTAATCAATGGTCATAATTTCACTTATCATATAGTTTTTTTTTAAAGTGATAATTTAAAAAAAATGCTTAATCTATGTGTGCTCTAATGCATTTTCAATAGTGAATTTATTCTTGGTGGTGAGGGGCTCTGCCCCTCAACCCCGCTTGTATCATGACAGGAGTGCATCGGGTCCATTGTCCCCAAACCCCCCTCGACCCCCACAAGGGGGCTCTTCCCCCTTGACCCCCGCAAGGGGTGCTGCCCCTTGACCCTGCTGGTGGCTGCCGCCCCCAAGCCCCTACTTCAATATTACAAAAGACAAAAAAAATATGGGGGAACTGTGCCGACCAACTATGCAATTTTTTAAAGGAGAGATTCACCATTGTAATTATTCTTTTTAGTGATTATTTGCTAGGATTTTCCATTGTGATTATTATTTTTTCCAATTATTCATTAAGATTCGCCAGGATTTTACAATTTTTTAATAATGTGCTATAGATTCACCAAGAAAATTAATAATTTTTTTCAAATAAAAGGAAAGATTCGCCAAGATTTTACACCTTCGCTGAGGGGGGGGGTTTCTTAAAGTTATCCCTACAACACTATTATAAGGGAGGTCATCTCATAAGCTATGTGTTGAATGCTTTGGCATAGAAAAAGTTAGCTATGTAAAATGCATCTAAATGAATAGAGACTTATTCTTCTATTTAACAACAAAGTAGAAAATAGGGAATGTGGTGAATTGTTGGCACCATATTATGAACTCTATGATTCATTTAGAAGTCTCTTGAGCTTGTAAGTCGATTTCTAGATTAGAACATGTGCAATATGAATTATTCAACATATTGTTGGCAAGAAAAGAATCAACCTGCTATCTTGTATGGGTGAGTATTGAGATAGGAATTTTCCACCTTTTCTATTATCAAGCTAAGTTGATGGAATTAAGTTGAGATATATAATAAGGAGTGGATATTATCAATAGTATTATATACTAGGATTGATGAAATAATGAATAGGTTAAGGAAGTTATTTAATACTCCTATATACCCTATTTGGGAATTAACATGATGTTTCTATACATAGATAGTCTACACTACATGTAAAATGTAAAATATATCAATGTCATGAAGAGACTTGACATTGTTAGCTTATAATGCTAGGAAAACTTAGTAATGATAAGGTTTAGTAATACATCAACAGTGATAGTATAAAATTTATGATAGAATTAGATGTCATATTGCTAATCTGTACTTGAATGATCACTTGATCATTACTTTACTAGTGAATGAAACCATAGGTTGAGAGTAACTTGTTCGGGTGAAGAAGTATATTTGATTAATGATTGAAACCCTAGGTTAAGAATTACCTTCTGGGTTGGAATATTTACATGATTACCCATTGGAACCAATAGGTTGAAAATAACCTCCTTGGTTGGGTGGTTTATTTGATCTTTGATTGGAACACATAGGTTTAGATTAACCTACATCATCAAACTGATTGATGAATTTTGACTTTATCCTAGGATTAGGATATACCAAAGTTGAGTCTCATCTATGTGATTAAGTTGATCACTTGAGTCTATGAATTGCTACTTGATTGGAGCCATAGGTGGAATTACTTACTGAGTTTGAGTTGTTGCATGTTTGGTTTCCTTATACTCTTAATGTGAATTCATATTGTTGACAAGATTCTACTCTTTGAATAACCCTTTTTACTAAGGAGATTACACTCTTGAATAGAATCATTTATTGATATGAATTCTCTTCGATTAAGGTAATTTATTAATGATATTATAATCTTGATAAGAATCACTTATTGTCATGATATATTCCTAAATGGAGTTAGTTATTTACGAATACTTATTCTATGATATGATAAAGCTTATGTAACTATACTTTAGATTATAAAGTTATTTATAGGGCTAGGTTGTCTATTGAAGGGAATAGGTTATTCCTAGGATTATATTATCTAGTGAAGGGAATAGGTTATTCTTGGGATTAGATTATCCAGTGAAGGGAATATCTTGTATGTTTGAATACTTGAGAGAAATATCTTTGAGATTTGAAAAGGGAATAGGTTGTTTTTGAGGTTAAATTACTTATGGAAGGAAATTACCTATGCATAGTATATGAATGGTCATAATCCAAACTAAGCTATGGTAGTGTATGTGAATAGGATGACTATCACTCAAAATACTAGGTGAGAATACTTTGGCTAAAGTAGTGTAAGTAGCCACTATTTACACTGTTAGTTCACTGTGTCAAGTATAGAGATTCTTTATTTTAATTTTCATGCTCGTAGGTGTAGCTACTATATGATTAAAGGTTCTAGATTCTAGGGCACAAAACTAAGCTCATATAGGCTATTATTATGGGGGTTTTACCAACCAATCTCTTCTTTGAAGGGTAGGACCATATTTCCATATGTAGTAGATGTATGAGGGACTGCATTTGAGTCTGTGGTTGGCAGAAAAGTGCTTGAGTGATGCTTCTCCTCATCAGTTGGAAGTTGAGGTTTGTGGATGTTTGCACTTGTATTGGGAACAACTAGAGTGTATGCACCAAGGAATGAGGACATCTAGAATTTATGCACAAATGCGGAGACATCAGGACTAGTTGTATATCTATTGCCAATAAACCTTACGAGAACTACATATCTATGTATCATGTACCCATTTATATGGAAGGTTGTAATCATGAATGATAAACTTGATTTTATTCAATATGAAATATATGTTATGGAAAGATTTATTAAATTACAATGAAATGTAATGGAGGTTTGGAATAGTGTTTATTTCAAATGTGCATGTAATTTACATAATGGAAAAGAAAAAAAATATTGCTATGTTTTGGAATCATGAATCATTCAATTGGGATGAAAACTTTGAAATTTTACTGAGTATAACACTAGGGTTATTATACGTGGTTTTAGAGCTACCAAGTTCAACTCTAGAACCTATGAGACCATTACGTAAACCTTTTCAAAAGATAATGGTTGAAAAGTTCTTATTCCAAAATGACAAGAGAAAAGAATGAAGTGGAAATAGAAAGGGAAGATATGATTCCTCAAAACTCGTTAAAGTTGGGATTAGGAAAGAGTCATCCTTGGAATTAGAAACTCCTAAGTCAACAACTCAATATGAGGCAACCTTGGATTGCAAAAGATTATGCATCCAAGTTTAGTAGGAAGGTTATGAAGGTCTATCGATGGGTACCTTCATCCTATGAAAATTTTAAAAGACTCTAAGGGGATTGGAAGAACTGAAATAACCCCCTTATTGGTAGCAACCTATAGTTGCAAAGAATCAAGGATTTTTGGATTTAGAAAGAATACTATGAATATTTGTGTATGTATTATTGGCATAAAATAGAAACTTCAATCAAAGAAGAAAGTCAATGTCTTGTGAATCTAAATCAATAAAGGAGGTATCCAATAGGTCGGATAACCCTTGAAAAAATCTTATTTTGAAAAAAAAAAGATCTTGAATATAATTAAAGAGAGAAGAGTTAGTACCTTAGAATAAGGGAAGAGACCAGAATGGTCAAAAAAAGAAACCAAGAAACTTTAGAGTGCTTAAGGTTATGGGAAAATAAAGTTACGAAGAATTGTTCCAAAGTCACTTGGAAAGGTCGTTATAAGAAAGAAACTTGAAAAATGTAAATTGGGATGGTCTGACAAAGGTTTGTGTAGTACATAGTTTGGTTGTACTGTAAATTGAACTCACCAACTAGTCAATGAAAATAAACTTATGCTTAGAGGTTTCAAAAGGAATTGAAATATTAGAGTGCCTCTTAGCTTGTAAATTTGTTGATTATTCTTTAGATACCTTCATTGATGATCCAATTGTTGAATCTATTAGAATAGTGACTAATGATGAATCTAATTTTTGGAATAAGTATATTCAAGGCATGCCATGGAGGGTAAGAAAGGGAAGAAAAAGGAAATCAAAATACAACAATAAGGAATGTTAAATCAAACCGAGAAAGCAAATATATTGCTAAGAAGTCAACTTTGAGTTGATTGAATATTTTGGAAACATTAAGGGGGTAAGAAAGAGAGTAGATTAAATAAAATAAATTACCCTATACAATGAATTCTATTACTATATTTTCAATTTGGAAGAACTTTTGGCTTCTTCATAAGACATAATTTCAATCAAAGTCATATATCCCATAACCACAAGGATAAGGTATTGGAATTATTGGAGAAAGATAGTGAAAGGTCATGGATTATAACCAATGAGGAAGGAAAATTATCACACAATACTTTATATATATATTTTATTAGAAGATCAATTGCTATTATCATTGATTCCTTAGAAAAGGATAGGAAGATTACTTGATCATGAAAGGAAAGATCATTGCCTATGGAATAGGTAAGGAAAGATCTAATTACTCATGATTTGGACTCATTGAGAAATATTCATTCTTGGTAATTAGGTATGCAATTAAATTTGATATCTTTCAGGAACCAATGTAATGCCCCATTGTGCAAACACCAAAGGATAATTAAACAATAATTACTGCACAATTTTTATTTTTTTTAAAGTTAACATAACATACATGTAATACACATTAAGTCATGACATGAATTTCATTTAAGTAGATTCACTAACACATACATCCCTTGGGGTACACAAGGAGTCATTATGAGACTTAGATCCAGACAACGACAATAAAGAATAAAAGCCAAAGATATAATCCATAACAAAGTAAACATTAACAAATGTAACACAATGATATATCATTGATAAGAAACTATTTGTGTACGTAAATACAACATATACATGATTAACTCAACACATTGAATAACAACTACCATGGCCAATATCCACACAAGGTTTAACATTACATTATAGTACAACGTTCAAGAGGTACAATGACACAAAAGTGTTTCCAAATATGAACGGAAACCATACAATAAGATAACATGATACAACTGAAAGATGAATACACAATATCATAACTGGCTCCAAGACAAATACAACTCTGGAGTTGCCGCAACTAGCACTAATTTGCACCTCTCGATCCTCGACTAGGGACCCAATGGGGTGCTTAGCATATTCCATCTGACCATGTGGGTCCAAAGACTCACCCCCAGTGCTAAGGAGCTGACAAGAAAGAGTCCTCAACCAAGAACATCCAAACACGGAACCACAAGACTCGACATCATACAAAAGTATCATAAAACTTAAGGATTACAATAACATAATCATAAACTTTCATGAGTCAACATATTAACTTAAAGTTATAAATCTCATCACATAAATCAATGCAATAACTAGTAAACAAGTAACCAAAGGATGATCATGAAACATTTCAAAATCAAACTAAAATAATAAACATAATACAATTCCAGAGGCAATAAGGAAACAAGGCAAATAGGTGTCAAGTGGAGAGTGTCATCGCATAGCTCTCATGGGATCTCCTGGCCCTTCCTCCAACTTGAGGCGCCGACACCCATCTATGGATCTCCTGGCTCTTCCTGCTACTTGAGGCGCCAACACCATAGGGTAGGTCATGCGAACATGATTCTAGAGGCAACAAGAAATACAAGGCACAAGGGTGTCTATTGGATCGAGTGTCATCGCATAGCTCTCATGGGATCTCCTGGCCCTTCCTCCAACTTGAGGCACCGACACCCATCTATGGATCTCCTGGCTCTTCCTCCTACTTGAGGCGCCGACACCATAGGGTAGCTCATGCAGAGCCGATAATCTCTCATGAAGACGAGATTATGACTTTTCCGACCATGGCCTTCTCCATCCATCATTAGTCCATGATAGCCCTAATGCATAGACGAGGTATCCAATATTTATTATCTTGTGTGTTTTACTACCCATCCCCTAAATTTTATTTTTAGGTTATCACTTGTTTAACTACTCTTATGTGGGTTCTCCTATGCACTTCCTCTTACTCGAGGCGCCGGCCCCCATGAAGAGCCACTCTCCCTAGAGACCCAACAAACATCAAACCAAAATCCAAGGGTTGTACAACATAACAAGAACATAAGATCACAACAGAGAAACATGCGAGGCATTACCCATCTTGCTATAAAAACATAATCAAAGCCTCAACAATTCTCATACAACCCTTTCAAAATCCTGATACCAAAACACTTGCCACTTCAAGGGCACATAAAAGGAGAAACATTGACCAACAATTAAAAAAGTCCTCTGGAAGACTCTCAAAAGTTTACACTAGGGTTTCCCCATCAAAGAACTGACAACAATAATTGTAAGGCCTCAAAGAACTATTTTCAATTCAAATATAATGAGTGAATACATCAAGACAAGATCAACAACTCCATTCAAACTACATCAACAACTTCGATACGAACTAAATCAGAAATCCAAGGGAGACCTTTATTTCCTCCTCTCAAGATACCCATTACTCAAAAAACTTTCAATTCAACTCATTAACAACTCAATCAAAACCATCAGCCATGACAACGATAACATTAACTAATTTACCACTCAACTCAAAAGACACTCAATAAATCAGCATGAACAACCAAACCATAATCTTCCTAAGCAAATAATAACCATTTCAAGAAGAGTTCAACTTGCATAATAGCACCCCATTTAACCAACTTCACCCAAAATCCTATACTAAACACATTATTTAAAACATACCCAAAGTAAATTAACACGCCATCTGATAAACAATTATATAAGAGGTCAACATTTAAAAGATAAACTAATTCCATCAACAACACGTTACTACACATGTTATCTTCATAACTATAACTATATCATTTCCATAATATTCTAATGTTTACCAATTCTCATTATTTAATATAATCATTTAGTTTTAGAACCAAAGCGAACATTCTACTCTAACGTTTGAAGTTTGCAAGCATATGAATAGATGGTGTCATAACATTCGTATATTGATCTTTTCAAAAGATATAATCTTTCATTCCATGTAAGTAAGCAAGCAATAGTTTAAAGAAGGTTTAACCCATGCATGAAGTATATACATATATATGTGATTGCTTCTCTTATAATTATAAGCTATCTTTTGATTAAGGGCAAATGATTTCATAAGGTAATTTTCTACTAATCATTGTATGGAAACTAAATTGTCAAAAAGAGAAAATTGAATATAAGAAATTTATTTAGATTGAATTAAGAATAGTCAAAGACTAAGATTTAACTCAAGCCTAAAGATAGGAAGATAGTAAGATGCCTATCCTATAACCTTTCAATTTATATTCTATAGTTAACATTTTCTTTCTAGACTACTAACTTTTCTACTAGAATATAATTTCATGTGACAGAAAATTTAACTAAACAAAAATTCATCTAAACTAAATATAAAGAACCAAGACACGCACCTATACCATATACAAGTACTGCTACTTGACATATTGTGATTAGCATCAGAGAGTTTCTTTAAAACTATACACCCTACCATGTTCAAGTGTGCCACTGTGACAGGTTGCAAAAAGAATCAAAGTATTCCATGTTGTAATCTTCTATTTTCAAGTCTAAAAGTTGCAGCTATGATGAGTTGCCAATGGTTTCAAGGAGGCTACTTAATTTTGTACAATGCCTCAACTCAAAACACTGTAACAGTGATAGGTTGCCAAGTATATTAGAAAGTGAATATTGGAATTTGGAAATATCGCCATCTTCTTGCATTATTGTCAAATCCCAAATGTTATCCCCAAGACTGAAGAGAAAGAGAAAGGTGAGGTGCAAATACGTGACTTAAGAGTAGAGGAAATAAAGTACAACTTTTCTTTTCTTTTATTTGAACTTGACACATTTCTGTTTGGTGGCGATTTTCCAGAGACGCGCTCACATTTGAAGTTTGGAAGTTGAACTTCACCACGATCAAAGGTGAGCTCTCTATTATGTTAGTACATTGACAACATTTATTTTCAAGTGTTGCAGCTATGATAGATTGTTAGTAGAATTGAGCAAGTTATTCAAACCTTTAAACTCCCTATTAAGTTCATGTGCTGCGGTTGAGACTGGTTGACAATGACAACAGAGAGATTATTTAAACCTATAAACTTCCTAATATGCACAAGTGCCACAATAGAGACAGGTTGATAATGAAATTAGAGATATCATTTAAACCTTTAAACTTCCTATTATGTTCAAGTCTGACGGCTAAGATAGGTTGTCAATGAAATTAGAGAGTTTATTTAAATCTATACACCCTACCATGTTCAAATGTGCCACTGTGACAGGATGCAAAAAGAATAAGAGTATTCCATGTTGTAATCTTCTGTTAGCTATGTTTAAATGTTTGCAAATCTTACATTCTAGGTTCAAGAAATCTGAGGGTTGCTTCATTTAATGTGAAATTGTAAATTTAAATTATGTAAATTGAATCTTCCACAGGTAGCACTATTTAGAATGAAGAAAATGAAATGGATTTGTTAAAGGAAAGAAGAATGGATGGAGAGGTAGGCACCTAGGAGGGAATAAAATTTGGAGAGAAAATAGGTCAATGGGAGCTAAAACAAAGGTCAATACAATATCAATTTAAGAACAACTTCGAATAGATCCACATAATGAATATAGATATCATCTATTGGTTGAACAAGTACCGAACTCACCGATAAAACAAAAATGGGAATCATCAGATTATATATTTTATATTACAGACTCCATAACATACAGAGACATCACAAGTTCACTATCCATTTAGCAAGAGACAAAAGGGGTATGAGGAATCAAAGAGTTTTCAGGGTAAGTAATGATGGATCAACACAACCCAATTGGAAATACCCAACTAATGAAATCACCAATAATGAAATGGAACTTTGAATTGGAATCTTGAGCATTGCAGATCAAGCGTCTAAATTGAGAATGAATGAATTAGATTATCTATCTGATCATGGAACCATCTATATTAATAAAAGCCTGGCTGAATGACTTGTTACATACCTGAAGTCGTAAATGGAAACAGCTTCCCCCTCTTCTATTTTCCCTGATCTTCTCCATATATGATCCCCTTTTTTTTTATGTTCTTCAAACTCTGTATTCTCTAAACGTGTTTCAGGCCCGAAAGAGGTGTAGCCTCCATCAACACCCCCAAATTTTATTTTATTCTCATGATCTCCTCTCCCTCTGAACGCCCATGCTTCTCTCAATAACTTCTCTGTGTATCGATATATCTCCCAAGAATCTTTTTTTTAGATGCATTGAAGCTGAATGATCAAAAGAAAAATCATGGCATGATCCCCCCCCACCAAAGAATGGAAAGTCTTTTGTTTTAAATCGTGCATGTGCATGTGAGACATTCAAGGAAAGTGGCCTTTTTCCACTATTATCAGTTACCAAACTAAAGAGCGCCCTCTCACCTATCATGACATGCTTTCACTTATTTTTGTATCTTGTTTTTAAAACTGCTAAAATCAAAAACTGCTGGTCCAAAATAGACTCCACTATCTAAGCCTATTAATTTTCCTATTTACTCTCCAATAAAATAGTTAGTTCCAAAATAGTGCATGTTCACCATAACTGACCTTTCCATCTTTTAACTGCTTTTCTTTCCTTTTTCTTCATTTGAATTTAAATACTAATTTTTATAAATATTTTCACCTTAATTTATTTAAACTAAATAAATTATTAATAATATTTATTTAATCAAAGAAATAACAATAAAATAAATTAAAATCAAATGATACCCTACCTCCCACAATTGAAAAACAATACGATGATATCACAGATAGAGGGACACTACAACCAACATGTTTAAACGAGAATTGTTACTCAAATTAGTATAAGATACTCATCGAGAGAGTTAGATTGAACTGAAAATAAAATTAAAACTTTCAAAATGATTAAAGGACAAAAGAAATCCAAGGTATGGATGTCCTAAGATGAAGGATATTTATATCTGTAAATTATCTAACCATTATACTTGAGTATCAATTGTGGAATGAGACCATGAAATAGGTTTTCACTTAGTTGGAATAGACTAATATGGGATGGAAAAGAACCTATGTACCCAAAAGTTTGGGAGATTGAGGAATGAAATGAGGTAAATTGATGTCACATTCAAAACATTGGAATGAAAAAAATATCTGTTAGATGAGGAACCACAATAATCTAGAAGGGGATAAAGTATAATGTTGCAAGGTATGTAGCAATTTGATTTCCAAAATACTAAAGGATAATGATAGGATGTCATCACTGGCAAGGCTTGTATACTCCCATGGGATTCTAGAGGACAAGTGATAGACCATTCAAATAATATAATCTTCCTATGTCGATAGAACTAACATAATGTTATGATGGACAAACTCACCAAGGTAACTAACGCTGGTCAGAATTTTTGATTTATAGGATTTTAGTCCTAAATAATATATTGTGTGATGAAGTTTCTTAATGTTCCTGAGAAGGTTATCTCACATGAGAACAAGAAAATAATGATAAGGTTTCTTGTAAACCATGATCATCTTATGATAAACTCAATTGAACGAATGCTCAATATATTAAGATAGCTAGCTAGGAAAAAGGGACAAACCAAATCTTGAAATCTTTATAGAAAAATTATAAAATTCTGTGTGTATGAAAAATAGATGTGTGAATGAATTGAAACAAATATTCAAACACACCAATAGGACATTATAACAAAACAAAATATAAAAGGAAAGAGACGCAAACTCAGTATCTTGCTTCCATTGTTGTCCTGTCGTCCTCTATCTTTAGTGTTTTTGTCGATTCTAGCTTTGTGTTCTCAGATTGTAGGCTAGGCTCAACAAACTATCTTCCTAAAGAATGATATTTTGAGAAATGTTGGTTGCTCACTTCAGCAGCATAACGATATAGTGAAGATTCAAAAAAGGAGAATGATGGATGAAAGATGGAAGATTCCAGAATGATTTTGACAAAGTGAGGATACTTCAGAATCAACCCCCTAAATGAATTGTGAGAGGTTGTATTTATAGAGTTTTCAAAAACTTCTGATTGGCCGATATGATCAATGGCTGTGATAATTCTTGACAGATCAAACGGCTGAAGATAGATGAAATTGAAGAGAAAATAGAAGAAACCTAAAAACAAGATTTTTCTATTTTTTATGGAAGATGAAAAGATAAGAAGATAAGAAATCATCTTTCTTTAAAAGAATAAAAGAAAGATTTAAAAGCTAATAAATAATTAATTAAAAAAATCAATTATTTATTTGTGGAGGATATTCAACTTTTCTTAATTAAATAAAATATTTAATTAAGCTTTTAAAAGCATAAGAAAGTTGGTGATAAGAAAAGAGCTTTAATCAGGTTTTATTGAAAAAAGCAAAAGATCTCATAATTAAATAAAATGTTTAATTATGATATGAGAATATTCCACAATCAGGTAAAATACCTAATTCTGATTTAAAAAGAAAGCATAAGATATTTTTAATTAAATAAGATTTATTTAATTAAATCACTTTTATGAAATTAATTAAATGAAACATTTAATTAATTAGAAGAAGAAAATTAAATAGAAGAAAATGAGGTATTTAAATCTAATTAAATTAAAAGATTTAATTTAAATTTAAACAATGATAATTAATTTAAATAAATAAAATGAATTTATTTAATTAATTAAGTGGACTTATGGAAATAATTAAATAAAATAAATTTATTTAATTATGAAGGAAAAATAAGATGAATGAATAATATAATTAAATTAATTAAATTTAATCATATGTAGAGGATTTTTAGATAAATTAATTAAATAATAAATATTTAATTAATTGCCAGGATTATAGACATGACCAATTTTATGCGTATAGATTTTGCCCCTCTTTGAAGTGATGTTCGAGATGATGAGATTCGTGTTGAGTAACATTATTTCAAAGAAGTTAAGATATGGATAGAGGAAAATGGATAATGATATAAAGATAGAATGATGATGGAATGATGATACCCCCTCGAGAGGATAGGCAGGTTGAACAAACACGGGCAGGATTTTGAAATGAAATGATAAGGATATATAGGATGATGCAAGATAGAAAGTGGATGAAGGAGATGAAAGGATACGCTATGCTGCAATGAAAGATGAGCAACCATGATGTTTGATATAGCACTAGACGTTATGCACCAAGGTATAAGGACCAAGGTGACGATGTGTCTCGTGCCCCAGCGTAATACAACCTTGTCTAGATGTATGAGGAAAGAGGCTTAGAGCATTAAAGTCCTAATGCACAAAAGGTATTATGTGACCTTAGATGCAAAGGATAATGCAAAAAGATATTCCAACACACACAAGATATGAATATTAGCTAGAATGATATGGATCTAATACAAATGCAAGATAAAATGATAACACACAAAAGCAAGCAAGCAAGCATGCACAAATGATACAAAAACAAACAAGGAATTTCCCCCGTCAAGCTGTAAACCGTTGATTGATTGATTGATTGATGATGTTGATAGTGTTGTCATTGTGGGGAGCGGCATGTCCCTAGAGCAACACAAGGATGATGATAATTGATTGGTTGACTGGTTGATTTGGTTTACGACAAGATTAGGATCAAGACCAAAGGATGTGATTGGATAATTTGACAAGATTGATTGACTTGATTGGTATGGATTAAGGATTGACTTGCATTTGGATATTTGCTTGGAATGTTTGAAGATGATTTGATTGATTTGAAGAAACTGTTTGTAATGATATGATGATTGATTGGATGATAGGATGTGATGAATTGAATAGAAGAATTGATGTGATTGGAATGATTTAGGTTGAAGTGATTTGATTAGATAATCGATTGATTGAATTGAAGAATTGATTTGATTGGAATGATTGTGATTGAGTGGATTGGTTGCAATGGTTTTGATGAAGATGATTGATTTGGTGGAATAGTTGAATGATTGGAGAAGAATTGATGTGATTGAAATGATTTTATTGCTTGGATTTTTGTTGGATATTTGATTTTTTTTGTATTTTTTCAGGAGATTTCTTTTGTTTCCTTTTCGTATTTCTTTTTTTGATTTCTTCAGGACTTTTTCTGATTTTTTTTTTTGTATTTTTGAAATGTTTTGATTTTTTTTTGGAGTTTTGAGATGTTTTGATTTTTTTGGAGTTTTGAGATGTTTTGGAGGTGTCAAAGGATGAAAATTTCAGTAGCCTTTGTGCTAGATACCAATGACAAGGGGAAAACCAAGTCTAGGTGCAAGGAGATAAAGGGGATTGATGGATGAAAGGGTGGGTGATGGGGTAAGGGATAAAAGGCTCATGATATATGGATGGATGGAAAGGATAAGTCATAGTGAATGAAATGGATGTATGCATCATAAGAGGGAAAGGATGTGATTTCCAAAGACTATGTTACATAGGAATAACATGCCCCATTCTAGATACAAGACTTATGATTTTTCATGACAAAGCTTATGACAATAGTATAATGATAGGCTTGTTTGGAAGGATGAGGTATATCAAAAGATATCCAAGACATGTTTCAACATTTTTCCCCTATATCTTCATCAAGATCAAAAGGATAAGGGTGGATGAATGGACTCAATATAATAGGTATGTATGATGGCTAAAGATGGTAGGTAGGATGGAAATGATATGACATGAAAATAATAGGTTGGATAGATAAGACATTGTGCCCCCAAGTGTAAGTGGCATAGAAGATAAACCTACACATGACGCCTATTTGCTAGGTTTTCATCATTGTACTTATCCAAGGCGCCTGTTTACTAGGTTTTCACCATTGGACGAAGGGATTTCTCTTTACTTTTTTTTTTTAAATTTTGAATTTTTGGATAGGAGAAGGCGAATATGGATGGGATGGACTCAAGTGTCTAGACCCATGAAAGGTGGTAGTCTCACTAGATATGGATGTCATTGCATGGACCATGTCAAATGTCATTATGCTCATAGATGTTGGTAAGGGATGGCATGAAAGGGATGGATTAGGTAGATGGCAGATTATGAAAGGCTTATGCAAGAATGAATAGTGGATGATGACGTGGATTATGTAGGGAGGATGATAGGTTTATCCAAAAGCATGGACCATAGGAAGGTGGTTGGGAAGATATGTAGGATAGTAGTTGAAGGATGGGGAGATGGAGGTATCAGGAATTGTTGTGAAATGGAAGGGAATCATGACCAATGGTTGCACACACTGTGATAAACATTGAAACTTTTGATGTGGATGGGGTGTAGGAAGCAATGAAGATGTTTTCTTAGGAGGTGGTGGATGATGTGTTTTTGGTACCCACATAGACTTAGTATTTTTATGATTTTTATTTGGCTTGTGGGACTTAGGAATTTGAGACTTTTGAATGGAATGAGAATGTGGGATGGAAGTGGATGGTTGGGATTTTTGTGATGTGAATGCCTCATTTGACTTGATTTCTTTTTTCTTAGGTACCCAAACCATTTTAGTTTTGGCCTTTTCTTTTGGATGTATGGGCTTATATACCTTTTTGGATGTATTTTGATTTGAGTTTTTGTATTGATGTCCTAAGGCATGAGAACCCTTAGGATTTTTGACTTTATAGGTAGAGGCATTGAAATTATTTCTTTTGAATCCAATGGATATGGTGGAATGGGTGGAAGCTTCATGTTTATGCAATGTGTTCTTTTGTTGGTCATGATTAGGAATATTAGGGTATTTATGGATGGAGGGATAAGGGGATTGAATGGTAGGGATATTAGGTGTTGGGAGAAGTGGAGGTAGATTAGATGGAGGGATATTAGGAGTTGGAAGCAATGGTGGTAGATTTGATGGAGGGATATTAGGAGTTGGAAGCAATGGTGGCAAAGTTGATGGTGGAAGGTGTATGGTCACATGCTTTTGACATTTGTAGGATGATGGAGGGGGAATGGCAACATATGTTTTAGGGATACGATAGGCTATATGATGGAAAGTGGACTTAGGAGTCATGGAGGAAATACCAACATCTTTAGGTTGTTGTCCTTGGGGTGTAGGTCCAAGGCCATAAGAGCGTGGAGGGACTTTGACATGGATGGGTTCCAAAACATCTCTTTCATGAAGGTCTAGAACTTTACCTTGGTGGTTCATGTTTTGGAGTGTGCAATGGATAATGGGACTAGGTTTAGGTGGAACACTAGACATGAGTTCCTTATTGGATGGAGAAGATGAAGCAAGGGAAGATAATGGTTTTTGTTGTTCTAAGGAGGAACATTCATGAATGAGGGTGGAAAGACCAATAGGATAGGATGGAGGACTTTCAATGGGGTCAATTGTGGGTGATGGAGGATCATTAGGATCTTGATTAGCATTGTGTTCTCTTAGATCCAAGGTATTTGTTTGATCTTCTATGTTGGCTTGGGAGGCATGTGTCTCATCAAGGGAAGTGGATGTTGATAGATCATGGATAGGACTAGGTGGAGGTGAATTTGGAATATATTTCTCATGGATGGGTATAGGATCAAGTTGCTCATGGATAGGCTCTTCATTATTATGGATATCATCTTGATCATAAAAATGATATAGATTATGGATAGGTTGGATGAAAGTGATTTGATCTTGATTAGGACTAGGGCTTGATGTTTCCACATGCTTGGGAGTAGACTCTTGACATACCTCTTGGGTTGCTTGAATGGAATTGGATGGGGATTTCTCTTGAATGGGCTCAACATGTTCTAGATGGTCAACACCATGGAGGCATGATGGGGGTTGACTTAGACTTAATGGGGAAGACTCTTGAATGGGGTCAAGGGGTTGTGGATGACATGGTTGGCTTGAAGGACTTGGCATGGCATTTGAGGACTCTTTTGTTTGTTCAAGTATATGTGTTGGAGGACATGGTGATGTTTGATTCCTTGCTTGTAGCCCTTGGGTCACATCCTTTGGAGGTGTAGGGGTGGAAGGTGTTGGCTTAGGTTTTTTATTTTTATTGTATATATACTTTGAGAGTACATAACCTATATCAGTATTCCCCTTGTGAATGGTTGCATGAGAACTTAAAGGCTCTTGATTTTGTTTCCTAGGTGGACTTAAATTCAGATGTGTTTTTCATGATGTGGATTGATAGGTTGATGTGGTACTGACACACGAAGAAGTGGATGGATTAGATTGGTATGAGGTGGAAGGGGATGACACCTTAGGTTGAGGTGGAATTGGTTGATAATGAATGGATAGGGGATGATGTTGTGGTTGTTGGATTTGACATGTGGCTATGAGGTATTGGGCTTGAGTTATGAGGTGTTGGATTTGAGGTGACTTGTTTGCTTGAAGTTTTTGTATTATGTTATGGAAGTCATGAATGACTTTTTTGGGCAAAGGTTTTTGAATTGTTTTAAGAGTGTGAAGCATGTGAACAACCTCTTGTGCCATGTCTTCCCATGTTTCCATGGTGTAAAATGATATTTATTGGATTAAAGAGATGATGATGATTAGGATATGATATGGAATGACAAGATTGTATGATTTGGATGATGTGGCAAGAGTTTATTGGAAATTTGAATTGGGCACTATCAAACACAATATTTCACATGTAAATGCATGAACACACACACCAAGCACAATGATAAGTTTGTCTTCCTATATTAGATGTTATGATTAAGCAAACACTTGAATACACAACAAACAAGCCTAATGACTAGTCAAGTGGGGTATGGCCAATTAGGTCTCAAGTGAGTTTTCACAAGGTTGACTAGGTATAATTTGGAAGCAAAATCTTGCCAATAAGCCGGGAGAAAGGGGTAACCCACCCTTCACCTTCACTTCCCAAAGGTATAAAGTTCTATGGGGCTTAACTCAGAGTGACAAGATTTCAACTTCCAAACAAGCATGTCTTTCGATTCACACTTTGATTGAGGTCATCCCTTGGAGGGGTGTGTGCTCCAAGCAGGCATCCTAAAAAGGGTTTTGACAAAAGTGAACCAAGTGAGGTGTTTTGGAAGACACACACACTTGATTCACGCTCACAGTGATTAATTTCCCTTTAGAAAATTGAAATGTTTTGAAGAAAACAATGAAGCACTCATTCTTTTTAGATCCCAAATCAAGATGTGATGGAAGAAAATGATTAATTTTAGACCCAATTTTTGATATGTGATTGAAGACAAGATTTTTTTTTTTAAACCAATTGCAATGATGTGATCAAACAAGATTAAGAGATGAAGGATGAAACAAGTGCACCTGGTTATTTTCGCTTTCCAAATTGATATTGTGACTAATTCCAATGCTTTTCTAGCTCCATATGATACACCAAAAAGTCACCAAGACAAGAAGAAACACATGCATACAATAAAAAGTGTGATTAAATCTCAAAACATGCAAAAAATTTCAACTATGTGAGAATTTGAAAGCTATAAATTTGTTAAATATGATAAAAAAAAATTACACCGTTAGATAGCTTATGACATTCTACCCCATTTCAAAAAAAAAATCTCTTAAAAAGACCAAAAAATGAGCAAGATATGGCCATTTTAAGATTTCCTATGAAAATGCTGAAAAAGACCCTGTATGTGCTAAAACAGACACCATATGCACTACAGAAACTCCCATATGCATGACAGAAACCCTCAGATGTGCTAAAACATAACCGAAATGCGCAACTCTATTACTCAAATGCGCGAAAACAGAATACGAATGCGCAATAACAGTCCCTAAATGCGCAATAACAGTACTAAATGCGGAACAACAGAAACTAGATGTGCCACCCTGTTACCTAGATGCGTGAAAACAGAATCTAAATGCACTAATCTACATGCAAAAAAAATTTAAAAAAAAAATTTCCGAAACATATTTGAATGTACTGAAAATCCTATATGCGGTATCTAATCCCCTAAATGCGCTGTAGAAATTGACGGATGTGCCACTCTGTTTCCTGGATGCACCGCAGAAATTCCCTGATGCGCCGAAACAGTCTTTAAATGCGCCAAAGTACCTACAAAAAGAAAAAAAATTGGATCTTCCAAATGCGTTTTCAGATGTCAGAGAACTTGCAAGCAAACCTGCAAGAAAGAAGTCTAAAATAGGGGCATAGGCCCCACGGTGGGCGCCATTTAATGTGTGTATGAAAAATATGAGTGTAAATGAATGGAAAAAAATATTCAAACACACCAATAGGACATTATAACAAAACATAATATAAAAGGAAAGAGACACAAACTCAGTATCCTGCTTCCATTGTCATCCTATCATCCTCTGTCTTTAGTGTTTTTGTCGATTCCAGCTTTGTGTTATCAGATTGTAGGCTAGGCTCAACAAACTATCTTCCTAAAGAATGAGATTTTGAGAAATGTTGGTTGCTCACTTCAGCAGCATAACGATATAGTGAAGATTCGAAAAAGGAGAATGATGGATGAAAGATGGAAGATTCCAAAATGATTTTGACAGAGTGAGGATACTTAAGAATCAACCCCCTAAATGAATTGTGAGAGGTTGTATTTATAAAGTTTTCAAAAACTTCTGATTGGCTGATATGATCAATGGCTGTGATAATTCTTGACAGATCAAACGGCTGAAGATAGATGAAATTGAAGAGAAAATAGAAGAAACCTAAAAACAAGATTTTTCTATTTTTTATGGAAGATGAAAAGATAAGAAGATAAGAAATCATCTTTCTTTAAAAGAATAAAAGAAAGATTTAAAAGCTGATAAATAATTAATTAAAAAAATCAATTATTTATTTGTGGAGGATATTCAACTTTTCTTAATTAAATAAAATATTTAATTAAGCTTTTAAAAGCAGAAGAAAGTTGGTGATAAGAAAAGAGCTTTAATCAGGTTTTATTGAAAAAAGCAAAAGATCTCATAATTAAATAAAATATTTAATTATGATATGAGAAGATTCCACAATCAGGTAAAATACCTAATTCTGATTTAGAAAGAAAGCATAAGATATTTTTAATTAAATAAGATTTATTTAATTAAATCACTGATTTAGAAAGAAAGCATAAGATATTTTTAATTAAATAAGATTTATTTAATTAAATCACTTTTATGAAATTAATTAAATGAAACATTTAATTAATTAGAAGAAGAAAATTAAATAGAAGAAAATGAGGTATTTAAATTTAATTAAATCAAAGATTTAATTTAAATTCAAACAATGATAATTAATTTAAATAAATAAAATGCATTTATTTAATTAATTAAGTGGACTTATGGAAATAATTAAATAAAATAAATTTATTTAATTATGAAAGAAGAATAAGATGAATGAACAATATAATTAAATTAATTAAATTTAATCATATGTAGAGGATTTTTAGATAAATTAATTAAATAATAAATATTTAATTAATTGCCAGGATTATAGACATGACCATTTTTATGCGTATACAAATTCTATCATTAAGGTTTGGTCCATTATATGGAAGAAGGGTTGAATTTCTATTAAGTTGAAATAGGATAATACATAGGGTTAACCTTAGACTAGAAAGGTTGTCAGATGGAACAAAAAATAAAAAGGATCAAGGAAAAACTTTATTGATACAAGGTTTGAATTAGGAAGAAATTTTATACTTAAGTAAAATGGATGAGTCAATGATGAATTATCTCAGCTTCTGAGTTGTCCAATGGTGTAAATACCAAAGGAAAGGATGGGACCCATGGTGTAGTGTACAATACACCAACATTCCTTATCTATTTGGGTTACACTAAGGAAAAATTCATGAGCCAATGAGAAGGTGTTTTCCAGTCACTATGACATATGTGTCATGTGGTATACAATTGCTATTATACTTGAGATGTACATATGAGGTATTATGATTACAATGTATAAGCTCTTTGCGAGTGAAATTATGCATGAAGCACAATGGTTTTCCCTATGCGTTAGTAAGAGTCACTCAATGCAAGGTCTAGGATGGATGAGATCGCAAGGAGTGCTATTTTTGATAAGTTAAGATGCATTTACAGGGTGTAGTACCCTTTACACAATGAGCCCCAGGGTCCAAAAAGAGACGAAGTCCATAGTTACATCAAAAGACCTATAACAATAGAAAATAAAAGAAACAGGAACAATAGAACGATAACATAAAAGAACCAATAACCCAAAATATAGACTCAGACATTACATAGTAATCCCATCCCACTTCTTAGAGAGAAGATTTAATACACCATCACCCACCCAATCAGGTCCCTCCCCCACTTTTCCCTTCTCCACCTCTTCCTTGAGAACCTCCGAGAGAGTGGTAGTAGACCTATGAATGATCTTAATGGTGAATCGTGTGAGTCGAGTGAACTTATGTTCCATTTTTTCCACCCGCACTTACAACTTGTTGAAAACCTCCATCATGTCATATGTCCTCTTAATAATCTCTTTCTCACTAGCCATCGGGTCTAAAGAATGGGTGGTGGAGTTTACATTGATCATCTTATTCATATTCAAGAAGTGGTTGGTTCATTCAACAAATTCCTCCATTTCCTTGAGAGTGTCCTTAATGCATTCCTCTTTACCACTAGTCTGCCCCTCTTTGCCACTAGTCTCCTCCAAGCTGTTGGTTATCTCATCCACTAGCACCTCCATCTTATTTTTAGCCAGCCTCTGGAACCTCCTGATGTTTGTTTTCTCCATCCCCACATCCATAGTAGCCACCACACTGGTATACCCTTTAGAATCCTAGTCTTCAATGCTCTTTCCCTAACTGTTTGAAGTCAACATCTCCACCTAGCATGAAGTCTCCTTCTTACCTTTAATCTTTTCTAACAGTTTGTTGTTCTTCTTGTTAGGGACATTTTTAACTAACAAAACCTAGCAACTACCTCAAATTAGGCATTTTCCACTCCACTTTTCTTCTTTTTTGTAGGGGGTTTTGATCTAGGAGCATTTTTGGGTTGGCTATTTACAAGGAGCATTTCCTCTCGATACTTATAGAAGCAGTAGGGGAGGGTTTATTAGGGGAGTGGTCAGGTAGTTCTAGCTCATCAACACAAACAATAAAAATGGCTTTGGGAGGACAAAGGGCCAAATGGAAATGGTAGAGTTGAATAATTAGGCCCTAGTGTAAAGGAAACGAAGGTGGTTTATTTGGGTTTTGGGCAGCAACTTCAAGGGTTCCTTTTACTGAGATTTCCAAGGAATTTAGCAAGAAAAAAGAAAAAATTAAGAGAATTTTGTGCCTAAGGTGATTGAGTAACAACAAATGATAAAAGTAAAAGACCTTAAATCTTCACTCAAGAGTAACATACTTCATGAGAGCAAGACAAACTTGATCCCATGGTTTAGGAAGTGTCTCCCTTTCAAAACCCACTTTCTTCTTGAATGGCTTCTCATCCTCTTTGAAGAAGGCATTAAGGCTCTCTAAGTTTTGGACTTTTTTATGCTTCTTAAGTTTATTACTAGTGCAGGAAAGACCCATTTCCTTGCCAATAACATCTTCATTAAAACTTCAATTGAAATTCTTCCCACTGTAACTCTCCTATCATTCAAGGAGGCAACAAATTGAGTCAACAACTTCTCTTTGTGACCCACTAGACACTCCATGAGAGGTGCTAAACCACCTTGAATGCATACATTCTATACAATAGGGTTCCTACAAAATTCATTATAGGAGTCACACACTCAATCCTAACTCTATTGCCTCCCATATTTTCACATTAAATCCAAAAGCTTCCCCGAACTAATAGGGTTTGCAAATTCTTGAAATGGAAACCAATGAACTAACCCACCCCAATATCATCATTCCCAAACAAAGGAAGATCATGCATAATTAAGGCATCCAACAAATAACACAAGCTAGTGGTCATTTCCAAGAAATTGATTGCTGTGGGGCCATAATAAGGAATTCTTAAGTACAACATACTTAATCAAAAAGCCATGATAAAATTGATCATGATATTAAAAATTGAATGTCTAGAGCTAACTTTGGTCCAACACATACTCTATGGAAAAATGGTTGTGGGGTCATAATTAAATTTCCTTAAGTACAACACATCAAATCTTAGAGCTATGATAAATGTTAGCGGATAATAAATAGCTAGCAAATTGAAGATAAACATTTTAAATTACATGTTTCTTAAAATGTGAAAAATGTTACGATACATTTGATAAGACTGTTCGAATGGGTTTTGGAGGACCCTACCATACATCATCATAAATTGAAAACCCCAACTAACTCCTTATGAAAATCTCTCTACATACTCATGATTGTTCCACATCATCCAATTCCCAAAGGTATAGTGCCACATGTACCCACCCAAAATAGCATAGTTGGCCCCCTTCATTAATAGTTACATTTTTCTGTCCAACAAGAATAAATCTTGTATATTCATTGGGAGAGTCTCAAGTCTTCTCCAACATTTGGATAGACTTCACAAGGAGGCAAGTTTGGCTAGAGCATTTTCCACTTGGTTTCCCTCATGAAATATGTGAGACCAATTCTTCCTTTCGAATTTAGAAATAAAAAAATTTATGTCTTAAAGGATATCTTTAATACTCCATCCAAGATTATGACACTGGTTAATATAGTCAATCACCATCTTGGATTCACCTTCTATATGCATATTTTTTATACCTAGAGTGACAACAATCTTGACACCCTTGAGCAACGTGTGTGCCTTCGGTACCATAGAAGTATGTATACCAATACCACTAGCATACCCAACTAAAAAGTTTCCCTTGTAGTCCCTAATAATTCCACCAATACTAGCCATACTTGGGTTCCCCTTTGCTATCGTGTCAAAATTAAGCTTGTACCAACCAGTATCTAGGGGTTTCCAAACCATAATATGTTGAGCTAGAGATTTATATTTATCAAAGGAGTTGATCTCTAATTTTCTATTCCATGACTTTTCCATCTTGATCTCCCACTTCATGGGGGCTTTTCTAGGGCTTTCCAAGAGTAAATGGAGACACTCTCAGAAATGAGTCTAAAACCAATGCCAAAGAACTACTTGGGACTTTTCTCTATATCTTTGAAGATTTGATTGTTCCTCTCTTTCCATAAACACCAACAAATAATGGGAGGGGTTTCATGCCAAATATCAATAGGGAGAGGATGTTGAAAGGGGCCAGACTATCCCTCAATAATTTTTTTAAGTCCACATTCATGGTCCAATGGATCCCCAATTTTCCAAAATCCAAATCCCAAACTTTATCAGTAAACACATAGTGTAGTAATAGGTGGTCAATCGACTCCTCATTTTTCTTGCATAACATGCATCTATTCAAGAACTAGAATCCCCTTTTCCATAAGTTATCTTGAGTTAGAACCTTATTGTGGAATTCCATCCACCAAAATAAATTTATTTTTGGCATCAATTTTCTATTCCAAATATGTTTCCAAATTCTACTCTAATCTCCCAAGTTCGACAACAAAAACATAAGTTAGCCTAACAAAGAGGTTTCCCTTTCATTCCTTAACCCAAAAGAATTCATCCTCCATGTTTGATATGGGTATTCTAGATAGGGAAAGGATGTCCTATAAATTCCTAGCCAGTGCAGTCTCAAGCTCAAAGAGAGGGGGAAACATAATTCCAAGACTTTCCACTTCTTAGAACCTTGAGGACCATACATGTAGTCACATAATTTTTTGCTAAAGAATTGTCATGTAGGCTCCATCAAATTCTTGAAGTTAGATAGGGATAGGGGAAAAATCAAGTAGCCAAGGGTCTTACCAAAAGCTAATATTGCTACTATTCCCAAGCTTCCATCTTAGCCTAGAGTGTAACAAACTTTTCATTCTCCATATATTGTTCCAAGCCAAGAGCCACTAGGGTTCTCCTACAAGAGACACCTGATTAGGAGGTAGTTATTTAGATACTTAGCATTCATAATCATGCACTAGTCCTTTATGTTCCTTAACTTATCCTAACCAACCTTATCAAGAAAATCTTTGTTGGTCAGTTAAACTTTCCTTATACCAAGTCCTCCACTAGATTTAGGAAGGCACACCTTGTCCCAACTAATCAGAGCCAAATTATTTTTTTCCTCTGCGCTAGACTAGAGGAAGTTCCTTTGGATTTTTTCAAATTTCTCCACTATGTATCTAAGGATTTTGAAAATAGAGAGGAAATAAATTGGAATCCCTTAAGGGAAACAATAAGGAGTTGTAGCTTACCAACATGACTGAGGATTGATCCTTTCCACCCAACTAGTTTCCTTTTAATCCTCTCAAAATAGTATTCCAAAAGGTGGGGGAAACTTCCTTGATAGTAAGAGGGATCCCTAAGTACATCAAAGGTATGGAGGCACCAACATTACCTTAAACAACATTCACCATATCCTACAAAATAGGAGTGTTTTTAAAGAGATAAATCATACTCTTGTTGTAGTTTATGCACTGGCTAGAGCAAGCTACATAATTTTTAAGGAAATTTTTTCATTTCCTTGTTTCCACAACTTAAGCCTTCCCAAACAAGATTGTATCATCCATGAATTGTTGTATGATAGTAGGTTCTAGAGTAGTGGCAGGTTTGAAACCTTTGAGAGAACCCTCTGACAAAATTCTGGAAACATTCCTACTTAGCACATCCACAACCATTATGAACAAGTAGGGGGATAGAGAATCCCCCTATCTTAATCCCCTCCAAGAATTAAAGAAACCATGAGGCACCCCATTGAAAAAAAAAAATATTTCACAGTAGTAACACACTCTATAATGAGATTAAGCACCCTCTGATTGAATCCCATCTTAGCCAAAACTTTGGGGAGAAATCTCCAAAGGACATTTTCATAGGCTTTTGAAATGTCAAGCTTAAAATCCAGTGTCTAATGCCTCATGGAGGGTGATTGGAATACCTCTTTCTTTGACTTTATCTATACATTGTTTAAGTGCTTTAAATCATTAGGGATGATGATTGACAAGGGGAGAAGTATGTTACATCTTGTTTCATAGTTACCAAGTTACTTTTACCATTATGAGTGAAAATGTTGACAAATGTAAATTGTGACTTCAATATGTTTGAAATATGTGAATATACAATAATATGTTATTTATTTCAAAAGAATGAATATGTTTTGAATAAGTGGAATTATATGTATTGCAATATGAAAATTATAATGATTTTTTGATACAAATGTGTGATGATGCAAATGGATTTAATATGAACATCTGAATACCTTGGTGTTGTACTAAGTTGGTTGCAGAGACATATTCAATCCTATGGAAGGGAGGGGAAGTATTATGCAGGAGAAGTGATTGTTCAAGTAACCCTCAATGAAACCTAGCTAAGCTTACACACACTCACACCGTAGATGGTCTAGTTGAGTCGAGACAGTTGGTACCAAGTAAGTAACCTTTAAGGATAGGTTGGAAATTCTTGAGAAAAATCCTTTCACTTCATTGATTGTGTGATCAAGTTATCATTATTGAATCTTTGAGTCTTTGAGCTTTGTGAATAGTTTTCTTTACGTTGATTCATATTTACATTAAAAGTATACATGTAGATATTTATATATTATATAACAACTTGCTCATGAGAGCATAATTGTGTTTATGCATGTATATGAGTAGAAATACTTGTGACCATACTTGCATGAGGAATCGATTATATATATGTATATATTCAGTTAATGTTTATGCCTATCAACAAAGATGAATATATATGTGTGTTTAATATTATTAAATTATATAAGATAATGTTATAGTTATATACATGTATTGAGCATATTATATATACATATATATATTTAAATATGTATGTATGGGATATCAATATATATTTATATATATATATATATATATTAAAATATGTATGCATGGGATATGAACATATATATATATTAAATATATAAATATATAATGATTAGAATGTTTTTTGATAAATCTAAAGCACACTTATAAGGCGTTGAAGTTAGTAATTGTGTCGTAGAAAATTGGACCCTATTGAGAAAAGAGACAATTTCATGCATAATTGGACCTACTTTTGAGTCCCTTCACATCATTTACCCTTCAAAAAGACATTTATAGGCCCCTTAGACCCATTAATTTTGACCTAGAGGCCCGTTTTACTTGAGAAATCACATAAAACCTGACAAACAACATTTAATTATCTCATACCCTGGAAACCCACCTTCAAAAAGCAGTAATGGGACCCATTTGCCACCTTGGGTGAATGAGTCCCCTCTAGTGGGACCCAATCACCAAGGGTGGCGAGTGAGTCCCCTTTGAGGGAAAATTCAATTTTGAGTGGGAATTGGATTAATTTAACTTAAATTTCTGGTGAACGTCGGCCTCTTAGGTCTAAATAACAGGAAAATAAGGTGTTTTTTCCTATAAATACTCATCTAAGGTCATTTCACACATCTTTTTGTCATTTTTCAAGAGGAATTTCTAAGTCAATTCTTCTACAACAAGTCTCATTAGAAAAAGTTGAAGTTTTAGGGAAGCAAACTAGGGTTTTTGCAGGTCTTGAAGCTCACTCTTTTTGTTAAGATTCAACATTCCAAAGGGTTGATGATGAATTCCTATGGTGAATCATGAAGAAATCTAGGGTGAGGAAGTGCAACTAGAAACCAAGTCACACCTAAGGACTTGGTTTCATATTGATTCCATCTTACATTTTCACTTTATCTTCAGATTAAGGTTTGCATTTTGTTTGTTTGTCATTTTCATGTCATTTCACTTCCATTTCTTATATGTTGTAAGGTTTCTAGGGTTGAGATCTTGCATCATATGAATCATATTGCATTTCTTATTCTAGAGCAATAAAATAGGACCTTTGTCATATTTCGGATCTTCCTATTTTTAACACTTCTAAGGCTAGGGTTTATGCAAATTTTTCTCAATTCAAGGTTTAATTACCCAACTAGGGGTTTGACCAAGGAAAATCCCCCATTAGACAAACAATTTTAAGCTATTTTACAAGAATTTTCTGAGATCCCGAGTCGAGTTTCTGTCAGAAATTGATGTGCAGGTGTCAAGGTGCAGAATAGAACTTTGAAGTTCCAAAAATTTGAAAGTGGATTGATTTGCCATGCATGGCAAATGAGTCCCTCATGAAGTGCATATTTGAGTCAGATGTAGATCTAGGTTCCTAGTTGATAGAAAATAACGTCTATGCAGAAAAGTCTTGACCTGGGACTAATTCACCCAGGGTGGCAAACGAGTCCTAACCAGCTCAAATTCAAATTTCATCAATTTTCTAGATTGTTTTCTAGTCTTCCTTAGTTTCCTAGGTGCACATATTCCAAAAATTGCATTATGTTTAGTTTAATTTGCATTTTTGTTCATTCTTTGAAGATTTTTACAAACAACACTATGTTTTCAAACATAGCATAGATCTTAGTTTTTCTTTCATAATTTGTCATATAGATCACTTGCATTTAGTTCAATTCATATAGCCTAGATAACATCACATATAACATAATTTGAATGAACTCTTAGCATTTTTGGCTTAAACTCTCTCCTTTTAGGTGAAATACCCTAGAAGAGTTAGAGAAGTCCTAAGAACCAAAAATATATGGTTCATTTTGGTGAATTTGCATTTTGGATATATTGGCATTTTGATTCCAATTACATATTGCATATTAGACTTCATTTGTAACAACATTCTATTAGGGTATTGTTGTGTTTTTTCATTTTTTAAAGCATTGCATTAGTGAAAGAATTATTTGGATCTCATTATTACATTGTATTTCATTCAATCATTTCAACACTCTGCATTAGCATTCTATGTCCACATTGTATAGACTTGAAAATCTCCAGAAAAGATAAATTTTTTTTAAAAAAATTCATCTCCTGGGACTCATTTGCCACCTAGGGAGAATCAATCCCACTGCAGTTTATGCATTAACATTTTCATATCTTACTTTCTAGCATTACATCTTTCTATTTTCTATAATTACATATCTTCTACAGTTCAGTTGTTTCCGTTTTCATTAGCATAAATTTCACTTCTTTTCATGGAATACATGGATAGTTTTAGATCTTTGAAAATTTCCTTTTTTGTTTTCATTCCTAGTTCTTTTAGATCAGATTCATCAATACATAAAGAGACATAAAATGAAAATAAAGTTACCATCCCTTCAAACACATGATTCAAATTAGAAACAACATCTCATCTAAGCCTCTTAGTAGTGATGATGTTGACAAATTAGATGAAGTTCTTCAATACTTCCTCTCACTCACTTCATCCTCTAATTCTTGCAATGAGAAACCTAAACCCCTTAATAATAAAGTTCCTCTAAAACCTTTTTCTTGTGATGACTTTGATTTGTTAGATGAATCCCTCCAAGACTTCATCTCACATAAGCCATCCACTAAGGTTTGTAGTGGCCAACTCATGATACCAAACTTTAACACCTCTAGTGCTTCTCTTGAACATCTTAAAATAGTTGACAATAATTTTCCCCTCACACCTTTTAGTTGTGATGATTTTCATTTGATAGATGAGTCTCTTCAGGATTTCATCTCACCCAACTCATCCACTTTGGTTTGTTGTGATACCTCTTAAACCAAGGATGTTAATGTAATCCAACCTCAACTTATCCTTTACCCACCCTCACATAAACTTCACCCCTCTAACAGACCCCGGTACACCCTCTACCCACCTAAAACCAATGTATCACAACAATATAGTAACGATATTGTTGCTCATACATATAACACCCTAAACAACCTACGACCACCACAACCAACCCCACCCTCTTTACGCTTACCCAATATTCCTAGTGCTCCTCCCTATAGCCTACACACAAAGGAGTATGATCTTGTTGAATAATTAAAGAATACTCCTGCCAAAATTTCCGTTTGGGATTTTCTTCAAAACTCACCAAATTATCACAAAAATTTTCAAATAGCCTTAAAAAAATCACAATTCCTCCTAGTACCACCTTGAATGATGTGCCAGCTCTCATCCAAAAACTGAATCTTGACATTACTTTCCATCAACATGAGCTCTCTCCTTTGGATTTGTGTAAGCAACATGACAACTTTATGATAATTGCTCGATTCAATTGCGTAGGTATCAAACGCACTCTCATAGATAATGGTTCTACCCTTAATGTGTGTAGTGTGAATCTTCTTGATCGATTAGATGTTGATAGGTCACAAATAATACCTGATCCCATCTCCATTTGAGGATTTGAAAATACAACAAAGAAACCACTTGGGATAATTACTTTGCCTATTACGATTGGGGTGGCTACTTTCTAAAATCCTATCCATGTCATTCATTATGATCTTTCATATAATCTTCTTTTAGGTTGAACATGGATTCATGAGATGAATGCAGTGCCTTCAAGCCTTCATAATATCATGAAATATGTCCATAAAAATCATATCTATCAAGTTGAAATTGACCCCAAGCCTGAAAGTTGCTTGCACCTTGAAAAAGTGGTTACAAGTCCTTTGAAAACATTAATTCCAGCATCCAATATAGAACCTCTTCAAATTGAGCAAAACGATAAGGAATCAATATCTAAATTCTTTGGTGACAATTGGGGATCTTTAGAATTCACAACCTCATTTATGGGTGAATACATACTCACACAAAAGAAAGACGAGAAACAAGAACAACCAACAATAATGTCCACTAAAAATTATGAAAAATCTTCTCAAACATCTATCTCCTATAATTTGGATGACAATACAACATACACAACAAATTTTGATGAGATAGATTATCAATCCCCGCCTACTCTACATGAAATGGAAAGACATTATGGAAAAGGATATAAATTTGTAAAAAAATTAGGCTATACTAGAAAAGGGTGTGGAAAACATGAGAAAGGTATTTGTGTCCCTATTGAACCTAATAAGAAAGAAACACAAATCCAATTAATGCTACAACATGTCAACCACAACACAAGCTCACAATCGAACATCTTAATTTGCTCAATATAACATTACCACCTTCATGCAAGTATGTTGATAGTGATGAGGCTTTGAAACAAATGTTAGGTGTTTATGATAACACATCCTCACTTACTTACATGAACAACATTCCTCATGCCATGGCCATTACCGAGCAAGAAGCAAGTGATATCACTGAAGAGCTCTTTGAGTCTGAACATCCTAAATCCAATGCACTCCCTTTAGGAGATACAATTGATGTTCCAATTTACATTAATGATAAAGATAAAGTTATTAAGATTGGGAAGTTCCTTGATGATGAAGAAAAAGAAGAAAATACCGCTTTACTTCATGATTTTCCTAAAAAATTTGCTTGGAAATATTCTGATATGCTAGGAATTGACCCAAAAATTATGATGCATAACATTGTCCTTGCTGAAAATGCTAAACCTATTTGTTAAAAGATTAGAAAATGCATCCTAATATAGCCTTGCATGTTAAAGAGGAGCTCAAAAGACTCTGTGATGTAGGATTTATTAGACATATTCATTATTCTCCTTGGATCTCAAACATTGTCGTAGTTGCAAAATCTGATAATCGTATTAGGATATGCACACATTTAGAGACTTGAATAAAGCCTCTTTAAAAGATGATTTTTTGCTTCCTAACATAGACATGATCATGGATTCAATAGCTAGACATGCTTTGTTGTCATTCATGGATGGATTTTTTGGTTATAATCAAATCCTTATTAACCCTCAAGTTCAATACACAAAGGCATTTACAACTGTTTGGGGAACATTTTGTTGGGTTGTGATGCCCTTGGGTCTAAAGAATGCCAGTGCAACTTATCAACATGCTATGAAATTAATATTACATGATTACATTCACAAAATTTTGGAAGATTATATTGACAATATCCTAGCTAAATCGTTAACACAACAAGATAATTTAAATTTACTTTACAAAGTCTTTGAACGAATATGCAAATACAATATGCAATTGAATCCAAAAAAGTGTGTCTTTGGCATAGATAGTGGAAAACTTTTGGGGTTTGTCATATCTCATAGAGGCATTGAGGTGGACACAAATAAAATTGATGCAATCATTAACATGCCACCTCCTAGGAATATTTCTCATTTGTGCACATTACAAGGTCGAATTCAAGCTATCCGTCCTTTCATTGCATCCTTAGTTGATCACACATTACCTTTCATGCAAATCCTAAAAAAGGATATCCCTTTTGATTGGAATGAGGATTGTAAATAGGCTTTTGAGAGTCTAAAGGAATACCTAGCCACTCCACCTATTTTACAACATGTTGTGCCCCATAAACCGTTCATCTTGTACATCGCTATATCAACCCATGCTCTTGCAAAATTGTTGGATCAACACGACAATCATGGTAAAGAACACCCTATTCATTACATTAGTTGAACCTTAATTGATTATGAAACATGATATTCACCAATTTAAAAACAATTTTTGGCTCTTGTATTTGCTACTAGTAAGTTGCGACATTATTTGCTCAATGCTGAAATACAAGTCATCACAAAATTTGATCCTCTTAAATATATTTTCAACAAAACAGATCTCTGTAGACATCTAGCTAAGTGGGTGATGTTGTTAACTGAGTTTAACCTTAAATATTTTTCACAAAAATAAATCAAAGGCCAAGCCTTAATTGATCACTTAGCTGACGCTCCTTCTCCTTTTGCTTTACCTACTCAGGATTCTTTTCCTGATGATCATGTCTTAATTGCTGACATTAAACCATGGGAGTTTTTTTTTTATGGATCTAAGTGTAGAACAAGTTTTGGTGCTGGAGTGATACTAATTCCACCTAACGAAAAACCTATTCCCTTATCCTATCAATTAAATTTACTATACAGGTTTGCAAGTTGCTTTATCACTAAACGTTAAAGATATCAAGATCTTTGGTGATTCGCAATTGGTCATCAAACAAATAAATGGTACATATCAAACTAAACATGAAAATTTATCAAAATACAAGGATCTTATAATGAGACTATTAGAAATATTTGAATCATTCACAATTGATAGCATCCCATGAAAAGACAATCAACATGCGGATGCAATGGCGAGTGCAACTTCTCTCATATCCCCACACGATCCTTCCATAGACTTCACCTTTGTTATCCATCCCATCATGAAACCTTCGATCAATACTCTGTTAGAAGACATTTTGGTGATAACTCAAGATACCTTGTATGAATGGTATGATACAATATACAACTATTTGAAAGATGGTACCATTCCCGAACCTACCACAAGGAATACTCAAAAATGTTTACGTAAAGTCGCGACTAAATATGTAATCCTTGCAAATGCATTGTATAGAAGATATTTTAATGGTCTCCTACTATGATGCCTTAAAGAGTCTAAAATCCCTTTAGCGCTCGAATAGGTTCATGCTGGTGCATGTGGAGGTCATTTTGGAGGTTGTTCGTTAGTGTAAAAACTTATTCGTATGGATTATTATTGGAGACACATGGAGAAGGATTGCTTCACCTACGTTAAACAATGTCACAAATGCCAAGAACATAGCAATTTGATCCATGCTCCTATTTTTGAACTCCGTGCCAATGTTCACATTTGGTTGTTTTCAGTATGGGGGTTGGATCTTATTGGAAAAATTTCACTGCCTTCTTCTGCTAGACATATGTTTATCATAACTATAATAGACTATTTCTTGAAATGGGTGGAAGCTATTCCCCTCTGTTCTACAACTGTTGAAGAAATTTTTCATTTCATCTTGGACCACATAATTTCTCACTTTGGACCCCCTTCTGCAATCATTTAAGACAATGGAACTCCATTTAAGAATAAATTTTTTTAGAAATTTCTTGAAACATTCAACATCACTTTTCTACATCATATTATCTGCAATCCAATGGACAAGCTGAAAATACTAATAAGCTTCTTTAACAAATCCTCAAGAAAACTGTCACCATGCATCCTAAAGACTGGCATATGCAACTATCTTATGTGCTTTGGACTTATAGAACTAATTTTCAATCATCCATAGGAAATACCCCTTATAACCTTGTTTATGGCACTGATGCGATTATGACCTTGGAGTTAGAAATTCCTACTTTGTGAGTTGCTCTCCAAGATATTATTGACGATGACACTTATAAATATCAATGATTACATCAACTTGAGATGGTCGACGAACAACACATTAACACTCTCGAACATCTCCGAGCTCACATCAAACAGTTACAATATGAACACAACATTCACATCATCCCTTGGTCATTTTGTAGGGGAGATTTTGTTCTTATTGAAAATAAATGAAATACTAGTGCTGATAATGAAGATAAAAATAATTTCAACCCTATTTGGTTGGGACCTTACATAGTTGATACCAATTATGGGTTCGGTGCTTATCTCTTAATGTAGCTTGATGAGACATCCCTTAAAGAACCTATTAATGTCATGCATTTGCGTCGGTATTATCTCTAACTCCCCTTGAATAGTATGATTGATACATTAGTGTAGTTTAAATTTATTTGATGTTATTCTAAATAATTTTCACATTGCTTCGTTCTTGACAGCTAATTTTTTGTTTGTCTTGAACACTAGTTTAATTATTTAAGTTAATTTTATAATTGCTTTAGGCTTCATACTATTCACATTTTGTTGTGTTAAGTTTGATCCTTATCAGTGTATTTAATATAACATATTCTTTTTTAATAATTTTGTATCTACATTAAAACTAAAATATGTTTTACACTATCAGTCCTGTTAAATCATGTTGACATTAGCTAAATACTTTTTCCTTAAGTCATTTAATTAATCACATTGCATTTAAACATCCACACAAAGAGATACATTATAAAAACACCAAGTGCACATGTCTATGTATATATCAAAGTTTTATATACATCTCAACATCATATACAAAGTCATAGTGGTCAGTGAGAGCTAGACCCCTCAGGATTTGGTGCTCATGATCTGGTCCTCAGACGTCGTGAGATAGTTGTGTGTGATTGTGATCATGAACTATCGAGTCTAAGCACATACTCCACATCCTGTGTGTGGTTGAAATTATGTGTATCAAATGTAGATTAAAAACAAATCAAACAGACCAATAAGACATTATATCAAAACATAAAATCAAATAAAAGGAGTGCAAACTCAGTCTTCTATCCTTGATGTTGTCCTATCATCCTCTATCTCCAGTATTTTGTTGATTCCAACTTGCTCTCAGATCATGTGCTAGGCTCAACAAATGGTATTCCTAGAGAACGAGATTTGAAGATGAATGCATGCTATGCTAAGATATGATTAGCATGCTTAAACTACACATGATTGCTAGAATGTAAGATTATGAAAGTATGAATACTAAAGCTGATAGTAATAATGCTAAAATGTTAATCGCCTATCTCTAATGCATGTGTATGTGTGTGTGTAACCAATGCTTGGATTCACAGAGGTATTTATAGAGTTTTTTAAAGATTCTGATTGGCTGATGTGATCAATGGTTGAAATCAAGCTTGTTAAGATGAATAGTGAGGCATCTTGGAAGTCGAGAAAAAGATGGAAGGTTGAGAGAATAATGGAAGATGTTTCCTTCCCACAAAACCTTTCACTCAAAAATAGAGGCAACTTGCCATTTGTCATCTTTAGTTATAATTTTTTTTGTAGTTGAAGATAAATCCCATAATTAAATAAATAAGGGTATGTGTAGGATCATCATGGAAAAAACATGCCCTTAAGTTGGAAAAAAATAAAAAAAATAAGAGTTAGGCAACTTGATGTAAAAACTTGAATAAGTTATCTATATTATTCCAAAAATATGTAAGAATAGAATCTATAGAAAATTGAATTTAGTTTCTAAACTACTATGTTTGTTTAAAAAAAAATGATTTGGTGAAAATTTGAAATTTCAATGCAGAGTACTTAAATTTTAGGGAAAAATAAGTAGGTGTCTGTCTGACCACCCTAAACACAATAAAAAGATAATTTTTTTTATAAAGACTTTATACATAAGTAGAGGACTCATGTCCCAATGTGATGCATTTTTTTTTGTAATTTTTTTCTAGGTAAATAATTAATTATGATTTTTTATCACAAATTTTAAAAAATAAAAAAACTCGTATGCCTGACCACCTTAACTTGGTCAAAAATTTATGAAATTCAAATTTTTTATTTATTTTTTATCCTATATTATGTGAAGCATAGAATGTGATGCATGTTTGGGATTCAAAAAATGTGATACCATTTGAAATCTATATATGTTTTTCAATCATCCTATCAATTAGGACTTTAGTCATAATTCGAATAGAAAATAAATAATAATTACTTATTAAATTCAAAGACAATTTATATTGGTGGAAAGTTGAGAATCTCCTTTAAAAACCTTTTTCGTTTCATCAATTTTGGGTAAAAAAAAGTTGTCAGCCACATACCCATCATATTGCCACTTTTTGGCTAATCATGATCCTGCACATACCCATAAATTTATTTAATGACATGTGACAATGGATTTAGAAGTTTCCATAATATTTAATTATGTCTAAGAGATGAAAATGGAAGGTAATTAAATATTTAAAATATTTAATTATGCATGAAATGAGAAAAAAGTGTTAAATTAAATATTTATAATATTTAATTTAATTGTGAGATGAAGAAGGTGTTTGGAGGAATATTCCATTATTTGAATTCAAATATTCAAATTATGAACAACATGATAATTAATATAAATAAATTATAAAATTTATTTAATTTAATTAAGAGGAAGATGGAAGATGGTAATAATTAAATAAACTTATTTATTTAATTAAGGTAGAAGAATTATAAAAGTGAACGATATAAATAAATAATTAAATTTATTTATATGTAGATGACTTTAGAAGATTAATTAAATAATTCATATTTAATTAATTAACAAGCTTGATTAACTAACTATTTTTAGATGTATACATTTTTCCCCTCTTTGAAGTGATGTGTGAAACACATTGCTTCAAAGAAAATATTCATGCCTTTGCTGTGTTTGATTTTTCCCTTGGTCAGAAAATTTTTAATTTATATGCCCCTAATTAAAAAAAAGCGTGTTGATATGCCTTTTGATTTGAATTTGATATGTTTCTGATTTAGAAATGCAGCTGATATTGACGATGCCCCCTCAAGAGGTAAATCACTAATGATGAGTCAAGTGTTGAGTTGATGAAATTTGGATGATGAGAGGGATGCAGTGATTTAGCTCCCAATAATTAATTAAAAGATGCCCCAGTTTGAAAAATAAGGTCAGAGTTTGAGAAAAAGAAGAAAAATAAAAATAAAATGCCACAAAAACCCACCTTGTTTGACCTTTAAAAGGTAAAAGGAGTAAAAAGGGCAAGTCATTTTCACCTTTTGACTTTAGTGATTTTGTGCTCTGATGCTGACTTGGCGAGATGGATATTTTGTACCACCGACATAGATTCAAGTGGGCCCGCCGATACCAGAGACCAGCCACATATGGACCACCAGTGAATTGATTCAACCCTCTTTCTCTTGAAAAATTATGATTTTAATTGAATTTTGATGCAATTTAGCATGGATTTAGGGTTGAGCATCCCGTTTTAGTGCATAGAGTAGGATTTTTAGTTCTTTCAAAGTTTCTTTTAGTGCATCTAGGGTGTAGAATAGCACTTTGAGGAAATAGGTAGTTTAGCGCATTTGATAGGCAGAATAGCACATATAGGGTTGCAACGCATCTGGTGGATGAAATGGTGCATACGCTTAGGGGTTTAGTGCATCGAGGGAAGTAGCGCATAGAGGAAATGAATTAGCGCTTTGAGGACACATAATGGTGCATAGGGGGTTTTAGCACATCAAGGGGAAACTTCAGTGCATTTGGGGTTTGAGCACATCGAGGCCACAGATTAGCGCATTCAGGAAATTTAGGCAGAATGCACTATTTGATGAAAATGACGATGTATGTTGCTTCTTTAGTCAATAGATAGATAAATTAGCTTGTCATCATGTTGATATGGATAGAAATGATAGAAAATATGATGAGAAATTGATAAATTTGCTTCCCAAAAATAAGAAAACAAAGAGTAGATAGCTAATAACTTTGTTTCCTTTGAATAAAAAAAGAGAGTATAATGATTGATGGATTGTTTGATAACTTTTCGTTTAGAAATCAAAGAGTAGATGCTTGATATGACTTTTGAATTTTTTGATTTCTAAGATAGAAAAAAAATAGTAACGATGTATTTGAAAACATATTTGCATTCGTGAATGAAGTACAAATATGAAGATGATTTGATTGTTGATAAATTTGCTCTCTTGAAAATAAAACAAATAGTAAATGATGATAGAGTAGATTGATTTGATATTCAGATAGATGGATTTAGCATCAAGATTTCATGATATGAGTCACTTTGATAAAGCACTTGATATGGTTCACTAATATGGTTCACTTGATATGGGTCACTTGATATGGTTCACTCATATGGGGCACTTGATATGGGTCACTTGATATGGGAAACTTGATATGGTTCACTTGATATGGGTCATTGATAGATAGATATGAGTTTGATTGATTTGTATGATGTGAAGTAGATAGATCACGTTGATATGAGTCATGATATGAGCCTGATTGATTGTCCTTGTGATGACCAAAAATAGGAGGTTTTCAAAAACCTCCAAATCAGAGAGCGCTTCCTAATAGGTTGGGATTAGATATGAGATCTAACCCCGAAAGATGTATAGTTGATAGTGGGATGTGGGTTGGGACCTTTATTGTCTATGCCACTGATTCAGGTCAACAAGGGACTGTTGACCACACTAGCAGAGAGGTTGCATTTGAAGCATAATACCTTTCATTTGCTGATGGGTAAGATGACCGTGACCCCTAAGGACGTATATAAGATTTTGGGGATTCTAGTGGTAGGTGCTCTTGTGGTTTATGACCACAAGGAACTAGGTGGTATAGATGCACTCATGAGGGTGTTTGGGGATGCTTAGATAACAGTGTACTAGGTGCCATGGGTAGATTTGAGGGGATATCCAACCTTACCTGCCATTTTAGGTGCATTCATTGGAGGCTTCCTTTTTTTGGACCTTTGGTCAAAGGGATTATTAGTTGGGTGGGGGAGGATCCCTTAGCTGATGATAGGTCAGGAATGGAGATATGTCTGGGGGAGCTGCATGTTAGCTCATTTATATCATGACCTACATCAAGTAGTATATAGAGGGTCGTCCAATTTGTCTTGTGGTGTTACCCTGCTTCAGATCTGGGCATGGGAACATATAGCTATTACAAGACCACTTTGTCCTAGAGCTAGGCCACCAGGCAAGCCATATGTGTATGCATATTCTAGTGCACTTTTCCAACCCAATTTAGGAAAGTTGAAGTACTGGCAACAAATTCTTGATGATATAGATTCATTTATATGGAGGCCATACACAGATTGTGTTGCATGGGAGATTGATCATCTGGAGATGCCATTTGTATGTATGCCCCGATATCCGATAGGTCTGACCCCATTCATTATAGAGAGATTTTTGGCATTACGAGTGCAAAGATAGTATGGTTATATGCAGGGGATGCCTCAGGGTGTTGCACACTATGGGCAGTGCAAGCATGATACTGGATGAGGGCCATGCATTTCATATCAGGTGGCATATACAAAGTATACAAGTTTACAGCCTAAGGCATGTGTTTATAGGCTAGATATTATTGATGCAAGGATGTTGGATGAGTACTCTGTTTATTGCCACACACATCCATTCCCTCATTTTACATGTCTAGATGAGTCAGCACCCATCTTGATAGCACATTAGCCAAGGGGTAGGAGACAGGAGGATGTGACAGGGGGAGAGAAGGTGGTGGGTGGAGGGGAAGACGAGGATAGTGGAGATGATGAGGAGAGTGGAGATGGGGAGAGCTTCAATGATGGTGGTGGGGATGACGGTAGAGATGGCGGAGGGGATGAGCAGAGGCTAGTGAGGAAAAGGATATATATCTTGGGTAGTGCTCAGATCATGCGGAGGTTGAGGTCTAGTACTGGATGGTGGATAGTGATCAGGGCCTCTTCTACAGTGCAGCAGACATAGATAGATAATCTGTAGACCTAGGTATAGACACTTCAGGGGTAGCAGGCATAGTTGCAGAGCTAGTTGGCTTAGGCTCAGATTTTGGTAGTGCAGTTATAGGCACAGGCACAGGCACCTCCTCTTGCCCCGGACCCACAGGTGGCCCAGTTGATAGTAGAGAGAGATTCCTTCAGACGGAGGGCAGTAGAGGCAGAGGGTGTTGCTCAGAGACTCATGGGCACTGTTGAGAGTGCATCTTTGCAAGAGGCCATTGTAGAGGGATTAGAGATTGCCAGGGAGGTTGAGCATTATCGGATTAGATATGAGGAGTTGCACCCTCCTAACCAAAGAGAGCCTTACCCTCAGTCCCATAGAAGATCTAGGAGTAGATCACGGACTATGATGCACAATAGAGGGGTCACAGGGCCTCAGTAGGATCCCGACGTATGGGGTAGTGGTTGGCCACCCTTCTCTAGACTAGCTCCATTAGGGGGCTCTAATATTCAGCCTTGATATGTGATGTTTATTGATGTACTTCACACATGCATATCATTTTTGGAGTGCATGTACATTTTTTTTATCATATCTCATGTATCTCTCTATACTTTTTAGTTTCATTGGACATTGGATAGTTGTATGTATTTTTGATGAGCGATGATATGCAGCGGCGATGAGTTTGGATGATGTGCATTTTTTATGTGATGATGATATGGATATGCATTTGTGATGCCTTTGATTGTTTAATGCCTAACTTGTGATGCAAGATGATTCATGATATCATGGCGATTTTTGATGCGTACTAATGATGTCATGGAGTTGGATGACTTGTGATGTGATTATGAAAATATGCAATGGGATATTTGATGTGTTTATGAAAAATGATGTGAAAAAGTAATGTATGCATGAAATGTTTGTTTTTAGATTTTTCAAATGCAATGAATAATGATGATGTGATGGAAAATAGATGTTCTGTTTATGAAAATGTATCATGAATGTGTAATATGTATATGAATTAGGAAAAGATTTGAAATGATATGCGAAATGGATCAAATTTTATGCGAAAAATGACATGATATATAAATGATATGAAAATGATAGATGATTAAAGATATGCTATGAATGTAATGTGACAAATGATAAATAATGGGATGAAATGAACATGGTTAATAATAATGAGATGTATGATAAGATGATAAATGACACATAATGAAATGTTGATGAAATGATATCAAATAATAATGATAAATAATAATGAGATGTATGATAAGATTATAAATGATATGTAATGAAATGTTGATGAAATGATATAAAATGGATAATGATAAAGATAAATGATAATGAGATGAAATGATAAGTGAAATGAAATAGATAGTGAAATGATGACACAAAGATAAAATATGAAAATGAAATGGTAATGAAGATGATAAATGGTGTGCAACTATGTAGAATGAAAATTAAATGGATATAAACATGATAAGTAAGATGTTAATGACATGAAGATGATAGATAATATGAAATGAAAGTGATATGAAATACCTAATGGATAAATGATTGATATGAAATGATAAAGGATCTAAATGATATGCAATAAAATGAAGATGATATAAAATGAGAATGATCAATGATATGCAATGAAATTATATGATATGAAGAGAAATGATAAATGACCTGATAATGCATAACGATGGATAAATAAATGATAACAGATCGAAATGATATGAGAATGAATGATAAACTATATGATATGCACATGACCTTAATGAAATGATGATGAAGATGAAAAATTATAATGAAACAAATGTCTGAATGTCCTCCACACATAGTCCAAAGAGACATGACAACCGTTGATGGTTTTGTTCAGCCCTTCAAAACTTTAATACAAATTCAGTATGCAGATATGTACAATGATATAAATGAAATGCAACTAAATGAAACCAATCATTTGTTGAGCCCTTTATTAGCTTTCTTGAATCATCATAGAGTGTTTTAAAATGTTGGAAGTATGTACAAGCATCAGAGGGGAAATTAGCACCAATGATGACCTGAGTACAACTTTCATGATTTTTTATATAGCAAGTGAACACAAGCATCCATGTATAATTGAACATAGATTACCTAAGTATTTATTGCATAAACAGACAAAGATTAACCACTTTCAGATGAAAATTTGGAACTGTCATCAATGATACACTTTGGAAATCATGTCTCGCAACGTATTTGCACCAGATTGATAGTTAACCTCAAGACATCAGACAAAGAAAAATCATTCTCTTTCCTCACCACTCTAGTTTAGTACTTCATCGAGTGTGCTCCAGAGGGATGATATCAAAAATCAAACAACCATTGTTCAAAATATAATACTGCTATTCCAAACATTATTTAGATTTTAGATCATCCAGAAATGTGTTATGATATGGTACTTGCTGAAAACCATTATGATATGGATCAATGATTGGATAGTTGTTCATGTGATTTGATTGTTTATTCATTTGATTGGATTTTATGTCATTGTCTAGATGTTTTGGTAGAACCTAAAAGTTGGTTGCCCCCAGTATTGACACAAATTGCTAAAATGAATATGTACAATGATCAAGCCATGGTAAGATGTTATCACTCTAGGAAAATGATGACCATATGATGTTGTTCTGGCCCTAAGATGATGGTGAAAAGATGCATGAAGTGAAGGTCGAGAAGTTAAGTGAAGAGCATGAACTAATAGATGGAGAGCTACAAATAGCGTCTATTTGCTAGATTTTCACTATCTATTTTTATTGCATTTTTCTGATTTCTTTTTTATTTTTTTGTATTTTCCCCCTATGACAATTTTTTTTATTTTTAAATTTTTTGAGGACTTTTTTTGTTGTTTTTTTTTAGGACTTTTTCTGCTATTTTTGTTTTTTCTTTTTTAGGACTTTTAATGCTATTTTTGTTTTTTTTTTTAGCACTTTTTCCGTGTACTCTAAAGCTAGATATAGAATTGATAAACACCAGTTCCTTAGACTACCTTGATGATGCCGCTCTCCTTTGAGGATGACCATGTTGGATGAAAGGACCCAATCATAATGAGGAGTACAACTGGCAAGTATGAAGGATGATAGATGTAGTGAATGGAAGAGGCTAGGATAGGCTCCCTAATGTGCACACTACATGGGCCATTAGGCTTTAGTCGAAAAGGAGCTTGGGCAACCAATGAGTTATAGTACATGAAGGGGTCATCATCAAAGACACATTGAAAGACATCACCAATGGAGGTGTAATGATATGACGGGTATGTGAACATGGATGGGTGAAAAGGGCTATATGGTATGAGTGATAATGAGGTGGATGGAGACCTTAGATCAAAAAATTATTTCTTTGATTTTCTTTCTTGATAGATGCCCCCAGTGATTTTTGAGGGAAAGGCATGTTTTGAGATCGACTTTTGCTTGCTTTTATTTTTGACCTTTATTTTTTATTTGTCTAACAACTTTTGATTTTGGCTAGTGGACTTGTATGGATCTTTCTTTCTTTGCAAGCTTTCTTTTGATTTTAGATCTCCCTTTGAAAAAGGCACTTTGACCTTTGATTCTTGAATTACCTCCTTTATATTTTCTTTGAATGATACTTATTGATCCATGTGTATAAGGTGGATGGATGTAGGTGAGATGGAAGGATTATTGATGGCATCAATAGAGTCTTTGAGACTATGCTTTTTGGTAGGACTAACATCAAAGGAATCTTGCACATCGTTAGCAACTTGGAAAGATGGATTTGTAGAGGCCACAATAGGATATTCATATCCTAGTCTAGGGCAGGAAAAATGGAAGGATGATGCTTGGATATCCTCAATGGGATCATGATCAAAGAGTGGGTTATCATAGAAGTTTTTATCAAATAGTGGATTATCAGTGATATGAAAAAGATTGAGTGGTAGTAGATATGGAATAGGTAGGTGTATCATCAAGATCCCAAGTGGTTTCAATCTCAGCATAGTAATCTTTTTGTATTTCTTCTATAGTTGTCTCAACATCATTATTAGAACTCTGATCCTTCTCAACAACAGTAGCAGTATCTTTTACTAACAAATTGTCCAAACGGTATTCTCCATTTCCAAGATCATGGATTTGGACCTTAGAATTTGATATTACAATGCATGAAGTGGATGTTTTTGAAGATTCAGGATCAACACATGCTTGAGTATGTACTACTTCACTTTTCCTAGGGATGGTGATTTCAACTTTAGGACAGAGATTATGACAAGGTATAGAAGGATTAAGATCTCCTTGTATGGTGATTTCAACTCCATCATGAGGTAATTTCAAGCATTGATGGTATGTAGAGGACACTAATTGAATTTCATGTATCTAGGTCTTCCAAGGAGAATATTATACGGTAGCAAGAGATCAAGGACTTGGAAAACCACATCCTTCACCACAGGGCCAACTCAGATTGGTAAAATAACTGATCCTTTAGATGAACATTCCTATTGATCATATGCCTTCATGGTACTCTTGTTACTGGAATTAATTGCTTCTTTTGGATATCCCAATGCATGTATAAACTTTAAAGAGTAGATATTTAAACCAACTCCTCCATCTATTAGAACATGTTTGACCATACATTTATGGATCAAAACTTCAATATGAAGTGGAGTATTAAATGCGGATGGGTGAGTGATGCATCATAATTTTTAGTAAATGATAGGAAATGAGGTGCGGTGGAGTATCCCACCATAGCTTGGGATTGACAAACTTTCAAATTAGCTGGTACAATGTCTTGTTTATCATGAATTTGATTATGAAGTACATAAATGTTAAGAATGGTAGTATCATAGACATAGTTTGCATTCTTTCCTTTGTTGTTTGATGAAGAAGATTCCCCTTTTTCATAGTTTGGAAGAGGGTCTTTAAATGGTTGATGATCTTCATTTGTTTGTTGGTTTCCTATTGCGATGGCGTCACTTTCTATCAAATCTTGGACTGTCAAGGCTTGACAATTATTCATTGTTTCCCTTGCATCGATGATAGTCACAATAATATGCATTATTCCATGATGGAGGCTTCACATTTGGTTCAAAGTTGCATTGAGGTGGGAAGGTAAGAAAATTTTTAGCCATCAACTCTTTGAATGCAAATTCTAAAGATTGACCCAGTGGAGTAAAAGTTCTTCTACTAGAGAAGAATGAAGATCATTGTGGATTTGTGTTTGGGGTATTTCCTAAGGAATTGTTGTTGTTATTGTTTCCATGGTAACCTTGGTTGTTGGAATTCCCTTCATTGGGAGTAAAAGTTTGATTCATGTTATTCCTTAGAGGAGGAGGATTGTTTCCTTGATTTGTGATTGAGTTGACGTTGTTATAGTTATTGTTGCGAGGAGCGCTTGGAGCACTAAGAACAAATTTCTTAGTCGAGACATGATTTGCATCTACAACACAATCATTTATCACATTTTTTTTGCAAGTACAAAACTTAGACTTGTCATTGTCATGATTTGAAGAACTAGGATTGTCCTGTTCGAGTTTTATTATCCCTCTCTGGATTAAGGCACCTTCAATGGTGATGGAATTTTCATTCAATTTCTAAAAAGAGGGAGGAAAATGAAGATTAAGATGATAGCTCATCTCTTGATCTAAGTTGTTTATGAAAGTAGTGACCTTTTCCTTTTTCAGGAACATGACCAAGGTATCTAGCAAACAATCTTCTCCATCTCTGAAGAAATGTAATGAATGGTTCACCAGATTTCTGTTTAGCCTTGCAGAGATCAATCATGGTTATTTGATGTTGTATGTTGTAGGAATATTGTGATATGATCTCGTTAATCAATTCCTCAAATGTCTTGATAGGTGGTGTGATTTTTGATAGCCATTCCATAGATTGGCCTCTAATACTCCTAGGAAACAAACACATCAAGTATGTATCCTGATGGTAAAACTCCAAATTCATATTTCAGAAGTCTCTAATATGATCAATTGGATCTGATTTCCCATTATAATGATCAAAATTTGAAATTTCACAATGTTTGGGATTGGGATCATGTTGAGACGTCGATCAAAAGGATAAGGACAAATGTCATCAAGAGCATATGTCTTCGTTATGGTTCCCCCTTGCATGTCTTTAATAAATGTCCTTGTAGAGCTTTAATCTGTTGAGACAAGGCACTAAGATTAGACAAGGGGTGTTTCATCAAGAATTCTCTTTAAGTTCTTAGTATCAAAATAATGAGGCAATTTAGCTCCTTTGTCAGCCAAATACAGGAAATATTTCTCTTTGTTGTGCTCTAAAATATTTTCTAAGGCCTTGTGAAATTTGGGATCTTCCTCAGCCTCTCTAAGGTAATGTTCTTCATCTTGTTCATCATCACTATCTAGAGGAGTTTTGCTCATGTCTTTGTTGAAGGGGAACTAATTTTTTTCTCTTTTATCCATGTTGTTGTCGAAAAGGGGATTACAACTCACACTATAAAGGGGATTACTACTCTCACCTTCTTCTTGAGTTCTTCGAGTATAATATTCTTGTTGAATATCCTCTTTTAGCTTATTGTATTAAGATCTTGTAAAAATAGGCATATGATTTTGAAATGTTCCCCTAAACTTAGATCACAATTTGATAAGTGCGAAAATGATGATATATTGATCTGATAAGATGAAAATATTATGATATGATCAAAGACGTTCCTAATTCTTGATTGTGGCTTCCAATGATGAAGGATATTAGAATCCTGTTGGGGAAGTTGAATCAATAATCAAAAATTTGCTTGAAAGGTGCACTTTTAAGATTTGATCCTTATTTTTGAAGAATGATTAAGTATATCAAATAACCTAGTTAAGATCACTAAAGGATTTGACTGGGATGTGTTGGATATTCAATGGAAGGTTGTGGTAGATAATCAAAGTTCTGAGGTTGATTGTGATTGTGTCATTGTGATAGAGCTCTTCTTTGGAAATAGGCTCAAGAATATAAAGGCTCTACAATGTACTCATCAATAAATCCCCTAACAAAATCTTGGTACCTATGGAGAAACTCCTGGTAATGGAGCAAGAAGTTTCAAATTTTATACAAAAACTCTCTTCGTTGCAAGGTTTTCTTATAACCTAAATGTTTCTTTGGTTTCTTGATCCTATTGGAAACCGATTTCCTAAAAAAATTGGTTGATTTCCACTCTCTAAGCATGGGAGAAATTTCAAGATACTACTAGACCGAAGATGTTACAAACTCAGATCTGTCAAAAGTAAAAAATTTGGAAAGTGACAAATGCGCTACTCTCTGCCCTATAGGCGCTACAGAAATAGGCATATGTGCTAGAGAAACAGTCAAATGTGGTACATCAAACCTTAGATGCCCTATAATATGTCTCAGATGCGCTACAGAAATATGTTTTGATAGTGACCAAAAACTATTTATAGAATATTCAGCCTATGCGTTGAAACATTCAATGCATGAAAACAAGCTCTAAATCATTGAACTAACTAGTGAATGCACTAGAATAGACCTCATATGCACTAAGATATACCCCAAATGCACTAAAATAGTTTTCCAAAGCAGTTTTTTGAATAGTTTTGAGTAGTTTCAGTTAAAATTTTGCATGTTCATTTTGGATGATCTTTTATCTAAATTAATGTGATTGAAAACATAGCAAACACTCTAAAAACAAATTTTTTTAAGCCCTATACTAAAAATCAAGTGTATGTTCAAAAATGTTTTCAAAAAGTGTTTTCATAGGTTTGCACATAACAGAAAATTCAGGCAAACTCAGTCTTAGTACTCAAGTAGGTCATCATAATAACCACAACCCACATCTTAGAACTGCATCGACTCACATAGCTGTGTCACCCTCGAAGGGGCACCCATGTTTTTGTCTTTTCTTGGCGCATACTTAGAGTGATAGAAGTGGATACCAGATCCCCTGAGCAAATGATCCTTGGTAGTTACATGGTGAGTTTCTTGGGGACAAATTCTTCCCTCCCTTTGCACTGTGATTATTAGGATGTTCAGAAACTAACACGGTTGGCTAGTACACTAGGTTCTTAGTAAGGGTTTTTGTTCGATGTGGCAATAATAAACTCCCTCAGGAGACCTCCCAATCTTTAGAACAAAGGCTTTTGGGATGGTTATCTTGCACACTACTGGAAAAAGTGGATTTCCCTAGATTTGCTTTAAATTTTATAGTGGGGTGGAATAACTTGGCTTTGGTTTGAACCCACTTGTGTCATTCCTCTTGGATGAGTACTTTTTTCCACAAGAGCAGGCCCTCTAAAGGATGTAATAAAGTATTAAAATTGTAGAAATTGAAAAAGGAAAGTCTAGTATTCTGATCACCCAGTTAAGGGGAGAGCATAGACCTATTGCCACATAAAAAGCATACAGTGTTCTTTTTAGAGCCCAAATGACAATGATTTAATCTATGTGAAGATATTGCTTCACAACAAGCATGGGATTCATTTTAACCACAAAATCAATGTGTGATGACTACCCTAGGATTGCTTCTTTTTTAATTCCATGTCTATCCTAGGATTGGTTCATTTTAAATGGTTGTGTCTACCCTAGGGTTGCTTCTTTTTAACCCAAAAAAAAGCTCTATCTACAGAAGGCATCAGACTCAAAACTTTATTTAGTTACAACTTGCATGCACTAAAATATCATACATATGCGCTAAAACAAATAGTTAATGTGCTAAAACAGACATCATAAGCGATGCAAAAAACCTTAAATGCACTAAAAGAAATCTTAAATGCATTAATCTAAAAATGTTTTTTTTTTTAAAAACAAAATTTTGATGAAGTGAGCTAAGTGCATGCACTATTTTGTTCCCTATATGTGCTAAAGTAATTGTCAAATGCATTGACACAGTTCCCAAATGCACCGAAAGACCTACAGAAGTGCTAAAAGAAGTCCTAGATGCTCTAAAATAACCCATGGATTAATGCAAAATTTTATGGAAAGACAAACTCCAAAATGTGAAATCCTGTCAAAAAAACCTACAAGTAGATGTCAAAAATGGGGCAAATACCCCACGGTGGGCGCAAGAAAATCTGTGGTTGAAATTTTAAAGTGTATCAAATGTAGATTAAAAAGAATCAAACACACCAATAAGACATTATATCAGAACATAAAATCAAATAAAAGGAGTGCAAACTCAATATTCTATCCTTGATGTCATCCTATCATCCTCTATCTCTAGTGTTTTTTTTATTCTAGCTTGCTCTCAGATCATGTGCTAGGCTCAACAAATGGTGTTCCTATAGAATGAGATTCTAAGATATAATTAACATGCTTAAACTAAACATGATTGCTAGAATGTAAGATTACAATAGTATGAATACTAAAGTTGATAATAATAATGCTAAAATCCTAATCACTTATCTCTAATGCATGTGTATGTGTGTGTGTAACCAATGCTTGGATTCACAGAGGTATTTATAGAGTTTTTGAAAGATTCTGATTAGCTGATCTGATCAACAGTTGAAATCAAGCTTGTCAAGATGAATGGTGATACATCTTGGAAGTCGAGAAAAAAGATAGAAGGTTGAGAGAATAATGGAAGATGTTTCCTTCCCACAAAACCTTTCACTCAAAAATAGAGGAAACTTGCCATTTGTCATCTTTAGTTATGAGTTTGTTTTGTAGTTGAAGATAAATCCCATAATTAAATACATAAATTTATTTAATTACATGTGACAATGGATTTAGAAGTTTCCATAATTAAATATTTAATAATTAATTATGTGTGAGAGATGAAAATGGGAGGTAATTAAATATTTAAAATATTTTTGATGAATAGGAAGCTATCTATATTAATTCAAATATAAAGATACATATTCACAAAAAGGGTGGGTGGTAGAAAGGCACATGCCAAGAGTCAAATGGGAAACACCCAAAAAATCAACAAATCACGTGGGCTAAGCCTAGAAGTCCAAAATTACAAAATAGATAAAAAGGCCATTAAGCAGCCAGAGTAGTGCCAGCAGAGCCAGGAGGGTCTCTGTCATCCAATTTTTTCCCCCATACATCAGTGGGGTCTGGAGTGATGTCAGGAGGAGGACCCCAACCATCATCAACATATTTTTTCTCTTTATCTTCTTCCTCGCGCCAGGGTGAGATTGTAAGTGCCAAATGCGGGAATGTTTTACTAGTGACTGGCCAACCAGAGCAAGAAGCAAGAGGATCATTAGAGGGCCACCCAAAACCACCACCACCACTCCCCAAAGCACCACTAGAAGGCCACCCCTGGCTAGCCCATGATGGAGGAGAACGGTTTCACTAAGGAGTGTAAGAATCTTGCCGAGGCTAGGGTTGTGAATGGGGATGCGTAGAGCCACTCTGTTGCCAGTCCCTAGAGGGTGGCTAGTCATGGGAAGAGGTGGGCAAAGCAGGGACTTGAGCAACAATACAAGGGGCATTACCCCAGTGGTCCAGGAGAACCTGGAGGTGAGCAACCTCAAGTACAACTTTGTTAGCTTGCACTTGAACTGTAAAAGCACATTAGAGAAAATCATAGCTTTAGCATATAAAGATACATGAATATCCATTTGAGTATGTTAAAAAATGAAAGCATTTTTGTCTTTCCAAATATTGAAGAGAATTTCCACCCTGAAAGTGTGCCAAAGCTGGGTGAATTTTGCAAGAAATTTGGAAGAATCTCCTAACAACACCATATGCCAAGAGAAAGGTTCTGATTGGAAGGGCCAAAAAAAGTCATTAATCCAAGTCCAAAGCTATTGTGCTTTGGGACAAAACTAGAAAAGATGCTTAAAATTCTCAACTTTCCCACAAAAAAGGCAACAAGGGTCTCAGACCCCCAGGTGGACCAACCGAGAGCCCACAAGCAAGCCATGGAAAAGAATACACTAGGAAAAGTGGGAAAGCTTCGGCTCAACACTTGCAAACCAAGTGGCAGCAAATATTTTATGCCAGACATAAGCGGGAGATTAAAGAAGCCACCTCTGGTTCAAACTCTAAATCATAGGAAAATGTGGTGAGAGCCACCTATAACCAAGCTGAGGCTTGCAGTTAATAAAAAAGGTGTCTGGATACCACTTCCATTCTTTCCACCAAGGTTTGGTCCCACGAATTCCAACCTTATGAAGCATTTTAGTAGGAATGACATTCACCAGACCATCATAAGTAGCACGGTCCTAGTTATGAAGCTTGTACTAGGCACAAAAAACTTCCCACAAAATAGTACACATGGTGGATCTAGAAAAGATCTATTGCAGGGTTTGGATACGCTTTTTGTGAAATCTGAGCACCTTAAGCCTAGGTGACTTAGCCAATGGCTGACCATTGCTAGCAAAAAGAGGCAACCACCAAATATTGTGTTGGTTGAGAGAGAGCCCATCTCAAAAACCAGAGCCAACTGAAAGGAGCTAAGGTTTGACAGCTTCCTAGGCCTGCCAGATGCTTTTGGCCACAAAAGACCCAACAATCTAGACTGGTTCATCCATGACTAGAAGGGTTTGAAAGCCAATCCCCTTCTAGGAAGGTCTATGAACAGGGAAATTGGATTGAATACTATGCCTGGGTAGAATTTTCTAGGCCTCATCCCTAGTAAGGGCACAAATAATCCATTTAACACACAGAGTAGTCCCTTGCTGTTGAGTAGACAACAACCTGAGACCTCCTAAGTCTCTGGGGAAGGCAGCAAAATTCCCCAGCCACACGATGATACCCTCTGTGAGATTCAGAGGAGGCCTAGAGAAATTCACAAAGTAGTTTCTCAAGCTTGCCATAGGTAGCCTTAGAGGGGGCCCAACAAGAAGAATAATAAACATGGGTGGCCACCAAAATTTTGGAACACACCTAGAATTTTCCTGGTAAAGAGAGGGGCTTGGTAACTTAATAATCAAGCTTTTGTTCAACTTTGGAGAGCACGGCTTGCCAAAGCTTATCCAGAGATGCCCAAAAATTGAAGGGAATTCCTAGAAACTGAAAAACTTTGCCATGCCCAATCCACTTCCATCCATACCGCTACAGCCACAACAGAGAGGGCAAGATAGACTGTCGGTAACATGAATTTTTATGCCACTAGATGGCAGAGCCGGAAGCAAGGCAGAATATATTAAGACACTCAAGAACCACCACGATGGATTCTTCATCCTCTAGAAGGGTGAGGAATGAGTCATCATCAAAATGGCCATTAACAAGCTGAGCCTGAGAGTTGGGCAGAGAAATGCCCTTGACCCGCCACTGGGAAACTACATTAGCCAAAAGGTAACCAAAACTCTCGGTTGTAAGCACATATAAAGAGGGGGCCAGTGGGCACCCTTACCGAATGGAACAAAAGAGTCCAAAGACATAGGATTGATGACCATTGATGGTGATACAAGCTGAGGCATCCGCAAAGAGCATTCGAATAGATTGAATGAAGTTGGGCCCTAAACCAAAGGCTTGCAACATAGCAAGAATAAACGACCATTCAATGTGATCATATGCCTTGGAAAAATCAATCTTAATGAACACGAATTTCTAGTTTGAGCATCTGGCCCATTTCATGCCTTCCCCATTTCATGCCTTCCCAAACAACAATAATATTATCCAAAATAAATCTGGATTTGATAAACCCAGTTTGTTTCTGGTGCACAATTTGAGGTAGAAGATGGTGGATTTTAAGAGCCAAAGCCTTGGCGATAATTTTGTAGGAGACATTAAAAAGCGTAATAGGTATCCAGTTGCAAATGTCTTCTGGGTCACCTAGTTTAGGTATGAGTTTTATGTTACCTTTATTGATTAAGTTATCTAGAGAATTAGAATGAAAAGCTTCTAAGTAAACTTGATGCAGATCATGCCCAATATAGTCCCACATGGCTTTGTAAAATTCACAAGGGAATCCATCAATTCTTAGGGCTTTGTCATTAGCCATGGAGTAGACAGCCTCTTTGAGATCATCAACTGATAAAAGTTGATCACAAAAAATTTTTTGAGCTGAAGAAAGCTTATTTGGCACAACAACAAGGTGATCATGAAGAGCTTGTCACATAGGCGTGACTTCCTGTACAGTGAAGACTAGCTCATAATGACGCACAAAGGCCTAGAGAATGTCAAGCAACTCATAAAGCACCTGAATGCCATCTTTTATTTTTTTAATGCCTGGGGATGAGTGCTCAGCACGTAGAGCCAAAAAAACTCTTTGGAGGCACGATCAACAAATTTTAGACAATATAATCAGGCTTTGATTTGCACTCCTCTAGCAGCATAGCTATTAGCAATTTATTTCTTGTGCCTTAAGTCCACCACCCTGATTTGTAATGATGGAGAAAAGGGGATGGCTGCCAAAGCCTTTGAAGCAGCATGGAGGTTAGTACCGTGGTAGCCTCATATGACGTTCGATGAAATCCAGCCTGTATGATGAGCTAGTCTACACTCCAAATTCTAGACTCTACGAATGTGGGCCAAGGTAGGCTTATGGCAGAGTAAAGATGTGTTTAAAAAAAATTAAGTTTTACACGTACTAGGCTGTCGAGTCTCCCATTCAATGAAAAAATAAATGGGGAAGTGGTCTGACAAAGTCACATCCACTAATGGCTTAACCGGGAGAGAGGAGCTGTCAAATGAGAAAAATATTGCATCGAGATCATGGCATTGTGAGATGAAGAAGGTGTTTGGAGGAATATTCCATTATTTGAATCAAAATATTCAAATTATGAATAATATGATAATTAATATAAATAAATTATAAAATTTATTTAATTTAATTATGAGGAAGATGGAAGATAGTAATAATTAAATAAAATTATTTATTTAATTAAGGTAGAAGAATTATACAATTGAACGATATAAATAAATAATTAAATTTATTTATATGTAGATGACTTTAGAAGATTAATTAAATAATTCATATTTAATTAATTAACAAGCTTGATTAACTATGACCATTTTTAGATGTATACACCCTGTACTCAACCAACACCAACAAGTTGCTCCTCTGCTATCTGATCCCTCTCCACTCATGTTTGTACCAGCCATGTATGCAGTCTCTCTACCTCTGCTGAGGTTTGTGCTGACTGTAGTGCACTCTCAACTCGATGGAGTCGTCTCCTCACACTCTTGTACGCTGCCTGTAACCTCACGAAAGGTCTGAGTGACTCTGCCTCCACCTCCACAATCAGTGGGGGCACATAGTCAAGATCCATCTCCTTGTCGATGGATACAAGCACTATCTCTATAGCAGCCTGACAATAGAACTTTCACCAGTCTCTCATCGCTCCTGCCAAATAGACAATGTACACAATTAGTAACACATCATCATGATATATATATATATATATATATATATATATATATATATATATAAAGCATAAATCACTGAAGGACATGCGTAAAATAAAAAATCATCACCTATGTCTCTAGATGCATGAGGAATGTAAACCTCATCCTCTTTGGGGGGCGTGGAGGATGTGTTAGCCTCTCTCTAACTCTGGGTGTTGATGTCTGATGTAGCTACTTCCCGTGATCTTGTTCTATAAGTATGTGAGGACGCTCCATGCTCATACTAATCCTCAATAGATACCTCATTACCCTCACTCAGGGGTGGCTCCTTGTAATAACCATCCTCCTCATAATCCTCCTCCTCCTCATCATCCTCTCCTTCATCTTGGTCCTCATAATCAAGATTGGGCTTAGAATAGTAATCATCATCAATAACATCTATAAAAATAAATGTTGGCCTATACCGTACCTCCTCTACTCTCTCCTCTAGCTCATCACCCTCATTTGGTGATGGTCCCACATAACCTATAGGGAATTCCATGGGGAACACAGGAGTTGGTTGTGCATATGACCACAACTCCTTGTGCTCATCTATGCTGCCGACATCATTAGCATCAAACGTTGGTGGTTGATCATGATTTGAATCATCAGAATCACTCTCATGAACATGATCTATAGTTAACCAAATAGTATCACTTGGCCTCTGGGAACTTCACAATGATCACCTGATGAAGGGGCACGCCCTCAGTGGTGTATGCACCTATCCAAATTGTTACATGAATTTCCCATAATAGAAAGGTCGAACAACATAGTCATGCCTCCTCGCTAGATACCTATCCATCTGCATCCTTTGTAACTATCTAGTGGGATTTGGCCACTACAGAGTGAGTAGATAGGGTCTCCATAGGAGCTCATCCTCCTCCAACCAATCAAATCTCACCCTCCAAAAGTGTAAATCCCCATACTTCCACAAGTGTTTCAAAGGTTAGTTGAATGCTTGTGGATATCCTGCAGTTATAGCACAAGGGAATTCGACAAGCCTAGTACATGTGATATGCTCAAGGCACCACAACTGTAGAAATTTACAATGGACCATACTATGGATCTCTCGAAATACAAACTGACCAAGATCATAATACAAGTGTTCTAAACTGTAGCGGCCCAAAGCATAGACTATCCTCTGCTCATACATCCATCTAAGTGTGTTGCTCATCCATCTGGATTGAGAACTAGTGCCACTATATGCATCATAATTTTTTTGACCACAGGAGCTCGTGAATATAGTAGCAAAAGAAGCTCGATCTGTGATCTAGCCCTCTCATCATGTACAGGTCCACCTAAACAATACTGCATATCTCTCTTCTTCTCCCAGAATGACCAATCCCCCTAGAAATATACTTGCTCTCCCCGAATGGGAACTTAGAGGATGTGGTGTAGGTCCTTGAGAGTGATAGCCATTTCCCTAGTGGGAAGATGAAAGGTACAAGTATCAGCATCCCAACACTTGCACATAGCCATAAGCATGGAATAATTGTATTTCATGGGTGGCATCAGATATTTCCAATAGGTACGCATTGACTGTAAATGCTCTACCTTTGTCACTGATAGTGTTGGCACATGATCTCTCAAAAATGTGAGTTGTCTTCCCACTAGCCACTATTGCGACTAGGCGGGGACCTATCAAAATCAACACAAAATGCTCTAAATTTCATCTAAATTCTTCAATTTTCACATTATCCATCATGCAAGTGTGCTAATGTCAATCTAGTGTGCTTTTCTAATGGCCCTAGACACTTTAGAACCCTTTCTATACATTTAACAAAGAAATGGGATAGTTTGCAAAGAAAAGGGACACTTTGCAAACAAATAGGATGATTTGCAAAAAAAGGGGACACTTTGCAAAAAAAATTCCAAGAACCCTAAATTAACCTATCCATGCATTAAAAATCATTAAATTATTACAAAATCCCAAGGAAAAGGTTGTAGAATCGACTTACCTCATGATACAGCTCAACGCGTGCCACCTGCTCATGAAGATCATCCAGCCACAAAGGTGTGTAATGTCATTTGCTTGGCATGCTCTTCTCTCACTTGTCACTCTCAAGCTACCAGAAGGTAAAATGAAGAGTAAGTGACAATTTACTTTCATCTACTTCTTTTAATCCCTTTCATCTCTTTTTACTCTTATGCATTAACATAACGTTATTATCTTTTCAAGAATTCATATGTAGACATTCTTCAAATCAACATAACGGGAGCTAGGGTAATCCATTTTCGATGCCATTTGATGCGTTGGAATTGTGATTCCGTACTCGACATCATCATCTATCTATCATTATGTGGCATGGTACTTGGAAATGACCAATGATATGATGTTTCTTATTTGATGTGGCTAGATTGCTACCTTGATTCCACCTCTGTAAAGCAAGCAAAATCAAGGGGGGGCATACATCTACCCTCGAATTGGATTCCTATGAGTTAGATAAAAGTATTTTTGGATAATTAATGGATGTTTGTTGTAGAAAGTGGTTCCTAATACTATGGTTTTTCAGATAACTACATTGGGGGCTTCATTCTCCCATCTTTTGAATGAGTATCCTTTTATGTAATAAGGTGCATCATTTAGAGTCCTTTAGCTTACATATGTACATAGAGTCATATGGGCGCTAAAGTGGGGGTTAAATGTGCCATAGAAAATTGGACCCTATTGAGAAAAGAGACAATTTCATGCATAATTGGACCTACTTTTGAGTCCCTTAACATCATTTACCCTTCAAAACCACATTTATAGGACCCTTAGACCCATTAATTTTGACCTAGAGGCCCGTTTTACCTGAGAAATAATATAAAACCAAACAAACAACATTTAATTATCTCATACCCCAAAAACCCACCTTCAATAAGTAGTAGTGGGACCCATTCACCACCTTGGGTGAATGAGTCCCCTCTGGTGGGACCCATTCTCCAAGGGTGACGAATGAGTTCCCTTTCAGGGAAAATTCAATTTTGAGCGGCAATTGGATTAATTTAACTTAAATTTCTGGTGAATGTCGGCCTCTTAGGTCTAACTAATGGGAAAATAAGGTGTTTTTTTCCTATAAATACTCATCTAAGGTCATTTCACACATCTTTTTGTCATTTTTGAAGAGCAATTTCTAAGTAAAGTCTTCTATAACAAGTCTCATTAGCAAAAGTTGATGTTTTAGGGCAGCAAACTAGGGTTTTTGTGGGTCTTGAAGCTCACTCTTTTTGTTAAGATTCGACATTGCAAAGGGTTGATGATGGATTCCTATGGTGAATCATGAAGAAATCTAGGGTTAGGAAGTGCAACTAGCCACCAAATCACACCTAAGTACTTGGTTTCATATTGATTCCATCTTCCATTTTCACTCTATCTTCATATTAAGGTTTTCATTTTATTTGTTTGTCATTTTCATGCCATTTAACTTCAATTTCTTATATGTTGTAAGGTTTCTAGGGTTGAGATCTTGCATCAAACGAATCATCTTGCATTTCTTATTCTAAAGCAATAGAATAGGACCTTTGTCATATTTCAGATCTTCCTAGTCTTTAACACTTCTAAGGCTAGGGTTTATGCAAAATTTTCTCCATTGAAGGTTTAATTACCCAACTAGGGGTTTGACCAAGGAAAACCCCCATTAGACAAACAATTTTAAATTTTTTTGTAGGAATTTTCCAAGATCTCGAGTTGGGTTTCCATCAAAAATTGTTGTGCAGGGGTCAAGGTACAGAACAAAACTTTGAAGTTGCTGAAATTTGAAAGTGGATTGATTCACCATGCATGGTGAATGAATCCCTCTTGACGTGAAGATTTGAGTCATATGAAAATCTAGGTTCCCAGTTGACAAAAACAACTTTTGTGCATAAAAGTCCTAACCTAGGACTAATCCGCTCAGGGTGGTGAATGAGTCCCAGTCAGCTCAAATTCAAATTTCATCAATTTTATAGATTGTTTTCTAGTCTTTCCTAGTTTCCCAGGTGAACACATTTTGAAAAATGCACTCTGTTTAGTTTAATTTGCATTTTTGTTCATTCTTTGAAGCTTTTTACAAACAACACTGTGTTTTCAAACATAGCATAGATCTTAGTTTTTCTTTCATAATTTGTCATATAGATCACTTACTTGCATTTAGATAAATTCATCTAGCTTAGATAACATCACATATAACATAATTTGAATGAACCCTTAGCATTTTTGGCCTAAAATCTCTCCTTTTAGAAGAAATACCCTACAAGAGTTAGAGAAGTCCTAAGAGCTGAAAATATTTAGTTAAATAATAATTAAAAAAATAGATGAAATTAGGAACATGAATACTATCATGGCCCTAAGAGAATTTTATAGTGTTAAAAGCATATAACTATTTTGAACAACAATAAATAAATAAATGACGTGCATTGAAATGTAGGCTAGCACTGCAAACATATTTATAACACTATAGTAAGTGATTAAACCATATATATGATCATTGATAAATGTGATGGAAACACACTAGCTTTTATCTATTATGCATAGTTTATATTTATTGAATAGGGAATAATATTTAAGTATTATGCACTATACAAAGTAATGAGTTGAGTAATGATAAAGCAACACTATTACAAGGGATGTCAACTCATAAGCTATGCATTGAATGATTTAGAATAGACCAAGTCAACTATGTAAAACACAAATGAGTATAGACTTATTCTTCTATTTAACAACAAGCTAGAAAATAGGGAATGTTGTGAATTGTTGGCGCCATATAATGAACTTTGTGATTCATTTAGAAGTCACTTGAGTGTGTAAGTCAATTTCCAAATTGGAAAATGTGCAATATGAATTAGTCAACATGCTATTGGAAAGAAAAGAATCAATTTTTTATCCTATATGGGTGATTATTAAGATAAGAATTTGCTCCTCCAATCTAATTTATTTGTCAATTCCACTTGACTTTCCTTATGATACTCATATATATATATATATATATATATATATATATATATATGCGATATTGAAAATAGGTGATATGCACAATGTCTCTAGTAACTCTACTTCATATGCATTTCCAAAATCAAACTTCCTTAGGATCTTACATCGTCCAAACTTCCTCATCTTCAGCTTATTGTTTCCTCCAAATAGAAATATCTCCTTCCTTATGTTGATTATCTAGAATAATGAGAGGGGGGAAATCAGTATTGCATAAAACCATTCAAGTAAAACCCATCTAAGAATAATCACATATCTAAATGAATTCACAAGAGAGAACATGTAAACAAGATAATGCATCATCACACATGAACACCAGGATTTTTACATGGAAAGGCCAGAATTGGAAAAACCACAATGAGGATTAACTCATAATATATTATATATGGATACAAGATATTGCATGGCTCACTACTTGGACTCACTATCCTTGAAAGGCTCACAGCTTGAATATAAAATATGGCTAACCACCGAGATACAAAAGTTATGGCTCACTAAAAAAGAGTATGAATTGATTCTAATACAACTTCTATGTGTAGGGTTTATTTCCAATGAAGCTCTGAATAAGTACTTCTTCTCATAGCAGTCGCTCAAAAATATGTTACGATCCTCAACTGATAAATCATTTAGGCTCACATATTCAAACATCCCTTAGTCCTTTTCACACATCACCATACCTCTCTTCCTTCTCCTTCCCATATTCACCCTATTACTCTTTTTCCTCACACACACACCACCACCTCTTCTTCTTCTTCTTTCTCCTTCAAAGAATCAAGATTATATATCTACAAGTATATCTCATTTATCAATTAGGTCGGCTTAATTAGGTGAAAGAAAAACAATAAAAAAAACACTCTTTTCCACACCTTATATGATTTAAGACAATTTTATCCATGTAGTGCACCATATCGAGTTAGTGTAGATCTATAGAAAACATCCACAAAGAATGTCTAGTCTTCTTAGTGTATTTCATACGTTAGGTCGGCCAAGATGAGGACTTAACAACAAAAACTCCAAACCAACATACAATTCTCAAAGAAAAAATCTTCTAGATCTAATATCAAATTAGTTTCTTATAAAATTACCATCATAGATGCTACCATTAGAACAATGACATTAAAATGTTCTCCTTAAGAAAATGCAAAGTCTCCCACATAGATATGTAGAGTAGAGAAAAAACTGTAGAGTACATAGTTAGACTCTATCAATGATAACTTTCTGCTCTCAACACAAAGCTTCTCAAGATATTAGATACAACTATCTAAATGAGTTATGATAACATGGTTAAGATATTAGAGTCATATATTTTCTTGCGATGAATTCCAGACTCAAGAACCAACACACTAGTTTATCAGTAAAGAACACTTCTAGTAGAGATTATCTTTCAGTCTACCAAATAAACTTCCCATACTATTGTCACCATGTTGACATCAATGAGAACACAAGAACAAACAAATCAATCCATATACAATTCATGCTCATGTTGTAAGACTCCTTATTTCCAACAATCTCCCCCTTTGGCATTGATGGAAACATGTATATAAAAAAAAAAATTATTCTAGTAGAACGAAACTAAATACTCCCCCTTTCAAAAAATTTCTTTACAAAAAAAATATGTTTTTTGTCTATCTGTCTATCTCTCCCCCTTTCACATCAATTGAAAAAGACATATAGGGGTCTGAAATATGTATACACATCAAAAATTGACTAGAAGAATAGAATGTACAAAAGGAATGTATTAACCTAAAGAGGAGGAACCATTGTGATTCGTCAGGGTATCCTTCCATGAAGCTTTTCCATCTTCCCATGTTTCTTTCACACTTACTAGAGTTGTGTATAGTAGTTCAAGCTCAGTCAAACAATATACCATCTACCAAAGTAATGGTACTGAGAATAACTTGTGATAGACCACCAATACTGTCAAGAGCACTAGATATAGGGATATGAAATAGTTTTACCATATCTCTTAGTCCCAAAAACTACTTAATTACTTCTATTCTTTGATCCCGTAGAGAAAATAATTTTTCCTTAAGCTACACAATGTAGAACCATCTCTGATTATTTCTATCATCTACCAAGTTGTACAAATTTGCTTGAGTACTCATCCAAATTTTACTCTTCCTTATCTCATCTCTTATATTTAGTGTACTATTCAACTAATTCAAATAGAAAGAAACTAATTCCTGAGCTTGTTCCTCACAAACCTATACACCCTTCAATTCCTTCATCACCCTACAATGTGCATCTACACATTTCTTCTTGATATCTTCTAAATTTTCTTTTTTAAACCTAATTCTAGATTGTACTTCTAATCGAGAGATATATTCTTTCAAAGAGTTAATCATGCTTCTTATATTTTCCACAACTGATATAGATGAATTGAAGTTAGCACTAGGGATTACCTTCTGCATTTCTTTTAAAGATCCTTGAATTTTATTCTTTCATGCTCATGTTGAGTTTTCTCTTATTCACTTTCTTCTGTAACTTCTTGTTTGATAACAATAACTTTTCTCTTCTTCCCTGTTCTGCTTGCACCACCAGAGACTATAGAAATTTCTTTTTCATTGGGATTCTTGGGGTTTTCTAAGAGTATTTTTTCATAATGATCAATCTCGGCCTCAGTCACTTCATAATATAGTTTAGATATCCACATCAGTCTGGATTCAATTGCTTCCATATAATTTTTTTTTGTAGAAACTAGGAAATTAATATTTTTGGAGTACCTCTCAGTCAAATTTTTTGGAATCCTTTTTTTTCTTATTCATCCTCATCTGAAATGTTCCAAAGAATGCAAAAAGAGCATTCTCTTGAGCATCTGAACCACCAAGTTTTATCATGAAATTCCTGATTTGATGAGAAATAGGTTATGCATTTTTCCATTCTATCCTACCAATTTCTGGTAACTCTTTCATAAAGTAAAAGAGTAAGTGGACAATCAGAGTTGCATACCGGAATGTATTTTTCTTACACTTCTTGATTTCCTTAAAGTTATTTAAAATATGTATTTGAAGTAGCTCACATAGGTCATAATCCATACCACTCTTAACCATATCAATAGCAATGAAAACAACACCAATACAAATATTGTGGTCATAGCTTGGTAAACAAACTTTATCATAGCAAAATGGCCCCTTGTCATTTTCATGGCCTTTCAGGTCTTGCTTCATGGTATTTGATATATTTTTCTCTAATTTTATGTTGTGACATGGCTTGAACATGTATATTTAAGTACTAGAATTTAAATAATGGAATCTTGTGAAGGTGTTGTGAAGTGTTGTAAGACATTTCTACACTCTTCTAGATGCTATTCATTACAATTTACCTAAAAATCACCTTTTCATCACTAAAAAAGTCCTATTTTGAAGTGTTGTAAAGTATTGTAACAAGATTTCATGCTTTTCTAGGCACAACTTCACTATTTATCAATTTCTCATGCTTTATTTGGTCCCTTTATGCCCTCATATGTCTTAGTTAAGTGTATTTTTGAATGTAAGCCTGACAAACAACACTAAAAGCAACATATTTCTAGACACCTATTTTTAGGTCCTAGGTGGGACCCATTCACCATGGGTGGTGAATGAGTCCCCCTTTGCTCCAAATTCAATTTTTTTGGATTTTCCTTTCGCGTTTTTATTCAAAAACACTTGATATCATCCTTTGATGAGGTATGAACGGTTAAATAAGGCACAAGTGTGTATAAATATGTGCTTTTCTTCTCATTTTACATCCTCCATCTCTCATTCATCTATTCATCATTTAACTCATTCACATCATTCATTCATCAAGTTAAGCAAGTCAGGGCTTTCACATTGCAAGTCATCAATTTAGCTTCCTAAGACATCCAAGGGCAGATTCTACATGTTTTTTTGTAGACTTTCAAGATCAATCATCATGGCAAGGTAATATTTTCTATTATTGCATGTTTCATTAAATTCTTTCTCTATTTTGGTTTAATTACCTAAATGGGGTTTGACCAAGGCAAACCCCCATGCCTTAACATTCAACATTTCTTCTTCTTTTCTTGTGTGTATACAGATTTAGGTCCTTTGGAAGCTTTGAAATCATTGTAGATCAAGTTGAAAAGTTGTTAAAGTCCTCTCTTCATTCAACAAGTCAAAGAGTCAACAAAATCTCATTTTCAGGCCTGTGAATCAAAGTTTTGGAGATGGACACCTGTTGAACAACAAAGTGCAAATCGGAAGCTCTGGAAGCCACTCTTGAATATTTAGAAATTCAAAAGTAGAATCATTCACCATGGGTGGTGAATGAGTCCCATTTCCAGGTCAATTTTATGTTTTCTGTATTTTCTGGCACCCTTTTGACAGAAACAAATTCTAGCTCAATTTTTAAGAATTGGGATTGATTCATCCAGAATGGAAAATGAGTCCCTCCAGGCCTGGAAAACATCATTAGGAACATTTCAAAATAAATTTCCAATCTTCATCAAAGTTCTAGGTGCACATGTTCAGTCCGATTCATCTCTATTGCAAATTTTCATCCATTTGTAGGTGATTTTACATTACACAATGTGTTTTCAAACAATTTGTTTTCCTCTAGTTTCTATTCATTAGTCAATTAATCTTATTAGTCTCTTGCATCTAGGAATTTAGGAATTTTCCATCCATATCACACTAATCTTTGAATGTAAACATACACATTTTTGGATCCCCCTTTCTCCATTTAGGTGAAAAACCCTAGAAGTGCTAGAAAGAAAGTATGTCCCAAAAATCTATGTTTGATTTTGGTGAACCTACTATTTGAATCCCCTCTTTTCTGATTTTGGAGTCTGTTAATCATTCTAGAGTTTCTTGCATTACATTTTGCAGTAGTTCGCTTCCATTATAGAGTTTCATTTTTGCATGAGTAAAAGTGCATAATAGGTTGCATTTTTGCCTCTTTAATCATTGAAAAGTTCTGCAATTCTACATTTTTCACTTAGGTCTACATCTTAGCACTCATAATTCATAATAATCAGTCACAAATTTTTGAAAATTTTGAAAAAATTCCATAATGGGACTCATTTTCCACCTTGGACGAATCAGTCCCTTTTGACCCCTGAAACAACATTTTTCATAACTTAGGAATTTGTTTTTATGCTTCGATTTGGTGCCTTGTATCTATCAGTCAGCTACATTTTTGTAGCATTCATTTTGTTAAATTTCACTTCAATTAGCTCATTTCATGCATTATTTAATTTCACTTTTTTCATCACAACATATCATTTTCAGATTGTTGCATTGTGTAAAAACACTTCAAAACTGAAAATTACATTACATTGTACTTTCTTTCATTTTAGCATGTTTTCTTTCAAAATATATTCTTTTGATTTCATTAAGCATGGATTTTATAAGCATGATATCCCCTTTTATGAGTTTTCTTTTGACTACCATAATAGGGACTTTAAGAAACAATCCATTAACACAATTCTTAATCTTACATTACCCATTGGAGAGAATGGAAATGTAGACAATAATAACACACATACTTTTTCTTCTTCTGATACCTCTCCTATTAGTGATAGAGTTATTTTGGTGCAAGAAGTCACAAGCCTTGAAAGTCTTGATTTTCCATCTCCTTATTCCCCTTTGGATGACCTTACACAACAAGAGCATGAGATCATAGACACATTTCTCAACATCACATTACCAAATATCCATGGTCATGACAATCACACTTTTTCATTTCCTAATGCCCCTTGTCGATGTAAAGAGGATAGGTTGGTGTTAGAAGATACCCCTATTAAGAATCATGAAACCCTTGATCTTCCCTTCCCTAATGTCCCTATCCTATGGGAAGATCTATTTGCAAATCATAATGGTCCTTCTCTTGATGCCTCTCCCACTTATGATGAAGCTACTTTACAAACCTCAAACTTGGATGAACATGTTACAAGCTCTCCTTGTAGGGTAGATAATATGGAACATGAGAATGAGCCTTTAATGACAATGGGCATCCATCATTCCCCTCCTAATCCCATAATTGATCAATCCCCTATTGGCAACAAAGTTATTGTGGAAGAACAAAGCCTTACTTGTCAAGCACATGTGGCTTGTTGTTCTCTTAAAAACTCTACTCCTAGGGAGAATATCATGGCATTGAATTGTGGAAAACAAGTGGTTCTTGATTTCCCTCACTTAGAGATACATCAAAACAAAATTGTTGAGGATATGAATGCACAAGTGTCCATTCAATCCCCTTTGATCAATGAACCACATACATATCCCATAGGACATCTTCATAACCCTCTCATCCTTTACTCACCTTCATTCAGACTTACACAACACACACCTAACTCCTCCTTCACAATTAATTTCCTTGCACATCATCCTTCCCAAAATATTCAAATTGTCATCTTGCAAAACGCTCATGATTTGAATTCATTAGATTTTGTCTCCTCCTATCATGAAGAAGACACAATCTCACAATCTACAGAGTCTTGTGTAGGTATGACATCTTAGCAAGATGTATCTTTGACCCCAATCACACAACCCCCTTCTCCTCCTGATTAGGAAGGTATCTTTTCAAGACTTCTTCATGATAACTTGATCACTCTCCCTCCTAGAACTCGAAAGAAATGCTATTCCAAGACTTCATTCTGTGCCTATCATAGAATGCACTGCCTTGAGTCATAAAATACAACATTTTCAAGAGTTTTGTATGCTTCCCTATATGGGGGCATCTAATTCCTCTAATTGCTATTGGTTTTCACTCTAGCATTCATTTCATCACTCATTTTGGGTCAGCTTTGTCGTACACTAAGTGGGGGGAATGGGTTTGACAGCCTTATCCTCATATGTCACTTGTGGTTTCCTCCTTTGGCAAGTTGTTAACCTTTCATGAATACATAAGAGCAATCTTGGGATGTGGATGACATTCCTTAAGTTAGCTCGCATATGACATACTTCTCTTTTTCATGACATAGCTTATCGTAAACATATGACTTGGCATAGGGCTTTTCATGTAAGCTCTCATGTCTTCCTCTTTCTCTTCTACTTTAAAGAAATTTCTCACAGTACGGGTCCTCACAATTGCTTTAAAGTGGGGGCATACATCACCAGTCACATTTCATTATGTGATTTTCTTTTTCTTGTGATAACCTCTCTTGGAAGCATTAGGTACAATGTTGGCTAGGATGAGATCATTTTCACTTATTCTCTCTTGGAGACATTGAACATGATGTTACCTAAGATGATACCTTCCACAAATTCAAAAAAATCCCTTTGAACAATCCTGACATTATTTTGCATTAACAATGTCTATAAGTTTCAAAATCATGTTTTCTTTGTGGTGCCTTGTTAAAGTTATAAGGACGTATAACTTTAATATGGTTGAGCGGGAAGCCCACCAAACAGCATGATTTTTCCCCATAGCCACCTTTGTGTTTGTGAGTGCATACCAACTAGCATCTAGGTATCTTACCTTTTGGGCTTTCTCACCCCGCAGACAGTCAGAAGTTCCATGGCCCTAGAGTGACTATGTTGTGGCCTTCTCACCCCACATATGACCTAAAGTTCTGTGGCCCTAGAGTGAGTACATATTTTCCACCTTATCTTTCTTTTCATCTTTCCTTTGCATGATTTTGTATCTTGAGGGCTTGACCTACATGTGGATCTCTCTTGAATGTCTACTTTAGTGTGAGCTAGAAGCAAGTTCATCCTCTCACTAAAGTGGGGGCTAAATGCATCATAGAAAAATGGCCCCTTGTCTTTTTCATGGCCTTTTAGGTCTTGCTTCATGGTATTTGATATATTTTGCTCTGATTTTATGTTGTGACATGGCTTGAACATGCATATCTAGGTACTCGAATTTAAATAATGGCATCTTGTGAAGGTATTTTGAAGTGTTGTAAGAAATTTCTACACTCTTCTACACTCTATTCATTACAATTTACCTAAAAGTCACCTTTTCATCACTAAACAAGTCCTATTTTGAAGTGTTGTAAAGTATTGTAATAAAATTTCACACTTTTCTAGGAACAACTTCACTATTTATGCCTTTCTCATGCTTTATTTGGTCCCTTTATACCCTCATATGTCTTAATTAAGTCTATTTTTGAATGTAAGCCTAAAAAACAACATTAAATACAACATATTTCTTGGCACCTATTTTTCAGGTCCTAGGTGGAACCCATTTTCCATGGGTGACAAATGAGTCCCCCTTGGCTCCAAATTCAAAAATTTTAAATTCTCCTTTCGGGTTTTTATTCAAAAACACTTGATGTTGGCTTGTGACGAGGTATGAATGATTAACTAAGGCACAAGTTTGTATAAATTTTTTTTTTTCTTCTCATTTTACATCCTCCATCTCTCATTCATCTATTCATCCATTAACTCATTCACATCATTCATTCATCAAGTTAAGCAAGTTAGGGCTTTAACATTGCAAGTCATCAATTTAGCTTCGTAAGATATCCAAGGGAAGATTCTACATGTTTTGTTGCAAACTTTAAAGATCAATCATCATGGCAAGGTAATCTTTTCCATTATTGCATGTTTCATTACATTCTTTCTCTATTTTGGTTTAATTACCTAAACGGATTTGACCAAGGAAAACCCCCATTCCTTAACATTCAACATTTCTGCTTCTTTTCTTGTGTATGCAGATTTAGGTCCTTTGGAAGCTTGGAAATCATTGTAGATCAAGTTGCAAAGTTGTTAAATTCCTCTCTTCATTCAACAAGTCAAAGAATAAAAAAAACTCATTTTTAGGCCCATGAATCAGAGTTTTGGAAGTGGACACTTGTTGAACATCAAAGTGTAGATCGGAAGCTCCAAAAACCACTCTTGAATATTCATAAAATTCAATAGTGGACTCATTCACCATGGGTGGAAAATGAGTCCCATTTCTAGGTCAGTTTTATGTTTTTTGCATTTTCTGACACCCTTTTGACAGAAACAGATTCTGGCTCAATTTTCTAGAACTAGGATTGATTCGCCCAAAATGGTGAATGAGTGCCTCCAAGCCTAAAAAACCATCATCAACAACATTTCAAAAGCAATTTCCAATCTTCATAAAAGTTCTAGGGGCACATTTTTAGTCTGATTCATCTCTATTGCAATTTTTCATTCATTTGTAGGTGATTTTGCATTACACAATGTGTTTTCAAACAATTTGTTTTCCTCTGTTTCTATTCATTAGTCAATTAATCTTATTAGTCTCTTGCATTTTTATATTGCATCGATGAATTTAGGAATTTTCCATCCATATCACACTAATCTTTGAATGTAAACATGTACATTTTTAGACCCGTCTTTCTCCTTTTAGCTAAAAAACCCTAGAAGTGCTAGAAAGAAAGTAGGTCCTAAAAATCTATGCTTCAAAAACTTTGTGACCAATAACCATCACATCATACCTAATGACTAGATCTTTAATTGTTCTTAAAACAAGTTCTTTACCATCAAGAGTCACACTAGTCATCTCAATTATCTCTTGTTCACTCATATACTTTGGTCTAGGAACTGGTTCGGAGGAACACAAACCAGTTATATCTCTTATTGCATCTCTGGTTATCAAGTGAGATCCATCCATCCATATAGATTCATCATGAATTCAAGTCTCAAAATCATTTGAATATGTTTCTTGTCGAATTCAAATAGAGGGGCTTTCTACCATACATCCAACTTCTTCTCAACTAAGATTTTGTATGCATCATTATTTTCTTCCAATTCATTCTTCCATAGAATACTTAACTAAACTGGTGACATATCCTCAATTATACTATAAAAGTATGCATAGATATCTTCAGTGAGTAACACTCTAGGAGGAATGCTAGAGAATGCACCAATGGATTCTTCTGACAGATTCTTCAAATATCTATTCAATTTGACTTGTGATATATCCAAAATATTCACAACCTTTGAATTATCCATTGCATAAAATCAAAATATTGTGCAAGAGAATACCTCTATAATTGATAGCGAAGAACATGATTAGATGTCTAGCTTCTAAAGCATGCTTCTCTGTATTCACAAATTCCCTATGAATACGATTTCCTTGATACATCTAAATTTATTTCTTTCATTTTGAATGCTTTTGTAATAAATTCTCTAAATTGTAGGTATAGCACCTTGAAATTTGAGTGCACTTCCATCCTTTCAAATTCTGTAAACTTCATTCTTCACACATGTGACTGGAAAATTCCTTGAATTCATCACCAAATTAAATATGCTTCTGTCATGATGTGACAACAAGTATTGATGAGGGGTTTATTAATTTTTTTGATAATTGATCCCCCTTAAGCACTACCTAACTCAAAATTTGACAGGCGTATCTGTACCAAAGGATGGAAAAAATAAAATCAATGCTTCATATTCAACTTGCTTGAATTCTCCTTCTTTTCTCAAGATTTTTTCATCTCTTTCCTTACTTCTTTTGGATCAATAATTGATTCATGCTTTCTTGTTGGATGGATATTTTTTATCCTTCTATTTCTGCAATTTCTAACTGATTGTTCTGGATTACTGCATTAATAACAAACAACAATCTTCCTTATCTTCCTTCCATACTTTCTTCTATTCAAGCTATATTTGTACTAATTATCCTTGTGTCCATACTTCTTGCACTTAAACATTTTCCAGAGAATGATAAAGTATCATTCATTCTACTTTTGTAGTTATTTTCCCTATGTTCAAATTTATTGCAAAAATATAAACATCATTAAAAGATAAGTACCTTTGAGCATTAGGCTATATGATGGGAGTTCTTCTAGAACTAATTCTTAAGTCCTTTATTTTTCCATCTTTGCATTAAGTCTTCTTGTCAGGAGGTTGCTTCATTTTTGAACACTTTCCTTCTTCAAACCATAAACCTCTTTTATCCATTGCAGGCCTCTGAGAAATAATCAACTCATTGAGAATCACAAAGCTTGCCTTGAATTTATCCTCAAATCTTTTTACCTTTTCTAGGTATGATCTCAAAATTTCCATTTCTTGCTTGAGCTTGACACATTCATTTGTCTTCTCTTCAATTTCAACTTTCTAAAAGTCTTCAATTATTTTCTCTTCCTCCAATTGTTGTAGTAGTTTGGTGATATCATCATGTTACCTTCTCAATTGATCACAAGCTTCTTCATATCTACTCCTCATATTCTTGATGAAAACATTTTCTTCCTTGAACTTATTCTTCAAATCTTCATTTTATTCTAAGTGACCAACAGAGATCTCTTTTAGAGGAAAAAAATTTCTTATATTCAAATTTTGGGACTTTCGTCAAGCTGATAAGCTCCTTCAAAGGAACTAAGCTCTAATACCAATTGTTGAATATCCAAAATATTGGGAGGGAGGGAGTCAATATTCTATAAAACCATACAAATAAAACCCATCTAAACATAGACACATATATGACTAAATTAACAAGAGAGAACATGGAAACAAGACAATGCATCATCACACATGAACACAAGGATGTTTATGTGGAAAAAACCAAAATGGAAAAACCACGACGAGGATTAACTCACAATATATTATATCCTGATACAAGATATTACATGGCTCACTACCAGGACTCACTATCCTTGAAAGGATCACATCCTAAATGGGTATGTGCAGGATCATCATGGAAAAACAGGCCCTTAAGTGGCAAAAAAATTAGAAAAATCAGAGTTAGGCAACTTGATGTAAAAATTTGAATAAGTTATCTATATTATTTCAAAAATATGTAAGAATAGAATTTGTAGAAAATTGAATGTAGTTTCTAAACTACTAGGTTTATTTTATTAAAAATAAAATCTATTTGGTGAAAATTTGAAATTTCAATGCAGTAGTACTTAAATTTCAGGAAAAAATAAGTAGGTGTCTGTCTGACCACCCTAACCACAATAAAATGATAATATTTTTTTATAAGATTTTAGATATAAGTATAAGATTCATGTCCGGATGTGATGCATATTTTTTTGTAATTTTTTCCAAGTAAATAATTAATTATGATTTTCTTATTACAACTTTTAAAAAATATAAAAACTCATATCTAACCACCTTAACTTGTTCAAAACTTCATGAAATTCTTTTTTTTTTTAATCCTATAGTATATGAAGCATATAATGTGATGCATGTTTTGAATTCAAAAAATATGATACCATTTGAAAGCTATAGATGATTTTCAATTAGCCTATCAATCAGGACTTTAGTCATAATTCAAATAGAAAATGAATAATAATAATTTATTAATTTCAAATTAAAGCATAATTTATATTGGTGGAAATTTGAGATTCTCCTTTAAAAACCCTTTTCGTTTCATTAATTTTGGGTTAAAAAAAAGTCGTTAGCCACATACCCTACAAATACCCATCATATTGCCACTTTTGGGCCCATTATGATCTTGCACATACCCAAATACAAAAGATGGCTAACCACCAAGATACAAAAGTTATGTCTCATTTCCAAGAGTATGAACTAATAGAATACATCTTTTGTGTGCAAGGTTTAGTTCCACTGATGCTTTGAATAAGAAGTACTAATTCTCACAGTAGTCACTCACAAATCTTTAATGATCCTAATCTGATTTAGGATCTAGACTAATTGCATAATTGAATGCTTAACTTAAACAGTTTAATGGAAACTCAAAAACAAGTGTACATTATTGAAAATATGCATTAAAAATCAAGGTGATAACCATAATGTGAGAGAGAAGAATAGAGAATGTGCAAATAATCTGATAACGGAGTTCACCACAATCGTGACTACATCTCTGGTCCCTCTCCAAATAGTGACCAATCCTATTATGCTCAGAAAATGATTACAAGGTCTTCCACCTATTACAATATTCCCATCTCCTCGAATGATAATGAATTACAAAGAAAATACTTCAACAAATGCAACAAGCTTAACTAAGCTTCAAATGCAACAGGATTAAAAATTCACTATTCAAAAATCCTCACTTGGAAATCTCTCACAAATTTTCATCTCTCCAAAATCATCACCAAAATCCACTTTCAGATCACTTAGCTAAAAACCCTTCCTTCTACCCCTTTTTATACATCAAATTTACTATGTGGGGTGAAAACCACTGTAATAAATGAAATAACTCCCCCCTTAACCAAATAACCCCCTACGTATCATACATGATTTATTTTAGCCTTTGGTTAGGTTATGTTACATTGGAGGAGGAAATAATAACCATCAGAGGTTATTATTTCACAAATTGGGTTAATAATATACCTTTTGCAAAAAAACTCATTCCTAAATAATAGCTCTTATTTTTTATGAGCTTTACAAAAATAATCATCCAAATCCCTTTTTAATAATCTTTAAGATTATTTTAATCCCTTTTAAAATATTTACAAAGAACGGATTATATTCCTTAAGCTATTTTACCATTTAAATCCCTTAAAATCCTCTCAAAATCTTTTAATATCCTTAAAAATCTCATAGTATGGGATTTTAAAACTTAAAAGATTTAATAATTTAAATTTAAGGGAATTTAGCTTTTAAATTATATTTTAAATAGTCATGTCCTCATTTTTTCGATGTCATCAGTCTTGCCATGTCATCATTCCTGCCACATCATCATGGTTAATCCTTAACTTTGACTGACCATATCTTCATCGTACGAGCTCCGTTTTCGATGAAATGAATGGCATCGGAATTGTGACAACAAGCTCTTTGACATGATGCTGCTTTTGACCATTTTTTAGATGATCAATTTTTTTATCTTTTTGACTGGTCCTTGTACCTAGCTTGACCCCAACTTTGACCAGGAGTAACTCGGACATATGAGCTCCTTTTGACCTCGTTCAAATTGTGTCGGATTCAATTTTCTGGGCTTTTCAAGATGGTACTAAAATTTGGAGCATTTGGAACACTTCTATTTTTGACAAGTATCCACCTGGATTAGTCCTCCCCACTAGAGAGCTTTTGGACCTCCAAAAGTGGCATTTATTTAGACATCAAGTGAGGACTTTACCTCCCCACTTATCATGTATCATTTATACATCTGTAAGCCTGGATCACAATCACAATGAAGACTGCAACAACATTGTTGAACGTAAACATCATTCTATCACTTCCATAAGCATCTACATCAACTATCGTAGCCACTAACCAACAAACATTGACTAGCATCAAGCTGAACAATAATGTAGATATGAAAGAGAATAAATCAACAACATATCAATCTCTCACAATAGAAACATTTTTACCCAAGGGACCATTAATGCTTTCAATCACCATTCCCTCATGTTGTACTGTGGGTGCATCTTGCGACATCTGACCCTGGTTAGCTACTCCAAGTTCATGTCTAGAACCACTTGTACTGAAAAACATAAGAGTTAAATATTTACTTGCATTAATCACCCTCTTTAATTGCCTTGTTTTTGCAAAAGAATGACCAGTCTTAATCCTATGAGAATGTACAATATACTATATTCCATCTTTAAACAAATGATAATGATTCATTTCCCTGTAGAAAATAGCTTTTCTGTCATATAGATAAGGGCTACCCAACACTATCCCACAGATATCTAGTGGAACCACATCAAACTGTACTTCATCCACAAACTTACTTGTGATTGTGAATTTCAAATTACATTGCCTTGTTACTTGTAACTTATCATTCTCGCAAATCCAGCCTAGTGGATAAGGCTTCTTATGCAGTGTAGTTTTCAATCCCAAGTTTCTTACAACATCTTTAGAAATTAATTTAACTTGAGAACCACTATCTATGAGTGCATCAATTTTAATGTTCTTAGCAACAACCCTTAAATGAAACAACTTGTTCCTTTTCTTATCTTCAGATGCATCATTAACTTCAAAAGTAGAAGCACAACGATCAAAGGAAACACTAGAAATATGAGCTTTACCTTTCAAGCCCATAGTTGTTATCTTAATTTCATCATCAGAATCAAATCCAAGATCCATAACAAGATTTGTGGCTTCCGCCTTACCTTTTTTTTTTTGATTATGTTTTTGAGCTCACTTAGGCTTCAATTTCGGATGCAACTTCCAACAATGATCTTCATCATGACCCTTCCTGTCACAATGAGAGCAAGAAAGCTTGTCATACTTCTTGACTGTAGTTGTCTTCTTTCCTTTCCCTATCTCTACAACCTTAGATGATTTATTTACATAGTTATCATTATCAAACTTATCAATAAAAGAACCCTTTCCTCTTGACTCTAAATGTGTAGCTTGGACACAAAATTCATCCAAATTACAAGGGTTCAAGACCAAAATAGAATTTCTAAGATATGAGTGAAGACCTCCTATGTACTTTAACAAAGGTACATTTAATTCAATAGCCCTTTTACAAAACTTTTCAGTGTAATCTTGAATAGACTATCCTTTCCCTTGCCTAAAATTTTTCCAATTCATCATTAACTGTTGCATATGGCCTAGGGGATAAAACTTATTTTTAAGAGCACTAACAAATTTTGTCCAGGTTAAACTGACTCTACCATGCTGTGAAATTTTTGCTCTAGTCCTACTCTGCCACCAGGTAAGAGTTGTACCTCCCAACTGAAGAGTAGCTAAATGGATCCTAGAAGCATCATCAAAGAGGCTTTGGACTCTACAATAAAATTCTACTTGTTGAATCTAGTCATCTAGTTTTTCAACATCTAATTCACCACAATACTTAGGTAGTTCAAATTTAATATCCAGTTTAATCTTAGTCTTATTTACACCCTTAAAAGGATTAGCAGAAAGAGAATGTGTAGAAGAAGGAGAAGAAGGGGGAGAAAAAGGAGTAGACAGAGGAGATTTTGGGGCTTCATCACCACCTCCTGATTGCTTCTTATTTCTTTTACGGTCTCCCTGATATTCTTGCTTCAATGCATTATCTTCTTCAAGTTTCATGTGTTCTTCCCTTTCTTTGAGAAGCATCTCCAATGCAGCTCTCATTTGCTAGAAATCTCTTGGAAATTCCTGCTCACTAAGTTCTTCAGGTACCTCCATTCCAGACACAGACATTTTTGGAAAAGTTCTTCGCTTCCCGATCTCAGGATTAAATTTATCAAGCTTTCCTTCACCCTTCTGAATCTTGGATCTCATTAGCATTCAAAACCAACTGCAATAATAGTCACCAAAAGCTCTGATACCAAAACTTGATCTGATTTAGGATCTAGACTAATTGAATAATTGAATGCTTAACTTAAACTGTTTAATCAAAACTCAAAAACAAGTGTACATTATTGAAATTATGCATTAAAAATCAAGGTGATAACCATAATGTGAGAGAGAAGAAGAGATAAAGTGAAAATAATCTAATAACGGAGTTCACCACAATTGTGACTACGTCTCTGGGTCCCTCTCCAAACAGTGACCGATCCTATTATGCTCCAGAAAATGATTACAAGGTCTTCCACCTATTACAAGATTCTCATCTCCTCGAACGATAATGAATTACAAAGAAAATCCTTCAACAAATGCAACAAGCTTAGCTAAGCTTCAAATGCATAAGGATTAAAAATTCACTATTCAAAAATCCTCACTTGGAAATCTCTCACAAATTTTCATCTCTCAAAAATCATCACCAAAATCCACTTTTAGATCACTTAGCTAAAAACCCTTCCTTCTACCCCTTTTTATACATCAAATTTAATATATGGGGTGAAAACCACCATAATAAATGAAATAACTCCCCCCTTCACCAAATAACACCCTACGTATTGTGCATGATTTATTTTATCCTTTGGTTAGGTTATGTTACATTGGGGGAGGAAATAATAACCATAAGAGGTTATTATCTCACAAATCGGGCTAACAATATACCTTTTGCAAAAAAACCCATTACTAAATAATAGCTCTTATTTTTTATGAGCTTTACAAAAATAATCTTCCAAATCCCTTTTTAATAATCTTTAAGATTATTTTAAGCCCTTTTAAAATATTTACAAAGAACGGATTATATTCCTTAAGCCATTTTACCATTTAAATCCCTTAAAATCCTCTCAAAATCTTTTAATATCCTTAAAAATCTCTAAGACCCCTTAAAAATATTATAGTATGGGATTTTAAAACTTAAAAGATTTAATAATTTAAATTTAAGGGAATTTAGCTTTTAAATTATATTTTAAATAGTCATGTCCTCATTTTTTCCACATCGTCATTCTTGCCACATCATCATGGTTAATCCTCAACTTTGACTGACCATATCTTCGGCGTACGAGCTCCATTTTCAATGAAACAAATGGTGTTGAAATCATGGTGACAAGCTCTTCGACATGATGCTGCTTTTGACCATTTTTGAGATGATCAATTTTTTTTGTCTTTTTGACTAGCCCTTGTACCCGGCTTGACCCCAACTTTGACCGAGCGTAACTCGGACATACAAGCTCCTTTTGACCTCATTCAAATTGTGTTGGATTCAATTTTATGGGCTCTTCAAGATGGTGCTAAAATTTGGAGCATGTGGAACACTTGTATTTTTGACAACAAGTATCCACTTGGATCAGTCCTCCCCTTTGGAGAGCTTTTTGACCTCCAAAAGTGGCATTTTTTTAGACATCAAGTGGACTTTTTCTCCCCACTTGTCATGTATCATCTATACATCTGTAAGCCTGCCTCACAATCATAATGAAGACTACAACAACATTTTTGAACATAAACATCATTCTATCACTTCCATATGCATCTACATCAACTGTCATAGCCACTAACCAACAAACATTGACTAGAATCAAGCTGAACAATAATGCAGATATGAAAGAGAATAAATCAACAACATATCAATCTCTCACAATAGAAACATTTTTACCCAAGGGACCATTAATGCTTTCAATCACCATTCCATCATGTTGTACTATGGGTGCATCTTGTCACATCTGACCCTGGTTAGCTACTCCAAGTTCATGTCTAGAACCACATGTACTGACAAACATAAGAGTTAAATATTTACTTGCATTAATCACCCTCTTTAATTTCCCTATGTTTGCAAAAGAATGACCAGTCTTAATCCTATGAGAATGTACAATATACTATATGCCATCTTTAAACAAATGATAATAATTCATTTCCCTGTAAAAAATATCTTTTCAATCATATAGATAAGGGCTACCCAGCACTATCCCTTAGATATCTAGTGGAACCACATCAAATTGTACTTCGTCCACAAACTTACTTGTGATTGTGAATTTCAAATTGCATTGCCTTGTTACTTGTAACTTATCATTCTCACAAATCCAACCTAGTGGATAAGGCTTCTTATGCAATGCAGTTTTCAATCCCAAGTTTCTTACAACATCTTCAAAAATTAAGTTAACTTGAGAACCACTATCTATGAGTGCATCAATTTTAATGTTCTTAGCAACAACCCTTAAATGAACTAGCTTGTTCATTTTCTTATCTTCAGAGACATCATTAACTTCAGAAGTAGAAGCACAACTATTAAAGGAAACAATGGAAATATGAGCTTTACCTTTCAAACCCATAGTTGTTATCTTAGTTTCATCATTAGAATCAGAACCAAGATCCATAACAACATTTGTGGCTTTCTCCTTACCTTTTTGTTTCTGATTTTGTTTCTAAGCCCACTTAGGCTTCAATTCTGGATGCAACTTCCAACAATGATCTTCATCATGACCGTTCCTGTCACAATGAGAGCAAATAAGCTTCCCATACTATTGTCACCATGTTGACATCAATGACAACACATGAATGACTAGATCAATCCATATACACTTCATGCTCATGTTGCAAGACTCCATATTTCCAACGCCTTAGATATACCATCACTTCATCTTCAACAAAAAACTCCTTGTATCTCCTTTTCTCATCTACCTGCCCCTTCTACTTATTGTTCATGTCCTTCAAATACTTCTAGACTTGATTATGTGATGTATCCATGAAATCTATAAACTCTTCTACTTCTACACTCCTCTTTTTCTCCATACTAGTGTCTCTAAACTCTAGAACTCCTCTAGGATGTACTCCTGTCACAATCTCAAATGGTGCTTTCCCTGTAATCCAGTTTACTAAATTATTGTGTGAATTATTTTTCTTGTGGTAGTCTAACTATATCTAATTTCTTGCCTTACCTCCAACCAAACATCGCAATAGGTTACCCAAACTTCTGATTACTTCCTTTGTTTGTCCATCAGTCTATGGGTGATATGTTGAATTGAATTTTAGTTTTTTCCTTATCTTCCACAATTTCCTCCAAAAGTATCGAATGAATTTGGAATCCCTATCTGAAACTATTCTCTCAGGTAATCCATGCAATCTTACAATCTCCTTCAAAAATAAGTCAACAACATGCACAACATCATTATTCTTCTTGCAATGAATGAAATGTGTCATTTAGAAAATCTATCCACAACTACCATTATAGAATCATATCCTCTCTATGTTCTTGGTAATCCCAATATGAAATCCATGCTTATATCTTCCCAACGTCTCTTTAGTATTGTCAAAGGTTTATACAATATAGTATTCTGACTACTCCCTTTTGCAACTTGAAAATTTTTACAGGTCTAAACACACTTCTTGAAATCCATGTATAGCTGCGGTGAAAAGAAATTTTCACTCATGAAAGATGCTATCTTATCAACTCGAAAATGTCTCGGTAATCCTCTACTATGCTTTTCCTTAATTAGATTCTCCATCATTGAACTCTTTTAAATACATAATTGGTTTCCTTTAAACAACATTCCTTCCTGAATGAAATTTTCCGACCATTAGCTCCAATCTGTCACTACTTGTTCCTTACATGCTCTCCAAGCTTCAACAAAATTTGGATCATCTTCAAACATATTTTTTAATTCTTCAAAACCCAATACTCCTACTCTCATCTCTATCAAAAAATTCCTTCTCCTACTCAATGCATCTACAACTTTGTTCAACTTGCCACTCCTATGTTTCAACACAAATTTATAAATTTGCAAGAACTCAACCCATCTCATATGTCTTTGATTCAACTTCCCTTGACTATTCAAATACTACGAAACTTGATGATAGGTTCACAACACAAATTTCTTAGGAAAAAAATAATGTATTGAATTCTTCAAGGCTTGAACTATGGCATATAACTCTTGATCATAAAATAAATAGCTTATTATGGTATCATTCAACTTTTCACTTAAATAAGTTATAGGTCTTCCTTCTTGACTCAACAATACTCCTATTACATTTCCACTTGCATCACAATTGTAGTGTAGGAAAAAGTATCCCTTTTTCACACTTAATTTTGGAATTAATAATAATAAAATGAACTAAATTATGGCTTATTTTAGTGTTGTAATATGCATTTTATATATTCATATTGTTGGACTTGTCGTTGCACCAAAAGATTGACCTGTCAATGCCCAATACAAGCTTCAGTTAAGAACCAAAGGAGGTAGTTAGACCATGTCACAAACCCAAGCACTAGTGATGCAAGGAAGAAAAAGGGTCACACCTTGCAACAATTCCCCCAGCACAAGCGTGGGGTTGGAACTTGTGACCAGCTCTGATACCAATTGTTGGACTTGTCAATGCTCGATACAAGCTTCAGTTAAGAACCACATGAGACAGTTAGACCATGTCACAAACCCAAGTGCTAGTGCTGCAAGGAATACCAAGGGTCACACCTTGCAACACATATTAAGTTTAGGGTCCTATTAAATAAAATGGACTTAATTTTTCCTTATTTTTGGTGTTGTAAAGTGTACCTTTACACTTTCACACTTATCTAGGGATTTATCAACTAATTGAGGTTAATTTTCCTTAATTTCCCCCTTTAATTCAAATCCAACCTTAATTAATTAAATTTTTTTAAGATGAAAACCTTACATTCATTAATGTCATAACACGACACTTATCTTTGAGCAATGTGTGTCCTAGGTAAGTGACCTAGGACCCATTCACCCAAGGGAAAATGGGTCCTCACGTAGGCCTAGGACCTAAATTCAAATTATGTTTTTGGTGGTATTTTAAGGATTTCAAATCTATATTCACATGCTAGCTTGTGTTATTTGAATTTTAAAAATTAATAATACATATGTATAAATATAACGTCATTTTCACTAAGTTCCACCTAGCAATTTTACCAGCAATTTGATCGTAAGACTTTCAAGAAAGCTAAGAGAATTCAAGTGATCATTATCAAGAGAAATTTTAAGGCATTCAAGAGTAGATTCATTGAAGATCTATTGCAACAATCAACTGTAAGAACCTCCCTTTTTCTGAGTTTATTCACTAAGTTTTGAAAGCCAATTTTTTCTCAGTTTACCCATTTGTACTTATCAGGCATTTCATTAAACAGTTTGGAAACCTTAATACAAAATTTACTTCAAATGATTTCATCACCATTTCAATTTTATAGCATCAAATATTGTTTACAACATTCATATCTAGATTCACTCTATGGGTATGTGCAAGATCATGATGGGCCAAAAAGTGGCAATATGATGGGTATGTGGTTGACGATTTTTTTTACCCAAAATTGATGAAACAAAAAGGGTTTTTAAAGGAGATTCTCAGCGTTCCACAAATATAAATTATTATTTACTTTGAATTTAATAAGTAATTATTATTCATTTTCTATTCAAATTATGACTAAATTCTTGATTGATAGACTGATTGAAAAACATCTATAGCTTTCAAACAATATCACATTTTTTGAATCCAAAACATGCATCACATTATATACTTCACATACTATAGGATTAAAAAAATAAATTTTGAATTTCATGAAGTTTTTTCCAAGTTAAGGTGGTCAGACATACGAGTTTTTTATATTTTTTAAAAGTTGTATTAAAAAAATCATAATTAATTATTTAATTGGAAAAAAATTGCAAAAATATATGCATCACATCGGAACATGAGTCCTCTACTTATATCTAAAATATTATTAAAAAAATATTATCATTTTATTGTGGTTAGGGTGGTTAGATAGACACCTACTTCTTATTTTTTCCCTAAAATTTAAGTACTACTACTTTGAAATTTCAAATTTTCACCAAATAGATTTCTTTTTTTTAAAACAAACCTAGTAGTTTAGAAACTACATTCAATTTTCTATAGATTCTATTCTTACATATTTTTGAAATAATATAGATAAATTATTCAATTTGTTACGTCAAGTTCCCTAACTCTGATTTTTCTAAACTTTTTGCCACTTAAGGGCTTGTTTTTTCCATGATCATCCTACACATACCCCTATACCAAAGAAAACTCAATTGAAATTTTTAACAATTTATAATAATAATATTTACCAACCATTCATGTATAGAGAATTTAACAACAATGATAGCTAACCTAGAGAGAGACCAATCTTTCCTTCTTTACATATGGCAGTTATAGAATCTATCGAATCCTTTACCAGCATCAATGACATAGGAATCTAGTGTAAAAAAAAAAATTCATGGCAGCCTTGAGATATCTACACAATCTTCATACACAGTTCTGCTTTGACTCGATTTATTTGAGTAATAAATGGTAGCTTCTTACTCTTTAATCGACTAAGTTTATTTCTATGCTTTTGCCCTCTGATGATTTCAGATGCCCAAGTGTTTTTTTGTATATCGATCCTTTCCTGTTTGATGCCACCTCCTAATTGCAAATCCAATATTTAAAGCTTAGTGATTTATTTTTTCTTTCCCAACCCCAGGTATAAATTGGGCAGTGTCTATAAATAGAATGGTGCCTCAAATTTATTCATTGAGTATTGGAACATAAGCGACTCTTCATTAAAGGAATAGACTCAAGCATTTGAAAATGACACTTCAATATTCAATAATTTTTTCTTCAATTGCTTGTGAACTCAAAGAATTAAATCAACCTCCTGATAGTTCTTGAGCTTCGCGATTCCCTTAATGAAACAGGGTATGTGTAGGATCATCATGGAAAAAATAGGCTCTTAAGTGGCAAAAAAAAAGAAAAATAAGAGTTAGGCAACTTGACATAAAAATTTGAATAAGTTGTCTATATTATTTCAAAAATATGTAAGAATAGAATCTATAGAAAATTGAATGTAGTTTCTAAACTACTAAGTTTGTTTAAAAAAAAATCATTTGGTGAAAATTTGAAATTTCAGGGAAAAATAAGAAGTAGGTGTCTATCTGACCACCCTAACCACAATAAAATGATAAATTTTTTATAAGATTTTAGATATAAGTAGAGGACTCATGTCCCGATGTGATGCATATTTTTTGTAATTTTTTCCCAACTAAATAATTAATTATGAATTTTTATTACAACTTTTAAAAAATATAAAAACTCGTATGTCGACCACCTTAGCTTGGTCAAAACTTCATGAAATTCATTTTTTCTTTTTTAATCCTATAGTATGTGAAGCATAGAATGTGACGCATGTTTTGGATTCAAAAATGTGATACCGTTGAAAGCTATAGATGTTTTTCAATCAGCCTATCAATCAGAATTTAGTCATAATTCGAATAGAAAATGAATAATAATTACTTATTAAATTGAAAGTAAAGCATAATTTATATTGGTGGAAAGCTGAGAATCTCCTTTAAAAACCCTTTTTGTTTCATCAATTTTGGGTGAAAAAAAATTGTCATCCACATACCCATCATATTGCCACTTTTTGGCCCATCATGATCCCACACATACCCAACAACTCTATCTTTGATGGAATTTCATTCCTAACTCCTTTCACAAATAAAGCTCAATACCATCAAAAAACTTTTCTTCCCATGTCATTACCTGAATATGCGATTGCATTTTTTTTAAAGCCACAACTCCATAAATACAACATACTTTGAATATTATCAAATTGAAGATTTAATTCAAAGTAGCGGCTTCATAAAATCTCTAAATTATCAATTCTTCCTTTAGCAATAACAACAGGGTCTTCCAGCAAGAAGGCAACACCTGGTAAATTGGAGTATCGGCTGAACTAAGTGATAGTTATACCATAGTAAACTGGCACATTAATTCATTCTATGGGAACTTGCAATATATTTATGATACTTCACACAATACAAAATTTTAAGCTTCGATTCTCATCCAAAGTAGAGATATCAATTGCTTCCAAAATAATGGCTTCTTGGAATATACTTATTCCCTTATAGGTTATGCTTTGGGAAATTCAATATCAAATATTTCTACTCCTATCACCAAATGATCAGTCTTCAAAAATTACTTTTTAAGGTGGCATCCCCTGAAGAACTCCATGTTGGCCTCTACAAGTCTCTCCAAGTTGACGACTAGAGAATAATTGTGATTGAGAACTAGAAACCAACCTCACCAATTTTGTGCATCCTTACTAACTCTAATTCCAAAGAGAACATCTGCTCCACAAGCTCAACTTTTCATCTCTTTAGAAATACATCTAATACTAAGCTACACAAACTTATAAATATTCACTTTGAATACAGAACCTTCAAATGAAGGATGATGATTTAAACTTAAAGAGTCAATTTAAGCATATTCATTGTCCCTAATTTGGAACTATCAACAATTCACCCTAGGAATATCTCTCAATTCCGAAGATGATGATACTTTGTGAGAATATTTTTGTCCTCACAAATTACTGGAGTTTCTCCAACCTCAAACCTTTTCAAAAACCCAAAATCCAACCTACTGAAATTAACTTCTTCAATTCTTTTATTCAACTCCTCCTTGTAACTCCTATGAATGTTGAAATTCTCATTCTTTTCTTTTTTAACTTTATATATTTCAATTAATTTGAGAATTCTCTTTTTTTAAGTAATTTTTTTAAAATTTACCATTTAAGTTACTTTGCGCCATTAATTTGAGTCCTCTATAATTCATCCTTTTCAACAACTTAAATTAATTACTCAACTTTAATGCTAATACAAAATTGGGGACATTACAATTCCTCTCGTCTTGAAGATCACTTGCTCTCAAGAAATATGTATCTGCAAGCCAGATTGAATACCAAGATCCCAAATCAATATTGGAGGTTTCCAAGAATCTCTGTTGAAAATAGTACCTAATGCTATGATCACCATATTGTTCCTATCAATCATTATGAAAATCAATTGAATAAAATCAATAAACTCTTCTTCAACATTCACTAAATCCCACAAGATTCTAGGATTCCAAGAGAGTTGTAGGAGAAAACCACCACACAAACTTTGTACTACTTTGATTAAAATCATCTGATTTGCATGCCCAAACTATATCAATTCTTCCTGAAACTCCAAGAAGTGCTCATCATATCTGAAATCCATGAAAATACTGAAACTAATACCATGGAACAAGAATTGGAAAAAAACTCAAGGAAATTTACTTCAACTAACTCAAATCTAAAATCAACTGAGCTTGGAAACACGTATGCATGAATATAATATGAGAGAATCCTCACAAATAACCATAAAAATTATCGAAAATACTCACCATCAAACTACAAATCAACTCTATCCAACTGACTTACACAATCAATTCTCTATTGTTGGTCAAGAATGAGAACCTCATTTATATGCATACCTTGATTTTCCATTTCATGTAGAGTGAATGGGCAATGGAAAATAGTAGCATTATCACAATCTAGATCTTGCATCAATATTCCATTGTTGGAAGTATTTGAATCCCACCCTTCATATCTAGCATCTGGAGAAATTCCATCATCAAACTCAAAAAATAAATTTTCATAGAACACATTTGCACCAACTCAAACAAGGGATTATCAAAGATATGTAAATCATGTTGATGAAAATCTAAATTTTCTATTCTTTCATGATAATAACCCAAGTCCTAAGTCTCTTGTATACAATCAAGCTCATCAATGATTTCTTAAATCTCTTCAACTTTTTCTTTTGTTTCTTGTTCCTTGAATAAATGAGTAGCTAAAAGTTTTTTTTCAACTTCTCTTAAGGCCTCTTGAACATCAAGCAATTTGTCTTTTGTTTTCTGGTTCAATTCCAAATCCCCATCAACAACTTTAGCAGCCTTGTCTCTATCATGAACTACATGTAAAATTTTTTTTGTTGATTTCTTCCATAACATTCTTAATTGATTTCAAATCAGCAAGGGAAATTTTACACACATCTTGATTTCTTGGCACATTATAAATCAAATTTTCCACATATCTATGTGTGTCATCAATTTTAGATAAAGCTTGAACTTCCTTTTCAACAGATAAAAAATTTTGATTGCTCCAAACATGACCTAGACGTGTTGGTGAAGTGCTACTATGAGGTGAAATGAAATCAGAATTCTTCTCAACTGTGCTCCCAAGGCTATCACATATTTGTTGTGCTTCTCTCCTCATCTCAACAATGGTATGCTGAAGGTCACTAGCTCTTTGCTTCAAATCAGTTTCAAGCAAAGGAAAATTAGATTTGTGACCACTAGAACCAACTTCTTTAGTGTCTTCCCCAATGCATGACTCCTAAGAAACAATCAAGTCAACATTAATAATGGAATAATGTTTAGCTTCTACCTTCTTAGTTTTTTCTTTTCATTCTAACCTAAATCCTCCAAAATTATAGAGATGAAGAAGTATTTCACTAGTTTATTAGATAGTTGTTTATGTAGGTTCAACACTTGAAACTTCATCACAGGTCTCCATATCTATTGTTGACTCAATGTTCTCTTTTGTAGAATGCATAGACACCTCATGTGTCTCCACAACCATTATTGCCTCATTGCACTCGATTTTTCAAAATTCTAGGATAAATGTATTTCTAAATGTATCTCCTGAGAGTCTACCATAGAATCATTAGTAAACAAAATTTTATTCATGTCTTCAGCATTAGAGCTCCTTTCATTTATCTGCAATGCCTTATTCAAGTAAGGCTTCATTTTTCCCTAACACTGATTGAACAAATCTTTGATCAACTTATCAACAATTGAAGGAAACTTTTCTTTCTATTCAACATCTAGTACAAGAGATAGGATGGGTTGAGGAATGCCATCAACCTCTTTTATAGTAATAGCTAGAATATCCCTTATGGATGCAACTAAATCCTCCTCTTGTTTACTCCAAGTTGAATGGAAGAGGTAATGGAACAAATCATATATTTTATCTTTCATATCCCAATCTATGAGCAATATACTTGCATTGATTTTTGAAAATGTCTTCAATATAGTTTAGCTCTTTTGAAGTACAGACTGCTACCAGTTTCATCAAGGTCCTGAAAACTTTCCACAATCATGTGTAGTAATTTCTTCATAGTACCACCTTCATAGGGAACCTGGGGTACCACAATTATCATCACTTCATTGAAGCAAGAAGTAACCATCAGCTTGGTTTCTTAATTAGGATGCCTCAACCAATAGGGTTGATTCAAAGAGGTCACAACAAGTGTTGATGCCAACTACATTATCTTAGAAGGTGATTGCTTCACTTGAATCAAGCATTGTTCCAACAAATGGAGTATGTTCACTCCATCTTCCCTTGAATAAAATTATTTTTGGGGCCTTTTTCTTATAATGTAAATTTTCCTTGCCAAAATTTTTTATTCATCAAAATTCATGATTAAATCTAAAACTCAACTCAAAAATACCCAATAGGCTGCAAAAAATTTATAAGTTTTGATTAAATGCTAGGAACAAATGCACTAAACTGAAATTTATTGAAGAATCCATAAGATGGTAGGAAGAGCTGAGCTCTAATACCAATGTAAGAAGCTCCCCTATTCTGAGTTTATTCATTAAGTTTTGAAAGCCAATTTTTTTCTCAGTTTACCTCTTTGTACTAATCAGGAATTTTGTCAAATAGTTTGGAAACCTTAATACAAAATTTACTTCAAATGATTTCATCACCATTTCACTTTCATAGCATCAAATATTGTTTACAACACTTTTATAGATTCATTGTATACCAAACAAAACTCAACTAGTATGTTTAATGGTTCAGAATAATACTATTTACCAACCATTCAAGTACATCAAATAATAACAATGATAGTTGACTTGGAGAGAGACCACTCTTGCCTTCCCATGTACATATGGTAGTTATAGAATGTATCAAATCCTTTTCTAGCATCAAGGGCATAGGAATGGTCTAAAAAATACTTTTCACAATAGCCTTGAGATATCTACACAATCTTCATACATAGTTCTACTTTTACTCAATTTCTTTGAGTAATAAACAAAAGCTTCTTACTCTTTAATCAGCTTAGTTTATTGATACGCTTCTCCCCTTTGATGATTTCAAACACCCAAGTGTTTTTTTTATGTCGATCCTTTCCTGTTTGATGCCACCTCCTAATTGCAAATTTAATAATTAAAGCTTAGTGGTTTATTTTTTCTTTCCCAACCCTAGGTATAAGCTATGTGGCATCTATAAACAAAGCAGTGCCCTGAATTTATTCCTTGAGCATTAGAACATACACAAATCTTCATTAAAGGAACAAACTCAAGCATTTGAAAACAACACTTCAATCTTCAATAATGCTTTCTTTAGTTGCTTGCAAACTTAGAGAATTAAATCAACCTCTCGATAGTTCTTGAGCTCCATGTTTCCCTTAATGAAACGACTCTATCTTTGTTGGCATTTCATTCCTGAATCCTTTCAGAAATAAAGCCTAATACCATCACAAAACTTGGCTTCCCATGTCAATACCTGAATATACGATTGCATTTTTTTTAAAGCCACGACTCCATAAATACGACATACTTTCAAGATTATCAAACTAAAGATTTAGTTCAAAGTACTAGCTTCATAAAATCTCTAAATTATCAAATCTTCCTTCACCACTAATGGAAGGGTCTTCTAGTAAGAAGGCAACGTCCTTTAAATTATAGTATCAGCTTCAGTAAGAGAAATTTATACCAAATTGAAGTGGAAAATTAATTCATCCTATGGTTGCTTGCAATATATTTGTGATATGTCACACAATATAGAATTTTAAGCTTCGATTCTCATCCAAAGTAGAGATAGCAATTGCTTCCAAAATAATGGCTTCTTGGAATATACTTGTTCCCTTATAGGCCACACTTTGGGAAAGTTGGTATCAAATATTTCTACTCATCTAACCAAATGATCAGTATACAAAAAATACTTTTTAAAGTGGTGTCTCCTAAAGAACTCCATGTTGGCCTCTACCAGTCTCTCCAAGCTAATGGCTAGAGAATAATTGTGATTGAGAACTGACAACCAACCTCACCAATTCTATGCATCCTTACTAACTCTAAATCCAAAGAGAATGTATGCTCCACAAGCCCCACTGTTCATCTCATTAGAAATACATCAAATACTGAGTTGCACAAACTTATAAATATTCGCTTTGAATACAAAACCTTCAAATGAAGGTTGGTGATTTAAACTTAAGGAGTCAATTTAAGCATATGCATAGTCCTTGATTTGGAATTGTCAGCAATTCACCCTAGGAATATCTCTCAATTCTAAACATGATGATACTCTATGAGAATATTTATGTCCTCACAAAGTCCTAGAGTTTCTTTAGCCTCAAACCTTTTCAAAAACCCAAAATCCAACCTACTCAAATAAACTCCTTCAATTCTTTTATTCAACTCCTCCTTCTAACTCTCATGACTTTTCGAATTCTCATTCGTTTATTTTTTAACTTTATATTTCAATTCATTTGAGAATTCTCTTTTTTTTAAGTAAATTAATTTATTTAACTTTTCCATTTAAGTTACTTTGCCCGATTAATTTAAGTTGTCCTTTATAATTCACTTTTTTAACAAGTTAAATTAATTACTCAACTTTAATGCTAACGTAAAATTGGGGACATTACAACAAGATCATATAATCATATCAAGGTCTTCTTGCATCATGCATGTTATTTGAGCTAATGTGTTGATGTAGTGTTCAAGACCCATTCAAGCATTCAAGGCATTGTTTAAAATCAAGTCTCAAGATTAAGATCCACATAAATTCAATCCATTTCATGCTATTTGCAAATATGCATTCCAAGGTGCATTCAAGGGTTTGATTAAGGTGGAAGATCTATTAAAGAGAAAAATTGCAAAGTTGTCAAAGTTGCACTTGTTGTCATCGTTTTTGCAATTTCATAAGAACTCACCTATAGGATTTATTTTTGGCTGTCCAACTGTGAAAATTGAGGATTTGGGAGTGCATACATAGAAGAAGAGAACCCAAAAACGTTTTTTACAGATCCCTAGTCAAAATCCATTTGCCATAGGGTGAATGAGTCAGTTAGCTTTGAAAAATAACTTTTGGTGACCTGTACACATCATTTTTCCTTTCGTAGATATACATTTTGATTTCTAATTCCATTAGAATTGAGCTTAATCTATTAGATGTATTTTTTGTTAGTTTTCTATTTTTAATCTTTCTCCCCAAAGTGTTGTTTAATCGGGAACCTCATCCTCGCAAAAAAGGAAAATTTGTAGATTCAAACTTTGACTTCATTCACCTTGAGGTTGATAGTCATTTCATTGTGTGGATCTCATTTTCTAATGAATTGAGCAAGAATAGTACCCCTTTTCCCTCTTTGGATCCACTTTTCCATTTTGGAAAACCTTAGGAACCCCCCTACTTTTCACCTTTTCATTTTGGTGAACCCAACCTTTTAACCATTGTAATTTTTATGCTTTTGGAGTCCATGTTCACCCTAGATTTAGATCTTGCATTCATTTACATTGCATTGCATTGAATTGAATCTCATTTAGGGTTGTTTAGCTTGCATTAACTTTGAATTTCATTTCTAGGGATTTTAGGATTGCATCTTTTCCTTTAAATTTGAAAAATAGAAAAAAAATAAATCATTTTGCATATCATTTACATAGCATTGCATTATCATTCATTTTCATTTGGAAATTGAAACAAAATTGCACATAAAATTAGGTCTCCTATTTTGTCATTTTTCCATATTTTTCACTTGCATTCAATCTTAAATTCATAGAAAAATCAAACTGTACCTTAGTATTTCTTATCAAAATCTTAAAAAACATTTTTAAAAACCCTATCCTATGACCCATTCACCCGTGGGTGAATGATTCCCTGATCAGGGTCATTTCCTAATTTTTTGGGCATTAAAACATCTTTTTATACATTCTACTTTGTTGTTTTTAATTTTTTGTTTCAGTTTGTAGAATTTTTGTTAAGTGAAATTGATCATATTTAGCTTAATTTCACAGATTTAGTGCATTGCATTATTTCAAAATTGCATTTACAAGACATCATTTTCAAGTTCTTGCATTGTGTAATAAAAAATTTCATTGTTTCAAATATAAAAAATGAATTTACATATTGCATTCTAGGTCATTGCATTGCATTTCACCCCCTTTTCTATTTTGGGCTTACATTATTGTTTTGAAACTTGTACGAGCTTTACAAATTGGTATCCTATTAGCAATACTATTGTAAGATAGTTTGAGACTCATGTCATCCTACAATACACCATTCATCATGGATCTTGGGTTCTCTAACTCTTTCACTAATAGTGTTGATAATCAATCCTTTATGAATCTTAGCCATCATACCTCATTTCTAATGAATTCCCTACCTCATACTTCATGTGATGTTTCTTTCGATTTGTGGTGACATTGGGTGTTATGTCCCTCAAGATCGTGATCTCTCTTAGCATATTATATTCCTCTTACTGGCTTGATGCAACACACTGCATCACCTAAGTTATGAATATTCTATTCTTCGATTGGTCCTCTCTAAGAGATATTAGGCATGATGTTCCCTAAGTTAAGACGTTCCATGAACTAATAAAAACTCCTTTGAACGTACCTTACACTTTTTTTTTACATTTTCTATTATATGGCCACCCTACATAGCACATTTTACTTGCCCATGGATCCATCTTGTTTGTTCATCAGTGTCAAGCATACAAATCTTTTCTTGCCTCATGAAGCTTGAATTTCATTATTGTGTGGCACCTTATCAAAGTTATCAGGAGGTATAGCTTTGATCTAGTTGTACGTATGGGAGACAAACTTAGGTGTGACTTTCCCATAGCCACTTGCTTGTTTGTGTGAGTGCATACCGGCAACATGCATATGTGTCTCACTAGGGGCTCACCTAGTGGATGGCCTAAGGTTATACTAGCCATAATGAGCATGCATTTTTGGACAAAAAACTTAGATCTAATCCACAACATGCGAATAAAAATAGTCAAAGCTTGATCCAACTCCTCTTTTTCATTTTAATTTTTCTTTTCTTCATGTCTTTGGCAGTGTATTCTTGTGCCTTTTTGTTGCTCCTTATATCATTTACATGTATGTTATTTTTGTGCTTATGTTGGTTTTCCATAGGATCTTGGTCCTAGGGGCTTGATCACCCCTCTTGATCATTTTCATCCTATCTCACTAGCATTGGTACATTTGAACCCCTCTTGATGCAAGTTTGTCTACTTTAGTGTGAGTTTGAAGCAAGTTCCTCCTCTCACTAAAGTGGGGGCTAAATGTAATGACAAAAAAATGTACACCTCTACATTTTCACACTTGTTTGGGCCCTCCTTATTAAATTAAGCTTAATGTTACCTTGATTTGGTGTTATAATGTGTTTAACACATTCAAATTAGGTCTTGGTTCCTTGTAAACTAAGTGTACCTAGTTGTACCTTATTTAGGGTGTTGTAAAACACTAATCTAGGGTTTTATTAATAAATTGGGATTCTTTATGCCTTATTTGGCCTTATTTTTCATCCACGAGGCTTAATTAATGCATCTTTTTGAAGATAATCCTGACATTTACCACCATCCAATCATAATTCATGTGTTTTTGGATTGTATGGCCAAGATTTAGTGATCTGGGACTCATACGATAGCTTGGGCATATGGGACCCACCTAATTTTTAGGCCCCAATCTGGATTTCACATGAAACTAAGCATTTCTTGAAAAATGTGTCCCAAAGCTTAGCCTAATGGGGCGTATGAGTCCCGTGTGGCTTAAACCTAAATTAAATTAAAATTATTGATGGTATTTTATTCTCCTAGATATGATGTTGGCTTTTAGTGTTGTAATTTTGGGGAATTTGGCATAAACAAGTATAAATACAAGGTTATTTCACTCATTTTCCACCTAGCAAGTTTACAAGTGACCTAGCACCTTGAGTATTCATCAATTATAGAAAATTGGAGATTACAAGATCATTCAAGAGCATTCAAGAGATGGTTGTCAAGTTTTTTAGAGCATTATTCAAGTATCAAACATCATGTCAAGGTCATCATGCATTATGTTTGTTTTTAAGCTAACATTTGTGATGTACGGTTTAATGAATCAAGCAAGTATTCAAGTCAAGATACATATCATTCAAGAATGATTCAAGATGCACATCCATTGGATTGATTTCATACATGTTTGTATCACTTCATTTCCAGGGCTTGGTGAGTTGCAACATAGCATTTTGTTCATTCATCATTCCTCCTTTCTATTTCATTCTTTTTCAGGGTTTGATTACTAAAATGGGGTTTGACCAAGGCAAACCCCTTTATGCTAATAAAAAAACATTTTTCCCTCTCTTTAGTGTGTGATTTGCAGATCTAGGTTGAAGACACATGGAAGAGTAAGATTGAAAGAAGTTATCAAGTGTGCAAAGTTGTCACCTTGTTGTCAAGATCTCTAAAAGGAACCTATAGCTCATAGAATTTAGCAGTTCAGATCCATAAAATAGGTTGAGAAGATAGATCAAAGATTGAAGAGCAGATTTAAGTCTTGATCCTCCAAAAAAATTGAGTAGGATTGATACACCACTTCTGGAATATGATTCCCAGTATAGTGACTTTTCCAGATTTCAGGATTTCTAGACTTGTCACTACTAGAATTTTGTTCCTACCCAGAAACACTAATATGGGACTAAATCACCCAGCCTAGCGTATGAGTCCCAGTGTGGCTTAAATTCAACATTTTCATAATTTCATGTCTTCATTCCAGCTTCTACAGTTTTCAAAGTGCACCTCTATTTTTTTCTAGTTTGTTATTCTAATTTGCATTCATTTCTAGGTCATTTATTCAAGCCTTGCACATCATTAGGTTTGATCATTAGGTTTTGCATGTTACTTATCATTACAATCCCTAGCTTAGTGGTGAACCTCTTTTTAGTCTCTAAAAATACCCTAGGACACCTTATTTCAGATTTATTTCCCTCATTCTATCATTGGACTGAGATCTCTAAGGTATCCTTGAATGAAACAAGAGTGAAATAGGAGCATATCCTTGTGCTCCATCTCCTAAAAGGTGAGGCACCTTATTTCCATTGTCACAAGTGTATAATGAGCTAAATCTAATGTTTTCCTCTTCTATGAGCTTAAAATATGATCCTCCTAACAAGAGTCTTGAAATTTTTGGTTGTCCTAGTTCGACACTTGATGTTGTTCCTTTGGCTAGTTGTCCACCTTCCATATATACTAAACAAGATTGGGATGCAGACAACCTTCTATAGGTTGAATCACATGTTCCTTAATAGTATTTTTCTTTGTTTTCTTTTTCATGTTCTTTTTGTGATTGCATGTGCATAATCTGATCCCCCATACTATTTTGTTTGATGTATCTCTCTCTTTATGAGCATTCCTCTCTTAATATCTACATTCTTCTCTATGTCATAAACATTTATCTTTTCTTTTGTCTTGCGTTTTCCTTTTGGGGATGACACAAGATTTTGAGACATTTAGGTATCTTGCATGTTGAATCAAAATATTTTTCTTTATTTTCACTCTCTATGTGTCATTCTTCCTATTTTGTGAGTATTTGGGGAATGATGATGTTTTTGAGCTCTATAATCACATTGTAGAAAAGATATACTAACCCTGAATCTATAGATCTCTTATGTATTTTTTGGGGCAACCTCTTCCCTTTTTTCATGATGTAGTTTCATTTGGGAACATATGACCTTGAATAGGGCTTTTCAAATAATATCTCATGTCTTCTATATGGTTAACATTGAATATTTTCTACTTTAAAGCTATTGCTCACAATAATGGTGTTAGCAATTGCTTTAAAGTGGGGGAATACATCAACACTCATGTTTCATTATGAAATTTTCCATTTTCTTATGAAGTGTCCTTTTCTTGGTGGTGTCATTGGGTTTGTTGTCCTTCAAGAGTGTGATATTTCTTAGTGTATGACTTTCCTCTTAGCGGTGATGCTATCCATTGCATTCCCTAAGTTGTGTTTCTCTTATCCTGAACTTGTCCTCTCTTGTATAAATTAGGTATGATGATCCCTAAGAAGATACCTTGCACAAACTAAGAAAGAGCCCTTTGAAAAAATCAACATATATATTTTTCATAATTGTTTAGCATAAAACAACTTGTTAAACTTGTGAAGCTCAAACCCCTTTTCAAGGCCACCAATCATAACATGCCTTTCTTGCCAGTAGAGCCTTGCCCTTGTTCATGAGTTCTTACCATAATGTGGATTGTTAGGCCTTGTGAAGCTCAAAGTTTCATGTTGGGGTTCCTTATTGAAGTTGTTAGGAGGATATTTTTGATATGGTATGGGAGAAAAATACTATTATTTAATTTTCCACCTATTAGGGGCTCACCTAGTGGATGGCCTAAGGTTCCATTAGCCCGTGTGAGTGTGTATGTAATTTGCATAATGGACATTGAACTTTTCTTGTGAACACATTGGAAAAATAACCAACACATGTTCTACATCATGTCATATAGTTAAGGCTTCATCCACCCTTTTGGACAAATAGCTTAGACATGTTCCACATCACGTTGGACAATCGAGGCTTGATTTGCCTCCCTTTTCTCTAGGATTTGATGTTGTATGATAGATAATCTTTGTCATTGTTGCATACATATGTGTCCTGAATGTCTACTTTAGTGTGATTTTGATGTGGGGTCATCCTCTCACTAAAGTGGGGCTAAATGTAGTGTAGGAAAAAGTATCCCTTTTTCACACTTAATTTGGTAATTAATAATAATAAAATGAACTATATTATGTCTTTGTTTAGTGTTGTAATATGTACTTTACATATTCACATTAAGTTTAGGGACCTATTAAATAAAATGGACTTAATTGTGCCTTATTTGTGGTGTTGTGAAGTTTACCTTTACACTTTCACACTTATCTAGGGATTTATTAATTAATTGAGGTTAATTTTCCTTAATTGGCCCCTTTAATTCAAATCCAAGCCTAATTAATTGTAATTTCTAAAGAGGAAAACCCAAAAAATGTTCATTAATTCCATAACATAACACTTATCATTGAGAAATGTGTGTCCTAGGTAAGTGACCTAGGACCCATTCACCCAAGGGAAAATGGGTCCTCACTTAGGCCTAGGACATGAATTTCAAATTATTTTTTTAGTGTTATTTTCAGTATTTCAAATCTATATTCACATGTCAACTTTTTGTTATTTGAATTTTGGAAATTAATGTTACATATGTATAAATATAAGGTCATTTTCACTAAGTTCCACCTAGCAATTTTATGAGCAATTTGATCCTAAAAATTTCATGTAGGCTAAGAGCATTCAAGTGATCATTATCAAGAGTAGATTCATTGAAGATCTATTGCAGCAATCAAGATCCTATTATCATGTCAAGGTCTTCTTGCATCATGCATGTTATTTAAGCTAACATGTTGATCTAGAGTTCAAGGTCCATTCAATCATTCAAGGCATTGTTTCAAATCAAGTCATAAGATCAAGATCCACATCCATTGAAGCCATCTCATGCTAGTTGTAGATCTACATTCCAAGGTGCATTTCAGGGTTTGATTTAGGTTGAAGATCTATTGAAGAGAAAAATTGCAAAGTTGTCAAAGTTGCATTTGTTGTCATCATTGTTGTAATTTCACAGAAATTCACCTACAGGATTTATTTCCAACTCTCCAACTATGAAAATTAGGGATCTAGGAGTTTAGACACAAAAGAAGAGAACCCAAAAACCATTTTTAGATAGTCTTAGCCAAAACCCATTCGCCATAGGGTGAATGAGTCCTCAGTTAGCTTTGGAAAAGCACTTTTGGTGACTAGTACACATGTCATTTTCCCTTTCTCAGATCTACAATTTTATTTTTGGTTCCATCAAAGTTGAGCTTAATCTATTAGATGCACTTTTTAGGTTGCATTTTGGAGTGAGTTTTCTATTTTTAATCTTTCTCCCTAAAGTGTTGTTTAATCAGGATCCTCACCCTTGCAAAAAAAGGAAATTTGCATATACACACATTGACTTGACTCACCTTAAGGTTGATAGTCCTTTCATTGTGTGGATCTCATTTCATAATGAAATTGAGGAAGAACATGTCTATCAAACCCCATTTTTCCATTCATTCCTATTTTGGGGTAGAGGAAATCCTATTTTTCACCTTTTCAGCAATAAACTTGAAATACTTTGTTAAAATCAAGTAATTCTAACACCGGTTGCTCTATCACCTTTTTCTTCAAAAATTCAAAACTTCTTTGTTCTCTAGATGTCCATTTGAAATCCTTCCTATCTCATCTCATTGTCTCTATCATGGGTGTATAAATGCTATTAAAGCTTTTGATAAAATTCTGGTAGAAACTAGCCAATCCACATAATGATCTCACCTCTCTAATATTCACCGGTGTAGGCCAATTAATAATTGCTCTAACCTTTTTAGGATTCATCTTCAATCCTTCAACATAAATAAATAATCCAAGTATACCAACTATGTCTTCATAAAGCTAAATTTCTTGACATCAATCAACAACTTCTCTTCTCTCAACCTCTGCAATACTTGCTTGATGTGCCAAAACAGTTATCTCTAGTCTTATTGAAAATGAGATTATCATTTAGGTAAACAATGACAAACTTACCCAAAAATTCCTTTTGTATCTCATTCATCAATCTCATGATATTGCTCAATGCATTGATCAATCCAAAAGGGATTACTAACTATAACTACATGAATTTTCACCCCTTGTAAATTCCCCATTTACACACTTCTTACCCTAGAAAATGTGATCCCAATGATGTATTTTCCACATTCTCTTCCATTTTCCATCCACTTGGCAGCTCATTTGTGTGTCAATTGGGGAATTTCTATCAAGGATTCTAGCACAACACATAGATGTTTATGTGGCATGCTTCCATCCTGACAGGACTCTTGTCTTTGGAATCCATAGAGGTGTTACACTCCTCCATTGGACATGAAGTTTAACGTTCACTTCTCTTTGGTCCAACTTTATATGAATTTTTTCCTCCTTCATTCTTTTGAATTGGTTATTCTTCCATATAATTCAACTTCTTCACTTTCTTCAATCTTAGACAAAATTCTAGACAACTTCTTAATCAAACACACTCACTTTTATCTCCTTCACATTTTTCCACCAGCATTGTAGCTGCAAGTTGCTTCTTTGTTGGATCCTCTTATTTTTTGTTGCCACAACATTGGCTTGGGAGAGCTTGTGAGCTCACATATTCCTCCATTTTCATTGAGTGCTTGTGGTTGATCTGGTGATATCCATCCATTTCCATTTACTTTTGCATCATGTACTTGCATAGTAGCATATTGTTGTTTGAGAATTGCTTGGTATTTCCATTTCTATAACTTCTTGATCATCTTTCTACAATTAATTCTAAATGGCTATTCGCTGAGGTGCAAACACCAAAGAGGGGGCCTGAAAGAGGTAGTCCTCTAAACAAAGCCCCAATATTTTCTCATTCTTGTGTGTGCAAGTTGTTCATCAAGTGAAGCTCTTGAAGGTCTCAACTAGTGGGTTTGAAGGTCCATTTCTAACACCTTTCTCTCATCAAATCCTAGCTTAGTGTTGTTAAAGTATTCTTCTTGTTATTTATTGAGAGGAGGAAAATTGTCATTGCTTATGGTTTAGGACATAGAACAACAATCTTCTACACTCTCATTCAAGGAAACCCTAGAGATCTCATTCCAAGGATGAAGTAGGGGAAAGAGATCTTGCAATAGGGTGTCCTATAGTTTGATTAGAGACTAAAGAGGGGTTCAACACAAAGCTAGGGCTTGGAAAGGAAAATGACATAGAAGTTTTAATGACAAGACTTAATGACGTGCAAAGCTTCACTAAATGATCTCAAAATGAATACAAAATAGAATGTAAAATTGAGAGATTAAAAGTGTGCACCTGGAAACTTGTAGGAGCTTGAATGGAGATCTGAAATGCTGAAAATAGTAAAATTACTATAGATTGAGACTCATATGCTAGTTTGGGTGATTTAGTCTTAGATTAGGGTTTCTAGGCAGGAATAGGAATATGGCAGAAATATATCTCAAACACCTGAAATATGGAATTATCACTAAACTGAGACTCGTATGCAAGAAGTGGCATATCAGTCTAGTTTATCCTTTTTGGAGAATCAAGGTCTAAATTTTCTCTTCAACTTCTGCTTAACCTTCTCAACTTGATTTATGGATCCAAATTTGAATATTCTACTCTATAAGTTTCTCCAATGATCTCCTAAACAAGTTGACAACTTTGACAACTTTGAACACTTTGAAAACTTTCTCCAATCTTTCTCTTTAATATTTCTTCAACCTAGATTTGCAAATCACACACTAAAGAGAGGGAAAAGTGTTGTTTTATTAGTGGAAAGTGGTTTTCTTTGGTCAAACCCTGTTCTGGTAATCAAACCTTGTAATGAAATGAAATCAAATGAAGTAATGATGAATGAACAACATGCAATGTTACAACTCACCAAATCCTAGCAATAAAGTGCAGCAAACATGTATGAAGTGGCTCCAATGGATCTAGATCTTGACTCTTGCTTGAATGTGATGGATCTTGAATTAAATGCTTTCTTGAATCATGAAACCCTACATCACAATTGTTAGCTCAAAAATAAACATGATGCATGATGGTTTTGACATGATGCTTTATTTTTGAATAATGCTCCAAAACACCTAATAATCAACTCTTGAAGGCTCTTGAATTCTCTTGTAAACTCTTAACACTCTTGTAAACTCCAATTTTCTATAAGGATTATTATTCAACTTGCTAGGTCACTTGATTGCTTGTTAGGATAGAAATGAATGAAATAACCTTGTATTTATAATTGTTTATATCAAATTTCCTAAAATCACAACACCATAAGTTGACATCAAATCTAGGAGAATAAAATCTCACTAAGAATTTGGCCACATGAGACTCATATGCTAGAAGTGGTATATGAGTCCCATTAGGCTTAACTATGGGACACATTTTTCAAAAATGCTTAGATTCATGTGAAATCCAGATGGGGGCCCCAAAACCTAAGTGGGACCCATATGCCTAAGGTGGCGTATGAGTCTGAGATCACTAAATCTGGGCTAGACAAGCTAAAAAGACATGAATTATGATTGGATGCTAGTTTATGGCAAGATTTTCCTCAAAAATATGCATTAATTAAGGCTTGTGGATGCAAAATAAGGTTAGTTAAAGCATAAATAAGCCCAATTAATAATGAAAACCCTAGATTAGTGTGAAAGTGTGGTACAACACTTTACAACACACAAAATAAGGCACTATTAAATCCATTTAGTTTTCAAGGGCCCAAGACCTAATGTGGATGTGTCAAACACATTACAACATTAAATCAAGGAAATGTTAAGTTGAATTTAATAGGGAGGGCCCAAAAAAGTGTGAAAATTTCATGTACAACATTTTTTGACACTACATTTCTATTATTTCTGCATTTTTAATCTCTATCATAGCATAAAATGTGTTAATAAGACAATTAGTAGGTTCTCTAGCATTTTGCACTATAGTTTATAAACCGAAGGAAATAGGGTTCCACTTTTTATGAGATTGAACTAGGAGGGGACCTATTTCACTTTTAGTTCATTAAGAAACCCTAGAGACTTCAAACCAATGATTCAATTGAGGGAAGGGGTCTCTTTTTTTAGGGGTTTTCCTTAGGTGTGATTAAAAATGGGGTTCACCACTAAGAAAATGCTTAGAAAAAAGGAAATGAAAACAATATGAAAATATAGCTATGTGACCTAGAAAATGGAACTTAAAATCAGAATTATAAATTGAGGATAAATAGAGAAGCACCTAGAAGATTGGAAATATCCAAAACAAGGTCTACAACCCTGAAAATATATTGTTTGAAGCTCACTAGGACTCATATGTCAAACTAGGTGATTTAGCCCTACTATTGGAATGTGGACATAATCTAGAATTTTTTGGTAGCAAATAAGGATCTATAGAAAATTGTTGAAAAGAGGTATATTGGGACTCATACACCCAAGGTGGTGATTTAGTCCCAATACTAGGGTTTGAATAAAATTTTTGTAGCCTTGAGTGATATTTTGTAGCTTTCCCCTTGTCTAATCTCCAAGTTTGAAAAGTCTGAATTCCAATCTGAAGGCAAGTTTCCATAAATATTACAACTTCTTGACAACTTTGACAACTTTCTTGAAATCTTGCAACTTTGTTCTCAAAGGATTTTTAAGCTCCAAATCACCTGGATCTGCAATCACACATGAAGAGGGAAAAAATGTTGCGTTAGGGAATAGGGGTTTTCCTTGGTCAAAACTCCATTTTGGTAATCAAACCTTGAAATAAAATCAAATAGAATGAAGGGAGGATGAATGAACAATATGCAATGTTTCAACTCACTAAACCCTTAAAATAAAGGTTGCAAACTTGTGTGAAATGGGTCCAATGGATGTGGATCTTGATTCTTGATGTGAGATAATGTCTTTGAATTCTTGACTTGAATCATGAAAACCTACATCACAAATGTTAGCTCAAAAACACACATGATGCATGAAGACTTTGACATGATGCTTAAATCTTGAATGATACTCCAAATGGTTGATAATTTTCTCTTGAATTCTCTTGAATACTTGAATTTCCTTAGGAATGCTCTCTTCAAAATCTTAGATTAATACATTGCTTATTAGAGAAATTATGTCAAATAGCATTATATTTATACTTTTTTATGCCAAAATTTTCAAAATTACAACACTACAAGCTGACATCAGATCTAGGATAATAAATTCCTATCAATAATTTGATTTAAATTAGGTCATGTTTAGGTGGGATTCATACGCCACCTTGGGTGTATGAGTCCTAGTGTCTTAAACACATGACACAAACTCCAAGAAATTTTATGTTTAAGGCAATGCTTAAAATCAAGCCCCGAGACCTAGGTAGGACCCATACACCCAAGGTTTTGTATGATTCCTATATCACTAGATATGGAACAGAAAACCAAAAACATTGAATCATGATTTCCCATTTATGAAATGTCAAGATTATCCTGAGAATGATGCATTTAATAAGGCTTGTGGATGCAAATTGGACCAAATAAGGCATAAAGAAGCCCAATTTTAATAGGGAGGGCCCAAACAAGTGTGAAATTGTAAAGGGGTACCATTTTATATACTAGATTTAGCCCACACTTTAGTGAGAGGAGAAACTTGCTTCAAACTTGCACTAAAGTAGACATTCAAGATGGGTCCAAGTGTACCAATGTGGATGGTATAGAATGACAAACATCAAGGGGGTGGCCAAGTCCCTAGGATCCAATATCATACGTCAAACCAACATAAGCACAAAGGACACACACAAGGTGTATGATATGCGACATCACGATACAAAAATATACAATGTCAATGACTAATAGAAAGAAAAATAAAAATAAAAAATAAAAAAGGGTGGATCAAGCCTCAACTATCTATCCAACATGATGTGGACCAAGTCTAAACTATTTTTCCAAAAAAAAATTACAAGTGGAACACAATGTCCACAATGAAAACCAAACACACACTCACAAGGGCTATTGAAACCTCAAGCCATCCACTAGGTGAGTCCCCAAAAAGGTGAGACACATACGCACATGACCAATATGTGCTCACATACACAAGAAAGTGGCTATGGTAAATTCACGCCTAAGTTTGGATCCCATACATACCAACCATACCAAAGCTATACCTCTTGATAACTTTGATAAGGTGCCACAAAATGAAACTTTGAGCTTATGAACAACATACAAGTAAAGATTTTTTCAAAGGTACTTTTCTTAATTCATGTAAGGTATCTTCTTAGGGAACATTGTGCCATAATGTCTCCAAGAGAGGAAAAATAAAATAAATATCATGCTCTCAGAGGAAATCAAACCAAATGATATTTCCAAGAAAAGGATGCATCACAAGAAGAAATAAAATCACACAATGATTAAGCATGAGAAATGTCAATGTAGCGCCCACTTTAAAGCAATTTCTAACACCATTGTTGTGAGAAATCTACTTTAAAGTAGCCAATGAAGAGGACACAAGAGATTATTTGGAAGCCCTATTCCAAGTCATATGTTACTGAATGAAACTACATCATGAAAAGGGGTTTTCCCCAAAATGCAATGCCAAACATAGAAAGTATGTCAGATGCATTCTAGCTTAAGGCATTTCATCTACATCCCAAGCTTTATTTTATATGTACATGGAAGGTGTTCAACTAGAAAAAAGAGATAATGAAAAGTGCCATACAAGGACAAGGCTACCTAACCCCCTTTCCCCACTTAGTACAAGACAAGGGTGAGCCGAGGTGATTGAAGAAAAACTTGGAAATATGTATCAATTAGAGGAACAAGGTGCTTCAACACAAGGAAGAGCACCACAATCCTTAAGATGTTGGATTTTATTACTCAAAGCTATACATTCATTAGTAGAATGACCATGAACTCTATGATATGTACAAAATGAACTCTTTTAGTAAAATTTCTTTCATGTTCTTGGAGGTAGGGATATCAAATGATCTTGGAGGAATCTCGATAAGATACCCTCTTGATCAATAGTAGAGGATGTTTCATTATTTTGTGACAAAGATATCTCTTGCTTAGTGCTAGGTGTCATACTTATGCAAGACTCTTTAGATTGAGAGATTTTGTACTCTTCTTTAAAGGAAGGTGTAAAATCTAACAAATTCCAATCATTAGTGTTTTGCATGATGAAATTGATATTAAGCAATGATTTCTTTGATTCTTTTGTTTGTTTCAAAGGACAATAACCGATAAAACTAGTGGTTTCTTGCATGTTAAGTTGTTTAGGGACACAAATACCTTGTTCTCTAGCACCACATCATTTTCCACTATAACCAAGTTATCATAAGTTCATAACCTCTTCCATTATTTTTTTTCATTTATTTCAGATTCGATGGTTGCTTATTATCAATTTCATCAAAAAAAAAATTGTAATTTTATTCTTCTTCTAAAATGGTTGAAGTGGATGATTTCAAAGGGTATTTTGAATTTTGTGTTGACATTACCACTTTTTCTTTTCCTTTTTTAGACTCTTTTGCTATGATCTTGTATTCGCCCATAAATGTAGGTGTAAAATCCAAGGAACCTAAATCATCCACCAATAACATTGTGAAGGGTTTAGGTCAATTAACTTTTTGTTCTTTTTGCATGGGTTCTACTTGTATAGTTGGTGTTAATGTTTTCAAAGAATTTTCCTTGTCTTTTTCAAGTTGTAAAATAGTATACAAAGGCTCAAGATTGGCTTCAATCATGTTTACTTTGTTGTTGTAGATATACAACATTTTACGATGAAAAGTTGAAGGCACCACATGCATCTCATGAATCCATGGTTTTCCAAAATGGAGGTTGTATGAAAGATCATGAGGCATAACATGGATCAGGGTTTGTAATGTAACTTTATCAACTTTAATGGGTAATGTAATCACACCAAGCGGTTGTTTTCCTACATTGTCAAATCCTCAAATTGATAAGGAATCATGTTCAATTCTTGATTTATCCACACCAAGATTATACAAAAGGGTTACACTACACACATTAAGAGTTGAGCCACTATCAACAAGTATTAACTTTATCCCTATCCCAATATGTTGAGCTATTACCATGAAAGCTTCATTTTGTTTTTGCACTTCTAGTGAAGGAAACTCATCTTGATGGAAAGTGATATCTAAGTTGACTAGTGTTACAGCTTGAATTTGGGATGCCACATCATTTTATTGCACATTAGGGGGTAGTAACTTGTTGTAAGGCACTTTGAATCATGTTATGATAATGAGGGGAGGCTTGAATAAGGTCCCATAAGGATATCTTAGCAAGAGTAATATTTAGTTGTTCAACAAGATTATACTCCTTGTCATTATGTAAAGGAAAATGAGGGGCACTAGGCAAGATAGGGTTAGACAATGGGAGGGATGTTGAAGTTTTTTGTCTTGGTTGTGGATTGTTTCTAGTGCTATATGTATGAGAAATGGTATTGTAACTTATAATGTATGAAATATTATTCTTAGGTGGTTTGAGGATGAGGCTATGTTTCTTTTGATTTTGTGGTAGGTTTGAGGTTGGATAAAGGATAAGTTCAAGCTTAGGAGAGTACTTCAAGGGATGTCTAATTTGCATAACCTTAGAATATTTATCCTTATTTTCATGATTTCTTAGTGAAGGTGAGTCTAATGTCACTTCATCATCTTCATCTAAGGAATCCTCATTCATAGTGTTTGAAAGACATGTGTCAATATTCTTAATTTCTTCCACCATGATATCTTCCTTAGAATGAGAGTTTTTAGGAGAGCTACAAACTAGATGTTCATGACATTAAATGTTTGGTTCTTTTTAAATAACTTCATCACATGTAGGGTACTCTTCAATGGTTTGGTTTTCTTGTTTATCAATGATGTCATTCTCTTGTTCAATAGCATTTTTCCTAGGGAAGAGAGATAAATAGTACTCTCATAACTTTCATGGGTTTGATCTTCTAAAACCAAAATATATTCTTCACAAATAGGAGAGATATTAGAAGAAGAAAAAGTATGATTATCATGGTTATCTATGATTACATTCCTTTTTCCCATAATGTGTTCCAAAATAGGATAGTAGGGGAGGAAAAATAAATAGGGTTATCATAGATCTTAAAGATTTGATCATCTAACACCAACATATCCTCCTCACAAATAATATGATTATCATGATTTCTTACAATTGAATTCTCCTTCACTAAAATATTCTCACAAGCAAGAGATGAATGGAGATTAGGTAAGGTGATGTTTAGATTTATGTTTCTATGACTCATTCTCTTATGCTATAATATCTTCCAATGTAGGAGAGTTTATAGAAGAGGAGCTTTCAACGTTGTCATGATTCTAAATGAGTGCATCTTCTAACACCAAAATACCTTCATCACATGTAGGATAGGTATTAGGAGAAGAGAAACTATGATTATAATGATTTTATATGCTTTAATCTTCTTCTCCCACAAATAGGAGAGATATGAGGGATTGTGTCGACATTTTAACTCTCTTGCACTAAGAGACTCTCATAACTAGGAAATGTATTTAATGAATGACTAACATGATTATTCATTAAATTTTTCTTTGAAAACTTGGAAAATAAAGATACTAAAATTTATGAAAGGTAATCTATACAAACTTAGTGTGAAAAAGTATAATGGAAAGTGTCTTGACATGCAATGCAATGACTTAAAATGAAATGTGTAAATGTAATTTTCAAATTCTAAACAAGGTAATTTGTTGATTACACTATGCAAAAATTTGAGAATGAAATATTGTAAATGAATATTTTAAATTAAGCATTGTACTAAATGAACCAAGTTATGCTAGGTCTAATGAAATGATTGAAACAAAAACTCAGAAAATTAAAACCGAGCTATGATAATAACAAATAAAAGAACAAAAATAAAGATTTTAATGCTGTAAAATACAAATTCGAGTCTGGTACAGAACTAAATCACCCAAATGGGTTAATGAGTCCCAATTAGGGTTTCTAGAAGGTTCAAATGCTAAAAAAAAGACAATGTAGAATTCCCAAAAATCTAGAAAAACCACCTGTACAAGGACTAAATCACCCAAATATGCGAATGAGTCCTAGATTAGGGATTTTACACCAAATTCAGCAAATTATGAGTTGTTTATATGGTTTCTAACTTGTATGTTGATTTGACTATTTGCAATTACATATTTTCAATGAAGTTGAATGATTTAAGATGCAAAAATGCAACCTATATGCACATTTCACTAATACAATCTTTAGAAGCCCTAAATGCAAATTGACTAATGCAAGATGTAATGAAAATTTAATGCAAAATAGGACTATAATTTTCTCCAAATTAGAAGGAAAGAGTCTAAAGGTCAGGTTCACCAAAATGAATTGAAGGAAATAGGGTTCCACCTTTTAGGAGATGGAACAATTAGGGGACCTATATCACTCTCAATTCATTAGGAAACCTTAGAGATCCCTCAATCAAGTGAATTTTTTGAGGAAAGGGTTAGGAAAAGGGGAATTTTCCTTAGGTGTGATTAAAAAGGGGGATTCACCACTAGGAAAATACCTAGAAAGAAGGAAATAAAAATAATATGCAAATCTAGCTATATGACCTAGAAAATGGAACTTAAAATTAGAATAATAAAGCAAGGAAAAACATAGAAGCACCTAGAAGATTGGAGTTATCCAAAAAAAGGTATGTAACCCTAAAAATCTATTGTTTGAAGCTCACTGGGACTCATACGCTAGACTGGGTGATTTAGTCATGCTATTGGAATCTAGGTAGAATCTGGAATCTGCTACTAGCAAATCATAATCTATAGAAAATTATTGAAATGAGGTATACTAGGACTCATACACCCAAGGTGGTGATTTAGTTCCAGTACTAGGGTTTGATATAAATTTTTGTATCCTTGAGTGATATTTTGTAGCTTTCATCTTGTCTGATCTCCAACTATAGAAAGTATAAATTCTGATATGTAGGTGAGTTTCTGTGATGATGACGACTTCTTGACAACTTTGACAACTTTCTTCAAATCTTGCAACTTTTTCCTCAAAGGATCTTTAGCTTCAAATCACCTGGATCTGCAATCACACATGAAGATAGAAAAAAAATTGTTGTGTTAGGGAATAGGGTTTTTTCGTCAAATCTCATTTTGGTAATCAAACCTTGAAATGAAATGAAATAGAATGAAAGAATGATGAATGAACAATATGCAATGTTGAAACTCACCAAACCCTTGAAATAAAGGGTGTAAACTTGTGTAAAATGGTTCCAATGGATGTGGATCTTGATTCTTGATCTTGATATTAGATAATGTATTTTAATTCTTGGCTTGAATCATGCAAACCTATATCACAAATATTAGCTCAAAAACACACATGATGCTTGAATCTTGAATAATGCTCCAAATTCTTGATAGTTTTCTCTTGAATGCTCTTGAATACTTGAATTTCCTTAGCAATACTCTCCTAAAAAATAGAGATTGCTCATTTTCTTGTTAAGATTATGTTTTAGGAGAAATTATGTGAAATAACCTTGTATTTATACTTGTTTATGCCAAAAATCCTTGAATTACAACACTACAAGACGACATCAGATATAGGATAGTAAAATCTAGCCAAGAATTTTATTTAAAATAGGTCCTGGTTTAAGCAAGACTCAGCCATACCTTAGGCATATTAGTCCCAATGTCTGAAACATGGGACACAAAATCCAAGAAATGTTAAGTTTAAGGAAATGTTTAAAATAAATACCTAAGAACTAGGTGGGACCCATATTACCAAGGTGGTGTATGTGTCCTAGATCTCTAGATCTAGAACACAACCAAAAATATTGAATCATGATTGGGAATTTATTAAATGTTAGGATTATATTGAGAAAAATGCATTTAATAAGGCTTGTGGATGCAAAATAGGACCAAATAGGGCATAAAGAAGCCTAATTTTAATAGGGAGGGTCCAAACAAGTGTGAAAATGTAAAGGGATACATTTTTCTGAACTACACTTTACATTTTTTGTTCATACATACACTAGCACATCCCTGAGACCCCAGTGTGTCGCGCTAGATTCTGTGTTTTGCACTATGGTCCTTTGGTAATATGTTGTTTGAGTTATAGTCCAAACCTAGAAAACCAACTCTCTTGACCCCATAAAACATTCAGGTTATTAGAGGGAAAGTGATAAAGCAATTTTCCTTCCTTTTCAGCCCTTGAAACCTTAAACCTTTTTAATTCATTTATCTAGCTTGAGGTAGATCAAGGAAATCTATTATTCTAGACTATCTCATGGATTGGAGTCCCTGATCCCCTTCCTCTACACTAACCACTCATTAAATCCTTCATTAGTATTAAATGCAGTCTTCCATATGTCTCCTTTTTTTATTATGATCTGATTGTATCCACTCTTTAGATCAATCTTGGTAAAATACTTTACTCCACTCAAACAGTCCATAATGTCATCCATCCTTGGCAATTTAAATATATACTTGATTGTGATCTTATAGATTTCTCTGAAATTTGTACAAATTTTCCATTTTCCATATTTCTTTGGTTCAAGTAAAACAGGTACTACACATGGAATTAAGCTTTCTCTTATTAATCCTTTCTTCAATATCTCTTTTATCTACGAGTTCAACTATTCATTCTTTGCTAGTGTCACTATGTGTGCTGCCTTGTTTGAAAAAAATTCTCCTAGAGTGTTAGGTATATATGATGACTGATACTCCGGACCGATGGGTGTGCATCTGGTACACTCTTTGACATAATGTATTCATACTTTGTTAATAGTTCTTCCACCTTTTCATTCTTTGTAGCAGGGTTCTCTACCTCTATATTACCACCCTTCCTTAGAATCAATGAAAAACATATATTTTCATTCCTCAATACATCCAAAAACTACCTTCCATCTACCAAACATAGTCTGATAGTGCTACAAACTTCACTTTTATCTCCTCCTCCAAAGGCATCAACTTAATTATTTTTCCATTTGAATATAGTATTGGTATTTCTTCTTCCATCATGAATTACTTTTCTATAATATTTCCATGGTCTTCCTAACAATAAATGGCATGCATCCATAGGCATAATATCACACATTACTTCATCCCTATATGACCCTATATGAAATTTCACCAAACATTGCTCATTCACCAATATCTTATCCTCATCTTGAATCTATGCCATGCTATAGGGGTTTAGATGTTTGAATCTCTTCAAATTCAACTTTGTTACCATCTCTTGTGAAACTAGATTATTAGTGCTACCACTATCAATGATAAATTTACATACCTTTCCTCCAGACTTACATATTTTTTTGAACTGACTCTTCGATTGTAGTGGTTCCTCAGTCACTTCTTCATGCATCAAGTCTCTCCTCATCACCAATGATTCGCCTTTTTCAAGTTTCCCAACATATGTTCTACTGCCACATGCTCTAGAACCTAAAAATATAGATATAACACCTTTGATGACCTTTGATCATCACTTTCAAACTACACAAGCAAATATTCAACCATGAAGAGATGTAGAGCATAATAAAGAACACTTCCCAAACACCTTGTACAACCTTTATGCATATTTTCTCAAAAGCGCTTGGAAACCAAGTGATCTTGCTGCATTTGCAACACCTGGTCAACACCATACACACCTTCTCAACATATCCATACCAAAGGTTGACATCAATGACAACAACATGATAAAATATTGTAATAATCTCCCCCTTTGTCATTGATGGCAACATTTTCTAAAAAACCATCAACAACATAAGTAACTTTGTATCTCCAAAACTCTTGAGCAGTTCTCCCCCTTTGACATCAATGACAAAGGTACACACCTACACACTTCAAGCACAAAAATGTGCTCCCCCTTATTTCCTAACCAAAGTAACCACTATCTACTCCACCTAAGAGGTAGCCTTCATCAATATAGGACAAAGAATACATCTTGAATTTCTCCCTTGGACAAATGCACAATCTTATGCATCTAGTTGAAAGAAGGTGGGGAAATAACTCCTAGCTTATGACTGAGATACTCAACTATATCTTTTAGAAGAACCTTTGTGAAAATATATTCTATTTGATCCTTTGAAGGAACACACTCCAAATTCAATTCCTTCTCAACAACTTTCTCTCTTAGAAAGTGGTACCGAATATAGATATGCTTTGTTCTTGAATGCATGACCAAATATTTTGAAATGTTGATAAAAAAATTTAATATCACACAAGATAGGAATAGGTTCATCATATGATATTCTAATTGAAACATTGGAAAATAAGGTTAGCATCATCAATGAATGGATCAATATGATGAACCACTAACTTTTACTATGTAACATTCAATTATGAGGAAAAAACATGCAAATAATCATAAAAAACTAACCCTAACTCTTATAGAAACTATGAGGGGAGTTTTTAGAGCTTAAAATGGTGTGTACCTTGCTGTAAGAAGCTTATTTTTAGGGAACAAAGGACTCATTATCCTTTAGTGGTGAATGGGTCCCTCTTAGGGTTTCTAAAATTGAGATCTGGGTTATTTTCCTTGATGTTTCCACTCTCAAATCCTTACTTTTCAGCTCCCAAAAACCTGTAATAAAATTTGTAGCTTCAATTCTTTGTTCTTCCACTATGAAGGTCAATCTTTGCAACTTGACAAATTTTACAATATTGCTCTAAACTTCTTCTCCACTTGATCTTCAACCTGTAAATCTACAAACACACACTCAAGGGAATAAAAATTTGTTGATTTTTAGTGAATAGGGTTTTTCCTAGGTCAAACCTCATTTAGGTAATTAAACCAAATGATGAAATAAGGAAATTGAAGCATGAAACATGAAATATGTGATTGTTGATACCTTGGAAGTTGTCTTGGAGTTTAAATCTGCAATCTAACATGTAATGGCCATGAAGAATGTATATCTTGATCTCAAATAGGATGTGTAACAATACTTGTAATGTAGATCTTCAATGCTACATCAACTATTTTAGCTCAATAACATGTAGGAATGCACTAAAACCTTGACATTATGAAAATATCTTGAAATGTTTCAATAAAACCTTGATAATCTTCCTTGAAATACCTTTACAATGCTCTTGTAAACTCTTGTGGACTCAAAATTGCTATAATTCATGAATGCTTGGAAGTCTAGGATGAAACTATGTGAATTAACCCATTATTTATACTAAATAAAGATATTATCCTTGAAATTCAAACAATTTAGGCTGACACCAGATTTGGAAATGAATGTTATCAAAATCCCACCAAAATAAAATTCAAAATTGGCACAAGTTTCAGGGACCATGCCTTTGGGAGGTGAAATAAGATCAAAAACCAATGTCAAATTTGCAAAGAAAGGGGGGTCCTATAGAGGGAGGACCCATTCGCCACCTAGGGCGAATGGGTCCTAGCACTAATTTCTAGGACCTCAAATTTTCAAAATCATTTTTTTCCATTTTGAATTATGGGTGTTGGGATGGATCCTCGAAATTTGTCACAAATAAGGCTTAAATTTGAATTAAAGGGGCTAATTAACTCTAATTAACCATAATTAATTAAGAGGACCCTAGATAAGTGTGAAAGTATGTTACAACACTTTACAACACCATAAATAGGGGACAAGTTAAGTACATTTTATTAAAAGGGGGCCCAAGATCAACGTAAATGTGTACAACACATTACAACATTAAACCTAGGAAAAATTAGGTTAATTCAATGACAATTATTCCCAAATCAAGTGAGGAAAAAGGGATACTTTTTCTGTCACTATATTTTCCCCCACTATAGTGAGAGGATGACCCCATGTCAAGCTAACACTAAAGTATACATTCAAGACACTTATGTATGCAACAATAACAAAGATACATACTCATACCCTATCAAAGGCCAAGAAAAACAAAAGGATCAAGCACAACCATTCCAATGCGATGTGGAATAGTGTTGATTGTCCATAACATACGTTGCTCACTCTGGGGTAGTGGAACCTCAGTCTATCCACTAGGGGAGTTGTCCCAAAATATGTATATGCTCAGTCTGGGGTAGTGGAACCTCAATTTGTCTACTAGGTGAGTTATTTCAATGAGGTGGAAAATGAGAGAATCATATTAGCCTCTCATACCATATCGAAGTTATCCTCCTGACAACTTTGATAAGGCACAACAATGTAATGCTTTTTGTAGATTCTTTTGAATGTCATGTATGTAAGTTTTTGTTAAAGAGATTTTCTTTATTCATAAGTATTCTTCTGGGATAATTGTTCCTAATGTCTCCAATAATGAACAAGTCAAGAGATATCATATTGTCACTCATGGGATACCTCATTTGCATCGCTACGAAGGGAGATGCGTACCTCTTGGAGGAACATCAAACCATTGACCACCAAGAAAAGACATGTCACAGAAAAAAGAAAGCTTGTGCCATCAAGTATACTTAAAATATGTCGTTGATATTTTACTTCAAGCGAAGTTGCTACACCATTATTGAAGAAATTGATTTAAAGATAACCAATTTTTCTCCTAGACATGAGAGATTTCCTTGGAAAACCATATTCCAAGTCATATGTTTCTAAAATGAAGCTACATAATGAAATAGGAAGGGTTGCCCCCAAAAATATATAAGGGATCTACGGATTTGGGGTCAGTATATCTTTGCTACAATGTTTTCATAGAGCATGGAACTATCATCATCCCCCAAATAGTTATAGAACTGGAAGAATGACATGAAGAGAGAAAAAAAAAAGAAAAATCCTTTTAGATCAACATGGAAGATGTACCTAGTATTGATAAACCTTGTGTCATGCCCAAAAGGAAAACACAGATAAAATACAAGAAAATTCTTATCAGATAGAATAATGAAATCTATAAATAATCTCATCTCCATCGTCAATATAGGTTGTTTAAATATGCATTGTAATGCATTAAAATAATCGGTGCTATGTCCAAGAGTTCTATGGTATGGACAATGTGGAATATTTTCATCTTTAGGATATAGTTTTGGCATGTCTCGCATGGGTGGTAATGTTATAAGTCCAAACTACAAAATTATCTATAAATTACTTTCAATTTCAGTTGGTGGATAGGAGAATTGAAGTTTCTTTAGTTTGTAAGGCATTATTTGCTTGCTATATTCGCCAATTTCCCTAGGTGGATATAGGGTAGGAGGACCTTGTCAAATACACTAAATACTGAGAGGGGGATGAATTAGTATTCTACTAACATAATTAATTACTAACAATCCAATTATCATTCCACATCTAGCTACAAAAGTAAACCAAAACATAAAAGGAATCATAACACATTGACACCAAGATTTTTACTTGGAAAACCCAGAAAGGGAAAAACCACGGTGAGGATTAGCTCACAATATATTATAACTGATTACAAGATATTATAAGGCTCACTACTAGGATTCGCTATACTTGAAAGACTCATAGCTTGAATACAAAATGGCTTATTTCCTAGATACAAAAAGGCATGGCTCACTGCCAAATGATGAACTGAGAAAGTACACCTTCAAAGTGCAGAGATCAGTTCCGATAAAGCTTTGGAATACCAAAAATTATACTTTGGTTGTAGGAATACAACAACTATCAAAATCTTTTCACTACAACACTTGTCGCATCACTTTATGCCACACCATTCCTTCATCTATATCCATATTAATTTCTTCTTCATCATAGACAAATATATATCTTCATCTTTATACATCAATTAGGTTGGCCTAATTGAATGCATAATTCAAAAATATTTGTCGCCTTAAATCAAAATTCCTTTTGGCACATTCAAAAAATCATAACAAACACTAATTAGGTTGGCCTAGAGCTAATAAAGAGAACTCTAAACATTTATAAGATAAATAGTTCATAACCCTATCAACCAAAAGAATGTCAAACTTTTGTCACTTGGATAACTCAACCAAATCAACAAAAATTTCTGAAATCTCATTTATAGTTGTAACTGACACTTATGAGCAACATATCAAAAACTCATAGAATTTCCTTTTACTGAGAGGATTTGTAGATAAAAATATCATATTAGTATAGACACATAGTTTACTTAGCCAGTTATCAATCAGTGTTGGCATCAATGAAAAAAAACCCAAAGGTCACCTTCTTCATTCTTCCAACAATCTCCCCCTTTGTCATTGATTGCAACATGTGCCAAAAATGATACTTTCTTCAAAAAAATATATTGTGCAATACCAATGTACCCAACTCCACCTATCATATGTATAGGAACACCAAACACAAAAAAAAAAAAAAAAAATTGTTCTTTATGTTACTCTTCTCCTCTTCTCCCCCTTTGACATCAAGGAAAAAAGATTAGAAAAATATTTTTAAAAAAAACATCAAATTACGAATTGGGGGCACCCTATAACTCCTTGAAAATCACTTCCCAAGCTGGATTTGCATCATCCCATACTCCATTTTCCCTGGGAAGTGTTTTGTGGAGATATTCTAATTCTACTAGGAATTCTTCTCCTCCTTCTAGAGTGGATGGAACAACATTCATCTTCTCAATTTTTTATACTTACATCAATGCATTTGATATAGAGACATGTCTAGACATAACCAATTCTCCAAGCTAGGCATAACGTCTCATAGCATCTTCTTTCTACCTCTATAGGATGAAAAATTTGCTCTGAAGATTTGCAATAGAAACCCATCCAACATAGTTTCTATCATTTGCAACCTTATAATCTTTAGAGCATCTACCAGTTGAGACTCAATTGAATCCATTAAATCCTTGATACCTCAAGTGGCTTCAAGCTACTTCATGCAATAGAAAAATAGCAACTAGGCTTCCTCATCACATTCACTTACTTCTTTCAAAGTTTTCAAAGCCCTGTCACAAGAAATTGTACACTTGTCTTGCAAAAACAATAGTTTTTTCTTTACCAGACTTAACTCCACTTCTTTCACAGTCTATACCTTTAGGCTAGACATGCACTCTTTGACTGAATTAACTATAAGCTTCAAATTTTCAATTTGAGCTAAAGAGTTATCTATTGTAACACCAAGGGATGTATATTGTAAAGCTTTAATAGCTTCATTTATTAATTCATTTCCCTTTTTTATATGACTCCATAGCTTCTTATGTGACAGAGTTGCAAAAAATTCCACTTAGTTTTATTCTATCACCTGGTGTAATCTTGGTCAAGTCCACATAACTTGGATGTGATGAAAGCTTAACTAGTTGAGGTGGAAGCACAGGTTGAAGTATAGTTTTCCTTGAAAGAAGACCTTTAAGGTTCCTTCTAGATGATTCCCTGGATGGCTTTGACAACATATAACATATTGGAATTTCTCTTATGCTCTTCTCAGCTGGAATAGCTTTCTTTTCTTCCTCTTTCTTCTTTTCTTCTTTCTTTTCTTCTTCCTTTTTTTCTTCTTCTTCTTCTTTTTCTTCTTCCTTTTCTTTTTCTTCTTCTTCTTCTTCTTCTTCTTCTTCATATGACTTTCTAGAGGATTTTTCTCTGTTTTCTTTCTCCCTTCTATCCTCATCATCCTTTTCATTATTCTTCATTTTTTCCTTACTCCCTTCACTTTCATCTTTGTTTTTCTCATCCCTATTTTTGGTAGATTCTTGATGTTATTTTTGTTGCTTATCACCGGAATGATCTTTATGTTGATCATCAAACGTTTTGTTGGTTGTCTCTCTTGTATCAGTCTAAAGGGCAGGGGTCTCCAAAATACCAAGTGTCTCGTCAACATTTTCCAAAGCTAGATTATCCATCACTTCTGTAATAGTAACATGTTACTATGCCTGAGTTGTGTGGGATGAAGAATTGGCTCTTTCCCCATAACTCCTTACTAATTTTTTTATTACATCCTGAGTTTCTTGCCTTAATTTTTCCATATAGTCTTCTTCCTTATTGATTAGCATATTAACCCTTTGCTTGACTCTAAATAATGTAGAACATTATTTTAGTAGATTTGCAACTTCTATTTCCAAAAAAGTGGAATGAATGGATTTTAAGGCTTCATTTTTTATCTTATCTTCAACATTTATAACTGTTTCCTTCTAAGTACTAATTCTTTCCACACATTTTCAATAACTTTGGACTGTATGGTCTCCATACTTACATTACACATAACTATATAGTGAATAAATGCATTTACGATGGTTTCCTTCCCTTCATCATTAACTTCATCAAACAACTTAGAAGTTTGAATAAGGTCATTTTCAATCATATTGTTTACTAGAAAGCTCCTAGATTTAAAGATGGTTGATCACTTACTGGAGGAGATCCAAGCATGTCGTCCATAGGATAAGATGATCCTTCCTCGTTCTTCTTCTTATGCACATGAATCCTATAAGTATCCTCCTCTTCTTTTGTCTCCTCATCCATAGAGATATCAAACCTTCTTCATGGGAGGTACTACTCTTTTTGCTTCTTTTCAGCTGATGCCCTTCTTCTATGCCAAGTTCTATTTCTTCCTGAATAGCATCACTCATATTTTTTTTCATGTTATCCTTTTGTTTCACTTTTCTTCTTCCTAAAGGAGCAGATGGTGTGGCAAGAGGTATGTCCTTTTTCTTAGATTCCCTCATATTGGGACCGGTAGGGACAACAATATTAACAGATGCAGGGAAACTTTGTTCTTTCTTCTCCCCTTTCTCAATATTAGCAGCACTGGGGTTGGCAATATTGGATATAGGGTGCAACACCAGAAGATAGTCTTCCTGATTTCCTAGGTCTCAAGAGCTATTCAATAGATTTAGCTTTTCTCTCATCAAGGTCCTCCTTTAGCTATTCTATATCATCCTTAGAAAAAAAAATTCCTTGGAAGAAATATTACACCTTCTTTCTTCTTTTAGATGTGATAGCCTCTAGATGAACTTCAGTAGATTTCTCCTCATATGTTCCATGCCTAGGTAGAGAGGGGTCCTTATGACTTCTCAACAAAATCTTAATGTACCTCTCCACCATTTTTTCATCAATCTCATATACTAGTGGTTCAATCCATTGAATTTTGGGTTCAAAAGCCTCTATAATGCACTCATATGTAGTTACAAGAAAGGTTATCTCTTTTTCATACCCCTTCACTAGACTCCTTGGAATCTAGTTTCTTTCATGCATTTCATTCTGAAATACTACAAAGAAAGTAGTTAGGGAATTTTTTTGTGTCCTAAAAGCTCCTAGACTACACAAATGATCAAAATTGTGATGAGCAACCAGCCTATTGCCATCCCATGTTATGCATTTTCTTCCCGATAACTCCCTTAGAAAATAAAATAATAAACAAACAACTAAAGTGCCAAATTTAAAGAAATTATTTTTTTCCTTAGTCATATTCAGGTTCTCCATAAGTTGCAACCTAAGCAACTCACATAAGTCAAAATACTTTCCATTTTCCACCATTTCATATGTAGTATGAATTTCCATAGTAGATATTGAATTTACTCGGTTAGTGAAATAGATTTTCTACCCAATCATGACGACAACATACTTGACAACAAGGTTTGCAATAGACTTTGTAGTTAGAGCTCTTCTATCAAATGTAGCAACAATCAACCTTGTGACTGCATCATTTTTCACTTCCTTTAGAACTGGATTTGATCTAGTATCACAAAGACCAGTTATGGCTCAAATTTCCTCCTTGTTGATAATGTTGGGAAAATGTATCTCAACCTTGTAATTATATGTGGTTTATTGTTGATAGGATGTATATCTTTATATATATGTTTTCTAGTTACACCGATAGGTGTATATAATGGCAACATGGAGCAAAATGTGAGTGTGTTAACTTTTTTAGGAAAATTATAGAATGGCCGACATACATTAAATAAAGGATAGAATGTAAATCTGGACCATTTGTTATTAGGTTTTAGATCTAATAGTAGATATTTTATTTGCTTATCTTGCCCTAGAATGTAACTCTATTTTATGATGGCATTGTATTATGTCTACGATAGAGAAATTGTGATGATTTCTAAGAGTTCGATAGTGGTCATGTTGTCTCTTGATCTTTGAGTGGTGATACTCCTGTGAGAAGCTTGCTCTACAAGTATATTATAATATTTGTGATTTACTGAATATTATATTAGATAGCTTTTAGAGTGTGGGGTTTTTCTCCTAAAAGGGTTTTCCCCTCGTAAATCATTGTTTCATGGTATGCATGATATTTATGTTTATTTTTGTTTAAGTTTCTATAATTATTAAAGATCTGTAAAATTTTTGCATTATTATCCCTTCAAGATTAGTGTAGGAAGTTGTTTTGCTATCTTAGCTTCCTTACAAGTGGTATCAGGGCTTGATCACCTTTGGTTTCAATTGTGGGGTGATCCCATAATAGTGGTTTACAATTTTTGGCCAAACTGGACACTTAAATTATTATTTTTAATTGAATCTTCACATTCGGGCACCTATAGCGACTAAATTATGAGGAATTTGAAGATGGTGGAAACTAGAGTCTCATAAAAAAAATTTCTGTAGATTCTAAAAATATTTTCTTCAAAATTTTTGGAATCAAATTGTACTTCTTTTTCCATCTCCCACGAAAATCAATTTTTTTCAGAAAACAACATTTTTAAAAAGTGATGCACACTGTATAATGCATAACTTTTTTTCCATGAAGGATAAAATTCTAATTCTTTTAAATTTAGATTTGTAACTCTGATATCTAGTGCTTCCACTTGGTTAGATAGTTTTTTATTGAATATTTTTTCAATCAAAATTCTCAAAGAATTACTCAGACATAGCTGACCGTATAACGTAATTTTTTTGTATATGTCAAACTTAATTTAATTTTTTGTTGATCAAGAACTTCAATATCGTACTCATATTTTATTTTTTTTTTGATAATCTTCTATTTTTCCACATGTGAAGAACAAAGAAATTCATTTTCGATGAAAAACCTATGTTTAATAAAACTTAAAAAACAAATACATAACAAAACCAAAACATATTAAAATTATATTCATTGGATAGCTTGTTCTAAGAAATACCATAATCATTTGAAATAAATTTTAAATGAATTCATTTGATCCCCCAAAAGCTAAATCAAAAGTGATTTTTTATCAGCATTTTGATAGGTGTAAAGGAGACGCATTTATAGGTATGGTTTAAAACTAGCGAGGTTCTATCCAAGGGGGTTTGATCTAAGTTGATTTGATAAAACCCTCTTCAATTGGAATCCTTAAAATGGAACTTTTTAAGGCTTAAATCATTATATTTTCTAAAAATATATGATTTCAGCAAAAATTCGTTCCTCTCAGGAATTGTAAACCACTATTATGACAGCACCCTGTGGGTTGTTGGGTTTTTTGAACTAATCAAGATTTGAGTGGGAGCTTGTGCAGAAGACACTTTGTGATCTTGTAGTAATTTTCAGATGGCAAGTTCATCAAGGAGAATGGAGGTGTTGAAATTTTTTGGAAATAATTTTGAGATGTGGAAGCTAAAGATGGAAGATCTGTTGATGAGAATTTTTCAAGACCTAAAAATCCTAATCAAGCCACTTAATATGATGTTATGGACCATAAATCCAAGGGTCTAATTATATTATGCTTGAAAAACTCTATTTTAATTAATGTCCATGAAGAGACCTCTACACAGAAACTATGGAAGAAGTTTGGTGAAATGTATCAAGCCAAATCTTTAGCAAAAAATATTTTCTTGAGGAAGAAGTTGTATTCCTTGAGAATGGAAGAGGGTGGATGAATTATAGACCACTTGGAAGCATTCAATATCCTGATGGCTCAATTGGAAACAGTTGGTGTTAAAATGGATGAGGAAGAGGAATGTCAGATCCTACTTTGTTCTTTTCCTAATTCATGAGATTATCTTGTTATGGCTATTGGGAGTATTGTTATTTTGAAGACTGAAGATGTGGTGGGTTCTTTGCTTTCTAAATAGATGAGGAGGAAGCTATCCATCATTGCCAAGGAGGCCTTGAATGTTCATGGAAGACCTAAGGAAAAAGGAAATAAGAATGAGAAGCATGACAAATCAAAGTCCTGGGGGAGATCTAAATCTCCTAGAAAGTCCAAAGTTATTTGTTGGAACTGTGGTAAGCCTGTACATGTTCATGAGGAATGAAAAGAAGAAAAGAAGAAGAAAAACAAGAAATTTGATTATGATTCTAAGTCTGAAAAGGAAGATGGTGATGCATTCATTGCATCTTTGGCAACTCGTGCAAGTAATGATGCATGGTTAATTGACTCAGGTGCATCTTTCCATGTGACCTTTAATAGATATTGGTTTTCTGAATATGAAGAATTTGATGGAGGTAAGGTGTACTTGGGTGATGATTCTCATTTAGGCATTTTTGGTCATGGTAAAGTTAAAATCAAGTTTCCTGATTGTAGAATAAAAATGATTAATGGTGTGTTGCATATCCTTGGATTAGCACAAAATTTGTTATCTATGAGAAAACTAATAGATGAAAATGTGCAGGTAGTATTTTCTGATGCAAGATGCAAAATGGTTAGAGGTTATATGATGATTGCTAGAGGTGTTAGAAATGGCACATTATATAAGCTAGATGCATGCACTATTGTGTTCAATAGTACTTCGGTGAAAAGCAAGTCTATGGAAGAAGTGAGGGTTTCACATTCAACAGATGGTCATGGCTTTTGGGTACCCAAGGGTTCTCTTTCTTCTAAAAAAAAGCTACATATAGAGAAAACTATGTTATGGCACCAGAGATTTGGCCACATTGGAGAAAAGTGTCTAAGGACCTTGAAAAATAAAAAACCTTGTTGAAGGTATGTTTGATTGTAATCTTGAATTTAATTTCTATGAGCATTGAATTTATGGAAAACAAAATCATGTTTAACTTTACTCGAGTTCTCATAAATCTTGTGGTGTATTGGACCTTATTTATTCTGATGTGTTTGGTCTTGTAGATGCTCCTTCAATTGGTAAATCCAAATATTATGTTTCATTTATTGATGATTATAGTTGAAGGACATGGGTATATTTTCTAAAGAGTAAATATGAAGTTTTTAGTCAATTTAAAGAATTTAAAGCAATGGTTGAGTTGTATACTGGAAAGAAAATAAAATGTTTAAGGAATGATAATGGAGGTGAATATTTCACTAATGATTTTGATAGATTCTATAAATATTGTGGTATTCATAGATAGAAGACAACTTCATATTCTCCACAATAGAATGGAGTTGTAGAATGAATGAACATGACATTGATGGAGAAGGCAAGGAGTATGTTGAGTGGTGTTGGCCTAGAATAAAGGTTTTGGGATGAATCTATTGCCATACTTGTTACTTGATTAACAAGTCTCTTGCATTAGCTCTTGTTGATAAGATGCCTATAGAGGCATGGTTGGGTCGCAAGCCTTCATTAAGACATCTTATAGGTTTTGGTTGTGAGGAATATGTGCATGTGCCAAAGGAGAAGTGAACAAAGTTGGAGAACAAGGAGTTGAAATGTATCTTCATTGGATATAGTTATGGTGTGAAAGGATACAAGCTTTGGGATCTTGTTTTATAGAAGGTAATACATAGTAGAAGTGTTATTTTTAGAGAAACTAAGCCTTCTTCTGTTACATTGCAACTAGAACAAAACAAACAAGAAGATGTGATTCAATTTCCTTCTACGCCTGTACCATAGAAAAATGGATCATTGACATTTTCATGGTCTTGTAGGTCTTTCTCCTATGATGTTTGAATTGTCCTGCTTTGATTTAATGTTGCAATATAAATTATGCATTCACATTAAGTCCTAAATATTTAAATTATGACATCTTGTAAAGGTGTTGTGAAGTGTTGTAACACATTTCTACACTCTTTTCATTTTAATTCACCTAAAAATCACCTTTTCATCACTTATCAATTCCTATTTTAAAGTGTTGTAAAGTCTTGTAAGAAGATTTCATGCTTTTCTAGGCTTAATTTCACTATTTACATCTTTCGTATGCTTTATTTGACCCCTTTATGCACTCATAAGGCTTAAGTAAGTGTATTTTTGAATGTAAACCCAACAAACAACATTAAATGTGACTTAATTCCCGACACCCACTTACAAGCCCAAGGTGGGACCCATTCACCATGGGTGGCAAATGAGTCCCTCTTGGCTCCAAAATCAAAATAATTCAAATTTTCTTTTGGGTTTTTATTCAAAATTACCTTATGTTAACCTTTGATGAGGTATCATTGGGTTATTTGGGCATAAGTGTGTATAAATAACTATTTTTCCCATCATTTTACATCTCACAATCATCTCTTCATTCACTTGCATTCACTAAACATCAATTAGCATTTGAGCACTTTGCATCATTCAATCAAGCATCTTAGAGTAGCCATTGACATAAATTCAATTTTTTTCAACAAGGTTGTGGTGAGTTAAGGACATTTGCATGTTTTTTATTCATCTTTTCTTATTCATTTCATTCCATTTCTTCATTAAGGGTTTGATTACCAAAGTGGGATTTGACCAAGGAAAATCTATATACTCTAACCTTTAACTATTTTTCCCCTTTTGCATGTGTGTTTATAGACTTTTGTATGCAAATTTGTCAAGAAATTAGGTGTTGAAAGGTGGTCAACAAGTCAACCAAGTGTTTCAAGTCAACTAAACCCTATTTCAAGCTTGGAGACAACCTACAGTCTTTTTTCTACAGATTTGACTTCGTCAACTCGACAAGAAGACAATTGTAGATCTGAACCTACATAATTGACCTTTGATTTCATAGAATTTTGGAGGAGGACTGATTCTCCATCAATGGTGAATGAGTCCCACCTTAAGGCTAAAAAAGGTGATTTTTTTGGATTCCAGTTCCCAACTGTCAGAAACCTATTTCAAGAGATTTTACTAGTAGCAAGACTAATTCGCCATTAGTGGTGAATGAGTCCCACTAGTGATTTGTAGTGATTTTAATAGCATTCTAGAATCTTCTTAGATCTTCAATATGCCTCTAGGTGCACTCTGATCACCCTATTTCAATTTTTTTTGCATTTGTTCATGTTTTAGTCCATTCTTGCATATCTCACTGTGTTTTAAAACATTGCATTTTACATTAATTTTGCATATGTTGGAATATGGCATCATGTGTTGTCATTGACAACAATTGAAGTCATCTCATTGGTTTACAATTCAGTATCTAGTCATACAGGCAGATAAAGTGATATAGTGTGTATTACGAGCAAAATACTTAAGGAACAGGGTATCCGGTTAGATGACTTCACCATATCATCTTTTTGTGTTGTGGATATCTATAATTTCTTGATAAGCATGTGGATTATCTTATTATCGAGTTTTTTGGTGTTGCATTAGTTACAGTACAAGGTTGGAAGTTTGGTAGGACACTTTTTGTCTATTTGTTTGTTGTAGCTAACTTAAGAAATGTGGCATGTTGTGGATGTGTAAAGTGGAATCATTCAAAATGTTTTCATGTTTTCATGTTTAATTATTGGTCCTAACCATATTCTAGCTAACTTGTTTGGATAAGCATCAAATCTATTCATGATTTGGGATGATAACTTGCAAATATTCTTAAGTTTTGTTGAGCCGACATGTAATGTTCAATTAAATTCCTAGCCGCAGATATATCTAGATGATCGATTACATCATTTTAATATATGAAGAAGGTGTATTGGTGTATTTTGTGAAAATTCAACAAATATTTGAGTGATATCATGCGTAGTTTCACTTGCGCATAAGGATTTTGTGTGCGAACTTGAGCAGATTAGAGCAGAAGCTCAATATCTGTCAGAAGGACAAAAGTTCATCATTAGAGCTTAACCAGAACTATAATCTAGAATTGGTAGATGCTATTCAATCAGTTCATTTTATTTTGGATCTAATCCAAATCATTGTAAGGGTAGTGAGCCCATCCTTTTGAGCAGTGAGCTCTAGGCAGTGAGCCTGAATGCAAGTGCATTCCCATTTTGTAATATTTATTTTGGGTATACTCATAACTTATTGTGGATTGGCCATCCACTGTGGTTTTTCCCCTAACAGGGTTTCCACATAAAAAAATCCTTGTGTTATGGTTATGTGGTTTCTTATTTTCTTTTTTTGCATATTACTGTTGAATAAATGTTCCAAGTGGATTCAAGATCAGAATAATAAAGTTAATTTTTGCTGAACACTAATTCACCCCCCTGTTGGGAGATTATTGGATGCTATGGATGTGTTGTTGATATGTGGTTTTCATTGATGTCAACACTATTAGCATTTGGTGTATCTATTGCTATATATGTCAAGGATATTGAGAAAATTATAAGAAAAAGTGTTCCAGGTTCCTAGTGGAACTGTGCAGGTCATGAAGGAGTTTTGTTCTATACATAAAATATTAGCTAATGTGGATTAAAGGTTTTATTGTTGAGTATTTAAAGATCATCTACCAGAAGTTTTAGAGGTCCACATGAATTTTTGAGTATGTTGTGTTCTGACAGTGTTTTTGTGGTCTCTGTCAGTGTTCCTGAATGAAGGTTGTGTGATTCTAGTTATCTCAGTTGTTGCAGATGCTTCTCTATTATTTATTGGTGTTCTTAGATGTCTCTAGTTCATTCTTTATTTTTGTGGTACATCCAAATTAATCGGTGAGATTGTGGTTGAAGATCTTTGTGCGCATGTTCAGTTTTTCATGTTTCTAGCCAACATGTTGGTGGTGGCGTGTTGTGGATCTTTGAGGTGAAATTAATTAAAGCATTTTTGTGTTGGAGATGTTAATTTCGGTCTCCACTATGTTGTGGCTGACCTTGGTGCATACACATTAAAAATTTAATTATAAATCTGGGCCGACATTGCAATTATATTTTATTTTCTTGGCTAACTAAGTTGTGATGGAATATCATGTAGCGGATATATAAGAGCGATTGTGTGATCGGTGGAAAGTATGCTTTGTGTGCTCCTATGTGCGTATGTGTGAATATCATTACTGAGTAGAGTGTGAAGAAGATTGTACAAAGTCTGAAGAAGTGTTGAGCTTAATTGGAACTATAATCAGGCTTGTGAAGAAGTTATTTTCTCTATTCATACCCTCCAAATTTTTAATCCAAACCCTACTGTTGGATAGTGAGTCCTCTTTTGTAATTGAGTAGTGAGCTCTAGGCGGTGTGCCTGAATGCATGTGCATTCCCCTTATTGTTTTCATTATACTTTTAGCAAAGTATAATCTTGTGGACTAACATCCACCATGTTTTTTCCCCTAACAGGGTTTCCATTGAAAAAATCTTGGTGTTATTTGTCTCTTTGATGTGTTAATTACTTATGGTTAATTGTTCATTCATCAAATCTGTGATTAAGGATAAGTTAAGTTAGAAAAATCTTAAATTTATGTGACAACTGATTCACCCCCCCCTCTTAGTTGTCTGTCCTTGTTTTCCCAACAATTGGTATCAGAGCTAGTTCCTTTGAACAAGTCTAATAGCTTGAGGTGATCTGGGATGGCAACATTCAAGAAGGACGGTCCTAGATTTGATGGCACCAACTACTCACTATGGAAAGTTAGGATGCAATTTCATCTGGAGTGCATTGGTGATGCTTATTGGAAGATTACAAAAGATCAATATACTATTCCTCAGAATGGTCCCTCCATTGTTGATGAGATCAAAGATGTTGAAAGTAATAATAGAGCTATGGAAGCATTGGTGAGCACTCTAATAGATTCAAAGATGGCTAATGTGATAGGTCTGCAGATAGCTCATGAGATATGGATGAAGCTGGAAACTTTGTATGAAGAAGATACACAGGTGAAGATGGCTAAGCTATAGAGGATAAAAGGAAAGTATGAGAATCTGAAGATGGGTGAATATAAAAATATTACTTCTTTTATGCAAAGAGTAAATGAAATAGTGCTAGGTATTAAATGTGCTAGTGGTTCAGTCAGTGAGGATGAAAGTGTGGCTAAGATACTCAGATCCTTTCCTTCTTCTTATAAAATGAAGGTTCATGCTATTGAGTAATTTATGTCTGCAAACAAGATGACAAGAGATACACTGATAGGGAAGCTTGCTGCTTTTGAAATAAGTGAATTTGGTGAATCTACACCAAAAACTGAATTTGCATTCAAAGCTACTGTATCTGGAAGTTACAAAAAAAGATACAGTCTAGGAGAGAGCTCTAGAAAGATATCTAAATATGATGAAGAACTAAAACAACTCAAAGACAAAGAAAGAGAAGTACAAGAACTAGAAGCATTGATTGCAAAGAAAGAAGGAAGAGGAATAGGTAAGTATGAAGATGTATTTCCTATTAAATGTTTTTCATGTAGTAAGATAGGTCATTTTGCATTAAGATGTCCTGAAAGAGTTCCTAGGTCTAAGCCTAGAAAACCTAGATTCCAAAAGAAATGCTACTTTGTTGAAGAAGCAGTAAATGATGATGAGTCTGATAAAGATAATGGAAATGAAGATGAATGGGCTTTCATTGCTACCATTGAAAATAAACCCATTCCTACTGAATCTACTAAAGATAAGAAAGCTCTTGTAGCCCGAGTTGAGGAGAAAGATGAGTGGGTCATTTATAGTGGATGCTCACATCATATGACTGGTGATAAAAGCAAGTTTGTGAGTCTAGAGAAGTATGATGGTGGGGTTGTAATATATGGAGATAACAATGCTTGTGTGATTCATGGAAGAGGTTCTATTAGCCTTGGTGGTAAGGAAAATACTGATGATGCTCTCTATGTTTAAGGCCTAAAGCATAACTTATTAAGTGTTGGAAATATGGTAAACAAGGGATATGTTCTGCAGTTCAAGAATGGAAAATGCAAGATTTGTGGGAGTTCTAGAAACATGATTGCTACCCATTGTGCAAACTAAAGGTAATATTTTTCACTTGAATACTACTAGTGGAAGTTTCTTAATTCTCAAATAGATGAAAGTTGGTTGTGGCATAGGAGGTTGTGTCATGTAAAATTTGATAATATTATCAAGATAAGTTCTACTCAAGCAGTAAGAGATTTTCCTAGGTTAGTGAAGCATTCTAATGTAATCTGCCAATAATTTCAAAAGGGTAAACAAACTAGAGTCTCCTTTTGGAGAAAACAATTTCATTCAAATAATGTGTTGGAACTGCTACATACTAATCTTTGTGGTCCCTCTCGAGTTAGAAGTATTCATGGAGAAAGCTATTTTATGTTGGTCATTGATGATTAATCTAGAATGATTTGGGTTTCCTTTTAAAGAGAAAAGTGTGAAGCATTGGACAAGTTCAAAAGTTTCAAGACCATGGAAGAAAATGAAAAAGGTTTGAAAATCAAATGCTTGAGATCTAACAGAGGTGGAGAATTCATTTCAAAAGAGTTCAATTCTTATTGTGAAGAACATGGAATTAAAAGATAGTTATCTGCTCCTCGAACCCCTAAAAATGGAGTTGTAGAAAGAAAGAATAGAACAATTTTGGATGCTACCAAAACAATGATGATGGAAGGGAATGAGTCTCAGATGTACTGGATTGAAGCGGTAAGCACTGCTATATATACTTTGAATTGAGTAAATGTGAATGGTAATTCCGGTAAGACCCCTTATGAATTATGGTTCGATTACAAGCCTATTGTTAAGTATTTCAAGATCTTTGGAAGAAAATGTTACATTAGGAGAGATGATGATATAGGAAAGTTTTATGCTAAAGGCAATGAAGGGATCTTTCTAGGTTACTCCAAAAAGAGTAAGGAATACCAATGCTATAACAAAAGATTGAGAAAGATTGTTGAGAGTGCAAATGTCAGAGTTGATGAGGACTTTGTCAAATCATCCAGACGATGTAGCTACGATTCAAATGAAGAAAACACAAATCATGGGAAGAATACTCCAACACCGAATCTACTTTAGATTATTCCATATGTTTTTTTGAAGCAACCATAAGTTGTTCCAGAAAATCAAGTCAGTCAAGAAGCACAGACAAGTGCTAATGTAGAAGAAAGTTTAGAAGACACATAAGTCTGAGAAAGTCTCAGAACTCCAAGGTATGTAAAGTTGAATCACTTTGAAATTCAAATCATAGGAGATAAGAGCAAAGGAGTGCAAACTAGAAGAAAAATTGTAGAAGAATATTGTCTGATTTCCAAGATTGAACATAAGAGTGTCACTGAAGCCTATCAAGATGAACATTGGTTGGAAGCCATGAAAGAAGAACTAACACAGATTGGAAAGAATGACACATGGACACTGGTTCCTAGGACCAAAGGCAAGAATGTGATTGGTACTAAGTGGGTATTCAAAAACAAGATAAATAAGGAAGGTGAAGTGGTCTAGAATAAGGCAAGACTGCTATGTAAAGGGTACTCTCAAATGGAAGGTATTGATTTCAAAGAAACCTTTGCCCCTATTGCTAGAATTGAAGCAGTAAGATTATTTCTTGCTTATGCTGCTTATAAGAACTATAAAGTCTATCAAATGGATGTAAATTCTGCATTTATGAATGGGGAGCTAGAAGAAGAAGTGTACATTGAACATCTGGATGGATTTCAGCTAACAAATAAGGAATATATGGTTTGTAGATTGAAGAAATCTTTGTATGGACTCAAACAAGCCCCCAGAGCCTGGTACAACAGATTGGACAAATATCTACTAAAGCTTGGATTCACTAAAGGTACTGTTGATAGTAATTTATACTTCAAATTAGATCATGATAAGGAGTTAATCATATAAGTATTTGTTGATGGCATCATTTTTGGTGGAGATGATAATCTATGCATGAAGTTTTCTAATGAGATGAAGAGTGAATTTGAGATGAGCATGATTGGTGAAATGAAGTTCTTTCTAGGATTGAAAATTACATAGTTGGACCAAGAGATTTTCATATCTCAGTCCAAATATGTGAGAGAATTGTTAAAATTTTTTGGAATGGAAGACTCCAAACCTATTGGTACTCCCATGGTAATCGGATGTAAGTTGAATAAGAATGATGACTCTCTTAAGGAAAATCAAACTAGATATAGATCAATGATTGGTGGAGTACTCTACTTGACTCAGACTAGACTAGATATTATGAATATTATGTGTATGGTCTCTAGATTTCAAGCTGATCCAAAAGAATCACATGTGACTATTGTCAAAATAATCTTTAGATATCTAAAAGGAACAATTGACTTTTGACTTTGGTATCCAAAGGATGATGATCTCACTTTGTGTGTATACGCTAATGCAGATTGGGCTAGTGATGTAGATGATAGGAAAAGTACTAGTGGTGGTGCTTTCTTCCTGGGGAAGAAGCTGGTGTCCCGGTTAAGAAAAAAACATAATTCCATTTCTCTATCCACTGCTGAAGCAAAATATATTGTTGCTACAAATAACTCTACGGGTATGTGCAGGATCATGATGGGCCAAAAAGTGGCAATATGATGGGTATGTGGCGCGACTTTTTGTTTACCCAAAATTGATAAAAGCGGTTTTTAAAGGAGATTTTAGATTTCAACCAATTTATAAATTCTTTACTTTGAATTTAATAAGTAATTATTATTCATTTTCTATTCAAATTTGCAACTAAAACTCATTGATAGACTGGATTGAAAAACATCCTATAGCTTTTAAATGGTATCACATTTTTGAATCCAAAACATGTGTCACATCTCTATGATTTGCATAATATAAGATTAAAAAAGAAAATTGAATTTCATGAAGTTTTGACCTAAGGTAATCGACAAGTTTTATTTTTAAAAGTTGTAATAAAAAATTTCATAATTAATTATTTACTTGGAAAAAATTACAAAAAAATATGCATCACATCGGACATTAGTCCTCTACTTATATCTAAAATATTATAAAAAATTATTATCATTTTATTGTGGTTAGGTGGTTGGCACACTACTTCTTATTTTTTTTTCCCCAAATTTAGGTACTCATCAAGATTGAAATTTCAAATTTTCACCAAATAGACTTTTTTTAAAAACTAACCTAGTAGTTTATAAACTACATTCAATTTGATACAAATTCTATTCTTACATATTTTGAAATAATATGGATAACTTATTCAAATTTTTACATCAAGTTGCCTAACTCTGATTTTTCTAATTTTTTTGCCACTTAAGGGCCTATTTTTTCCATGATGATCCTACACATACCCCTACTCAAGTGACATGGATGAAACAAATGATGAAAGATATCTGGGTAGTATATGAAGAGCCTATTGCCATATACTGTGACAATTTAAGTGTAATAAATATATCAAGGAATCCGGTACTGGACTCTAAGAAAAAACATATATCAATAAAGTTTCACTTTCTAAGGGAAAAAATAAATGAAAAAGAAGTCAGACTAGAGTATGTGCCTACCAAAGAATGGATTACAGATATATTTAATAAGCCATTACCGAAAAATACTTTTGATTATCTTAGAGGAATGCTAGGGGTAATTACCCCTCCTAATAAGAACTAAATGATGCATTTACTTGCATCAATCCGTGAGCCTCATTGCTATATTATGATCCAAATTAATCTTTCTGAGGCTGCTACTCAAAGGGAGTAATAAGATGTGCAGATATGTGGTTCAGAGCATATGGAAAGGTCATGGTTACCTTTTCCATTGATTTCAAAGGGGGATAAGAGTAATGTGAAAAACATCTTAAGGGGAAAAGAGAAACATGACAAATATTTTCAGAAATGAAGTGCAAAATAAGTCAACATGTTGGGTTGATGGTATTTTTCACATCATGTGTTGCCATCAATGCCAAAGGGGGAGATTGTTGGGAGATTTTTGGATGTTGTTGATGTGTTTATGATATGTGGTTGTCATTGATGTCAACACTATTATAATTTGGTGTATCTATTGTTGCATATGTCGAGGATATTGAGAAAATTATAAGAAAAAGTGTTCCAGGTTCCTAGTGGAATTATGTAGGTCATGAAGGAATTTTGTTTTGTACGTAAAAGATTAGATGATTTGGATTAAAGGGTTTATTGTTGAGTATGTCTAGATCATCTACCAGAAGTTTTAGAGGTCCGCATGAATTTTTGAGTATGTTGTGGTCTGACAATGTTTTTGTGGTCTATGTCAGTGTTCTTGAATGAAGGTTGTGTGATTCTAGTTATCTCAGTTGTTGTGAATTCTTCTCTATTATTTCTTGGTGTTCTCATATGTCTCTAGTTCATTTCCTATCTTTGTGGTACATCCACATTAATTGGTGAGCTCGTGGTTGAAGATCTTTGTGCACATGTTCAGTTTTTCATGTTTCTAGCCGACATGTTGGTGGTAGTGTCTTGTGGATCTTTGAGGTGAAATTAATTAAAGTATTTTTTTGTTGGAGATGTTAATTTGGGTCTCCATTATGTTGTGGCTGACCTTGGTGGATACACATTAAAAATTTAATTATAAATCTGGGCCGACATTGCAATTATATTTTATTTTGCTGGCCGACTAAGTTGTGATGGAATCTCTTATAGTGGATATATAAGAGCGATTGTATGATTGGTGGAAAGTATAATTCATGTGCTCCTATGTGCATATGTGTGAATATCATTACTGAGCAGAGTGTGAAGAAGATTGTGTGAAGTGTGAAGAAGTGTTGAGCTTAATTGGAACTGTAATTAGGCTTGTGAAGAAACTATTTTCTCAGTTCATACCCTCTATATTTTATATCCAAACCCTATTCTTGGATAGTGAGTCCTCTTTTGTAATTGAGCAGTGAGCTCTAGGTAGTGTGCTTGAATGCATGTGCATTCCCCTTATTGTTTTCATTATACTTTTAGCAAAGTATAATCTTGTGGACTAACATCCATCATGTTTTTTCCCCTAACAGGGTTTCCATGTAAAAAATATTGGTGTTATTTGTCTCTCTGATGTCTTAATTGTTTATGGTTAATTGTTCATTCATTAGATCTATGATTAAGGATAAGTTAAGTTAGAAAAATATTTAATTTATGTGACAACTGATTCACCCCCACTCTTAGTGTTGCTTGTTTCCAACAATTGGTATCAGATCAAGTTCCTCAAAAGAATTTTAACAACTTTGGGAGATCTTGGAAAGTGTTCTCAATGGATACAAGCAGTCTTCAACAACAACTTATGGTGGCTTTGGATGATCTTGACTAGTCAAAATTTGAGATCTAGGAATTGCAAGATAATCTTGAGAATGCAAAAAAATTCATTTAGTCACTTGAAAGACAAGATCAATTAATCAAGGGAGAAAAGAAAGGAATTATCTGGTTAGCTGAAATAGAAGAACAAAACCATGGAAGATGAACAACTCAGTCAAGTTTTGAAAGAGAAAACAAAAGAATGTGAAAAGTTTTCCCAAGAGAATGTTTCCTTGAAGCATAAGATGAAATCTATCATGATGAGAATGAACAAGGAAATTGAGGACAGGAAGAAGAAAGAAGAAAAGCTTGCACAATCCTTGAAAGAAAAGTCAAAACAATGTAGCCGACTAGATAATGAATTGGAGCAATCCAAGAACAATCAGGAGGATCTTGAAAAGCAGCTTGATGATCTCATAAATGAACTTGTTGCTACAAATGAATATAAGGAGAAATTAAAAGAAAGCAAAGCCAAACTTGATGAATTAATCAAGGGACAGAGGACTGATGGTGATCATCGAGGTCTTGGATATGAAGAAGGAGAAAGCTACAGATCCAGACAAAGGAATCCCAAACAAGGAAAATTCAGACAAGGGAGTGAAATGAATGGACCCAGAAGAAAACCGGTAAGGAAACCTAATGCTCAAAGATTTAATGGCTATTGTTATACCTACAACAAATTCGGTCATTTGGCTTCTCAGTGTAGGAGTAGGGTGAATACAAGTAGACCATCATTCTCAGGTCAATGTTTTAATTGTCATAAGTATGGTTATAAGTCCAGTGAATGCAAAATTATGCTAAAAAAATTTCTTAGAGATGTCAGATGCTATGCATGCAATAGATTTGGACATATTACTAACTAGTGTAGATCGAGAAAAAGTTAGTGGAATAATTGGCCTAGACAAAGAAGTTGTGTGTGCTATAGCTGCAACAAATTTGGTCACACTTCTAAATTTTGTTGGAAAAGAAAAGGTCTGGTAAAATAGAACATACAACCGGACGCTAAAGGAAAAGGGAAAGTTACTACTGATGAGATCAAGAAGCAAATGCAAAATAAATGGGTGAAGAAGAATCCCTCTGTGGAAGACAATGTATTAACACTAGAAGCCACCTCTAGTAATACTTCAGGAAATTGATTTTAGGCCTCTGCCATAGGGGGAGCTGTTATGAAAAAATC
>VDFB02072274.1:81451489-81630993 GCA_007258455.2 Sequoia sempervirens | reverse complement strand
GAGAGGGAGGGAGAGAGAGGTGAGATAGATAGATAGATCGAGAGTGGGATAGGGGTTGATGGTATAGGGTTGATGGATTAGGAGTGAGGTTATAATGTATAGGGTAGAGGGTTGAGGGTTTAAGTGTTTAAGTGTTGAGGGGTTAAGGGTTGAGGGTTTAAGAGTTGAGGGATGAGGTTTAGGGTTTAAGGGTTTATAGTTGAAGGATTAGTGTCGAGGGTTGAGGGTATATGGTTGAGTAGATAGGTTTTAGGGTACATGGTTGAGGGATTATGGTTGAGGATCCAATGAATAGAGCAGATGGTTGAGAATTAAGGGTTCATGGTTTAATGTATATTTTAGAGGTTATAAGGTTGACGGGTGAGGGTTTAAGGGTTTAAGGGTTGAGGGATTAGGGTTTAAGGGTTGAGGGTTGAGGGATTAGGGTTTAAGGTTTGAGGGTTGAGGGATTAAGGGTTAATAGTTGAGGGTTTGGGGATTGGGGGTTGAGGGATTAAGGGTTGAGGGTTTAGGGTTTAAGGGTTGAGGGATTAGGGTTGAGGGATTAATGATTGAAGATTTAGGGTTAAGGGTAGAGAGTTTAAGGGTTTAGGGTATAGGGTTGAGTGATTAGGGTTGAGGGTTTAGGGTATTAGGTTGAGGGTAGAGGGTGGAGGGTTTAAGGTTTGAGGGTTGAGGGTTGAGGGTTTAAGGTTTGAGGTTTGAGGGTTTTGGGATTAGGGTTGAGGGATTAAGAGTTTAGGGATCATGGGTTGATGGTTGATGGTTTAGGGTAGATGGTTTAAGGGTTTAAGGGTTGATGGCTTAGGTTTGAAGGATTAGGGTTGAGGGTTTATGGTATTGGGTAGAGGGTAGAGGGTAGAGGGTTTAAGGGTTTATGTGTTGAGGGATTATGTTTGAGGGATTAGGGTATTGGGTATAGGGTAGAGGGTAGAGGGTAGAGGGTAGAGGCTTAAGGGTTGAGGGTTTAAGGGTTTAAGATTTGAGGGTATAAGGTTGAGGGATTATGGTAGAGAGTTTAAAGGTTTAGGGAGGGAGAGAAAGGTGAGATAGATATATAGAGAGAAAGGGATAAGGGTTGAGGGTATAGGGTTGTGGATTAGAGTTGAGGTTCCAATATATAGGGTAGAGGGTTTAATGTATAGGGTAGAGGGTTTAGGGGTTAAGGGTTGAGGGTTTAAGGGTTTAAGAGTTGAGGGATGATGTTTAGGGTTTAAGGGTTGAGGGTTGAGGGATTAGGGTTGAGGGATTATGGTTGAGGATCTAATGTATAGGGTGGATGGTTGAGAATTGAGGGTTTAGGGTTTAATGTATACTGTAGAGGGTAGAGGGTTGAGGCTTTAAGGGTTGAGGGATTAGGGTTTAAGAGTTGAGGGTTGAGGCATTAGGGTTGAGGGATTAAGGGTTGATAGTTGAGGGTCTAGGGATTGAGGGTTGAGGGATTAAGGGTTTAGGGTTTAGGGTTTAAGGGTTAAGGGATCAGGGTTGAGGGATTAAGGATTGAGGGTTTAAGGTAGAGAGTTTAAGGGTTGATGGTATAGGGTAGAGGATTTAAGGGTATAGGGTAGAGGATTTAAGGGTTGAGGGTATAAAGTTGAGGTTAGGTGAAGGGAGGGATGGGAGGGAGGGAGATGGAGAGGTGAGATGAGGGGAATGGAGATTAAGGATCAAACATAGGGTTGAGAGGAGTTAAGAGTGAGGATTTAGGGTTTATGTATAGTGTAGAGGTTGAGGGGGTAGGGGTAGAGGGTTTAGAGGTTTAGGTTTTAAAAGAGTGCAGGGGTATTGGGTTGAGGGGTAGGGTAGAGGGGTTTAATGGTTTTAGGGTTTAAGGGTTGAGGGTTGAGGTTTGGGATTGGGGGTAGAGGGGTTGATGGTATAGAGGGTTAAAAGGGATTGGGGTTGAGGTCCAATGGAGAGGGTAGGGGTTTATGTATTAGGTAAGGGTAGAGGGTTTAGGGCTTAAGGGTTGAGGGATTAGGGTTGAGGGATTAAGGGTTGAGGGTTGAGGGATTAGGGTTGAGGGTCCAATGGACAAGGTAGAGGGTATAGGGGTTGAGGGTTTAGGGTTTAAGTGTTGAGGGTTGAGGGTTGAGAATTGAGGGTTGAGGGTTTGATGTATAGGGTAAAGGGTAGAGGGTAGAGGGTTGAGGTTTTAAGGGCTTAAGGGTTGAGGGATTAGGGTTGTAAGAATTGGCTATGAAGGTAGCCACCCAAGATCTAGAGGTCTAATAAAAGAAACAAGATGACAAGAATAAACTGTATTCTGCCAATGATGCAAATATGATATGCAATACATAGGAGACCCCTTGGTTATATTCCAAGGTGAGAACATAGAAGGGCATAATATTATGACAAGTGGTGTTATCTTATGACATGAGACAACTATGAAAATCTATCACTCTACCTAAAGTGGAAAAGAGATAATGTGATAATCACCACAAAAGGTGGATCACCCAAAAAAGGTGGAGAGATAATCACATGATGTGTCCACAAAAGGTGGAAGTGATAAAGTAATGACATGTCAAGTCCACCAAAAGTGGAAAATCTCCAAAAACCTCCTATGTGGTCCCTAAGTAAACTTAACTAAGGTGTAATCATGACCTAGGACAAGGTACAACACTTTTAATTACACCAACACCTCCCCTTAAGTGCAACTTAGGGAGAATGTCCACAAAAGTAAACAATGCAAGATGGGTCCCGGCTACTAAGCCATGTTAGGTACCCATGTACAAATGAAATGAAATCTCTCATAAATGAGGAAAGGGAGAAAACCTTAGGGGAAAAAGTCACCCTCAAAAGAGAGATGAAATACAATAATGATATCCATCCAATCAATCTCTATCCATAAGAGAGATCATACAAACCCCCCATAAGAGATAACCTACTACAAGAAAAAGCATTAGAAGTACACTGTGGAGTAACACTAGAATCCTGAATGCAGAAAGCAAGGAAATATACTTCTATTTGCTTCTGAAACCATATTAGAGTCACTGATTGACTCAAGGTGGAATCATGATAAAGAAACAACAGACTCGATGCTAAGGAACACTGGAAAACTTGCAAACTGGCACAACTTTAGAATCTATGATGTAGTAGTCGATTGAGAGATGCTCTGGAACTAAATTGAAGTGCAGAGAAAATATGAAGAGCACGAGAGTGCAACAAGACCTTAAGACTTCAACGAGCAATAAAGGATACCAAACAACAAAATTCTGAAGAAAAATCAGCACCACTAGAAAGATGAGATCGCCATCTTTCCGACGATATTTCGTTTGCAAAATTTTTCCATCTGGATCAAAAGTTATGCAAAAAAAAAAAAAAGGCCTAAAAAATAGGCACTTTACACTTATTGAGTGCAAAGATCTATACTAATATGGGTCAAAATTTGAGCTCATGGTCACTCAATATGACCTCCTTATTAAAAAAGTAAAAAATATTAATATCTTGCCACCATGGTGGTGAGCGGGTGGATCGGGCAGAGTGGGTGGTGCCCTAGTGGCCATGTCACCCACGGGCCACCCCACCCAGGGATCATACAATAAACGTCGGCCTCAATAGATTTTTTTTTTAAAAAAATATTGCAATATAAATGTAATAAAATTAGCCTACTATTATTTATACAAAGCTTGTGGTCGGCAATATATGTGTCGTCCTATTCAAAAACAAGTACAAATTTTATAAATAGAAAACTTTATAATTATAAACCTTGCTGATATGAAATACCCACAAACTTTGTCGATAAAGTTAGTGCAGACCACGATTTGACCTTCAAATGCCGATGGGAAGAAAGGTACGCTGATTTCACAGTAAGAGACTTGACCGCTGATGGAAGAAGGGTGTCGGTAGAGACTGTGGACAAAGGTGCGAGAAAAGTAACATGGTATAAATGCACCGTGTACCACCTGATAAAAGACCTTGCCCGGGTTGATGTGACCGGAGAAAAACTGATGGAGGAGATTAGCGGAGCCGACCAACCCACGATTTGATAGTAGAGGAATGATGATGCCGATCAAAATGGGATGAACAAATAGCTACTAAAGAATTCCCGGCCAGATGTGACAAATCTTTGGTAGAAAATTCTGATGGATGAGGAAACCACTGAAATAAACCTGATGCAGCCGAAGACAAGCCGACGAAAAACACAAAGGTCGGTGGTGGATTTGAAGGAACTGGTGATAAGCTCTGATCACAAACACTCAACATGTGCCGATTAAATTCTTCAAAACAAAACTAAATTCCTTTGCTATCGATTGCACCTGCTTTCCCAAGCTTTGACCACAGCGTGCGGATCTATGGAATATGCCGGTGTGAGTAGAAACTGGTCACTCTTATAAACTAAATGCTCAGGCTGATGATGGAAGGCAAATGAGAGAATGATGGCTAGATCAGACCTTTGTCAGCGATGAATGAAGAGTGCAGGCCACTGACAAATCCAATACCGGGACACCCAAAAAAAATGATGCATATGAGAATATTCCTGAATTTTCTATGCAACTTGGCCGATCACCAAAAATTTTCCCAATAATAAACAAAATTTTGCCCCAAAATTTTTCAAATTAAATTGAAAAAAATATTTAACTAAAATATTTTATTGCAAAAATTGAAAAAATTGTACCAATTTGGAGTTTTGAATAGCCTTCAGGGGAATTTTTTTTTTGCCTCAGTCTGCAACTGAAAGTGCCAAAAAATGGAATCCCCCAGAATCTCTCCAAAATGAAAATCTAAAGGCACTCCAATGGCTCCAATACCATGTAAGAATTGGCTATGAAGGTAGCCACCCAAGATCTAGAGGCCTAATAGAAAGAACAAGCATAAGAGAGATAGAAACAAGATGACAAGAATAAAATATATTCCTCCAATGATGCAAATATGATATGCAATACATAGGAGACCCCTTGGTTATATAGCCAAGGTGAGAACATAGAAGGGCATAAGATTATGACAAGTTTCGTAATCTTATGACATGAGACAACTATGAAAAGCTATCGCTCCACCTAAAGTGGAAAAGAGATAATGTGATAATCACCACAAAAGGTGGTGGTAGAGAGATAATCACATGACGTGTCCACAAAAGGTGGAAGTGATAAAGTAATGACATGTCAATTCCACCAAAAGTGGAAAATCTCCAACAACCTCCTATGTTGTCCTTAAGTAAACTTAACTAAGGTCTAATCATGACCTAGGACAAGGTACAACACTTTTAATTACACCAACAAGGGTTGAGGGATTAGGGTAGAGAATTTAATGGTTTAAGGTTTGAGGGTTTATTACTGAGGGTAGAGGATATTGGGTTGAGGGCTTAAGGTTGAGGGTAGAGGGTTTATGGTATAGGATTGAGGGATTAGGGTTGATGGATTAGGGTTGAGGGTCCAATGTATAGAGTAGATGGTATAGGGGTTGAGGGTTTAGAATTTAAGGGTTGAGGGTTGAGGGATTAAGGTAGAGAGGGAGAGAGAGATGGAGGGAGAAGTGAGATAGAGAGGAGAGAATAGGACAAGAGGACATAGAGATACAAGGGTTGAAGATCCAATGTATAAGGTAGAGGGTTGAGGACCTATAGGGCTGAGGGTTTAGGGTATTGGGTCAAGTGGGTAGAGAGTTGAGGGATTATAGTTTAGGGTTTACGGGTTGAGGGTTCAAGGGTTTAGGGTTTAACAGTTTAAGGGTTGACATTTTAAGGGTTGAGGGTATAGGGTTGAAAAATTAGTGAGAGGGTAGTGGAGGGAGGGGAGATGGAGGGAGAAGTGAGATAAAATGAAGGAGAGAAGAGGAGGAACGACAAAGAGAGATGAGGTTTGAAGATCCAATGTATAGGGTAGAAGGTTGAGAATTTAGGGTACAAAGTTGAGGACCTATAGGTTGAGGGTTTATGGTATTTGTTCAAGAGGGTAGAGGGTTGAGGGATTAGGTTTTATGGTTTAAGGTTTGAGGGTTGAGGGTTTAAGGGTTTAGGGTTTAATGGTTTAATGGTTGAGGGATTAGGGTGGAGAAGGAGGGGTGGAGGGAGAAGTGAGATAGAGGGGAGAGAATAGGAGGGAAGGACAAAGAGGGAGAGAGAGAGAGGGTGAGAGAGAGAGAGAGAGGGAGAGAGAGAGAGAGAGGAGAGAGAGAGAGAGAGAGAGAAATCTAGTTATGTAGGTAAGGTGCTTGAGGGAGAGAATTGAAAGAGGGGGTGGGACGGAGATATTTGAGAGAGGGTACAAAGGGAGTGGGAGAGAGGGAGTGGGATATAGAGGGACAAGAGATAAATGGAGGGAGAAGTGAGATAAAGAGGAGAGAAGAGAAGGGAAGGACATAGAGATATGAGGGTTGAGGATTTAATGTATAGGACCTAGAGGGTGTGAATTGAGGTTTACCCAAAATCATCCATCCAATGATTTTATTACCTAGTGAAAAATAGATTACAATTTTACGAACACCATACCACAACATACATCCCAACCGCTTATAAAAAACCTTTTGGAACCTTCTAGAATTAGGGTTTTACAAGGTCTTTTTTCATTTGATGTGTTAACAAGAAAACCTTGATGTGTTAATGAATTTTTTTTGGGGAAATTCCTCGAACCCCATTTATTGTTATGATTGTACAACACTTGCATGATAAATTGCCACATACCAACAATATCCCACTTGGAGACTTATCAGGATCTACACCAAACATAGGGTTTAACACTTTAAGGGTTGAGGGTATAGGGTTGAGGGATTGGGGTAGAGAGGGATGGATGGAGGGAGTGAGAGATGGAGGGAGAAGTGAGATAGAGAGAGGGAGAGAGAGGGAGTGGGAGAGAGAGGGAGTGAGAGGGATAGAGGGAGTGGGAGGGATAGAGAGAGAGAGAGTGAGAGAGAGGGAGATGGGTGGAAGGGAGAGACTAGAGAGAGAGAAGGGGTTGGAGGGAGGGGGACTTATCTAGGTAGGGTGGGAGGGATAGTTGAGAGAGAGGGATTGAAAGATAGAGGTATGGGAGAGAGATAGAGGGAGTGAGAGAGACACCTAAGAGAGGGAGAGGGGGTGGGAGGGAGAGAATTGAGAGAGAGGGAGAGAAAAAGAGATTAGGGTTTAGGGCAACGTATCAAGGGTTTTTTTATTATAGGGTTGAGGGATTAGGGTTTAAGGCATAGTGTCTAGGGTTGAGGGTTTAGGGTTTAGGGTTAAGTGAGAGACCTATATGGCTAAGGGGGGGTGGATGGGTAAGGATAGAGAGAGAGAGAGAGAGAGAGAGAATAAAATTATAGAAAATTAACATTTTCATAATGTGAGTGCATTTTGAAGAAGTTTAGATGTAGTCATTTGTATAGAAAGACAAGATATGCTCATGTTATAATGCATGTGCATTTTGTATTGCTCTAAAAAATGGTAAAAAATTCAACAAACCCATGATCTCCAAGACCACATTCTCTATTTCTCTTGGTTATGCATGTGTTTTGACAAGAAAAAGCTTTTTTATGCTTTTGTGAAGTGTTCATGCAAAGTTTTCACATTCTACGACCTTTTTATGAACTTTCCACCATATTTGCTTGAAATAAGAAAGTTTTAACTTTGAGTTTGATATATATCAATTCAAGTCTCAATTCCATTCAAGAGTGACATACAAATGAACATTTAAAAGGAAACAATCTTGTGAAAAACTCAAATTCTTGACCAGTTTGATGCAAGAAGAAACAAAGGCTACATAATTGGGTAAAACTCCTCCATTTGAATCTCTGTTTTTTAGGTATGTGAAGTCTTTACACATTTTCTTTAATTCTATTTTGGCTTGCTTTGATTTTGTTATTATGCATATTCCCTATTCATCATTGTTTGTTTTTCATTATAACCCTAGCCCCTCTTGGAACATTTTAAACTACACAATTCTTTACACTTGCCAATTACATTTTTAAACCACATCTCTTTGCAAAATTGTATTAAACAATTGAATTGCCTTGTGTATGCTTGCAAATTTTTCATACACATATATATGAGAGTAGTTATAAGTATGTAATATAATACATAATTTATCAATCCTTTTCTATGGATGTGCATATCCCTTTCCAAAGCTTTCATTTTGGTATAGGAATGGGGGATGTTGGAAAACATAGTGGAATTTAGTTTTACACCTAGAAATTGTATTTTCCTAAAATATTTTAGCCTTTTCAACAAATCCACTTTGTGCATATCTTGCAATAATTCTAGTCCATGAGGACATATCTCATTGAGGCATTTTATCAAAAATCTCTACCAAGCAGTTGATTTCCTTGTCTATGCTACCAAAATTTCCATACATGTCTACCTAAGTATTTTATCAAATTGCATTGACAAGGCAATCATCTGTTTGAAAAAATGCCTCAAAGAAATGTGGTCTCATGGTGATGTGCATTTTTTCAAATAGCTGATTGCCTTGTATGTGCTACCAAATTTTCCATGCATGTCTACCAAATCATTTTATCAAACAACATAGACAAGGAAATCAACTATTTGAAAAAATGCCTCAAATAAATGTGGTCTCATGGTGATGACATTTCTTTGAGGCTTTTTTCAAATAGTTAATTGCCTTGTCTATGCTACCAATTTTTCCATACATGTCTACCAATTTTTATTTATTTTTAAATCCTGCTTTCTTTCAATGATTTGATTGACACCTGGATACCTTATTCAATAGAGGGAGTGACCCTCATTCTCTACAAAATTGGAATATACTCCTCCCACATTAATAATTCTTCACTATTTTGGCTTTCATCTCTATTTCTAAACTTACCTCATCACTAATGTTATGATATATTTTTGATGTTTCCTTGATTACCCTACCTATATGGGATTTTAACCCTTCTCCCCACTCTTTCATAGCTAGGATAATTCCTTTTGGGTTTGGGTTTCAATTATCTTTATTCAAGGCTACTAGCAACATGGGGATAGGTGCAGCTAAGTTGATAGGGCCAACTAGGTGATGTAAGTATGGAGTTAATTTCCCTACTTGATTTTTAAGTTCTTCCTTTGTGTTCTCATCCTTTTTTATACTCTCAAGTATAGTTTATTTTGTTCTTTAAGATTCTCTAGATTGTTTATTTTGTTCTTGAGCCTTAGGGTGTAGCTACCACATTTTGTCAAACAATTCACATGCCTTCTCCATGCTTCCATTTTGTACCTATCTTGCAATCATGGCATTCCATGAGACCACATTTCTTAAAGGAATTACTTAAAAAAATTCATGTCAACTTTTTCTATGCTAAAAATACTCTTCTATAGGATGATTGTAAGTATTTTGTATGAAGGGTTGAATGACACATATTTCATTTATTTGTATGGATTCATTTTTTAGGAACTAATGTTTGTCTCTTTATCATGCTACAAATAAAGTTATCTTTCATACTAAGGAAATGATCAAGGATTAAATGAACACAGGAAGAGACCCAAGCTAAGAATGCAAAGAAAGCAACATGGATGAGGGAACATCAAGAGAAGAAGAAATTGGAAACAATTGACAAAGAAATTCCAATTGAAGAGGAGCCTCAACCATCAAAAAGAGAAATGGAATTGGTGGAAAAAAGGGAAAAAATTTGAAAGCATCGTGCTAAGAGATATTTGAATACCGTATTTGGAGACAGACCCTCTACCACAAGTGAATATGGAGGGACACCATCTACTGCAAGGGAATATGGAAAGATACCATCTACTGCATCTCAAGTTGAGAGTACATCATCACTCAAATTTGAGGAAGGAGGTACACCATCATTCCCATCTCAACCTAAAGGTATGTCATCTATTCCATCCTCGATTGAAGGTATTCCATCTATCCCATCTCATTTAAATATTGATGAAATTCCTAATGTTGATATGAATGTATGTATGAGAACACCACCTAGAATTTTGCATAGAAAAACAAAGTTTTTGATTAATATTGATGAGAATATTTTGTAGCCAATGGAAGGTAAGATTCCAAAACATACTTGTAGAAGATATGCTCATAGGATTTGGAGATTATTCTTTGAAAAGTTAAATGAGACCGCAAGATGTCAACTATTTGTTAAAATGATGTGAAGTATAAAGTATAGGTCCATCATTGATGCAGAGCTAGGAGGATTCACAAACATCACACAAACCTTCAATAATAATCCAAAACAATTTTTGTATAACACATGCTATTTGGCATTGTATATCACATTGGAAACATAACTATGGCAGCCCACAATTTATTGCCATGAACAGTCATTAATAACTTCTACAAAATGAATAATGAAGCCAATCCCTCTGGTGAGATTGAAGAAAACATAGTTATATACTCTTCCTCAAATTATTATGAAGATCCAATGGTGGAAATGAAAGTTATTATATTTTTCCCAAAACTGCAAACCCTAGGTAGGGTTCAGACCTGCCCTCACAAAAATGTTCATAACTTATTCAAATCTTAATTAAATTTGATGAGACTTGAACCAAATGAAAGTAGATTCACATGGAAACAAAATAAAATTGATTTTAGATCCAAATTATAGACTTTACATTCCGTACCATCACACTTTTTCAGACTGTAAATTCTGCACAATATTGTTAGAATAGGCAGTCTCACCAAAATAATCATATCTTCCACAAAACTTGATAAAATTCAATGAGACAAAAAGAATTGGAAACTAGAAACAGAGATATTTCCATCCATATATGATATCCATTGTTTGAGTCCATACCAGGCCGTACAAATCACAACTTCAATCTGGTAACAATGTAAAAATCAGGAAATGCACAAAATTTGAGGTTTCCATTTATCAAACTTCAAAAATGATGTCTCCAACCCCCAATTCGAGTTTTGGAGGGTTTATTTATACATTTTCAACCCAAACCAACTATTTTCAACCACCTTTTGATTAGTGTGTTGACAAAACACCTTAATGACATTTCATCTACCTAATTTTGCACTTTTGACAATTTTTACAATATATGAGAAATGAACAACATCCTAGGACCTATAACACCACAAAGGTGGCCTCTTGGAATTATTACAATATCAAAACATAAAAATGAAACAAATGAATCAATATGGCCTCATGGAGGCATGTGATCAAATATTAATGAAATTTGATGAGACTTGAAGAAAATGAAAGTAGATTCACATGGAAACAAAATACAATTGATTTTAGATCCAAATTATAGACTTTACATTCCGTACCATCACACTTTTTCAGACTGTAAATTCTGCACAATATTGTTAGAATAGGCAGTCTCACCAAAATAATCATATCTTCCACAAAACTTGATAAAATTCAATGAGAAAAAAAGAATTGGAAACTAGAAATAGAGATCTTTCCATCCATATATGATACTCCATTGTTTGAGTCCATACAGGCCGTACAAATCACAACTTCAATCTGGTAACAATGTAAAAATCAGGAAATGCACAAAATTTGAGGTTTCCATTTATCAAACTTCAAAAATGATGTCTCCAACCCCCAATTCGAGTTTTGGAGGGTTTATTTATACATTTTCAACCAAACCAACTATTTTCAACCACCTTTTGATTAGTGTGTTGACAAAACACCTTAATGACATTTCATCTACCTAATTTTGCACTTTTGACAATTTTTACAATATATGAGAAATGAACAACATCCTAGGACCTATAACACCACAAAGGTGGCCTCTTGGAATTATTACAATATCAAAACATAAAATGAAACAAATGAATCAATATGGCCTCATGGAGGCATGTGATCAAATAGGTGCTCCTGCACCAATCATGAAGATTCTTGGGTTGAGAAATGTAATGTCATAAAATTACACCCCTTGCAATTTTGCATGCATTCTTGTATCCACTTTCATGTCCACTCCCTTAGAACTTGTGTAGGCTCATTTTAGCCCCTAAATTAGCCTTTTTCCCTTCTCAAGATGCTCAACACCCCTTTTCAGTAGCTACCCTCATGCATCAACTTTGTGTAAGACCTTGTGCCTTTCTTGTTCATGTTTTGTAGCATGATGTGTCTAGACACAAGCATGTCACGCTAGCATCCACATTCAAATAGCTATTTTCAAGCATGTTTTCCACTTTTAATCCTTTTTTGTCAGTTGTTATGGCTTGGGTCACCTTGTAACCACCTGAGAAGCTTGTTTTCCCTCTTTAAAAAGTTGTCAATTCAACTCATTTGGCCTCTAGATTCACTTTAGCTTCTTTCCAACCTTGGCTTTTGCATTTTTTCTCTTGTTATTTTTCTTGCACAACTCCATCCAGCTTGCTACATTGGTATCAAGCTCTCACGTTCTCACAACACTCTTTATAGCTCTTGGCTCTCATAGCTATCCCTCCTTTTTAATCCTTGCAATTGATACTTCACTTTCCTTGTGCCCTTGAGCATCTTGGGATTTCACATATCCAATATCCCTTGCATCGACATTTTGTGATACGAGTTCTCCTCCTTAAGTGGGGTTTTCTTTTATCACTTGCATTTTGTGATACGAGTTCTCCTCCTCAAATGGGGATTGCTTTTATCACATTGTATTTGCTTACTTCTCTCACTCTCTCTATCTTTTTGGCTATCTATAGAGGTGGGAACACCAAAATGGGGGTGTGATTGAGGAAAACCCCTATACAACCCCAACACTTTCTCTAGATCTTACACATGTAGGTATTGAAGGAATTCAAGTGTTGGAGGCTTTGTCACTTGTGCAGTTGTGAGCATTTCATTTCTACCTCATATTCTCTTTATCATTTATATTTCAATTTATTTTAGCTTTATCACATTTTGTTATTTTCCAGTATCTTTGAAGTTCTTAGTAATTATATTGCTAGTAGTTGCTAAGCTATTTTCCATGACATTCTCACTTTCTGGTTCGTACAGACACTAGCGTGCCAAAGATACTCCAATGTGTTGCATTGTCATATGCATTTCACACTATCATCCTTTGGCCAAGACATCTTTAGTTTGTCCATAAAACCTTTGTGACCTACTCTTTTTTATTCTAGAATGTTGTTCCTTGAGGTAGTTTAGGAAAGTTTACCCTGTGAGGTTCTCTGAATGAAGAGAACTCGCGAGTAGAAAATCCACCTTTTCTACATTTTGGTGAACTCAACGTGAATCACAATAGTTTTCAAAAAACTAGGAATTCATTTACCCCTACTTGGCGGGGTCATAAATTTTGACTTGGTGCTCAAAATTCATAACTAATATTTGGGTATGTGTAGGATCATGATGGGCCAAAAAGTGGCGATATGATGTGTATGTGGCTGATGGCTTTTTTTTAACCCAAAATTGATGAAACAAAAAGGGTTTTTAAAGGGTATTCTCAACTTTCCACCAATATAAATTATGTTTTACTTTGAATTTAATAAATAATTATTATTCATTTTCTATTTGAATTACGACTAAAGTCTTGATTGATAGGTTGATGAAAAACATCTATAGCTTTCAAACGGTATCACATTTTTTGAATTTGAAAAATGTGTCACATTATATGCTTCACATACTATAGGATTTAAAAAAAAAAATTGATGAAGTTTTGACCAAGTTAACGTGGCCAGACATATGAGTTTTTATATTTTTAAAATTTGTAATAAAAAATCATAATTAATTATTTATTTGGAAAAATTACAAAAATATGCATCACATTGGGATATGAGTCCTCTACTATATATATAAAATATTATAAAAAATATTATCATTTTATTGTTGTTAGGGTGGTTAGACAAACACCTACTTCTTATTTTTCCCTAAAATTTAAGTACTATTGCATTGAAATTTCAAAATTTCACCAAATACATTTTAGAAAAAAAAACCTAGTAGTTTAGAAACTACATTCAATTTTCTATAGATTTTATTCTTACATATTTTTGAAATAATATAGATACTTATTCAAATTTTTACGTCAAGTTGCCTAACTCTAATTTTTTTGAATTTTCATGTCCACTTAAGGGCCTATTTTTTCCATGATGATCCTGGACATACCCATCCATTTCTCCCAACATAAAGACAAAAAGACAACTATCGTGCCCTATGCATGGAATGCATAACCCATATCCGTTTTGGGGATTATAGAAAATTAAAATGGGGGTCGTTTTAAGCATTCCAATGGTGCCCGCATGCTCTCTATCATTTGAAAACCCATGAATTTTGTCTAATACAGAAAAAATTCTCCTTTTTCTACATTCTTTTACACAATTTTCAACATATCAATCATTTTTATTCTCTTTTTTGTTTGTATAATGGGGAGCAATAGATGTCATAAATGAAAAGGTAAGAGAAAACTCACAACAGAGAAAATTGAAGCATATAGAGAAAAAGATAGAGAAATTCATAGGAAAAGAAAACAAGGTATGTAAAAAATTCAAGGTGAAGCTTCTTCTCCACCTATATGTGTTATTTCAAGTGAAGATGAAATAGAATTTGAAAATGTTAAAAATGATATTGAAAATGTTGAAATTGGAAATGAAAATGTTGAAATTAATATTGAAAATATTGAATTCAAAAATGAAAATGTTGCAATTGATATTGAAAATGAAAATATTGATAACATGAAGGTGGCTAAGAAAAGGAGAGTGAATTATCACAAAATTATGGACAAATTCCTAAATGATGGTGAGAAGCTAACAAGGATTCAAAATGGTTACACGCAACTTGAACTCCCTTTTCTATTTTCCCTAGTAAGCATGTTTATTATGTGGTACTTTACCCTTGAAGGAAGGTATATGATAGTCCACACTTACCATTTTCTTATTCTCAATCACATCCACCATAATGATAGAATCAACTTTCCCTTCTATTTTCTATCCTCGTTGCAACAAAATATTGAGAATGGGGTGTTGCCCCATTTGCATTAGGGTTTAATGCTAGCCCTTTACAAATTTTCTCTTGCTAAAAACTTTCATGGAAACTAGTTGCTATTTTGGTAGGACAACCCACACCAGAGTGATGAAGAGGAACATGGTTTACCCCAGGATGGTGACTAAATGAACCCTACGCCTAACCCTAGGTCTACTACCCAACGTTCTGGTTCACGGGAGATCTCCCCATTGATTGCCACCCCTTTGGTCATCTCTGGTACTAAATCCTCTAGTTCTAAACCTTAGAAAGCCACTGTGGAGAAAACCCTTGAGTATGAGTTTCTCAGAGTCACCCTGGAAAAGAGGAAGCACTCATCACTATTGCTTGAATCCCCCAAGATTTTTTTTTGAAAAAAGACCAAAAGAAGAATGAGGAAGTTATAAAAATTACTGAAGATCTGGAGGGAAACTAGAAGGAGGAATTGGAGGATGGGAAAACAAGTGTGATGAGTGGAAGAAAAAGATCGGTGAGGTTAGCCAAGGTCAAGTTTGTGGATAAAAAAGGGAAACAAAAATAAATTGAATTAGATGAAGAGGAAAATTTGACCACGAAAGAGTTTGAACCTCAGGTGGATGAGGAGAGTGAAGATATGGAGTTTGAAGATAGCTCCTATGAGATGGGAGAAGAAAATGTTGATGATATTGATGACAATGAGGGGGAATAAATTGAGAAGGAAGAGGATATTGGAGATATGGAGAAGGAGGTCACTAAAGTGCAAGAAAAAACCCAAGATGATTCTATTCCAAAAAATAATAATGTTCTTTTGTTGAAAAGTAGGATAACCTTCTTGTAGGTTCAAATGGAAGATATGGAAAAAGTGATCATCGCCCTAATGAAGGTGACTGATGGTTTAATGTACCATGCCATGATGGGATTGGTTACTAGTCAAAATAAGATTAAGAGGACATTGAAGAAGATTAGAAAATAGGATGAAGAAAAGAACCTTGCACACAAAGATGGCCCAGACTTGAGGGAATTTGTTTCCCAAATTGGTGAAAATTGGGAATTGATTTTTAAAGCCAATTAATGGATCTTTTGTTCTTCTTTAGTCTCCTTTTTGTTTTGGTCTTATGTTTTCTCTTAAACTATCAGTTTTGTGGTTGATCATCCTGAACCGTTATTTTTTGATGGCTATGTTATAGTTTCGGACCTACTGGTCTTTGGTTACTCTCTATTTTGGTTGGTGTACCATGTTTTGGGTTAATATGTGGTATATACTTATTTTTTATTAAAATTACACCAATCTTGTGGATGTTATTATTGGTTATCTGGCCTATGTACCTCTTATGATGACTTAATAGTAATTGTTTGTTGCTATTTTATCAGGTCTGATTGGTCCTGTTTCCCCAACCTTTTTGTTGTCTACGGTTTTTTCTACTTTGTACCATGGGATTAGGGCCCTTCCCTGTTAATATGAGAAAAACTATTGAAAATGAAACATTTGAACCTTATATATTACCAAAATACATTAAAACATAATACCTTTGTGAGGAAGAAAGAGAAATTTCAAATCCAAGGCATTCAAGAACCCCAAAATGGTTACTTGAAATTGATGAGAACATAATTGAAAATATTGAAGGAATGAGGTCAATGTGAACCATTTGGTTGTGGGCTTCAAAAATTTTCAATGAACACTTTAGCAATAATAAATTAACCAAACAATGCTAAATTTTCATATAATTGCTAAAGACAAACAAAATGAGATCTTTTCTATCAAAATTGAGTATTCATACGAGCAAAAAGTAAAAAAAAAATGATATTATTATCTAAAAAATTCTTACTGCTCACAATTCTATTGAAAAGACTAGTAAGGAAAGAGAGAAGAGAGTTGCCCGTAGAGTAATCACAACCTCATTAGTAATCCATTATTTGAGAAAGATTCATTTGTTGAGGAAAACTTGTGTTTATTTAAACCTAAATTTCAAACCATTGTCTAGAGCACTCTCAAGAAAAGGAAGACTTGATAGTCTTCAAAATGATTCATGGGATTTTCATGGGAGACTTCCACGTGTTGATAAGAAGACAACAAATAACATAAAGGATGAACATGTCCCTATGGTTGGATCAATAATTTGGGATGTGTAAGGACTCTTTCCTAATTGGTAGTATTATATTTATGGTCAATTTTGTAAAAAAATACATATTGCAACCACAAAATGAGGTACAATCTCAATATTACAATTCTATTCAATTTTCTATTTTTGTCCACATCACATATAGACATGCCCTTGATAGTATAAAAGAGGACAAGAAGATAATCAGTGAGTACCATTTTTACATGAGTGATGATAGATCTCATTCGTTTGAGTTTCTGGAACATTGTTTTGAATTTTTTTTTAGTTTTTTGCAAGAAAAAGATATTACAATGGGTCAACATCTCATTTGGTTAGATAAATGCACATGATAATTCAAGAATGGTCGTATGTTTTATTGGTTGAGAAGAATGCATTTATAGAGGGGTGTACCTAATATTTAGAGTTTTTTGAAGTTTGGCATGGAAACGGTGAGCATGATGGAGTAGGTACATGTGTTAAGAGAGCTCTGGTTAAGAAACAAATTAATATTAGAGGTGGTGCAACTTTCAGTGATGCATGTCCTATTGTTGATTGGTATAGTTATGCATTGTCATGAGGAGGGAGAATTGATTTAGGAGTTTGCAGGTCCTTTTGGTTGGTTGATGAGGGAAAAGTGGGAGAGAAATTGGAATTCCAAATAATCAAAGAATATTCAAAGATGCATTCATTTCAAAACTCAAATGCAAGTGCATGGACCATATGGAGACAAGAGTTGGCCTATTTTTATCAAAGTTGTATTTAGTGTGATTAGGATCAATGTGAGTCAAGTGAGTGGGAAAATACATGGAATCCATAGTATCTAACGCCTTCATCTACAACACAATCTTCTTTAGAAGATGAAATGGAAAGTTCACTTGACTATGATCATCTTTTAGATCTTGTACAACCACAACATGTCTATGTATTTATTGCACTACAAGGGAATAAAAGGGATCAAACTATTGGTTGACACAATGTGTATAGGGGAAAAATAAGCTAGCACAAACAATGATAGATGATGATGGCTTCATGTATCCTTTAGGTTCAATTATTTTTCTCAGAACCTTGTTGTGAATGTATATGACTAGAAAGAATGAACTACTTGAATTAAAAAACTATGAGAAACAAAAAACCATTCTCATGTATTTGCACCTTGTTATAGCAACAAATGTTAGGTTATTGAGACATCATGCCAAACCAAGAATAAAGGAACTATGGATAGTTAGTAGTATCGATCATGAAGCAATACTAGATACTTTGAAGGTAAGAGATGACCCTTTAAGCACACTTGAGTATTTGATCATTTTTTTTATGGGACAAGTATGATATTTTAATCTTATTTAGATTCATGTATTTCTATCGATTGGATTAAAAGTACATTAAAAGTTTGCATAAAAATTAATTATGTAAAAATGTAGGTTATGTGAAGAAAAAGGTATATTTTCAAGTGATTTAAATCAAAACATCTACGGTAGTTCATGTAGATCAATATATTTTCAAGTTATATTTGATTTGAGATAATGTTCAGTTCAAACTTTGTAGTTCATATTGCTTATGCTAAAAAAATTGTCTATATTTATATGCAAACCTACTACACTCAAGTTTGGAGCACAACGAGGTTACAATGAGAATAAATCCACCATTGTTGAGTTTTAAATAGGTCTTGAAGATTGATTTTCAGAAGAAAAGTATAATTTTAAGTGATTCAAATCAATACATCCATGGTTGTGTTATGAGTACAATGAGGTAACAATACTAGTGATTCAAAAGTAGGTTGGAGTTTATGTTTCTTAACAATTCTTGACAAATGTAGGTCTTTTTGGTAGACATTACTATTGCATTGATATTTTTGTTGAATAAGATAATAATAATCCATACAAGGAAATGAAATGATACCTACCCTAGCATTTACCTACCTACCTCAATGTGTCCACGCTAACCATTTGTCAAAAATACTAGAATTTTTTATGTTTTTTTAATTTTTCTCTTAGGGGTCTTGTAGGCATTATTTTGAGGAATTTTTCACACATTTCTAGCTTATTTAAAATTTAATTATAGTTCCTATTGCATAAATGACACCTAAGGCTTGATTTTCATGCATTTATGGTACATAAAATAAATTTTGCTTCACCAAATTGGAGGAGGAAAAATTCCAATGCCCAGGAATGAGGAGATCATGTTTGGAATTTGTAACTCCTCTTGGAATTTAAAATTTGCAGCAATTAATGAGGAAAAATAATCTGGATGCTTGGAAGTAGAGTGGTGAAGTGAACTAGTGGATGATAATTTTAGAAAAGAATTCAAATTTCCTATTGGAGATGAATGAAGGTGGTTTATGGAAGGGAATGAAAATGCTCACCAATGGGGAGTGGATGAAAGTGAAACATATAGGATAGAGGTAACCACACCCAAGTGATAAAAGAGAAGAATAGGAAAGAAATGAGAGGAAAATCAAGAGTTTGTGAAGAGAAATAATGGTGAAGACTAGTTGGGACATCTTGGAGGTAGCATCAAAGCTTTGTGGTTGCATATATTATTGTAGGTGACTGATTTGAGGCCTCTAGGATATAATTTGAGGTTGTTGATTGTAATTTTTTTCCTGTAGCATTGTTCTAGATTGTTAAATTTCATTTTGAAAGTTGTATGCAAAAGTGTTTTTCAATAAAAAAATCAGCATTGTTTTAAACCTGTCATTTCAAGAGCTAGAAATTCTTGGTTTGGAGTTCTCAAATAATTTAAAGTTATTGTTTTATAATTGATTTTCCTCTTGTGTGAATGTGGGTTGTAAAAATTGAGAATCTCATAAAATAAATTTGTTAAAAGAGAAAATTGAAGAAAAGTTGTTGGAAGGGGTCAAAGCCCCAATGTTCAGAAAATGATTTTTCTAATAGTTTGGCTTGAATTGTAACATGGTATAGCTGGTAAAAAAAACATAGCGAGCATGCATTCTTGTAGATGAAGGTGGGTCCTCTTAATGGAAAAGTTTTCAGGGAAAATGGAAGGTGTTTACATATTTAAAATTGATGTTGAAAAGTTGTATGTTGATAGTTTTCTGGGCACATAAGTGTATGGCATGTTGGAAGGGGTCAAATCCCCAGTGTTCAGAAAAGGATTTTTCTAATAGTTTGGCTTGAATTGTAACATGGTATAGCTGGTAAAACAAATATAAAGAGTATGCATTCTTGTAGATGAATGTGGGAACTCTTAATGGAAATGTTTTCAAGGAAAATGGAAGGTTTTTACATATTTAAAATTGATGTTGAAAAGTGGTATGTCGATAGTTTTGTGTGCACATAAGTGTATGGAATGTTGGAAGGGGTCAAAGCCCTAGTGTTCAGAAAAGGATTTTTCTGATAGTTTGGCTTGAATTGTAACATGGTATAGCTGGTAAAACAAATGTAGCGAGTAAGAATTCTTGTAGATGTGGTGGGAACTCTTAATGGAAAAGTTTTCAAGGAAAATGGAAGGTGTTTACATATTTAAAATTGATGTTGAAAAGTGGTATGTCGATAGTTTTCTGTGCACATAAGTGTATGGTTACTGATTTTCTTTTCAAAGTTTTTTGGGTCTTCTTTATTTCCCTATAAGAATCATTTTTTTGTGGATTGAAAAGGAATTAGTGTGGAGGTTGTGAAGATCAAAACCTCAAATTGGGGTCTTGGTCTTCAACTGCATCAAAAGAGAACCCCAAAATGATTGAGTGACTTGGGTAATGAAAAGAGACTTGCACTAGTATTTACCTACCTACCTTGACATGTCCACTCTACCCATTTGTCAAAAATACTAAAAATTTAACAATTTTTCTTTTTTCTCTTACAACACTTTCAAGACTACCCGAGATTAGTGCACTTCAAAATCACGGGGGAACTAGGGAAACAAAAGGAGGCCTTGTGTATTGTTTACCTACCCACATTGATGTGTTGGTATACTTGGTTTTTCTCCATGATACAAAAAACAAACAAAATGCTTCTTTCTATTTTTGGAAGAATGCATTTGACACTTGAACACAAAAACAGTGTTGAGTTGACACAAAATGAGAGAGGTTTGTTTGAAGATATCCAATATACACCTGTAGGTCTAGAAAAATCATTCCTATGTGCCACGAGTTTCCAGAATGAATTCACCATAGTTTGATATATATAGGGCTCTTTAGAGACTACCTTGAAAAGAGCAACATAGAATAATCATATGACTTTGGAAATGAAAAGAGAGCTTCCTTAGTATTTACCTACCTACTTCAACATGTCCACATTGCCCATTTTTCAAAAATACTATTTTTTTAATAATGTTTGTAATTTTTTCTCTTAGTGCTCTTTAGAGACTACCTTAGAAAGATAAACGTAGAATGACCAGGTGACTTGGGAAATGAATAGAAACCTAACCTAGTATTTACCTACCTACCTTGACATGTCCATAGTACCCATTTGTCAAAAATACTAAAACTTGAACAATTTTGTATTTTTTCTCTTACAACACTTTCAAGACTACCTCATATTAGTGCACTCCAAAATCACAGGGAGACTTGGTAACTAAAAGAATGTCTTTCATATTATTTATATACCCACCTTGATATTTTGGTATAGTTGGTTTCACTTCATGGTTCACAAAATGAAAACAAATATTCTTTCCATTTTTACACTTCTTTCCACTAACATATTTTGCAAGAATGCATTTGACACTTGAACACACAACTGATGATGAGTTGACCAAAATCAAGAGAGGTTCATTTGAAGGGATTAAATATCCACATATAGGTCTAGAAAAAGCATTCCTATGCACCACAAGTTCCTAGAATGAATTCATTATAGTTTGACAATTTTTTTGCTTTTAGGGCTCTTTAGAGACAACCCTAGAAAGAGAACCCCAAAATATTCGAGTGACTTGGGAAATGAAAAAATATCTTCCTTAGAATTTAGCTATGTACCTCGATATGTCCACACTTCCCATTTATCAAAAATACTAATTTTTTTTAAATTTTTGCATTTTTTCTCTTAGTGCTCTTTAGAGACCACCCCAAAAGAGTACCATAAAATAATTAGGTGAATTGGGAAACAAAAAAGCCCTTCCATAGTATTTAATTGCATACATTAATGTGTCCATGCTACACATTTTTCAAAAATATTGAAAATGTAACAATTTTGCATTTTTTGCTCTTGCAAGACTTTCAAGACTACCTTGAATTATAACACTCAAGAATCATGCGGGGTACTTGGGAAACAAAAGGATTCCTAGCGTAAAATTTACCTAACCACCTTGATGTGTTTTTATACTTATATTTTCTCCATGATGCACAAAATTAAAAATGTTTCTTTCCATTTTTGCACTACTTTCCCCTAACAATTTTTGAAAAAATGTATTTGACACTAGGACACACAAATAGTGCTAAGTTGAATGAAATCAAGAGAGTTTGGTTTTAAGGGATTTAATATCCACTTGTAGGTCAAAAAATTATTCCTATGCACCATGAGATCCTAGAATGACTTCATCATAGTTTGGAAAATTTTTGCTTTTAAGGATTTTTAGAGACTACCTTGAAAAGAGCACCCCAAAATAATTGGGTGATTTGGGAAACAAAAATAGAAATTACCTAGTATTTACCTACCTATCTCGACACGTCCATGCTACTCATTTGTCAAAAATACTAAATTGTTTACAATTTTTGCATTTTTTGCTCTTAGGGCTCTTTAGAGACTACCACAAAAAGAGAACCCCATAATCATTGAGTAAATTGGGAAAAAAAAAGAGACTTTCCCTAGTATTTAACTACATAATATGATATTTCTACACTACCCATTTGTCAAAAATACTGCAAATTTAACATTTTTGCATTTTTTTCTCTTATGCCACTTTCAAGACTACCCTAGATTAGTACACTTCAAAATCATGTGGAGGGACTTGGGAAAAAAAGGGAGGTCATATGTAGTGTTTACTTTCCCACAATTATGTGTTGGTATACTTGGTTTTACTCCATGATGCAAAAAACAAAAATATGCTTCTTTCTATTTTTACACTATTTTCCACTGATAATTTTTGCAAGAATGCATTTGACACTAGAACACACAAATAGTGTTGAGTTGACAAAAAATAAGAGAGGTTAGTTTGAAGGGATTAAATATCCACTTGTAGGTCTAGAAAAATAATTCCTATGCACCATTAACTTTGAGAACGACTTCGCCATAGTTTGACATTTTTTTCTTTTAGGGCTCTTCAAAGACTACCCCAAAAAGAGCACCCCAAAATGATCGAGTAACTTGGGAAATTAAAAGAGACATTCCCTAGTATTTGCTTGCCTACCTCAATTTTTCCATGTTGCCATTTTTTCATAATTACTAAAAAATACATTTTTTTCATTTTCCAATATTCATGTTTAATTTTAACCATTGTTGAGTCAAAAGTAGGTTCAATTTTATGTTTTTTAACAATTCTTAACAAATGCAGGTCTTTTTGGTGGAAAATACTATTGTTTAAAAAAGTGATTAAAAAAAATTATAATTTTTTTCTTCAACATTGAGGACACATTCAATGTAATTCATAAGGAGGTATCTTCTTCATATACTTTTATCTCTTGATTTATAAACTTGCATTTGATTTCAAAGAATGATTAGTTTACTTTTTTGTGCATGTTTTTTATAATCCATAATCTTCAAATATTTATATGAGTCATTTCTCAACATAAGCTTTGAGTAGGATGTGAGGTTTGATAGAAATACATCCAACATTGGAGTTCATGTTGCTTACATTGTTCAATTACTCAATGTTCTTTTTGTTTTTTAACATTTTTTGTAACAGTGCAAGTTTCTTTGAGAGTAGCAATGATTTGAGATGTACATTACAAAGAAAGCATATTAGGGGCACATATTAGTTGTGTATCTAGGATAGCTTGATATCAAGATGCATTGATGTATTTGTACATGATGACATCGATAAAATTATATGGGAATTATTGATTATATTAATGATTATGATGGTTAAAAGATGATATAAGATGTATTTTTACATGAGGACATGAAAAATATTATATATGAGAATTATTGGTTATATTGATGGTAAAATTTATGAAAAATATGATGAATATGAATGTCATATGTATGTTGAAAAATGTTGCATGTATGTGTAATCACCATCAAGTGTGTCGAATGTATGCAAATAATGATGATTATGATGAAAACATACATAAAATAACAAATATTATGTGTATGTACCTACTTATGTATGTTCATGAATGTCACATGTATATAGTTTCACATCAAAATCACTCACACATTCCTACATTGGTTCATGTTGGAACCTACTTAATAGTCAAGCAATGGTGAAGATTTTGTACTTTTCTATGAATGAACTCTTGAATGTAATGTATGTGAACCTTAATGTGTGTGGTTCACTTATGATGGAATAGGTTCTACTATTTTAATGTAGTACTCTCAGTGTTATAAAATATAATAGATAATTGGAGAAAGAGAATGATACTTTGCATCTTATTTGGCCAACATAAACCTAACTAGAGGCTAGTGAGAAGCTATAACTATAAGTAGACTTACAATTAAGTAAATCAATTGTCCCATCAAAAATAGTGTACCTAATCAAATCAATATCAATCCTTGTTGTATAGAGAATCCAAGAACTATGAGTTCCTTGAGTAAAGTTGAGGAACTAGTAGTTTTCCTTCTATTTTAGTTCATGAGGTTCCTACATAACTAGAGATTGTGCCAATGACATGAAATGCCAAGCCTAGAGTGAATAAAATAATTGAGGTTGTTAATTATATATGAATATATAGTAGCATCAAATAATGGTGAATCTAACATCTCACCTAAATTATGACTTTGGATAGAAAGGGAGTTAGAGTAGGTTTGCAATTGTCCATATGAAATTGTGAGAGAAAATCAAGAGTATTTTTGGACTATAGAAGGTAGGACTTGGATGTAAAGTGATAGAGCTTGATCCCACACAAAAATAAACTCAAAAAAATCAATTTAGTCATCAAAAAATTATCATGTATAACTATTTTCACTATTAGAATTGAGGATGAAGAACTCATTATGATCAATAAGTCATCAACATACAAATCTAGGAATATGAGAGACTCATCCTATTACAAGGTGTAAATTTTTAGATTATAGTGACATCAAGTGAATTTAACTAAGAGAAATAAATATTCCATCTTGGCATGCCAAATCATGTTTATAGTTGCAGGGACATTCTTGTGACCACAATCTCAAACCTTTAAATTGTAAAAGAAAAATAAAACATTTAGCTTACTATCCCATCTCACACTTTGGTACCAAGCCAACTTTGCATAAATGCTCACAATTTAGTGTCAATTTTTTGTATAGAAATATGTATTTGTAGTCATTTTGATAATGGTGCAACATTAAAAATTATTATATTTATCCTTTCACATCTACACCTAGGAACATAAGCATCCATGTTATGATTTATAACATTAGAAAAATGGTCATAAAATTTGGTGAAGTTTCCAAAGACAACCAAATTTAACACTAGAATTGATGGATTACCCATTCTAATTCATGAGTTCTATGAAAGTGAAATTTCATTAATCTATAACATGTTATTGATCATAACTTAACCATTCTAAACTGATTATGCATTCTAATTTTAAGTTTCAAAGTAGGAAGACATACACAAAAGGAAAAAAATAGATTGAATATCAATTTTTATATATCAAATTGTAGAATAATTGTGTATGTGCATATACAAATTTGGATGAGTTCTATAAAATGTGGCATATACTATCTCAAGATATATAAACAATATATATGTTGAATAGCTATGTATCAATCCATAAATGTATCAATCTCTAGAAAATCCTAATCTTGTGTTGGATCATCAAAATCAAGCTTCCTCAAAGTACTTGGTGGCTTTGAAGTTTCCTACACAATGAAAATTAAAACCACAAATTAGATTAACTATGTCAATGGTTGACAAGTTAGACTAAATAGAAACTTATACACTATAATTTAGAATTGTCAAATTAACATCAAAATCACTTTATTGAACTATAATATATCTAAAATGGAATTCTTAATTACCTCAAGTCTTTCTTTTTTTTTGCAAGATGTTTTGCATATGACTGTCTTGTAGGATTATCAAGAGACCTAACATATTTAAATGGTTGAGGATTCACCCATGTGTTAGAAGTAGTCATCATGGTTGTAAAACCAATGTGTTGTTGCATAAAAAGAAAAAAAACCATAAGACTATCAATCTATTTACATGTATATTCATAATAGATTTGAAAAATTAACATCTAAATCACTATTTAAATGATATGCATATATAATAAAAAGTTGTAAACATGTATGTGCAAAAAAATATATCATATAATTACTCTCTAGGCCAAATGAAATGGTCGTAAGTGTACCCTCTTGGACCTACACCATTTGATCCTCTATCATCAACTATTAATCTGACATATAAATATACATTAGTACTAATATCTCTTATAAAATATTAATTAAAGATAAAATGCACTATGAAACTACTTTAAGTCTTACCATTATATCCACCTCATCTCTAGCATTTGATGACTCTCTAGGATATGCTCTGGCCTTTTCTCTCTCATCTCCTACATTTGACATATGATTGACCTCATAGTCAGATGTGTCATTGGAGGCTTAGTAGGCTATGCAAGAGGTTCCAAATTTACATGCTTGCATGTAATGGGGTTATGGGGCACACAAACATGTGGAGAAGAGGAGGGTATACCAATAGAAGCTGATGCAATAGGTGTAGCACTATCATGTTGTTGCGAGAAATGTGAGATCTATTTGATAAAATGGCCCAACAAAGCATGCATGACCAAGATACTTTGATGTGATGCATTTACAACAATCTCTAGGTAATGTTGAATAGTCTGGATAACTGAGAGGGGGGGTGAATCAGTTATCATAAAACAATTTTATTTTCTTTAATAAATATGGAGCATACATATATCAATCAGAAAATAATCAAACATATATGAACATGAATGTAGACAACAACACCATGCAAAATGAACACCATAGTTTACGTGGAAACCTAAGAAGGGAAAAACCATAGAGAATGCTAATTCTCAATTATAGAACACTGTTTATGGTGACACTGGTTAAGGTGACATTGGTTAAGGTGATTTTTACAAAGGCTCACTACTAGATTTCTCACTACAGGTAAGGCTCATTTCCAATGGGCTAATTTCCTAGCTATTATAGCCAAAGATAAAAAAAGGCTCAGTTCCAAAAGAGAAAGGCTCACTGCCAAAAGAGAAAGGCTCATTGTCAAGAGAGAAAGGCTCACTGCCAAAAGTTAATTAAATGAAGTTGCATATACATATGCATTAATTCAATTCTAGTTAAGAGCATAATATATATCTGCAATAGATCTAGTCAAGAATCTTCTATGCATCTTCCTCGTACCACTTATACAATTCATATTACTTCTTCCTTCGTACCCTTGTATTTGCTCGCACACACCATACTCCACTATTCTTGTTTCATAAAAAAAAAAAAAAAAACAACTTTCACTTTTACCATCCATGCATTCATAATCTCCTAGGTTGGCTAGACACAATGTCTTCATATTCTTCTAGGTCGACCAAACACAATTTGAATTAGATCACCACAAAACATGTTGACATAAAGAACAACCTTGAAATATTCAATAAGGCTTTTCACACTAGCACTAGACCCAAAAGATAGGTCTCACATAAATATATTCTTACCACATTACCAAGGGACTCATAAATAGGTCATGCATAAGATAGGTTCATTACATAACATAATTATCAAAAGATAAAAAACTTTGAACTACATGAAATATATTCTAGAGCCAATGGAAATGTCATAACCAAGACCAAATCTTGATTATCATCAATTCAATATTTGACATCCCAAAACTTGTAATATTTTACATGAATGTCTAGATAGCAAGGTTACCCAAAGTAAGCTTTGAGCACAACAACCAACATCAAAATATTAGACTTCATTATTCTGCATTAACTGTCTTCCACGAATGTCCCAAAAAGTACTGCCATATCTGGATCAAAGATAACATTCATACTATGTAACATCATAACACTCGATAGGATAGATCATTTCTGTATATCATCCAAAACTCAACCTTCCAGATCCCATATTTTCACATCAATTACAACAATGCTAAATCATCTCAACAATGTCCCCCTTTGGAATTTATGGAAAAACAACAAAAAACTCAAAAACAAAAAAATCCAAGCACTCCCCCTTTGTCAAGAAATTCAATGCCTCTTCTTTTTTCATTTTTTCTCTTCATTTTCTCCCCCTTAATTTCCATCAAAGGTCAAGGGACAAATAAGAACATTTAGGTGATTAAGTAAAAATAACACTTTTCACATAATTTTTTTTCTTGTACCTTTCTCTCACAGTTGGAAGAATCCTCTTCCAGGCTGGCACTACAGAAACCATTCTGGCACACATATTATTAGTAGAGTAAACAACATAAATGGGGATGACCAGTCCAGAGATAGGTGCTGGAATTCACAATTCTCTACATTAGAAAGTATCCCAAAGAGATGATCCAACTAGACCTCAAAAATTTATTTGACCAACCAATTTTTTTTAACCAAATCTTCCCTCTATCTCTGAGTAGACAATAACTCGGCTTGCAACTCTCCAAATCTTATTCTCTATTTTCCATATTTATCTTTGAAGAAGTAAAAACACTTCCTAATATCATTCAATTAAGATTCAATAGCTTTAATTCAACTTCTAAAATTATCAACAGCAGTAGCCCATTAAAGACAATACCTATAGATGTCAAACATCTCCTTAGTGTGTTCTCTTGTCTCACCAATGTGTTTGGAAAATTTTTGTTTGGATTTGACACACCTTCTCTAAATAATAGATTGGAACTTATGTCCTTTAGATCCTTCCAACAACAACCTTTCTTCAACAACTTCTACCAAATCATCCGATAACGATTCAAAAACATCTAAAACAATAATACCCTTTTTGAGTAGATAATCAAGGAAGGCATCATCAATTCTAAGCCTACTGATCGGAGAGAAGTCATACCAAATTTCACCAATATTTTTCATATCACCTTCATCTAGCATCGAAAAAACTTCATCTAGATCGAAAGAGTCAAATCTAGGAAGAGACTTTTTTTCCTTCTCCTTCTCTTCTGAGATAGCAATGATATCCTTTGTGACAATTTTCCTCCTTTTAGGTTCTAAAGTGGAACTGCCAATGAAAACCTCTAACTCCTTACCAGAGGAGGAACCCTCCTCAAACTAACTAGAAACTATCACACTAGAGCATAGATTCATTTGCAAGGATGAGAAATAGAATTTTCATCCACTTGCTTTAACTTCCATACATTCTAGATACCTGTAGACTTGCTTTTCGATAGGGATGCCAAACTTCCACTTAACATTCTCCTTTGATGGTAGAAAACTCAAAAAGTAAAATACTAAGCATATGAGTAGAGTCCCAAACTGGAAAGGATAACTCTCAACCAAAGAAATTCTTACATTCTCAATTAGGTTTTGATTATGAGACTACACAAGTCAAACTGCTTATTTTTCTTCACCATCTTATGTGCAATATATACAAAAATAGCCGAAGTAAAACCTTCACGATTTATGAAATAGATTTTGTAAGTAATACCATAAGCAACATACCTTACTACAATATTGGAAATGGTGTTTATCAATAGAGCTTAGGGGTCTTTGCGATACCAGTAAGTTCCTCCACATCTTTTTATTTCATCATTTTCTTCCTAGGGAGGTCCCCAACATTGCACAATCCAGTAATAGCTTCAATGGCTTCCTTAGTGATCAGATGGGGTTCATCCAAAACAATGTTGCCATCCTTGAATTGAATCAACAAGAACAAGATAGATTCTCTGTCAAAAAACCACAAAAATTCTCCCCATAAATCCATACCCAGAGCAATTACATTCTACAATTCATTAGTCTTCAACCCTAGTTCCATTTCCTTCATCTTTCAATGATAAAATTCATCCAACTCTACTCCCTTTAGCCTCAATAGAATACCGCTACTTGATTCCCTATCAATGGATTCCATCGTCGCACTTATCTTCAATATTTTATCAGTCCATAAAACTTCTTCTTCTTTGCAAACTATGAGAAATGTTTTGAAAAATCCACTTTTTAACCTTAATTTCTCATGATAAACTTGCCATTAAAAACTAACATCGATGATGCCATCAATTGTACTTCACTTTTCAATTAGTTGGATTAAGCTTCATCATATATCACCAACTAGATCAAACTTAGTCATGTCAAAAACACATGAATATTACTTCGGAGAGGGGGAACCGATAGGATATGAATAGCAACACTCCCCCTAAGCCAAGATAGTTGGCTATGTTTCTGAAAAAGCTTGTACCAGGATCTAGTACTATAGAAGAGTTCTCTACACTCATTTCCTTTTTCTTCCACACCATGATGGTATTCTTCTTAGATTCACCTAATTCAACCTTTTTATTTTTAGGCTTTTCCAGAGCAACATATTTGCATGTGTTAGCATAATGTCTAAGTTGACTGCACTTGTAACATTTTTTTCCTGACTTAACTGAGTGAACCCTAGATCTACACTAATTAGCTTTGTGACAATAACCATTACATAAATAGAAATTACCATGAAAGAGATTATTCATTCCATTCCTTCTAGTTGGATTAGATAACTGACTTATGCAATGACTTGCTTTGTGACTAAACTTGTGATAGTTAAAGCATTGAGTACTTGATTCCTTCTTGCTTCTACACTCTACATCCCTATGTCCAAAGTTCTTGCATATAAAACAATTGTCGTTAAATGATAAGTAACTTTGAGCATTTGGTTTCCTGACCAATGGTCTTTTAGGTGTTCTATAGTTCTAGACCTTGATTATTATAACTGATCTCTCTTCATCTTCAACTACTTTGTCTTCACCCTTAATGTTCTGATTTGAGCTTTCACCGGTGAAGCCAAGTCCTCCCTTATCCTTGTGACTTTTTTTTAGGGACAAGAGTTGATCTAGAATTATGCTACTTTCACATACTCTTGCTTTATTTTAGCCTTCTTAACTCTTGATCAAACTTCTCATTTTCTTCTAATTTCCATTTGATGGTATCCTTGAGATTTTCTTTAGTCTTCTTCCATTCTTCCATTTTTTGTTTGATATTATCTTTGAGTTTGTCTGTAGTCTTCTTGCATTCATCCAATTTTTGTTTTAAATCCACAATACTTTCCTTTGAATCCTTTAATTCCTAACTAACCTCTTTGTGTCTTTCTTTGAATTTCCAAATTTTCTCCCTTAGCTTTGAGATACAAGCATTTGCTTCCTTGGGATTTTCTTTCAATTCTTCATTTTTAGATTTCGCGATTTCCATATCATCTAACATTATCTTTAGTTCTTCCTCAAAGTGATAAGCTCCTACCATCTATTCAAACTACCAAGATATTCCTCAAGTGGTTAAGCTCTATTTGCAAGAGACCAAGCTCTAATACCAATTGTTGAACAGTCTGAATAACTGAGAGGGGGGTGAATCAATTATTATAAAACAATTTTCTTTTCTTTAATTAATTCAAAGAAGGCATATATCAATCATAAAATAATCAAATAGATATTAACATGAATGTAGACAACAACACCATGTACAATGAACACCAGAATTTACGTGGAAACCCAAGAAGGGAAAAACTACAAAGAATTCTAATTCTCAATTATAGAAGACTAGTTAAGGTGATTTTTACAAAGGTTCACTACCAGATTGCTCATTGTAGATAAGGCTCACTACCAGTGGGCTCAATGCCTGGCTATTATAGCCAAAGATAAAAAGGTTCACTACCAAAAGAGAAAGGCTCACTACCAAAAGAGAAAGGCTCACTGCAAAGAGAGAAAGGCTCACTGCAAAAAGTGAATTGATGAAGTTGCATCTACAAATACATGAATTTAGTTCTGGTTAATAGCACAATATATTTCTACAGCAGATCCAATCAAGAATATTCTACACATCTTCCTCACACAACCTCTACAAATCAGACTACTTCTTCCTTCACACCCTTGCATCTACTCACGCACAACATACTCCACTCTTCTTGTTTCATCAAACTAAAAAAACTTCTACTTATACCATTCCATTCCTTTATAATCTCCTAGGTTGGCTAGCCACAATGTCTTCATAGTTTTCTAAGTCATTCAAACACAATTTGAATTAGATCTCCAAAAAACATGTTGGCATAAAGAACAACCTTGAAATATTCAATAAGCATTTTCACACTAGCACTGGACCCAAAAGATAGGCCACACATAAATATATTCTTAACACGTTATCAAGGGACCCATAAATAGGTCATACATAAGATAGGTTCATTACATAACATAATTATCAAAAGATAGCAAACTTTGAACTACATGAAATATATTCCAGAGTCGATGGGAATGCCACAACGAAGACCAAATCTTGATTATCATCAATTTCAGTATCAACCGGAGAGACATGATTTGACATACCAAAACTTGTAACATACTACATGAATGTACAAATAGCAAGGTTACCTAGAGTAAGCTTTGAGCACAACAACCAACATCAAAAGATTAGACTTCATTATTTTGCATTAACTATATCCACAAATGTACCAAAAAGAAGTACTGCTAGAGTTGGATCAAAGATAACATCCATACTACATAACATCATAGCACTTGATAGGATAGATCATTTTTGCATATCAACCAATGCTCAACCTTTCAGATGCTAGATTTTGACATCAATGACAACAATGCTAAATCATCTCAACAACTTCTCAACAAGTAAGGTATTGGAGGTGGGGGAAATAAGAAGAGGGGAAATAACTAGGGTTACTTGATTTTACCTCGGTCTATCTTGAGGCATTCCTATACCCACACCTTGTGAATTATGCATATTGAAGTAGTCGACATGCTTACCCATGACCAATTCAACATATAGTTTTTAAACAAAATATTGTGGGACATCAAGATTTTTGTTGGGTAGTTTATCAAAAACCATCCACCAAAAATCCCAAAAATTATCTAGGATACCTTAATGTGTGCACCATTTAATTGAATATTTAGACTTGTGTACATCAATGGGTTATCTAGTTTTCCTGAAATTGATAAATAGTTACATACTAATTGGGTATTAGAGATGTCAAGTTCCCTCACCTAATTGTATGGTAAGACATTGGAATATTGTTTCCTCTTGGCCTCTTGCCACTCTAAAAAGGTAATGTGTTGGTTAGTAAGAGTTTCAACATTGAAAATTATTGATTCTAAAGTGGTTTACATTGCAAACAAGTTAGGGAACCTATCTTATAACTACAAAATGTTTCTCAATTCAATTAAATTGTCATGGATTAAGTCATTGATAAAAGTTAGGTTGTACTCCATTGTTGATTCTTTGGAGAGAGGAACGTAGAAGTTTAGGCAAAGGAAGCATTGTAACAAATCAATTTGGGGAAACAAATCAATTTGGGGAAACAAATTTACAAGTGATTCTTCATTCTTCTTCTATAGTGCTAATGTTTTCAGTGTTTAATGATTTAATCATTTGTTTATAATTTTAGTGAAAATATATTTTATGCATATCCTATAATCATTGTATTCCTAAGAAAACATTTATTTACTCCTGACGATTGCATTTGTGAAATTTTCAATAAACCTAGTTTGTGTGTATCTTGCAACCATTGTATTCTTACAATTTTTCTTCCCTTGAGGCATTCTATTTAAAGATTGGGTCTGCATGCATTGATTTACCTCTCTCAATCACATTCGTTAGAAAGTTTCTTAGCCTTTCAACAAAATGATTTGTGCTTATTCTGCAATCATTGCATTCCATGAGATAACACCTATTCTATAGCTGCTGACTCGCATTTCTTGGAAGATCTTAAGCCCTTTCACCAAGTACATTCTATACATAGCCTGCAACCATGCATCCATTTTTTTGTTTTTTCGAAACATATGCATTTGCTTGAAGGTTTCTAAGGACTTTTCAATGAATCCAATTGGTGCATCCCTTTCTATGGTATCACCAAGGTCTCCCAACTTAAAGTATGGAAAAAAAAACCCTATGGTTGTAGCTTGTCTTTGACTGACGCCATGGAGTAGTGACCAGCTGTGCCTTAATCACCTTTGCAATGATTAGATTGTGCAAGATTATATTATGAATGAGATTTCATGATATCTGGTTAGATATTTTCCTCTCCCTATGGTTTGGCTGCCTTTGTTGTGCCTCTTTTCCTACGTTGTATATTCAATATTGTGTATAGTGAATTCTATATGTTATGGTATGATTTATTCCCTACAAATTTTGTTTGATTGCATTATACTTGGTAGTTTTAGATTATATAGTATGTTAGAATTCGATGTATATGCATTCTAAGTGGTAATCGATGCATAAATGTTATGTTTGAAATTCAATGAATATATATGGTGTTGGTAATCATTGAACATATCATATGTTGGTATTCAATATTTTGTAATTCATTTCATTTTGATGAATCTACTTTAAGATTGGAATTTGATTTAATATATTTGTATGCATATATAAATGTATATAAATTTATATATATCACATTATAAGTTGAAATATTGTATTACAACCAATAGTCTGGCTATAATAAATATACATACATATATATATATATATATATATGTATTTATATCTACTGAAATATGTATATATATATATATATATCTATGTATATACATGTATATATATCATGGTTATAGTAAAAGAGTAATTCTTCCCATGTGGTTAATTAATTATGTTTGATAAGTAAATTGAGTAATTGAGTAGGCCGAATTGATTTACCTAAATTTAGTTAATTGAAAGATTTGTTTAAATAAATGAATTAGATTGTCTTTTTAATTAATGAATGTTGATTTCTTTCATAATTATTTATTGGATGATTTGTAAATTCACTTTGTAATTAGTCATTTAGAATAAATGTTATTGTGGTGAATGACCCAATTAAGTGAATTTAGTGGCTGAGATAATGAGAATCATGAAATGTGGAAATAATGTCTTATATGGAGTCTTTCATGGTTGTATTTTTTGCTTGTATTGAATATTGTGTTTGATTTTTTGGAATTGCCTAGGTGATTTTGGTAATTGTTCAAAAGTGGGAGTCATTTGTGCAAATTGGTAAGGTTAGCCTCCAGAGGCCTAGGAGGGAGTATTTTTGTATGTATGGTTTTATGATGGTTTCACTTTGGAAGTGGTATGGTAATGTTTTGAGTTGGGTGCAATATGGTCAATGCCTTGCACTATGTATAGATTCTTGTGTATGTGATAAGTGTGCAAGATGGTCAATTTCTTGAATTGTGTTTGGATTCATCTAATCATGTTAAGTGAGCAAGATGGTAAATTCCTTGCTTGGTGTGTAGGGTTTACTAGTTTCAAGTAGGGGGAGTGGCTCTCCATGGGGGCTAGGACCCAAAGTAGTGCCCATGATAACCCATTGGAGGGTTTCTTAATCCAGTGATAACCTTAATAATGAATTAGGGGGGATGGGTAAAATTCACATTAATCAAGATAAATTTTCCCTCACTCATGGCTCAAGTGCTCATTTAGGCTTGAGATGAGATAGGAAGTCTTAGAATGGAAATATCATCTACCTTGTCCTCATGACAGGTACGTTGATTCCACATGAGTTTGTATGGGGGTTGGGGATCGAGAGAGGCTACCAGGATAATCTAGGAGGGGGGACCAGGAGCCTAGAAAGATCCACCAAGGATAACCCATATCAAGCTATGTGATGACACTCCTCCCTATTGCAGTCTAGCATTCCCTAATTGAATTTTCCCTTTTTGTTGTGTGATTGCCTCTGGAAGTGAATTTAGTGTTGTAAGTGATGTTGTGTTGCGAGTAGTGTTATGTTGGAGCCCATGTATAACCCTTGATTGTGTTAGCCTATTGTCTTCTTGACTACCTATTGTAGTGGGAACTTGTGTTATCTCCTAGCATGGGGGGTGGACCTTAGGGTTCCACATGGTCGAGAGGTTGGTGATTTTTCCTCCATTGGGTATTCTTGCTGCATGTTTGTGTGCGTGGAGATTTTTTCTTGGTGTTGTGGACTCTAGTTCTTGTTCTAATTCAAGAAGACAATCTTTTATGTATACGTATCATCAAATATATTTCTTATTGTAATAAGATGTATTCTTCCCACATGTATTTAGGGAAGCATTGTTGTATAAATTGTAATGATGTAATAGACATTGATATATTCTTCTTGTAATGAATACTATAATGTAATGCATCTTGTTTATGTAGTTAGCTAGAAATGAACTTAATGTTGATTATCAATTGATATGTGGAATTCATTTAGTGTGATGCTTTTAAAATTAACCTTTCTTGTTATATAAATCATGATATATTGGTAGTTAATGAAATGATTCTAGTTATCTTGGCTAATAGTTATATGGGCAGTGTAGCTGAGGAACCTTAGAGGACCAAGGTTTAGATTATATGTTATGTTACATTATGAATTCTATTGTTATTTTTTATTTTTTTAAAAACTATTGTTTCATTAATGTGACATAGTTGTGTTGTCCTTTGGGGTTCCTTGGCAGGGCGTTATGCCCTCACTTGATTGTGTGGTAAGACATTGGAATATTGTTTTCTCTTGGCTTCTTGCTACTCTAAAAAGGTAATGTGTTGGTTAGTAAGAGTTTCAACATTGGAAATTATTGATTCTAAAGTGGTTTGCATTGCAAACAAGTTTGGGTACCTATCATATAACTAGAAATTGTTTCTCAATTCAATTAAATTACCATGGATTAAGTCATTGATAAAAATTAGTTTTTGTAAGGGAGGATTTGGTGGTGGGGGATGATTTGGATGGGTAGTGTAGGAGTTTATGGTAACTCCTCAACACCTTAGGATCATCTGCAAGAAAAAATAACTTCCACAAGAAAGATGACAAAAATACCATGCTATGATTAAGGATGTAAGAATTCTAAAATAGTATCCAAAATAAATATGGAAATGTACATATGATTCCTTGCTTATAGGCAAGGTGAGGAGTATGATTAGAGAAGATCATGAAAAATTTCTTAATCCTATCACATGAGGCAACCAAGTCATAACAACATAGAATAAGATAAAGTCTAGAAATGACAACTACAACTTCTAGAAAGAATATTATAATCCTAAGTAAACATAACATGTGAATATGTCCCCTAAGTCCTTGGGAGTGAATTAACTAGGTATAAGACATATATTCACACTAACACCCCCCTTAACTGCAACTTAGGGAGAAGATTAATATGAAAATGATGAAAAGATGGGTCCTAGATATGAGACCATGTTAAGTACCCATGTAGAAATGAAAATGAAATCTATCACAAAAAAAAGAAAAGGAGAAAACCCAATGGGACAAAACTCCTCCCCAAAAAAGAGATGAAATAAAAAATAATCTCAATGGTTCATGAGAGGGACAAAACCACATCTGAGGAAAAAGACCCCTCATAAGAGAGATGAAGAAGAGGCCATTTATCATCCCGCAGTGAAATAATCGATCACAAATCCAATCAATCTCCATCCACACAAAGGATGAAAAGAGAGACCATACAACCCCCCATAATGAGATAACCCTCTACAAAGAAGTATTGGAAGCACACTTGTGGAGTGACATTGGAATCCTAAATCTGAAAACCAAAAGAAAGATAAATTTAATGCTAGAAACCATATTAGAGTCACTCAAGGACTTAAATTAGAATCATGATAAAACAAAAATAGACTCGATACCAAGAAACATTGGACAACTTGCAAATTGGTACAAATCTAGAATTTATGAAGTAATAGGTGATTGAAAAATGATAGATAGAATTGAAATGAAGTGTAAAGATCAAAATTATAGCCTCCCAACTATCAAATATCCCAGTAATCTCCAAAACACCCTTTGGGGAAAAACTAAAATAATAATCAACCTAGGATAGATATAAGAAAAAGTGCATGGATGGAAATGTAGAGCTTGTCATCACCTTTCTAATTCTGAAAGAATCGTGAAAATTAGAGATTGTTGCAAAAAGTTATGAGCTTGGAAGCTAATAGTGGAGATTTGACTTCAACTAGTAATAAATGCTAAAAAATAGTAAAATATCTGAAAATAACCCACACCATTGTAAAATTTACAATGCCAATTTTTTTATGATATCTTTTTTGAAAAAATTAGCCTCATGAATTGCAAGTTATTAGAAAATGAAAAATGGTCTATTTGGCCACCTATAGACTAAATTAGTGCAAAATTACAACCCTTGTGGGCTAAAATGTGGTCACCTATGTGACAACGAGTAGAATGTATGGATTTAAAAAATAAAATAATCACCTTTCCGCTAGCAGAGTGGTGAGTGGGTGGTGGTCAAGTGACGAGGGGGGGAAATGGGTAGATGGCCACGTCACCTAGGTAATCACCCCCATGGATCATAGGACTGTGATCCACATCTTCATAAAACTATGCTAAAAAATCTTGGTTGGTGTTAAAATAGTTGGAAGGAAAATTTTAAACCAAAGTTTTTAGTATTAAAATAAAACCTTTTAATAAAATAAACTTGCGACCATTGTACCATCTGATAATGACTAATGAAGTATCAATTTGATAGGTGTGAAAATAAAGGAATGAATTTTACCAATGGAGTACATAGATGATGCTAGAGAGGTACAAAAATGATGTAGAATATTTTGAAGGTCTTGATACCCTATAGAAATATGCCAACCATTGATGTTGATTCATATGGCTAGATAACCAAGTATGGTTCCACACAGATCTGTATGGCCTAAATTGTTTTTCCTCATGATATGACTGAAAGTCTTAGATTTCAATGATTTGATAGTTGATCCTTAGATAATTGGGCCTTCCCGATGCAATAGTGGGGTTAGTTTTTGCCTAAAATTCTCCAAAAAATTAACTACCTCCTTGATCTAGCAACTAAAACCCTTCCTTCAAACCCTTATAGTTCTTACAAAATATAATATAAATTGATAAAATGAAAGTTGATCTTGACTTTCTTTGACTCCCTGGATTCAATGGCAAGGTACTCAAGACCCCAACTCACACCTATAAAAAAATTTACATTGAGATTGGTCCCTCAAATTTGGGAATAAGTATACAACACTAAAGCTCTGATACGATGTTAGAGTTTATGGTGAGCACCTCAACACCCTAGGATCACCTACAAGAAAAAATAACTTCCACAAGGAAGATGGAAAAAATATCATTCTATGATTATGTTGCAAGTATGAGAAGTTAGTGTTTTCATTGATGTCAACAAGCCTATGTTTTCATTGGTGTCTATTGTTGGGATAGGTTGTTGCAAGAATGTGAGTAGTTGATATTATCCATGCTTTGATTAGTTGTATTATGTTGTCATTAGTAAAGCTACTAGTGTCAACCTCTAGTGTTGTTGTGATAAGAATCTATGATCTATGGATGAGCTACTATGTTCTAGTTGGTTCAGTTGTGCTAAGGAAGTACTGAAGATGATGAGGATGTGTCTATGGTGCTTGGTCTCTAAGGGATTTTGAGAAAATTTAATAAAAATAAAAAACTGTCTGTTCCAATGGTGTTCTAGGTTGTAGGGTTGCATTTTGGTTTTACTTTGCATTTCTTCTAGGTTGAAGATATCCTCATGCATTTTAGATATGTTGCTCAGAGATATTTAGAGGTGTTATATCCAAAATTTGGTGTGTTGGATTGTTATGCAGAAGATTTTTTTTTACCAAAGTGTAAGTTGTGTATTGCAAAGGTGTCTAAGAGAATTTTTTTTGTTTTTCATTTCTCTACAATTATGTTTCAGGTCTTGCATATCTAAAGGAGTGTTGATAGTGTTGTATATTTCTTCAGCTGAAGTGGTTCAAATTTTTGTCCTTCCAAGTCAGTTTCTTGTGTTATAGTGTATGACAGAGTAGTCTGGATGTATTGGGTGTGTAAATTCTTCAGGTGAAAGTTGATGTGAAGGAGTTTGTTGGATTTCATGGTGTTTTTGAAATACTCTAGATTATGTTCAGGTGAAATTTGTTGTCCATGAGTTACTGCTATATTAAATGAATAATGTACTTAAAATTTTATTGGTGTTTACATAGGTCTCGATTGACCTTGGTGTTTACACTAATTAAGAAGGTGCTTAGTTTTTTGTGGAAGCCTAGCATGACATGTAAGTATGGATTTAGGTCCTAGATAAGGAGTTTTTTGGTTTTCCTTCATTCCTTTCCAATGTAGGAATGTTTTGGTTCCAACCTAATTTGAATTTGCATGGATGAGGTGTATAGCTGACCTTGGAGAAAGTTTTCAAGGTTGAAGATGGTATAAGTAAGAGTTGAGTTGTTGAAGTATGATGAGATATACAAGATAGATGTGAATGATGTGAATTATATAGTGTTAGAGTGGGAATTTGAGAAGTATAGTGTGATATTTCATGTGTTAGATTATTGGATGTAGTGAGAAGAAGGTGTCTACAATTCTTCAGCCATGTTACAAAGGAGTTGATGATATTGTGGTGGACTTCTCTATTGCATTGAGATGGATTTCTCTATGTAACATTCTTCTCTATCTTCTTTTCTATTTTGGCAGTGAGCCCTCCAGTGTTGATCCCTATTGTATTCAATGTTGATATTATTTTTTTATTGTGAGCTAATCCTCAATGTGGTTTTTCCCATCTTGGGTTTTCTATGTAAATATAGAGTTATTTTATGCATGGTGTTAACTTTTTTTAGTTTATGTTGTTTTCCTTTCATGCTAAATCATTATAATAGATTAATGGTTAAATTATATTAATGTGGATTTGAATGTGTATGATGGTTTTGAAGTTTTAAGGTACAAGTGATTTTTCCCCCTTCTTAGTTGTCTTGTACATTCAACAATTGGTATCAAAGGAAGGATCCTTGGAAGAAAGCATAACCACTTGAGGTATATTTTATATAGTGCACAAGAAGGAGATCCCCATGTTTGATGGAATGGACTATGCATTTTGGAAGACAAGGATGGAAGGTTATCTGGTTTATCTTGGATTTGACAACTTGAAGGTAGTACAAAATGATCATACTATGCCTAAAAATGGTTTGAGCATTAAATATAAAATTAAGGCCTATGAATTTAATGGTAAAGCAAGGTATGATCTCTTGTGTATTCTTATAAATTATGACTTAGTGGAATTTATGGATCTAAAAACTACTAAAGAAATACATAAAAAGTTGGAAAGTATTTATGAAGGAGATGATAAGGTCAAACAAGCTAAGATGAAGAATTTTAAGATCACATTTGAGAACCTATGGATTTTTGAAGATGAAAATATTACAAGCTACATGCAAAGGGTATATGAAGTGGTCATTTCCACTAGAGGTCTTGGTGGAAAAGTTAAAGAATCAAAGGTGGTAAAGGAAATTATCATAATTCTTCCTAAAGCATACAATCATAAAGTTTCTACTCTTGAAAAATTTGTAAATATAGGATTGTATACTAGAGATCAGTTGTATGGCTCCCTAACTGCATTTAAAATGAGAGAATTTGGTGCAAATATTGGTGCAAAAGTTGAGACTGCTTTTAAGGATAGAAAATTAGAGAAGACTAAAGAATTAGATCAAAAGGATCTTGATTATGTGGAAACTAAATTTGTGAGAAGGATGAAAAAGGGTACTGGTAAGTACAAAGGTAAGTTGCATTTCAAAAAATTTAGTTGTGGAAATATAGGTCACTATGCTTCAAGATGTCCAAACAGGGTTGTGAATGACAAAAATAGGGAAAAAAGAGGTAAGATGGTTAATAAAATCTACTATGTTAGAGAGGATGCAAGTATTTTTTATGATGAATCTAATTATGGAGATGATGATGGTGAATGCTTGTTTATGGATTAAAAAGATGAAACAAATTCTACTAACTTTGAAATATGTGTGAAGGAAAGTCCTCAAGACAAGGGACAAGACTAAAGGTACTTTGGTATCTATTTTTCATGCTAGACATGTTAAGATCTATTGGATCATTGGTAGTGGATTCTCTAACCATATAACCAATTACAAGAGTAATTTTGTTAAAATTGAAAAGTATAATGGAGGACTTGTTAGATTTGGCGATGATTCAAGTGCTAAAATATGTGCAATAGGTTGAATTAGTTTTGAAGGAAAGAATAATATGGATGATTTTTACTATGTCAAGGGTTTAAGGAATAATCTCTTGAGTGTTGGAAAAATGTGTAGCAAAGGGTACAATTGCATGTTTTAGGATAAGGGATGTGAGATCAAAAAAGGGATCAAAATTGTGATTGCTACAAGGACATATGGAAATGTTTATCAGCTTCAGGACATTGATGTTTATTGATTTATGACTCAAATTAATCAAACCTAGCTATGGAATAGGAGGACGTGTCACATTAATTTTGATAATCTAGTAAGAATTATTTTAGTTCAAGCTATGAGAGATCTACCAAAGATTACAAAGCCTATCAATGCTATCTACAAGGATTGTTAGATTTGAAAGAAAATAAGAAGTTTCAAAGGTAAAGAAAAATCTACTACAAGAGTAAGAAGCCTTAAAGGTTATAGGTATTTCATGCTATTGATTGACTATTATTCTAGAATGACATGGGTTACTTTTCTCAAAGAAAAATTTAAAGCCCTAGATAAGTTTAAAGCATTTAAAGTTATGGTTGAGAAGGAAATTGACATGAAAATCAAGTGTTTGAGGTATGACAGAGGTGGATATTTCACCTCCAATGAATTTAACATTCTTTATGATAATCATGACATAAAGAGGCACTTGTCTTCCCCTATAAATCCTTAGTAAAATAGAGTGGTTTAAAGGAAAACAAGACTATTCAAGAAGTTGCAAGGACTATGATGAAAGAAGAAAATCTACTAGAAGTCTACTAGAGAGAAGAAATTCATACTAATGTTTACATACTTAACAGAGTTCAAACAAAATTAAATAGTAGAAAGAATCCCTACGAGCTATGGTACAAAAGGATTCCTATAGTCAAGTACTTTAAGGTGTTTGAAAGAAAATAATACACTAGAAGAGATGAAGAAAACCTGGGAAAGTTTGATGTAAGGTCTAATGAAGGTATCTTCCTTGGATACTTTTCTAGAAGAAAAGCCTATAGATGCTACAATAAGAGATTGAGAAATATTGTTGAGAGTTAAAGTTTCAAAGTTGATGAATAATTTTAGAATTCAGTAGTGATAGATGGATATGAATTAGATGGGCCTACTTATAGAGAAGACAGAAGAAATAAGGAAAAAGAAGTAAAAATTGAAGAGGAAGAAGCACTAGAAAAGAACCCTAGAACCCCTAAGTATGTGGAGAAGAATCATTCTTAACAACACATCATTGAAGACAAAAGAAAAGGTGTATTGACAAGAAGGAAAGTTGTTGAAGAAGAGGTAAATATTTGTTTACTTTATGAAGTTGAACCTAAAATAGTAATTGGGGAATGCAAAGATAAACATTGGATAAAGGCTATGGAAGAACTATTTGAGATTGAGAAGAATCATACTTGGGAACTTGTCACAAGACATAAAAATAAAAATATAATTGGAACTAAATGGATGTCAGAAACAAACTAAATGATAATGGAGAACTGGTTAGAAACAAGGAAAGACTTGTGTGTAAGGGCTACTTACAAGTTGAAGGAATATATTTTGAGGAGACATTTTCTTTGATGGAAAGAATGGAGGCTATCAAGATGTTTTTGGCTTTTGTAGGACATAAGGATTTCAAAGTTTATCAAATGGATGTGAAATTTTCTTTCTTGAATGGGGAGTTGGAAGAAGAGGTATACATGGAACAACCAAAAGTATTTCAATTATCAAACAAACTAGATATGGTTTTTAGATTGAAAAAGAAATTATATGGATTGAAGCAAGCTCCTAGAGCTTTGTATGCAAGGTTGGACATGTATTTGATACAATAAGGATTCAATAAAGGTACCATGGACAACAACCTTTACTTTAAATTTTTTAAAAATCAAATATTGACTATGGTTGTATATGTTGATGACATAATATTTGGAGGAAATGAAGATATGTGTACGAATTTTGTAGAAGTAATGCAAAAATAGTTTAAAATTTCTATGTTTGGGGAGATTAATTTCTTCCTTGGGCTACAAATCTATCAAACAGATAAATAATTTTTCATTTCACAATCAAAGTATGCCAAAGAAATGTTGAAGAAATTTTGAATGAAATATTCTAAATTGGTTTGTAATCATATTGTTATTGGTTTCAAGTTGAGGAAGAATGATTCCTAAGGATGATCAGAGAAAGTATAGATCAATGATTGGACTATTATATTTAACTACTACTAGAGTGAATATCATGCATGCAGTTTGTCTTGTGGCTAGATTTCAAGAAGATCCTAGAGATTCACATGTTGCAACAGTGAAAAGGATATTTAGATACTTGAAGGGAACTCCAAATCATGACTTATAGTATCCAAAGGATATTGGTTTCACTTTGAATTCCTACATAGATGTATATTTTTCTGGTTGTATAGATGACAAAAAAAGTACAAGTGGTGGTGCATTCTTTCATGGATGTAGATTGGTATCATGGCCAAGCAAGAAATAAGATTCAATTTCTTTATCTACTGTAGAGGTTGAGTACATTGTAGTAGAATCTTGCTATAGACAGGTGTTATGGACAAGGAAAAAATTGAAGGATATCAGAGTGATGTATGATGATCCTATTTCTACCATCTATGATAATATAAGTGCAATCAATATTTAAAAGAACCTAGTAATGCATTTAAGGACAAAACATGTCTCAATTTGGTATCACTTTCTAAGAGAAAAGGTTGTGAAAAATGAAGTAAAGCTTGAATATATGCCTACAAATGATTAGATTGCTGATATATTCACTAAGGCTCTTCCTAAGGATACTTTTGAGTATCTTTGAGAGAAGTTGGGGATCATTTCTCCTCCTTTTTTAAACTAGATACATAAGGAGATGCATTGGTCTAGTGGATTTCAAGATCCATGCTTTGGTCTAGACTAATGTTGGTGGCTACCTCTCAGGGGTAGTAAGGAATGACATTGTTGGTTGTTGCAGTCATGGGGAGTAAGTGTTGTCATTATGCAATGACTGTTGATTGGTACAGTATGGTGTATGGGTTGAAGGGGGAGTATGCAGAGCTTTAAAGGAAAAGAAAGTTGTAGAGTAGTTTTAAAAAGGTTAAATGATGCCAAAGTGGGAAACAACAGTAATACAAATCTTTTTTCCTTTTCCATTGATGTCAAAGGGGGAAATAGAGTCATGTGAAAAATATAAGTTATTTAGGGAGAGTAAGTAATAAGATAATTGAGAAAGGGGGAGAAGTAATGTGAAGATTTGTTGATATTTAGGGTTGTGTCTTTGATGGTTTTCCACACCATGTGTTAGCATCAATGACAAAGGGGGAAATTGTTGCAAGTATGAGTAGTTAGTGTTGTCATTGATGTCAAAAATCTTGTTTTGTCATTGGTGTCTATTGTTGGGATAGGTTGTTGCAAGAATGTGAGTAGTTATTATTATCCATTCTTTAATTAGTTTCATTATGTTGTCATTAGTAAAGCTACTAGTGTCAACCTCTAGTGTTGTTGTGATAAGATTTTATGATCTATGGTCAAGTTTCTATGTTGCACTTGGTTTAGTTCTTTTGAGGAAGTAATAAAGATGATGAGGATGTTTCTTTGGTTCTTGGTTCTACAAACCTCACATATTTAAAAAAAAAAGCCTATGAAAAAAAATGGATATCCATTTATTATGGTGTAAACAAAAAAAGGGGTTAAAAGTTTATTTTTATAATTTTCATTTGATTGTCACTAGTGTCAAGAAACTAACAACTAAACTAAAAAGGGAAGTAGAACCATGCATGCATAATCAAGAAGCATAAGAGAAACACCCATAAATCATGCAATGTAGCTCTCTATTGCTACAGAATGCCTTTACATCAACTCTCCAACCATTTACAAATGAGGGGGAGACCCCTATTTATAGTTTTCCAAAGCCAAAATGAATGGCTAGTATTGAATTACATTATGTGGCTCAGATTTGATTGCACTAGGGCTTCACCTACCCCTCAATTCTACAATTTACAATACATCTTTGTGTTTTCTCTATTTTTTCATGTAGTGCTTAGGGGCTGTAGAAATTTTGTCCTCTTGCTAATTTCCCTTTTACTATAGCTAAAACTATCTTCCTCCCTTGATGGATTTGAAACATTTCTTAGCCAATTGAGAGAACCCTATTTATAGATTTCCATTGTTGTTAAATGGATCATATGATTTGATGAGACAACTCTTGACAGATCGTGATCATTTGTTTGAAGGGAGGAAACAACCACTCCCTCCCACCACCTTTAAGGCCACCCATTGTGGTTTTTCACTAACTTCCTTGACATAGGCTTGCTTTTAATGAAAACTTTGTTGATGGGTGCTACAAGGAAAGGTGGGCATAAAATGAATGGTGAAAGGAGCAATGTGATTTTCCTTGTTCAGCTTTCTCAATGGGTTTCCCTGATGGACCCACAATAGTTTTCTTGAATCCTGCATACATGAAGTGTCGTAAGTGCTTTCATACACAAATCAAGGAAAATGTTAGTCAAATCCTGTAAACTCCTTGTTAAATCCATTCATGCATCATAAAAAGATCATAATATTCATATTTGGAGCTAATTTGGACTACAAACATAAATGCAAGCTTAGGGGTGTAGACACTATAGGGCATAAGACAATGAATGGTGGGTGACAAATAGTGGGCAGATGATGGATAGAAGGAAAATGACCATGGAGGGATGGGGGCCCAGAAGGGAAGTTCCCAGATGGCCATAGAGGGACAACGACCTAGAAGGAAAATTCTTGGACATCCATGGAGGGATGGTGGCCTGGAAGGAAAGTTCCCAAATAGCCATGGAGGGATGGTGGTCCAAAAGGAAAGTTCCCAAATGGCTACAAAGGGATGATGGCCCAGAAAGAAAGTTCCTGGAAGGCCATAGAGGGATGACAACCTAGAAGGAAAGTGATCAGATGACCATGAAGGGATGACGACTCAGAAGGGAAGTTCCTAGACGACCACAGAGGGATGGAGCTTGGAAGGAAAGTTCCCAGACAACACAAAGGGATGGCGGCCCAGAAGGAAGGAAAGTTCCTAGACGACCATGGAGGGATGATAGCCTAGAAGGAAAGTTCCAGGATAGCCACAGAGGGATGATGACCTAGAAGGGAAGTTCCCAGACACCTAGGGAGGGACAATGGCCCAGAAGGGAAGTTATCGGATGGCCATGGAGGGATGATGACCTAGAAGGGAAGTTCCCAGATGGCCACAGAGGGATGATGACCTAGAAGGGAAGCTCCTAGACAACCACAGAGGGATGACAACCAAAAAGGGAAGTTCTCGGACAACCATGGAGGGGTGGTGGCCCAAAAGGAAAGTTCCCAAACAGCCATGGAGGGATGCTGGCCTAGAAGGAAAGTTTTCAGATGGCCATAAAGGGACATCGACCTAGAAGGGAAGTTATTAGATGGCCATGGAGGGATGATGACCCAGAAGGGAAGTTCCTGGATGGCCATAGAGGGATGGTGGCTCGAAAGGAAAGTTTTGAGATGGCCACAGAGGGATGAAGACCTCGAAGGAAGTTTTCAAACGACCACGGATGGATAGTGGGTTGGAAGGAAAGTTCCCAGACTACCACATAGGGACAACGACCCAGAAGGGAAGTTCCCAGATGGCCACAAAGGGACTACGACCCGGAAGGAAATTTTTCAGAAGACCATGGAGGGATGGCAGCTAGAAAGGAAAGTTCCCAGACGACCACATAGGGATGAAGGTCTAAAAGGGAAGTTCCCAAATGGCCATGGAAGGAAGGTGGCCTAGAAGGGAAGTTCCTGGATGGCCATGGAGGGATGGCGACCCGAAAGGGAAGTTCCCGGATGGCCATGGAGGTATAGGGGCTTGGAAGGAAAGTTCTTGGATGGCCACAAAGGGATGGCGGCCCAGAAGGGAAGTTCCCAGATGGCCATGGAGGGATGGCCACCCAGAAGGAAAGTTCCCATGATGTTTAAACACATGGAAAATTTGATCCAAAACCCTTGAGGCATGTGAAGTCACTCACTTTATGGGCCCTAGATGATGAAAGCTTGAAGTTTGTACCCATTCCAAAAATATGGATATTTGTAGAGGGGAAGCCATAGGGTCATCGCCCTTTTGAAATGATAATGAGCATATGGCGGCCCGAAAGGGGAGTTCCCAAACAACCATAGAGGGATGGTAGCCTAAAAAGGAAGTTCCCAAACGTCAAAAAACTTTGTGACTTTGAGATTTTTAAATTTTAGCTCATGGGAAAAGGGGTAGAAAAAGTGCCAAGAATACTTCCTCAAGATTTGACTTATTTTGAAAAATGTGAAAGTTTGGAAGGGATAAGTTGGAGAGTTGGCACCATTTTGAAATGATAGTGAGCACATGGTGGCTTGGAAGGGAAGTTCCTAATTGACCACATAGGGACAGTGGACTGGAAGGGAAGTTCCAGATGACCATGAAGGGATGGTGACCCAGAAGGAAATTTCCACAACTCCCAAAACTTAACAAAACTTTGGAAGTTCACTTAGGCACCACAAAAACATCCCAAATCCATAGGCAACTTGTCCCGAAACTCAAAAAATGAAGGAAAAAGTGAATCAAGCAATCAGGGACCAAGTCAACAAGAACAAGGCAAAGAGCGAAAAAAGGAAGGGGGACTTTGTTTCTCCCTATATTTGAATGCCCCAAGTAAAATTAAGGACCGAGAGCAATGTTTATAGGACAATTTCCATTAATGGTCTGCATTGATTTCTTTGTATGGCAGACCCAGGTTAGGTGAGATGATTTGAAAACAATTATGGGATCGTCAAGGCAATGAATGAAGGGAAACTCACAAGGGAACTTCTGTAAAGGAAAAATAATTAGCAAAATTTAGGTGCGCAAATGAATTTGGTCAAGGGGTGTTTGATTGTTTTGAGGAATGTGACCAACTTAGGCTTGAGAGCATTTTGATGAAAAAATGGAATCACCAACCCAAAATCTCTAGTTTTGAGCTTCACGCTAAGGAAAACAAACCATACGCTCAACCAAAGGATCAAAACTACTAGCCAACCCAACCTTCAATATGCCAAAAATCTAAGTATTTGCAATTTCCTTAATTCCCATCCTTTAGTTGCTACAGGAACCCAAGCTCTATCAAGTTAAGGTACGCAGTTTTTTCTAACTCCAAAGGCATCTGAGACATTGCCTTGCTACTAGTCAAGTGTCCATAGCCCCGATGAGGTTGTCTCTATGATTCTCCCAAACATTGCTCTACTGTCAGTTGGGAATCCATAGCCCCAGTAGGCTTGCCTAGATCCTCCTGAAAGGTTGAATTTTCTTCTTTCATTTTTTATTTTTGATATTTTCTTTCTTTTCTTTATTTTGATTTTTTCTCTTTTCAATTCTTTTATTTCAACCTACAAGCAATGAAGCTCACACTCAGGGCTAAGAATCATAGTGGCGTTGGAGCAAAATTTTAGATTTTTCACTTAACTAGACTTCACAAAGGACCTACAATGACCTTCAAATTCTTAAAGTGTGTAAAAGATATAATATTTTAGAATACATCAAATTCAGACTAAACCAATGACTTATCCTCTTTGAATCAAACACCCAAATCACTTGACACTAACAAAAGACCTTCACCATCCACTCTGAAAACTTGATTGGAGTTTAACAAAAAATATGTAGAACAACCCTAGGTGATAAGTATGGTTGTTGTGAAAACATATGTTCCTAGCTAAAAGCAGAGGGACCCCGAGCAAAGCAATAGCAAAGTGAAAGAAAATGAAAGAAAACAAAAGCAAACGAAACGAAAATGCCTAAACTAACCAAAGTGGGACAAAAAAAGCAAACAATAAGGAAACTACTCTAAAGAAAACAACCTACAACAAACCAACTAACCTAACAAAAGTAGGAAAGCGAGACTATATACATAAACCCGAGGTATAGACATGAAACCTACATTACCCAAAATGAGCTATGTACAAAGATATTTACAAAACACTATTTTTAGGTGAGGTAAACCAACACTCACACCCATGGGATTTTGTAATGAATGCACAAATAATAGGGAAATCATTATAGTTCTAATCCATGCAAGTTTATCTTTATATTTGGAAAAAAGGAAATTCAACACTATGGCATTGAAATTCATTCACATAGTCCCAAAAAATCAGTAGTTGAGGTGATTCATTGAACCCATGGTTGATCCATAAGAAAATTCTCCTTCTCACACTCCCATAATCAAAATGATAAATGTAGCTATGAAAATCAATAGGGGAAAGGAAGGATAAAACCTAGATGTCATCACATGGAGGTGGTCGTGTTTGACAATCGAGAGCGAGCACTGCATCATCAGTTGTAATGTTGGCTTCCTTGAATGAAGGGACTAGATGGTGCAAAACATTTGTTCTTGGGCATGCATAGGGCTAGGAGGATGGGGAAAAAAATAGCTCTTCCAAGCTACCAATGGGACTTGCAGCCCTAGTTGATAGTTCTTCAAAAATAAATACTTCTCCACATTGATCATCTGCAAACATGGGATCCACTTGGTTGATGTCCTCAAATGGAAGCATGCTGTCCCATTTCTTTTCCTAGGTGTCAACCTTATTTTCATGATGTTTAATGTCATGGGACAATGACATGCATGAATCTATCCTATTGCATCCATCTAAATATGAAGGAGGATCAACAATGATCATGGTGGAAGGACTCCAAGTTGCATCTTTTAGTTGGTCAATTTTGTCATACTTATTGGTAGCCATCAAAACACCCCCACCTTTGTCTTCTTCTCTTTTCTCATCATGCATCACATCATGAAGTTAACTCATTTCCTCTTTCTCACTATCATTGTAGATGGATAAGTATTTCCTCTCCCAATATAGAAACTCTAATGCTTCGCTATCTGGAGGTTCAGGTAGTATGTCTTCATCACTGCTAACATCTAGGATGTATTCTTCTTCAGTATTGGCATACCTTTGCAATATAGCTCCCAATAGAAAGAATTCATCAATGGATGACACCTCATCAAGGGGACCAAAATCTACTATGCAATTTCCTTCCAAAGACTTTCCATAAAGCCTATCATTCATGGTGCGTAAATGCTAGAGGAAAAAAATATTGATGATTGGTGGAAAACATCTCTATTTGATCTACTTCATCACTTGGAGGCTTGAGACTGCATTGTTGTCCTTCTATTCATTTCCCAACATCCTCTTGAGGCTTTCCTTTAACTAAGTCATCACTAGGTTCAGGCTCTTGGTCTTCTAGTTTGATCCTTGGAGCAGTTGTAAGAGGTGGCGCACTTGGCTGCCCCACTTGCTCTCTAACTTTTTTGATGGATTATTGGTAGAGTTCACATGCAAACTTGAAATGTGATGAATCATGGAGCCTTAACCAATTCGGGAGTAACAAAACCTCTAGATCCACTTGATATCTTAGTTATGGCCAATTCCTTGCTAATCTGGAGATGAGCTGCTTATATCTCTCCACTATTGGGTCCTCATCATCATTTGGGAAGGGAGTCTAGTAATAGATAGCCATGACATGTGACTATTCCCACTCGTCCAAATCTCCATTTTCAGATGCTTGATCACTTCCATTCATGAAGGAGAGGTCTTCTAATATGATCTCACTTATTTTTTTGTCATCATTCTCTATTGTCCCAAGGCTGTCAACCTTTTCCTCTTTTTGATTTTCAACATCTTCATTGGATTCCCCAGCATACATTGTTGCAAACTTTGCTGACCCATCCTCAACAGCTAATGGATCCTCTTCTAGATTGGAGGACTACTCTTTGCTGATAGAGGAAAGGATTTCTAACCTCTTTCTGACTGAACTTTCATCAAAGCTTTCTGTTGTCCTACAAAAATTAGCTCCTTCCTTTTCATTTTCAGCTTCAACGTTTGTTGTCCCAACACTAGTTTGTGTCGAATCCCTTGGTTCCTCTTCGATGTGCTATCCTCTAGATGATGACAACTCTTTCGCCTCATGGGATGACTCATCCTCCTTGATATTTGGCTGCTCCAACTCATTCAAACAACCCTTGGCTTGAGTGATTATGTTCATGCATGGAAAGCAAGTGAATTCAGAGTGAGGTGCATTGTGAAATCTGCACCAACTTGACATTAGTATTTCCTCCCATCTCAGTTCATTTTTCACTGCCCAAATATTTTTGGATAAGTTCATTAAATGCCTTAGTTTCCATGGTTGTCAACTCTTCCTCTGGGTCTGCAGGAGCTAAAGGTTGACAAATTTCCTAAAAGGGAATTTCTCTTTGCAAGACTCTTTCGATTCTACTCAAGAATGTGAGACATCCCAACTCATTGTTCTTGTGAGTGCAATGAATCCTGCACTTGTCTACTGATGTGAATTGTTATGGTGGTTTCCTTAGTCATTTGTTTAAATCTGCATGTAGCTGAGTGATGTTGATTTGCAAATGCTACTCCATCTTAGCTCAACTTTGTTTGCCTTCAAAATTTCTTGATTTTAAGCTTCAACATTAAAAGAGATCTCCCTATCTTAGATTTCTTCTCGAAGGTTCTCATTTCAACTTCCAACTTCTAGCTTTGTAGCCTCAACATGTCATGCCCTCCTTCTAGTTCCAATTCTATTGATGTGTTTTTTATGCACTTCTCAACACCTCTCTTGAAAGACACTCTTCCACAATCAAATTGCAGAACACTATCCCAAGGTCTCTAATGTCAGGTCTTGATAGTGCTTGGAATATCTTAGTTGATTCATGTGATTTTCTGGAATCACAAGGTAGACTGACAGATGAGTTATAAAGCATGGGAAGTTAGGTCTTGAAATGAAGTTCTTAAGCTGCAAAAATTGTTGCTCAGTTGTTGTAGGTTCAAACAACAATCTAGGACTCCACTTTTATCATCAAATTTGGCTTTACAATGTGTAATAAACCTTAGCATAGGTTACTTACTAAAAAAAAGGGAAAAAGGCATAGAAGAGAGGAAGTTCCTAGACCTAAAACTATGAATAAATATTGATCATGGGGCTGCTATAAATAGACAAACTCCCTAAATTGGATTTTGCTTGGCCAAGAGGATCCTACAGTTATACAAAACTAGTGCAATCTTCTAAGGACTGCATATTTTCAGATTACACACACACACATCATGCACATGCAATCAAAATAAGTTGCAACAATAAAGGAAGGAAGCTTAGACTAGCTTTGCAAAGTGATTCATCATCAATGGACCACAAAAATCATGAGCTGGAAATTTATCAAATACTAAAACAACAATCACCATCACCACTTCCATTCAAGAAACTAACTAAACTATAAAGGGAAGTAGAACCATGCATGCATAATGAAGAAACACAAGAGAAACACCCATAAATCATGCAATGTAGCTCTCTATTGCTATAGAATGATTTTACATCAGCTCTCCAACCATTTACAAATGAGGGGGAGACCCCTACTTATAGTTTTCCAAAGCCTAAATGAATGGATATTATTGAAATACATTGTGTAGCGAAGATTTGATTGCACTAGGGCTTCACCTACCCCTCATTATTCAATAATATAAAATACATCTTTGTATTTTCTCTATTTTTTCCTATAGTGCCCAGGTGTTGTAGCAGTTTTGTCCTCTTGCTGATTTCCCTTTTACTATAGCTAAAACTGCCTAAAATTTTCCTTCCTCCTCTGATGGATTTGAAATATTTATTAGCCAATCGAGAGAACCCTATTTGCATCTTTGTTAAATGGATCAAATCATTTGATGAGACAACTCATGATGGATGATGATCATTTGTTTCAAGGGAGGAAACAGTCGTTCCCTCCCACCACCTTCAAGGCAACCCATTGTAGTTTGTCACTTACTTCCTCGACATAGGTTTACTTCTAATGCTAGCTCTATTGATGGGTGCTACGAGGAAAGGTGGGTGTAAAATGAATGGTGAAAGGAGAAATGCACTTTTCCTTGTTTAGCTTTCTTAATGGGTCTCCCTAACATAATCGCGATAGGTTTCTTGAATCTTGCATACATGAAGTCTCGTAAGTGCTTTCATACACAAATCAAGGAAAACGTTAGTCAAATCTTGAAAAATCCTTGTTAGATCCATTCATGCATTATCAAAAGATCATAATATTCATATTTGGAGCTCATTTGGACCACAAGCATAAATGTGGGCTCAGGGGTGTAGGCACCATAGGGCAGAAGGATGATGAACAACGGGAAATGAATGGTGGATGGAAGGCAGATGGTGGACGACAGATCGAAGGAAGATGATGGACAAAAGGAAAATGGCCATGGATGGACGATGACCTAGAAGGGAAGTTCCTAGATGGCCATGAAGGGACAATGGTCCATAAGGAAAGTTCCCAGATGGCCATGGAGGGATGACAACCTAGAAGGAAAGCTCCTAGATGGCCACAGAGGGATGACAAGCCAAAAGGAAAGTTCCTGAATGACCATGAAGGGATGGTGGCCAGGAAGGAAAGTTCTTAGAGGGCCACAAAGGGATGGTGGCCTAGAAGGAAAGTTATCGAATGGCCACATAGGGATGGCAAACTAGAAGGAAAGTTCCTAGATGGATAAGGAGGGACGACAGCTTGGAAGGAAAGTTCCTAGATGGCCATGGAGGGATGATGACCAGGGAAGGGAAGTTCATGAATGGCCATAGAGGGATAGCAGCATAGAAGGGAAAATCCCAGATGGCCATGGAGGGACGACGACTTGAAAGGGAAGTTCTCGAATGGCCACGAAGGGATGGCGGCTTGGAAGGGAAGTTCCCAGACAACCACGGAGGGATGGAAGCCTAGAAGGGAAGTTCCCAAACAACCACAGAGGGATGGTGGACAAGAAGGGAAGTTCCCAGATGGCCATGGACAGATGGTGTCTTGGAAGGGAAGTTTCAGGACGGCCACAGAGGGACAACAACCTAGAAGGGAAGTTCCAAACGACCACGAAGGGATGGCGACCTAGAAGGAAAGTTCTCACAATGTCTAAAAACATGGAAAATTATATCCAAACCCCTTTAGGCATGTGAAGTCACTCACTTTATGGGCCCTAGATGAAAAAATCTCTAATTTTTTTACCCATTCCATAAATGTAGAGATTTGTAAAGGGGAATCCAGAGAGTCACCACCCCTTTAAAATGACAATGAGAACATGGCGGCCTAGAAGGGAAGTTCCCAGATGACCACAGAGGGATGGTGGCCTAGAAGGGAAGTTCCCAAACCTTAAAAAACTTAGTAAATTTGAGATTTTTCAAATTTAGCACATAGGAAAAGGGGTAGAAAGAGTGCCAAGACATACTTGCTCAAGATTTGACTTATTTTGAAAAATGCAACAATTTGGAAGGGGGAAGCTAGAGGGTCGCTACCCTTTTGAAATGGGAATGAGCACATGGTGGCCTGGAAGGGAAGTTCTCAGATGACCACGGAGGGACAGTGGACTGGAAGGGAAGTTTTAGATGACCATAGAGGGATAGTGGCTTGGAAGGAAATTTTTGCAACTCCCAAAACTTAACAAAACCTTGGAAGTTCACTTAGGCACCACAAAAGCATCCCAAATCCATATGTAACTTTTCCCCAAAGTCTAAAAATGAAGGAAAAAGAGAATCAAGTGATCAAGGACCAAGTCAGTAGGAACAAGGAAAAGAGAAGAAAAAGGAAGTGGGGACTTTGTTTCTCCCCTAATTTGAATGCCCCAAGTAAAATGAAGGGATGGGAGCAATGTTTATAGGTCAATTTCCATTAATGGTATGCATTGATTTCTTTGTATGGCGGACCTAGGTTAGTTGAGATAATTTGAAAACAACCATGGGATCACTAGGGCAATAGATGAAGGGAAACCCGTAGGGGAACTTCTGCAAAGGAAAAAGATTTAGTAAAATTTAGGTGCATAAATGAATTTGGTCAAGGGGTGTGTGATCGTTTCAAGGCACATGACCAACTTAGGCTCCAAGAAAGGGGCATGAAAAATGAGATGGGAGCAAAGCATCCCATCGGGAGTGAAAAGAGGGGGTCCATGCCTACAGTGGGGCATGTGAGAAAAACATGCAGAACAATTGTATTATGCATTGATATGCTTATTCATGTTAAAATATTACATATAGATCCTCTATGTGTTGAGTTAGAAGCAATGATTGGAATTAAGAGAGTTCAAGTTTTAAAACCCTTGTAAATGTAATTATTGGATATTGATTTTAAATTACTAAGCTTTGAAACCTAGGGCTTTAAAAATGCAAAAAAAAGAGTGGCTTTGTATAAGGGAATAGTGTCTTTTTTGCTAGAAATATGTGGATTCATTAGCAATTAGTCAAGTATAGTGATAAGTTTGAAGGCATGATCACATTGCAAGCAAGGCTTCATTGATGTGGAAATCATTATAACTTGGCTATTAGGACAACCATATAAAAATGAGTGTTAGTGTGACTATGGATGCTAATGAAGATGTCAATGACTTCCAAGTCCTTTTGGATACTATTTATTTCCTAGTCATTATGAATATCAATGAATTCCAAGTAGATGAGGATGAAGTAGTTGCGAGAATCAATGATATTAATTTGACTGATAATAATGATGTTAGTGTGACTGTGAGGGTTAATAATTTCCAAGTACTGATGATAGTCCAAGTTTGGAATGAGCCATCACTACCATGAAGGTGGGTATTCAATCTTATACTCTTAGTTTAAAGAAAATTCAAAAAACATTCATCATATCAAGCATGAAAATAAGATATAGTGAGCATCTTGTCAATGATTAGAAAATGGAAGCCAGTGAAGATTACATCCTTGGATTTCTTGTGCATTCAAACCTTCGATAGTGCAAGGGTATGTGATGGTTAGTAGTTTGTGGTATGCATCCAAATAATGCAAGCCATATCATAAAGTGAAGAGGAATGGTTTTCTTTGTGTGAGGTGCCAAGATATAATCTCTCATGTATTGAAGGTAACAATGACATGCTTTTGTTCTTGTTCATGGAATATATATCTTGATTGAAGACAACATTTTATGGCATGAGTATCATGGCATTATTGCATCAAGGATACAAAGGAAGATGTAATGTCTAATGTTTCATGATGCATTTTAATATTAAGTGGCATTAGCTTGCATAAATGTAAGTAACAAAATCTAGCTATGGTGTAAGCATGACAATTTACATGATAGGTTGGTGAAAATCCCATATCATAATGTATGTGCATTAAGGAGGCAGTAAACTATTTGGAGTTACAGTGTCAAAGGGCTTGACAAGAAAGGTAAAGGATTTTTCATTGTTGAAAAGGTCAACTATTCAGATCTAGTGTGGGGATAGTGGAAAACTTAAAAAAAAATCCATCTATTTGATGCATGGGAAATCATAGTATTTAGGGATTGTGACCTCATTTCCATGTTTTTAATCATAATGTGACCATTAAAGAATGAAAATAACATTAGTCAAGGAAGATTTAATGAGTAGTCATTCTTGCCACATGGTAGAAGTGGTCTATAAAGTGAGGATCCAAAATAGCTTTCAACAATGGTAGCCATGTGATCATTGATGATCATGGCATGTGAGATGTATAATGCATGGAGCCTCAAGTATGGTGGTCAAGAGAAAGTCATGTTTATTTTCTTGATTCATAGCAACCCTAAGATGATAATGGTTATTTTTCCAATGGATGCAATGAAAACCCCAAGTATGACTCATTTATAGACCTCTAAGCAACATAATGTGATTATGATGAACAAAACATGGCATTCTACATTATGTTAGAAGGATTGAGTGAACTTTCTTGGAGCATCACTATCAAAACTTGATGAGTAGGGACTGTACAAAGGAATGGAGGACTTGGGTATTTTACAAAAGGGAGGTGCACAATCTTGATTAGGTTTGGATGGTAAAGTGTTTGTATCAAATATTAATTTTAAAAGCACATGTAGCATTATAACATTGCTACACAAATTATACAGAGGGGTAGGGTTTCAATGAAATACTAAGTTATGAGGAACCTTTTTCAAGACTAAGATAAAAGGAAGCACCATAGAAAATTCTTGCATGAAAAAAAAAATACAAAGGGTAACAAGGTTGCTAAATCATGAGGGGGCAGAGTTGTGAGATTTTGGAGTCAAGACAATGTCAAAAGGTAGTAACCATGTCAAAAATATGCTAAAGGATAGATAGATAGTGGTATGCATGAAATTATATGAAGAAGAACAATACCTAATAGAAGAGGAGAAAGTGATAGACTGCTAAAGGATAAGATGGAAATGGAGGTCACCAATACATCATATTGATGAGACATTAAAGTGTACCATGATTCATGAGGAAATTTAGAAGAAAGTAATTGTATATTCTTTCAGCATGATTGAGCATTTGATATCTATGTTTGAGTGGAAGAGTTGGAATTCCTTTATCACATTGAGTTTCATGCTTACTCATGAATCAAACACCCTTATTTTTCTATTCCTTGATTTTCACTATGGATGTTAGTATTGGACACTATGGTTTTCAAAAAATAGGAGTTTAGTGAAAAAAAGGATAGCAATCTGTAGTTCAAAGACAACACTATGACTGTGTAAGAAACAAAGTATAGAGGCAATGATCTTTCCCTATACACAAACACCATGGAATGCAAGAAATTTGGTGTTAATATTTATCTTCATGGTTTCAAAGAGAGTGCATTGGTTACAAATGGTTGTTCTCTCCTTTCAAAGTGCTTGGTACCTTAAGGTGGTAGTCTTAAGGATTAGGAGCTTCACAATAATGTTTTCATTATATGACAGTGCATGGTTTTTTAGTTAAGTTATTTTTCTCCGCCAACACATATTGCAAGAGGTCCTTGTCAAGAATAAAATGGAAGAGGTTATTAACTACCCTCAAAGTTAGTTTCCTTGAAGAGGTCAATAAGTTCTCATGATTCAAGGCAAGGCACTCATACATGTAGATATATAAAGGATGAGGAGGGAAATCTTAGTGTGAATGCAATCTCATGAATAAGTCATTGGAGGCTTGAAGCAAGCATGTGAATGTTGGTCAAAAAACCCTAGAATTTTTTAACTTGTAAACCTCTAAGGATGCAAAGTAGTGTAAAAGGAAAGAAATTTCCATAAATGTGGATGTTTTGGGATAGAGATTTATAATTATATTTTTATTCACCAAGGGATTATAGGAATGGCTTTCCTAACACTGTGACCTCTATTCATGAAGAGGAAACAAACCTACTTAGATCCTTGACTGTTATATATTGATGGTAGAGTGGAGGCTAATGAAATAACTCAACATGATGACTATGCTTTATTCAAGAATGAATAAAGGGTCTCTATGGTGATATTGAGAGTTTTTATTCCAATATACCTTCATACCTTAATGACATTATTTTAAGGGATAATATTATGGAAAGACAATAGGAAAATTGTGAAGGTTGGTAGTCATAAAATTATAACACTCAAGGCAAGCAATATGATACTATACAACAAGTTGTCATACAAGATATGATGCCTCTTCACACCAACTATTTTATCCTCAAAAATATTCATTTAAGACTATGTCTTCTTATTGTCTCAAGAAGGTAGAGCTCTATAATGGTCAAAATGTTTTCAAAACCAGGAAGACTCTCTAGTTCTAAACCATGCCTCAATAGACCATGAGATTTTTTGAATTATGAATTTTCATACATTCACATCAATAAATCAACTAGGTTAAAATTCTTCACCAAGAGTCATGCCAAGTGAAATGAAGTACAAATAGTAGAATGAGAACAATAATATGGAGGTCATTTAGGGATATGATTGCTCAATTTGAAGGTAGGTTTTAGGAGTTTGATGTTAGGGGAATATTTTATTGTCAAAACAACCTTTCTAAATTAGAAGAACTATCCAAAGGCATTGATTTGTAGGGATTTTAACAATGGTTTATGGCAAGGGAAGATTTCAAGACTCAAATTGGAAGCAAATTAGTTGTCTTCAACAGTAAAAAAGGGTGCCCAAATTCACAAATCAGTTGTTTCCTTCAGTCTAGGAGCCAATTTCAAGGGGTTAGATGTAGAGTATCAACAATTAGCAGCTCCCTATCGTGAAATGTTTGGATTTGAAGTTTTATTTATAAACGTATCTCCTAGGTCATTCCTTTTTTAGTTCTTTCCTATTTTGCAATACAAAAAAGTTCTCTTGTAGCTCTCTTCCAAGAGAATATATGTAGCAACAAATTCCTTTTAGACTAGTAAAATATTGTATCATTCCTTCCTTAGTACTTTATTTCTTTTACAATGGATGATCTGATGTATAACTATGATTTCACGCTATGAATGCTTTATATGTCTCATTTATGCAAATATTAGAGCAAGGGTTCCATGTAGTGCATGTTATATGTTGCATTGAATGGTTTTAATGGGTTGTAAGTGTGACAAAACATCTATTTTTCCTTAAAATAACCTTTGGATATAAACCTTCATATAAATTACCTATGTGTTGCATGTGTAAAAAATGAGCTTGTGAAAACAAAAGGTCATTCATTAATGTTGATTGTGAGTTAGAACAACAATTTTTTTTTAATATTTTTTGGTACATCATCCCTTTAGTTTTAGGTTTTACTTTTCAAGTATCCCTCTATCCCTTTTCCTTAAGAGTTTCAATAGTTTTAGATGATCCATCAGGGGATGCAACCCACTCTAGAGATTCATCATCACTTTAAGCCACCCATATCTTGAGGATGTTTCCACGTTGCATAGGATAGTTGAGTGCATAATAAAATAGGGTGCAATACTAAGTGATAAAAAATATATTATAATAATGAACCAAAGGAAATAAGATGTCCACCTTTTAGGAGATGGAACCTAGGATCTATTTCACATGTTAATTCAGTAGGAAACCAAGATCCCTCAATCGAGTGACTCAATTGAGGGAAGGACTAGGTGTTTCCTTGTGTGATTAGATGGAGGTTCACCATTAAATGAAGCTTCAAAGGAGAAATGTGACTCTTATGCACAAAACCCTAAAAAACTTGAAAGGATTAAATCAAATTGACAAATAGCATGAAACAAAAAAATAACTTGAAGAATGGAAAGATCAAAACAAGTTCAAAAAATACTATAATTTTTTTTTTAAGGTGTACTGGGACTGATACAACAAGTTGAGTGATTTAGTCCTACTACAAGAATTTGGGAAGGATCTAGAATCTTTTGGTGATATATCAAGATCTACAGAAAACTAGAAAAAGGGTTGTACTGGAACTCATATGCCTAGATGGGTGATTTAGTCCCATTCTTCCTTTCTAAAAAAGAAAGATCTAAAATTGTTCTTCTATGTCTGTACATCCTTCCTATGTTTTTCAAACTCCATTGAACTGGATCCGAACAAGTTTAAAATATGCAAAACAAAATATTGCGTTGATTTTCTTATGGGGGGTTTTCCTCGGTCAAACCCCTAGTTTGGTAATTAAACCTTGAGAGAAAGTGTAGATCTAAAATGTAAATGTGTGTGAAGATCCTAATATTAAGTGTAACTAAGATTACGAGATCTAAAATGTAATAAAAACCATTCTCTAATGTGCAAGAATAGGATGCATAAATGAAACATGCAAATGATGATGACTCACTTTGGGAGATCTCCAATAACCCTAATAAGCCATAAGAGTGCATGTACCTTCCTTTAATTAGAAAGTAGAATAATAATGAAAGATGGAATCACTTAGGAAACAAGTCATTAGGCTTGGTTCAATGGCTAGTTGCATATCCCCAACCTAGAATCCATCATGATCCTCCATAGGAAACCATCATCAATGTTTGGAAATGCATGATCTTGGAATGAAAGTGAGTTTGAAGACTTGTAAAAACACTATAATGTTGCTCCAAGAAATCAACTTTGCTTACTCCTTACTCTTGACTGCAAATGCTTGAAACTCTTGCTTACTTTCTTGCTTGTCTTGTTCTCTCTTCCTCTAGTTCTAGCTGAAAAATTGAATGTGAGACTTAGATTTTATAGGAATCCTATCCATTTTACCAATTATTAGATCTAAAATACCAACATTTATGAAATTTCAATTAAAAACTTGAATTTCCTACTCAAAACCCTAAAAAGGCCCCAAACAAGACTCATATGCCCAAGGTGGCGTAGGGTTCCTAGACTAGGATTTTTAAACCAGATTTAGAAAATTTTGAGTTGATGTTAAGCTTTCTTGGTTGTATTTTCAAATGACTATTTACAAGTACAATTTTCTAATAACATTTAATGATGCAAGATGCAAAAATGAAACCTATATGCACTTTTCACTAATGCAAGATTTAGAATCCCTAAATGAAATTCAACTAATGAAAATATAGTGCAATGTTAATGCAATCTAGATCTAGGGATACAATGTTCTCCAAATAAAAAATTTAAGGGTCTAAAGGTCAGGGTCACCAAAATGAACCAAAGGAAATAGGATTTCCACCTTTTAGGAGATGGAACCTAGGACCTATTTCACACCTTAGTTCATTTGGAAACCAAGATCCCTCAACCAAGTGACTCAATTGAGGGAAGGACTAGGGGTTTCCTTGTGTGATTAGATAGGGGTTCACCATTAAATGAAGCTTCGTAGGAGAAATGCAACTCTTATGCACAAAACCCTAAAAATTTGAAAGATTAAATCAAATTGACAAATAACATGAAATAGAAAAATACCTAGAAGAATGAAAAGGTAAAAAGAATGTTTAAAAACCTTGGAAATTGTTGTTTTAAGGTGCAATGAGACTGATACGCCAAGTTGGGCGATTTAGTCCTACTACAAGAATCTGAGTAGGATCTAGAATCTTCTAGTGATAGATCAAGATCTACATAAAACTAGAAAAAAGGGTTGTACTGGGACTCATACACCTAGATGGGTAATTTAGTCTCGTTCTTCCTTTATAAAAAAGCAAGATCTGAAATTATTCTTTTATCTCTACACTTCCTTCCTATGCTTTTCAAACTTTTCTTCCGGATTCGAACCTATTCGAACCTATTGAAAATCTATAAAATAAAATGTTGTACTAATTTTATTATGGGGGGTTTTACTTGGTCAAACCCCTAGTTTGTTAATTAAACCTTGATAGAAAGTATAGATCTAAAATGGAAATATGTGTGAAGATCCTAATCTTGAGTGTGCCTAAGATTAAGAGATCTAAAGTGCAATAAAACCCCTACTCTACTATGCAAGAATAGGATGCATAAATGAAACATGAAAATGATGATGAATGACTTTGGGAGATCTCCAATCACCCTAATAAGCCATAAGAATTCATGTACCTTCCTCTAGGTAGAAACTAGAATGATAATGGAACATGAAATCACTTAGGAAACAAGCCATTAGGCTTGGTTCAATGGCTAGTTGCATCTCCCTAACCTAGTGATGAGGGAGCAACCCTGAGACATAGAAATAATGCATAATACTAGAAAACTTTATTATTATGCAATAATGAAAATATTACATGTAGAGGATCCCAAATCCTTGAGCTTTGTGATACATGCAAGCTACAGAAGTTTTAGAAAAATTACATAAATTATAGAAAAATCCCCCTTTTCGCAGCATGCGAACTCTTTCCCCAACAAGCTACCCCAAAAATTAGAAACTAGCCCCTAAAATAGACCCTTTTTGGTTTGGAGCCAAAAAAAAATTTGAGTTATGATTTTTTGGCAGTTTAGCACCAAAAGTTACAATTTGAAATTCAAAAATTGAGTCCTACTTCGAAAATTGGCAATTTTCTAAAAATCAGCCAACTTTCAGAATCCATAACTTTTGATTCGGGACTCCATTTTTCAAACCGTTTGCATCGTCAGAAAGGTCTCAAAGTGAAGAACACGCTAAGAACTCACTCTGCTAGTTTTGATGATTTCTATGCCCATACCGAACTGTTTAGTGCCTCAAAATGGGCTTAGAAGGTTTTTTAGGGCAAAAAGCAAAAACTGGAACTTGAATAACTTTCAAACCGTGAATGATCTTGACCTGATTCTTTCACCAAAGTACTTATTTTTACATCCTAAACCTTCCCATAAATTTTTTGTCTTCCCACACCTTCAAATTCACACATGCTAAAAATAGCAGTTGAGCAGAAAAAGCAGTTCCGAAAGTTGGGAACTCTTATTCGACGAAAAGGGTATCCAGAAATGAAAAAAAATCTACAAAAAGTAAACAAAAAAACATAAATTGAAAGCATATTTTAGGTGATGCAAGAATTCCCTCACACCACTAGACTCTCCTGCATCAGACACCTAGGGTAATTTGAGAAGTGACCCCGTCACATCTCAAATGGTTGAGGAAAACCCAAATGGTCAACCTCTGACTTAGATAGCCAGGATGAATCCTCCACAGGCCTTCCTCTACACTTCACTAGATATTCTTCATACTACCTGTTTTTGGTACTCCTTCCCACACAACTATCCAAGATTTCTTCAATCTTTTCCTTCTCTGAAGTAGGTGCTAGAATGCCACACTGTTCCATTGTTGGTACTTCCTCTGTGCCACCTTCATGATACTCTGTCAAATCTGAAATATTGAACACAGGGGAAATGTTGAATCCATCTGGAAACTCTACCTCATAGGCATTCCCTGAATCATGCCTCTTCAAAATTTTACAGGGACCAAACTTCTTCATCTTCAATTTGTTCTAGGTTCCCACTAGAAACCTTTCTTTCCTCAAGTGGACCATCACTTCATCACCAATCTAAAACTCCTTATACCTCCTCTTTTGATCTGCCTTAGCCTTATACTGCATATTCATCTTCTTAATATGTTCTCTTACCTCTTCATGTACATTCTTGATGTGTTCTGCAAAGTATTCTACTTCGGCACTAATCTTCTTCTCCTGGTCCATCTTCCTTAATTCTGGAGCAGTTCTGGGACTATCTCCATACACAATTTGGAATGGTGATCTTCCCTTCTCCTATTAAAAGAATTGTTGTAAGTAAATTTTTCCTGGGGTAAGATCAGGTCCCATCCCTTGGGTTTATCTCCTACCAACATCTTAGTAAGTTACCCAGACTTCTGTTCACAATCTCAATCTACCCATCATTTTGTGGATGGTGTGCAAAACTAAACTTCAACTCTGTCTTCAACTTATTCCACAAAGTCCTCCAAAAGTACCCAACAAACTTTGTGTCATGATCTAAGACTATACTCTTTGGCAGACCATGTAGCCTCACCACCTCTCTAAAGAAAAAGTTAGCAATGTGGACTGAATCATGGGTTTTCTGGCATGGGATGAAATGTGCCATCTTTGAAAACCTGTCAACTACCACAAATATTGAATCATTCCCTCTCTATTTCCTTGGAAAACCAAAAAAAAAGTCCATACTTATATCTTCCCATGGCCTCTTTGGTATAGGTAAGGGCTAATACAACCTGGTATTTTGGATCACTCCTTTAGCCATCTGACATACCCTACAACTCTACACAACCTTCTTCACATCCTATGATAACTGAGGCCAATAATAATGCTCACTGATAATGGCAATGGTATTATCCTGACCAAAGTGTCCCACCATTCCTCCACTGTGCTTCTCCTTTATTAGGTTCTCCCTCATAGAATTCCTCAGAATACACAATTGGCTTCCCTTAAACAACATGCCATCTTGGACTATGAAATCTAGCCACTTTGTCCTATCAACGGTGATAGGATCCTTGCAAGCTTTCCAAGCTTTTGTAAAATCAGGATCTTCAGGGTACAATGTCTTGAGTTCATTGAACCCAACCACCTCAATCTGTATCTCTGTCAATAATGTATGGCTCCTACTTAAGGCATCTACAACCCTATTCGACTTGCCACTCCTATGCTTTAAAACAAAGGTATAACTCTAAAAAAAATTCTACCCATTTCATATGCCTCTGGTTTAATTTTCCTTGACTACTTAGGTATTGTAATGCTTGATGATCAGTAAACAAAACAAACTCCTTTGGAAACATATAATGTCTCCATTTCTTTAATTCTTTAACTATTACATAAAATTCTTGATCATATACATAATACTTTCTCTTTTCATCATTTAACTTTTCACTGAAATAGGCAATGGGATTACCTTCTTGGCTCAACACTGCTCCAATGGCACAACCACTAGCATCACAATCCACTTGAAACACCTTAATGAAATTTGGGAGGGCTAAAACTAGTTTCTCTATCACCTTCTACTTAAATAGATCAAAACTCTTTGTTGCTACAGTGCTCCACTTGAACTCTTTTCTATCCCCTCTCATTGTTTCAGTCAAGGGTGCACAAATACTGCTGAACTTTCTAATGAAATTTCTATAAAAACTGCCCAAACCATGGAAGATATCACCTCAGTAGCAGTTCTTGGGGTAGGCCATTCTAGAATAGCCTTCACCTTCTCTGGATCCATCTTGAGACCTTTAGCTAAGACAACAAACCCCAAGTACACTAACTCCTTCACAAAACTACACTTCTTCATATTAATCAACAATTTCTCTTCTCTCAACTTCTCAAAATCTCTACGAATATGCATTAAATTCTCATCCAAAGTCGTACTAAAAATCAAAATATCATCTAGATATACAATAACAAAACTTCCTAGAAACTCTTTCAGTACCTCATTCATGAGCCACATGAATGTGCTCAATGCATTGGTTAGCCCAAAGGGTATGACTAACCACTCGTACAGGCCCTCTTTGGTCTTGAAGGAAGTCTTCCATTCATCTCCTTCACGAGTTTAGATCTAGTGATATCCGCTCTTCAAATCAATCTTGGTGAAGTACTCTGCTCCACTCAAATAATCCATCAGGTCATCCATCCTTAGAAGGGGAAATCTGTACTTGATTGTTATCTTATTTATGGCTCAGGAGTTTGTACACATCCTCCACTCCCCATCCTTCTTTGGGGCTAGTATTGTAGGTATTGCACATGGGCTCAGACTCTCTCGAATCAACCCCTTTCTCAACAACTCTTGAACTTGTTTCTTCAACTCTTCATTTTCTGCAAGGGTCATTCTATGAGTTGCCTTATTTGGTAAACTGGCTCTAGGGATCAAGTCAATTTGATGACTGATCTTCCTCATTGGTGGTAAACCCTCAGGTACATTATCATAAATAATCTCCTGAAACTCATCCAATAGTCCAAAAACTTCTACTGGCACCTTCTCACTATCTTCCTTTTCCATTCTAGGAATCAATGCACAACACATACGCTCATGCTTCATGCCTTCTAAAAATTTTCTTCCATCAACAAAAAAAATTATAGCACTACTGCATACCTTTTCTTTGTCCTTCTTCAGAGGTTTGAACTTATGGCGAACTCCATCCTTCATCAAGGAATAAGTTTTTGCATGGCCATCATGTACAACTTGCCTATCAAACTGCCATGGCCTCCCAAACAACATGTGACATGCATCCATGGGGATGATATCACAAAGTACCTCATCACGATAGCATCCGATCTTTAACTTCACTAGACATTGCTCATTGACCAAAACTTTGTGCTCTTTCTGCAACCAGGTAATTCGATATAGATGTGGATTCCTTTCCCTTTTCAGCTTCAACTTCATAACCATCTCTTCAGATACTAGATTATCGGTGCTCCCATTGTCAATAATGACATCACAACAATTGTATTCACACTTGCACCTTGTGCGAAACAGATTCTTCCTTTGTTCTAGCTCCTTCTCTTCAGTCACTAGGGCTCTTCTAACCACTAGGGCTTCTCCCCTTTCATCATCATCTGAATGCTCAAATTGATCCTCCTCATCTACATGTGCAACCCTTCCATGACTTTTCGGCCTTCCATCTGTCCTTCCTCGGTGTTGTGGAAATTCATAGGCTCAATGCCCTTCGTCACCACAATGGAAACAAGTTCCTCTGAAACCACCCCTTCGGGGTCCTAGCCCAGATCTTATTCATCTTCTACCTCTTTGATCACCATTGTTTTCATCATGAGGGCAGTAGAAGTTATCATTCTTCTAGCCTCGACTGGTACCCACATCTTCATTTTTCCTTTCATCCTCATTTCGACTCCCAAAATATTTTCCACTACCCCTTCCACTTTGACCTCCTCGACCTTTTTGCTTGCTATCAAATATTTTGTATAGCTTCTCCTAAAATTTTAGAGAAAAATATTATGCATCCTCAATGGTGGTCATTCTAACGAAGCTTAGCTCCTCTTGAATGCTCAGTCATAACCCATTAAGATAACGGGCTACCTTCTCCTTGTTAGCCTCTGCATGGCCTATTCTGATGATCATCTTGTGAAAATATTTTGTATATTATTCCACAGATCTACTTCCTTGTTTCAATCCTTACAATTTCTTCAGCAGATCTAACTCATAGTCCACTAGTATGAACTGCTTCTTCAGTTTCTCCACCATGCGATCCCAACTATTGATCTTTCATTTTCCTCCTCAATTTTTCTCTAACTGGACCTCTTTCCACCAAATATTGGCATGGCCCTTTAGCTTTGTTTTTGAAAAATTAACCCAATTTGGGTCCTCTACTTCTTCATACTCAAAATACTCTTCTAGCTTGTTGATCCAGTTGATCAAATCTTCCGGGTTCAGACTTCTAGAATAATTGGGGACTTCTATTCTGGGTCTTTTTTTGATATTCAAAATGGCCCCAATCATCTGCATTTGATCTTTATCAATCAATTCTTCCTCTTCTACATCTATATCTTCCACCTCTTCTTCACCTTCGCTTTCTCCTCTCCTTTCTGGGTTTAACCCTCTTCTCATTTGTTCCTGCAATGCATCAATTTGTCTCTAGAGGGCTCTGAAACCCTCATCTGCTAATGGATCTCTTCCACCAACATTTTTTTCACCTCTTCCACCTTTGGCACCACCACGCCTACCAGGAATCACTCTTGGAGGAATCTTGAATACTTCAAACCCACAACCATGGTCCTGGTGCGAATTGCCTCATGATCAACAATTTGTCCACACACTCAAGAAACCTCGCTTTGATACCACCTGACGAGGGAGCAAACCCGAGACAAAGAAATAATGCACACAACTGGAAAAATGTATTATTATGTAATAATCAAAATATTACATGCAGAGGATGCAAAATTCTTGAGCTTTGCAATACATGCAAGCTACAAAAGTTTTAGAAAAATTATAGAAATTACAGAAAAATCCCCCTTTTCGCAGCATGTGAACTCTTTCCCCAACAAGCTAACCCAAAAATTAGAAACTAGCCCCTAAAATAGACCCTTTTTGGTTTGGAGCCAAAAACAACATTCAAGTTATGATTTTTGGCAGCTTAGCACCAAAAGTTACAATTTGAAATTCAAAAATTAAGTCCTAATTCGAAAATTGGCAATTTTCTAAAAATCAACCAACTTTCGGAAGCCATAACTTTTGATCTGAGACTCCGTTTTTCAAACCGTTTGCACCATCAGAAAGGTCTCAGAGGGAAGAACACGCTAACAACCTGCTCCATCAGTTTTGACAATTTATACACTTGTACAAGACCATTTAGTGCCTCAAACTAGGCTTAGAAGGTTTTTCAGGGAAAAAAGCAAAAACTGGAACTTGAATAACTTTCAAGCTGTGAATGATCTTGACCTAATTCTTTCTCAAAAGTTCTTATTTTTCCATCCTAAACCTTCCCATATTTTTTTTCTTCCCATGCCTTCAAATTCACACCTGCTAAAAATAGCAGTTGAGTAGAAAAAACATAAAAGCAGCTCCAAAAATTAGGAACTCTTATTCGATGAAAAGGGTATCCAGAAATGCAAAAACATCTACAAAAATCAAACAAAAGGAACATAAATTGAAAGCATATTTTTGGGTGATGCAAGATTTCCCTCACACCATTGGATGCTCCTGCATCACCTATAATCCATCATGATCCTCCATAGGCAACCACCATCAATCTTTGGTAATGGTTGATCATGAAATGAAAGTGAGCTTGAAAACCTATTAAAACACTATAATGTTGCTCCAATACTTCAACTTTGCTTGCTCCTTACTCTTGAATGAAAATACTTGAAACCATTGCTTACTTGCTTGCTTGTCTTGTTCTCTCTTTTTCTAGTTTTAGTTGAAAAATTGAATGTGAGGCAAATTTTATAGGCATCCTATATAATTTACCATTTATTAGATCCCAAATATCGTCATTTATGAAATTTTAATGAAAAACTTGAATTTCATGCTCAAAACCCTAAAAGGCCTCAAAAGCGACTCATACACCTAAGGTGGCGTATGGGTCCCACCTAGGGGGACTCATAAGCCCAAGGTGGCATATGGGTCCCACCCTTGATTTTCAACATGAGAGAATGTCAGGAGGTTAGAATATTAAATGTATTTATTGAATTTGTTGAGGTTTCAGTTGAAATAAGCCTTGGGATGTGTAATAAAGTGTCTTAGGGGCCTATTAATGATGCTTTAAAGGGAAAGAGTGCAAGGGTACAAAAATGGTTCCAAACTAAGTGTGCAATTATACTATCTCCAAGAAGGGAGTATAATTTTCAACACTCCATTTAGCTCCCACTTTAGTACCCATATGACAGTGCATGCATATGGAAGCTAAAGTACTTCAAAAATTAAACTTTATCTCATAAAAGGATACTCATATGGATTCATTCACAAACAAGGAATAATGAAGCCCCCATTATAGTTATTTGCAAAAAAATATGTTAGGAACCACATCCTGAAAAACCACTTTGTTAGTCATTCAAAAGTCCTCTTATCTATTTTCTTCAAGAAATAAAATCTTAGGGTAGATGTATGCCCCCCCTTTATTTCTCCTACTTTATGTAGGTGGAATCAAGGTAGTAGTCTAACCGCATCAAATTGCATAAGTCATATCATAGGGTGTTTCTAAGTACCATACCACATAGCGATAGAAATTTGATGAGACTAGGAGTAGACTTATGAGTCTAGTGCGACAAACAATGCTAAAAGTAGACTTCTCTAGCCCCCAATATGCTAATTTGAATAAAAAATAATTCTTTACTTTAACATGTAAATAAACTAATTGAGAGTATATAAGAGTAAAAAGGGGTATTTTGTGATCATTTTTTCTTTAATCTTTTTGTAGTTTAAATTTGGTGGAGAGTGATTAACGATGCCGAGCATACAACCTTATGTGCCTACAAGATTTGAGACCCTATGCGATAAGGTGGTTTGGGGTGAGTTGTAACATATAGTGAGTGGATTGTTCTCTACCTTTTGCTTCATTTTTATGCATTTAATTTATGTTTGTACATATTTCTAGATATATTTAGGGCCCCGGAAAAAGAAGTCACAAAGGATCCCCTTTTCGCAAATTGTCTCACTTTTTTCACAAAGTATCTCACTTTTTCACAAAGTGTCCCAAAAAAGGAATAAAGTTTCTAGGACCCCCAAAAAGTATCCTAGATAAAATTTAGAACATTTTTTTACTATTGATGTATAGATTTAATCATTTTAGGATGCTTATAAGTGATATTTTTATCTTTTATTAGATTCCTCCTCGATCTTGATAGCATCTGGGAAGCAAGTTGTTATGTCACCTGCGAGAGCTCATTTCAATGATTTTAGAGGAGGATGTACAGTTATTACAATAGACAGGCATATATCAGGCCTATCTCATGCCACCTATGAGATACCATGATGCCATACTTAGCGCATTAGCTCAGAGATGGGATGCAGATACCTACACTTTTCATCTACCCACCAACAAGATGACAATTACCCTAGAGAATGTTCATTTCATTCTTCAAATCCCTATCTGAGGTGAGACTATACATTTTGCAGAGGATTGATCTTATTGGGAGATGAGGGTAGAAATTCAATATTTCCTTGGAGGTTTGATTTGGGAGAGGATAGTGGGGTGACACATTGAGTAGAGGTGGGTACTTCACACATGATCACCACTCCTTAGGTGGATTATGATTATGAATACAACACTAGTACTAGTCCCAGATGGAGGAATGGTACATATGATATAGGAGATGGAGCAACACAGGACTGTCTACACCTGGGGTCACAGTATGCTAGCACATCTCTATTATGACTTGGGATGGTTTTCCTATCAGGAGGTGGACAATATGCTTCATTGTGCACTATTATAGGTTAAGTTCCTAGAGCATATCACATGTCCTATACTAAATTTTTTTCCTACTATTAGCACTATGGGTTAGCCATGCTTCTTCAATTATCCACTTAGATGAGCATGACAATATGGGGATTTATTATTCTAGAGAGTTAGGATCGATTGTCTTGATCAAGAGGAGATCCTATGGAGGCCTTACCTCTTGATACCTTAGTGGCTAGATGGGACACACCAATTGAGTACGATGCAGAGGGACCAATTTTTTATTAGGGAGAGATGATTATGTAGTTAGACCTTTCTACTATGATCGTGTCATGAGGAAGTTTGGATATAGGTTCCATCAACACCATGACCTTTCTATAGACGTTCAATGCAAAGTGCTCATAGGCTTGGAGATATGAGATGGCTAACAGTTGATAATGTTGTGTCTAATGATTTAGATGATGAGGATCTCGACATGCCCCTAGTCTCTCATGTTGATGATGTAGGTACTAGAAATTCCTACAAGGAGTGGTGGGCCACAACATGACCAACTCCAATCTTTCCTATGGATCAACCTATAAGCTATGCAGTATCTCTTCTAGATCATAGGGATGATGAGGAAGAGACATGTGAGGAGATCAAGGCTACATACTTATTTGTAGATGAGGAAGAGGATTATGATGAGGAGGAGGAATTAGAATATGAGGAGGACAACAAGGATGAGGATGATGATGATGACGACGAGGAGAGCTAGTTGATGAGTGATGATAGTGATACAAAAGGTGAGGATTTAGTTGCCCCTAAGTGGAGAGATTCAGTTCCTACTTGGGTTACTAGATCATAGTTAGCAATTGTACCACATGCTAGCACTTATGAGCATGGGGAGGGTATCAGATCTCCTATACCTCCTACACAACAGGTAGGAGATGTAGGTAACAACACATTATTTATGTTTATGATTATGCTCATGTTCTTATTTTTCATATATATATATATGTTATGATGTGTACTAATTATCTTTATGATTTCCATCTTGTAGGATCCATGAGAGAGTTGTACTATCTTTACCGACAGGTTTCCATAGAGATGGTTCCTCCTTTTCCCGAAGATGAGGTAGTCACCATAGAGTACATGCCCCACTAATCTTAGAGAAGCATCTAGATTTTTTCAAGCCTTTTGTGAGGTTGAGGGGAGCATACGAGAGTACCATCAGGTATTCCAATCAAGCCATGGGTGAGCTATCAACACTATAGGCTACTTACGATGAGCTTTGATCATCTCAAGATCTAGTGGAGCTCAACAGACTACTTGGAGAGGTTGTTAGGCTGTAGGAAGAGAGAGACCACATATATTGAGAGTGCATGGAGGTTGTTGTATGAGTGGCTAGGGATATTGGATGATTAGAGGGCCTATAGGATGAATTTAGATTATTGAATAGATCACAATCACATACCACTATCTCACGATGGATGCCACCACCAGACCCTGAGAGGTCTAGTAGTCATAGGACAAAATAGCATTGTATTATTTTTTTTGAGGATATGTACTTAAAAATTTATATATATATATGAGTTTTTATCTTTGGTTGGTTATGTTTTTGTGTTTAAGGTAGATGACAATGTGATTTATCAAATAACCTTTATAAGACTATTTAATAAATATCTTCATGATTTAGTATGTTTTATGTGATCTAATTAAAGCTATCCTAGTTTTCTTTAGATAAAACATTATGATTGAGTATGTTATGCTATATTAAATGCACCTATGATCTAATTGTAGAACATTAAATGCATATAAATATCTAATCTAACACAACATACAAGATTAACTTGAATAGTATGAAACCTAAAGTAACAATCCAAAGTTAATTTGAATAATTACTTTAATATTCAAGACACATGAATAATTGTTTGTCAAGAACAAAGAAATGCGAGAGAAAATAGCATACTATCTAATAACTCTAACATCACTAATTTATCATTCAAACTATTCAAGAAGGAAGATTAGACATAGTACCAACACAGTTGTGTGGCATTAATAGACTCTTTAAGAGTTGTACCATCCATTTCTATTAACATGTATGCTCCAGACCCATATATTTAATCAATTATGTAAGGTCCTAACCAATTAGGGCTTAATTTTCATTTTTCAATTAGGGCATCATTGATGTTATGTTGATTCTCAAATAACACCAAATCACCTTTATTAAATGAATGAGGAATTGCACAATCATTGTAGCTACATTGCATTTTTCTAGAGTAAGCTTGGAGATGCTCAAGAGCATTAATTCACTATTCATCAAGCATTTCAAGTTGATGCAATCATTGTTCTTTATAACTATTATCATCAATAAGTCCTTGAAGAGTGATTCTTAATGAAGGAATCTCTAACTCCAAGGGCATTATCGCCTTGGTACCATAGACAAGGTTACATAGAGTATTTTTGGTTGATGTTCAAATACTAGTACGATAAACCCATAATGCATATTTAACTGGATGTGCCAATCCTTATTATGTTTGCTTACTATTTTTCTTAGGATTTTCTCAAGAGTATTATTAGTTGATTCAACTTTATGATTAAATTTATGGGTAGTAGGGTGTTGAAAAACAATGTTGGATGTTAAAAATTTCTAAGAACTTCACATCATTATTCTTAAATGGTGTCCCATTGTCCAAAACTAACTATGAACAAGGGAAATGGATGCTCCACTTCATTGGCTAAATGGGGTACAAGGAGAGGGATCCAATTTCACACTTTCCACACTCAAGGACACCTTAGAGATCTTCACCCAATAAATGATGGAAAATATCAGACAATAAGATATCATAAGATAGGATTTGAAATTAGGAAAGGGTTCACCACCAAGTTTAAAATTGGAAAAGAAAATGTTGGAAAACATAGTGTGATATGCAAAATGTTGGAACACAATGATCTACTGAGAGGGGGTGAATCAATAGATATTAAAAATTTGGCTCTTAAAACCTTTTGTGTAGACTACTTTCTTTAACCCTTAATGTGTAGATATTAATCATGTGATACCGAAATGTGCATGCACACAAAAACATCACATAACACTACATATATGTGGAAAACCTGATATGGGAAAAACCATGGTGACTAAGGCTACTTGATTCTATTTCTCAAATCCAGCATCACAATCCAAATATACGTTACAATGTTTTAGGGCTACAACACAAGGAAGCATCAACTACCTAATTTAAAGGCAACCACTTCAAGGATACAACAACACCCTATTTTAGGAGCTACAACCCAAAGGTTGCAACAACACCCTAATTTAGATGTCACAACTTCAAGGAGACTACAATCCCCTAATATGAGCCACAAATCAATACAACATTACAAATTCATATATGAATACAAATTGGTTCTACACAACCTATAATGCATCATTGCATTCAATACATTGTTGCTTTCATTGCAACACACACTTTGTTGCTTGAAGTGGCACACTCAACAACACATACCTCTACTCTGCACTTTGCTCTACTCTGCACTACAATTTCTTCCCTTTTTATAGTGTCTCAAACATCTACATTCTCTTGAATTCCAACCTAGATGATGTTCTATTTTACAGTCTAGGAATTTACAAATACATTCTATGCCTGCTGCACATCTCTCTCTTTCTCACAAACACACAAAAAATATTTCCTAACTCAGTAGCATGCTTCTACAAGATGTTACACTATTCAAAACTACATACAACTACAGGTTGTTCCCTCTATTTGTGTACACTTACTACAACCATCTAACATTGACAATATCCAATTGTCTTCTATCTCCACCAACCTGCAATCTCTACTTCGAGATTCTCTCTACCATTCAGATCATCTTGAACCTTCTGCTAGGGTTTCCTTAGCTTGCAAAATTCACCAGAAAACTACCTTTTCCTCAAGCCACACACCACTATCTAGCTCATAATAAATTCATCTAATAGGGTCTATCAGATATCTTAATTGTCACTCTACCTCAACATTGAGCCAATTCCACATTTAATTTAGTTACATAGAAATTTCCCAAATTATCTCTCTATCGACCCTAGAATATGATACACATTAAATGTATTCTCTTGGTAGTAAGATCTGATTCAATCTTGATCACTTATCTAATATATTTTTCCACCCAACCAATCAAATCTCATTTACATTGGTCGTTGGGTGCAGTTAGACCAATTAAATCCTTCCTCTTTGTTGGTTACCATTCAAGAGCTCTTTTTTACACTTTTGAGTCATTACTGATCTTTGCATTTGAATTCTTCCCTAATCCTATGATTCTCATTCACTTTCATGCCTTTAAATCCTGACCATTGGAAAAGTAGTCAATCAAATCACCATTGTCAATCTTTCAATATTCCCTTAACATTATGTATTGCTTTTTCGAAGAGACATTTGCTAAAGTATCATTGAATTTCACCTTTCTCTTTTATATGAATCACCTTCATGTACATGGGCCCACATGCCTTCTGTCCTCCATGTCATCACCATGTAATTCACAACAAAAAAGTGAATTAGAATATCAAACAATCACTCTTCATCACCTATTCTTCTCTATCACATTCTGTCATTGTCACAATCCTATCATGTCCCACTTTGCTTTTCATCTTATCGCCCTATCAAAGAGACTTTCTTCAAAGTCCTAGAAATACAAAAATGTATAATTAATAAAGATTCATTGGGTTGTCAAGGAGACATCTGATTAGGTATCACTGATGACCATTAGTCATGATGACAAAAGCCATTGACGATGTCACCTATCCACCTCATCACCTTGTCACTACATCATAATCCACAACAAGGATGTGGATTACTATTTATCTAGTCTCATCATTCAATGTGTTATCTTCATCATCACTATCACCCACATTACTATGACTGGGTCCCATAAGAAAGTGCAACCTTCACATCTCCATGTCAGAGAGACATTGAAAAAATTCTCACCGATGTCATATAGTCTCATCGACAACACTTCCATACTCCTTATCGCTCCATTGAGGAGACTTCTCCGAGCCTCTTGTTGATACATCAATGTCTCACTGATAAGATAGCTATCGATATGTCGAAGAGACATGGATGAAACTCTTTCTAACATCGTATTGTCTCATTGATAAATCTCCATAGTGCTACCATCGCTATGTCGAAGAGACATAGCCCATCCTTTCACCAACCACACACTGCCATGCCAACAAGAAGAACATTGACCCATTGAAGAGACATTTCCCAATATCTCATTGATCATGCATTATCACTCTCATAAATTTATCATTACTCCTTATCACTTCATTGGTAAGTCGCTAAAAGTCTTAACATAAGAACCTCTAGTCGGAGGTTGTGAAATTTTGCAAACCTACGACATGTTGACATCAAAGAGAACCTTCTTCCTTATCACTCCATTAGCTAAGTCACCAAGTTGGGAGGTTTCAAAACTTGAGAACCTCATGACATAGGTTAGGAAAGCATGGAATCCCGTGACTCCATTCACATTTTCTGACCACACACTCTCACACTGATTTGAAAGGGGATGTATGACATTAAGGTGCTAGGCGAAGGGGCCAGTCATCCTCATGACTATAAAGACATAAGTTGCAACTAATGCAACTGACAATCATTGATACTAGGTCAACATAAAAATAGAACATTATGAGGAGGCCATGACTGCAACTCTAGGATTTAACCAATAAATTATAATTCTATCTAAGAGAAAAAAAAATCATTTTTGGACATGTTATACATCCTCTAGGCTTGCACAATACCTTTCTATAAAGCCATTAAAAAATCATCATGAATCTTCCACTCAATTCAACATTAGATCCATTGCTCTCTCATCCATCTTTTTTCATCATGCCAACAAAATCCTTTTCTTGATTTAAACTTTTGGTATCAATGACAACTATATGTGCTTTTGCACAGGATCAACACACTTCTGCTCTGATCCCCTTTTAACATCAATGACAACATATTCCAATAATCTCTGCCTTTTTCATTGATGAAAAAACTTAAATGCTCGATGATACCAATTAATCAATTCAACATTTGTGCCAATATCATCATTAATTTCTACTTCTATTGTAGCTTCCTTCAATGCTCTTGTTTAAGAATTTGCATGACTTTCTCCCCTTTTGACATCAATGGCAAAGGGATCACTCCTCTGAAAGAATTCTCCCCCTTTTACAAGTAGTACAAAGGGTCTAGCTGTACTCTAATACCCTCCTTTGACATTTCTTTTCCTTTGCTCATCCTTATGAGCATTTTCATAACTTTCTCTCATATGCTCTACTTTGAGCATTGCTCACTTCCTCTTGCCCATGCTCAAATATTTTGGGCAGTACTTACTCATCCTTCCCCCTCTTCTTTATCTCAGGTCACCATACTATTGCAGCCTTTACTTCTTGTTAGCAATGGAAAAGGGACTTTGCTCCCTCTTTGACTCATACCAATTGAAAATATTTTTTTTCTCTTATTCCAATTGTTGCATTCAAAATTTTTACTACAATGGAAAAAACATGTGATTCAACTGCTTTGTACCAATTAAAGGAAAATCTAATGCTAGTTGAATTTCCATTGCATAATCAACACCAATTAGGTTTGATATCAATTATAGACATTTTGATTCATGCTATGTACCAATTGATATCATATTCCATAGACCAATTGGTGACATCATGCCCTGATATCGATTATCATTTTGATACCAATTGTGAATGTGTTCACTTTATGCTATTTTACCAAATGATATCCTAGACTGCACTGTATCAAGTATAACACTGCTTTGATACCAATAGCAGCTCCTTAGACTTTACACCATTCTCACGAGATTATTTTCAAGGACTCTATACCAAATGATCTATTCTAAAGAAATTTATAATGGTCTGATACCAATTTGAAAACAATATACACATAAGGGTATGTGTAGGATCATCATGGAAAAAATAGGCCCTTAAGTGGCAAAATTTTTAGAAAAATCAGAGTTAGGAAACTTGATGTAAAAAATTGAATAATTTATCTATATTATTTTAAAAATATGTAAGAATAGAATTTGTAGAAAATTGAATATAGTTTCTAAACTACTAGGTTCTATTTGGTGAAAATTTGAAATTTCAATGCAGTAGTACTTAAATTTCAGGGAAAAAATAAGAAGTAGGTGTCTATCTAACCACCCTAACCATAGTAAAATGATAATATTTTTTTATAATATTTTAGATATAGGTAGAGGACTCATGTCCCAATATGATGCATATTTTTTTGTAATTTTTTCCATGTAAATAATTAATTATGAATTTTTTATTACAACTTTTAAAAATATAAAAACTCATATGTTTGACCACCTTAACTTGGTCAAAACTTCATGAAATTCAATTTTTATTTTTTTGATCATGTAGTATGTGAAACATGTTTTGGATTCAAAAAATCTGATACCATTTGAAAGCTATATATTTTTTTCAATCAACCTATCAATCAGGACTTTAGTCATAATTTGAATAGAAAATGAATAATAATTACTTATTGAATTCAAAGTAAATCATAATTTATATTGGTGGAAAGCTGAGAATATCCTTTAAAAACCCTTTTCGTTTCATCAATTTTGGGTAAAAATAAAGTCATTAGCCACATACCCATCATATTGCCACTTTTTGGCCCATCATGATCCTACACATACCTAGAACAAATCCCTTTTAGCCATATCTCTTCTTCTTACAGGAAAGAATCATTTCTTTTAACAGAGCATCTACACCACTTTTTCTTCAAAAATTGATACCAATGGATGATATCATTTTTTGCAGCAAAATATCCATCATCTGCTAATTTTCTTACACCTTGACAAGCATTTCAAGGAGCAAGAATGTGACCATAAATCTGCAGCCATCAAGTCATTAGAAATTTGTAAAACATATTCTACCTAACTTGATCACCTTCTTCATTTCTTGGGATGGATAAATATCAATTTAGCTCCCCCTAGATTCATGCCCTATCACTACAAATTAGTGATGTAAGGTAGAAGCAACTTCATGGAGCATTGGCTATCGGTCTTTCTCTTTCCAGACCTTCTTTTCCTTTTTCTCTATATTACCAACCTTCCTCTCAGAAATATGTGAAGCATTGTTCACCTTGGGGGACATATTCCTTTTCTCACTACGTTCTTTTGGTCTTACATGATTCATTTTACAATGTTTCACAAAGTGACTGAAATTGTGGCAGTTAAAATACATCACACCCATGTCCACAATAGTAACAAATGAATTTATATGCATATGTTTTGTGCTCCTACTAGGTGTAGCCTATAATCTCTAGCTCTATGACCATACTAATTACAAGCATAGCAGTATCCATTAAAACATAAGGAGTACCTGATCATAGAATTCCTTTGAGCAAGATGAGGTGGTATTCTTTGCTTTGACAATATGGCATATCTCATCCTATTAAAACTTTTTGCATCAACTCCCTTTGTATGTTGCTTCTTCCTCAATGTTCCAGGGAATGATTTCTTCATTTTTCATTTCTATTGTAGGCTTCTTTTCCTTGGCACAACATCTTTCTTCTGCAATAAATCTATCATATAGTTTTGAAAAAGTACTGAAAGAGGAACTCGTTGCTTTCTCAAATCCAAGGCCAATCTTCTTCTTAGGTTTTGATGAATTTTGTGACTCAACCAGTTCATCAAGAATATAAGTACCTCCTTTTAGTTTCAAACTTGGCCTTCTCCAATTCTTTTCTTAGCGTGACTACTTCTGTTTCTAGCTTCATAAATCTCTCTACTTCAGATTCTAGCTTGGACTTCATTACATCTTCAACTCTTTTAGCTTCTTCTACTTGTAGTTTCAGATTTACCACCAACTTATTTGATTCTTCAAGTTCTTGATTTAATTTTTCAGTCTCCTTTTGAGAATTCTTTTTCATTTTCTTGTTTTCTCTCTTAAGATCATCAAATTATCTCTTAGTTCTTCAAGATCTTCAAGAGCACTGATGAATTCTCCTTCAAGATCAATGATTTCCTCCTCTTCCCTTCATATGAGTCCTCAATTTGTACATCTTTTTGATCCTTAGTTTCTTTATCCATAAATAGGGATTCTATTCCATCTCTTATTACAAGGGCACAGTATTGATCCTCTTCTAAACTATCACTAGCATCAGATGCTTCACTTTCTTCATTGATGTATAAAATTTTCTTCATCTTTCCAAAATTATTCCTTTTTTGATAAACTATTTACTTCCTTTTGCATGGAGCTATCCTCATTTTCATATTGACATTTTGAAGAAACATGACCTATTCTACCACAGTTGAAGCATTTGAAGGGAAACTCACCTTTATATTTACTGGATCCTCTCCTTAGTCTCCTTATGAAGTTTGTTTCTTCTTCATCAGTTTCTTCAATGTATAAAATAATGACTGCAACTTTTTCTTTCTTCTCCACTCCATCCTTTCCTTTCTCAAAAATATTAAATGCAACTTCTCTTCTAGAAGACTCAACACCTAGAATTCTCATCTCATAAGTAGTAAATATATCATGTAACTCATCTAGAGTGAGTTTATCAATTTCTCTACATTCTTTAATGGAAAGAATTTTAGAATCATATTTAGTCACCATGGACCTTAGAACCTTGAGAAAAAAAAATCCTCTTTCATTTCCACACCATATCCTCTAATAGCATTCACTATATCATCAACTCTCAAAAGAGAATCTGCAATTTCTTCTTCTTTAGTCATCTGTAAGCTTTCGAATTTAGCTCTTAGTATTTGTAGCTTTTGCAACTTCACCTTGGAGTCTCCTTCATATATCATATTCAATTTTTTATAGACATCATAAGTAGTTTCACAATGCATAACCTTGCTTTGTGTTAATGAAAATTTTACTCGCAACAAACAGGGTGAATACATTCTTTACAAACAAGACTGGAAAGAGCCTATCCTTCTTGAAAGATATGGAAAAAAGACAACCTAAAGGGAATTCTACTTTAAGATTGGATTTAGTTCAGTCCCAAGTCTTTGATAACTAGGTCATGATTGAACTAGGGTCACTCTTGGGTTTAATGTGATATTGTTGTTAATCTCAAAGGGACTATTGTTATTTATATTTTAGGCCATGAATTTTCAATTGGATCATAAAGACAAGTATCATGAAATTGAAATGTTTTTAATAGTATTCCATGAACATTACAAATTCCTTGCTATCACTTAGATTTAGCATTAAAAATTCAATAATTTCATAGAAAATGAAAGATTTTCAATAAAATTCCATCCTTTATTTAATTTTGAAACATTTTCAAGAGTTTAAATATCTACTCTAAAATGAAGCATAAAAAATACTGAAAATTAAAATTTTCTCCCAATTATTCTCCATGCAAGCCCAAAGAGTTGGTTCTGCTTTTAATTCTGGTTTTTAATAGTATTCCATGAACATTACAAATTCCTTGCTATCACTTAAGTAGAATTAGCATTAAGAATTCAACAATTTCATAGAAAATGAAATATTTTCAATAAAATTCCATCCTTTATTTAATTTTGAAACATTTTCAAGAGTTTAAATATCTACTCTAAAATAAAGCATAAAAATATTGAAAATTAAAAGTTTCTCCTAATTATTCTCCATGCAAGCCCAAAGAGTTGGTTCTTCTAATCTACCTATGAATTTCCAATTCCAATTAAGGGAAGCTCGAAGGAGCTAGACCAACTAATGAGGACTTTAAAAGCCTCCTACACTTCGGGCTCTGCAAGATCCAGGAGGGTGATCCCTTAATGTGTTTACAACCTCTGAACCATTATCATAAAAGCATTAACAATAGCAGATAATCTCACTTAATAGCTCAACACAATAGGATAAAACTAAATTAAATTGGTTGTTTATCAGTAATATCAACTATGTGGAGCATGAGATAACCACAACACAATCCATAATATAATTTTTCATTGATTTGCAATTTGTAGCAAGCTCTAGGAAAAAAACAAAAAAATACTGAATTATACGAATGTATACAATTTATATTAGTGCCATATATCCATTACAGGAGTAAAATTTATGAGCATCTAGAGGTTCATGATAGATTTAATACATAACACATAAGATCCTTGACAATATTGCATTACAATTTCATTAGTATGCATTCTAACCCAATACTACTTATCGAATCCTTATATAGAACATATCCACCTATGATCCCATTCAAGCATTTTAATTAATTCCTTGAATTAAAGCTAAAATAGAATCATACGCACCACAACTGTGAGATGAATGAAGCAACCCTTAGTTATTTTATTCAAAGTTTAGATACGCATGTACAATGGAGAGACATGAGCTTGAATTTTCATTTTCCACTCAAACGCTTGTATTGTTATATAACATTAAATTCCCATGAACTCAAAACATGTTATAGAATGACTCAAACCTAAATTTTATTTTTCTATAAAACCATCAAACTTTACAATTTTCTCTACAACTTCACTTAGCCTCGACCAAAAATTATCTAACTTGCTAACCCGTACTTCTGGCTTTGAAATCCTTCTTATAGAAAATGAAGGAGAAAACAAGCATCGAGCCAGAAAGTACACGTCACCAGCCAATTGGAGCACCTGGTGATATTTCAAAATTTGTTACAATAGCCATCACCTTAGAGAATATTTTTGTTCATCATGTCATCCGAAGAAAGTTGATGCAACAACAAAAACCACAAGAAACCAGTGCCAAGACTGCCAACAAAGAAAAACTGGAAACTGTTGTAACATCAACATCTGATTTACCAACCATCAGTAGTTCATTCCTTTTAGTCTTCCTTAGTCAAATATTTAGTCACCTATTTTTGGTACTCTTCATCAGTTGGCCAGTCAAAATTAATTACCTCATTCACCTTGGCATTATAAGGTGTATATTTTACTACTACTTGATTTGCATCTCTTTCAAAAGATTCCAAAAATGAGCTGGTACTAATATTCTTATCCATACAACTCACCAACAAATCATAATCTAATTCATCAAAAACTAATTTAATTTTATCATTGATGACCTCACTTGCTTGATCCTGCCAGTGTTGAAGTGATATGATTTTCCCTTGCTCATCAATTATATCACGTAACAATGTGTTACCCCAATCATTAAAATTCTTTACCAATTCCCTGATCTTCCTACCCAAATCATCTGGTAAGGTCTAAAAACCCTGCAATGACTTAACTAATACTTGAGTAGGCTTTAATGCTTGGGGCCTATTATTTATATCAAACCTTGAGGCATTAAACATGACATCCAAATCACTAGCCCTAGGGATCCAATTTTCAATCAATGGCATTACTACCTCCTGATCCCTAACAATATTCTTTATTGCATCTAACAACAAAGAATATAAAGAATGTATAGACAAAAACTTATTGTCAACTTTTTCATTTAAATTCCTCAAGACAGTAGTAACAAACTCCTTTTTCCTTGAGAAAGATCCCTCTTCACTTACCCTCAAAGATGCTTGTAATTCATTAATTTTTTGCATGATTTGCTTGTTTGTAGGATCAACAGACCACTCTGTTTCTTCATCAATTTGTTCTAAAGGACGGGTGAGGGAAAGATTTTGAATGTGAGACCTTGGTGTGGAAACAATTGGAGAAGTAGGAGGCACTGACCCTATTGTGGTAGGTAATGTACTGGTCCCTAGAGCACTTGATTTCTCCCCAATCTGTCTATATCTAAGCCTTTCCACCTCAATCTACAACTCAACATTCCTCTACTGCATCTTGTTGTATTCCTCAATTAGAAGGTTATACTTCCCCATTAGGCTCTTCCTTTCAGCCTCCCCCCTTTCAACAATCTTTTGGGCTAATTTGGCCAAATTTACAGTCAAATTAGTGGTCTCAATGGTTTAGGTCTCTAAAGCTCTTTTTATTATTAATCCTCCTCTGAAATTTGGATTAATATTTGTAACAATTGGTTTTCTTCCCTAAGAGGCCAATGCCCAAATTTCCAAAGTTTCATATTCCTCATGGAAAGCAGAATCCTACAATGCTACCTTGACTTCTTCTTCAGAGTCTTGAAAAGGATGCTTGAAATTCATATTAGCATTAAAATCTATTGCATCTGCAATGTCCCATTTTGGCAGAATCAATACACCAACCTGACTCACCAATTCTTTGCCTTCCTAAGGAGTGATGATCTTGAATTCTTCCATTAATTTAGCTCTTACTTCCTCATAATTCTCCTGGTCTGACCTATTAGGCCTTAGTTCTCTTCTCTCCTTACATTTATTTTGATATTCTTCAAACTTCATCCTCCATACCAATTGCAAGAATACAAGAGTTTTTACAAATGTATCATCATCCAAAAACTCCTTGCATGTTTCCATTCTTGCATCTTGTACACTTTTACCTTTCATATCTAAGTCAGATAAAACCAATTCAATTGGTCCAGGAGGAGAAGGCATACCAACCTACATGTCATGATCAATAATAATAATTTCATCCATCAAATTCTCCTGTGGTTGATCAATTCTTTTCCTCTTAGGGATTGGCTCAGATGGTGGTGATGGGGGACTATATTCTGGTGATGACTCTAAATCATTGATCTTAATTGCCCTAGGCAATTTGAATTTTGGACCTGGTTGTGAAGGAAATTTCATTATTTTCTTTCATTTTTTATCCACTTCTTCTTCATCATTGCTATCATCCTTTTTCCTCCTATAAATGGGCCACTTTTCTATAGGATAGTATATTGGCCTTGTTTCCAATTGTCTAGCACCTTGTCCTTGTACAACCAGACTCAAATCTAAGTTTAATTTTTTTGTTCTCAAAGTTCCCATAATCTTTTTGAAGTTCTCCATTAGAAAATCAATTTTCTTATGGTGGGCACTGAACTCCAATAGTGGATCATACTTGGGATCCATTTTGTGCACAATATCTAATAGCTTATCATAAGCTATCCATTTCTCCTTGTTCAACTCCTTCCTATTCAAATCAAATTCATTTATAATCAGGCCCTCAAGAAAGTTGAACTCATGCACAAAATTTCCAACCTTTATTCTTTGTCTAAGAAGAGCAAAGAAACCCTCAAGATCATGCTACCACTTTGGACCACACCTCAAATGGTAATCATCAAATAATTTCTCAAAGTGTACCCAACCTCCTTTTGAAAAGGAAAAATCATAAACCACTATATAATCAAGCAAAAATGTTCCCTTACCCCTTCCAGTGAGGTTGTCCTCATGAATACAACCTATTTTCCGCATAACTTCTGCAAATGCCACTCTTGGTGGCACATTGTATGGTAGTATATGAGGGGCTCCCTGAAAACCATATACCCTCAAAATGGTGCTGACTAGGTCTGGGATAATGTCACCCCAGTTATGGCTGACTTTTAATTATGGCTTCCTTGCCTTTGGCATGAGGAAATAATACAATTCCTCAAGGATCCTAGGTACATTCACCATCAATCTATCCCTTAACCTAGAAGCAAAACAATTATCAAATTGCACATAACTAGTACTTTCCTTATTACAAGATAAATCTATAGCCCATAATTGCACTAGCAATCTTTCTCCATCAATTGATTGCCTTAATTTCATATTTTTAGAGAAGAAATTGGCATTTTTGAATAAGAACATATGCATCAACATAGAATACCAAAATAATTGAGCACCAATATCATTTTTCTGTAGCTTTGATAGCCTTTCATGTATCATCTCAGCCAAGAAAGAAGAAAAGTCATATTTCATAGAGAAGTTAGGGTGTTTTATTTGCACCCCCATGAACATGTATGCAATTGGCATCACCGCACCAGGAATGAAACCCAAAATATGACACAATGAATAGAAAGTATCTAAGAAATGATTTGCAAAACAATTTAATCTAAAAGTTCCTAGTCACTAGGGCTGATATGAAATCTCAAACCTCCTGCCCTGGCCAGAAGAGGTGGAAGTAATTTAGCTCTAAAAAGAAACTTCAATTTTGCATATTCCTGCTTCATTTCCTCAAGATTGATAGGAACTAAGTCTTCACTCGATTCACTCAAATCAAAAATCTATTGGATATCATCTCTGTTAATGCTCAAGATAACTTTTCCATTGTTATCTTTGATTACCCATGTGACATGGCCATATCTTGCAACTACTGCCCTAAGCAAGTCTAGATTAGGAAACACATTTGGTACCACCAACTTCCCCATGTCATACATCCAGCCATTTGAAAAGGGGTGAGTAAAATTCCTCTATCCATATGATAATCTAAACATTTCCAAACCTGTGAGAAAAACCCTAGCATTGGCTATGTTAGAGAAATTGTATACTAACCCTTCCCCCAAGATTTTCCCTTGCATTAGAACCAGTCCCTTCTTCCTATCATTCATTGACAAGGGAAATTGATCTAGGAAATCATCATACAGGTTTCTTTTTAAATAGTCAATCTGGCCAAAATGTTGCTTTGGCGGTGCCATCTCAGACAAACTAGGGCTTCTTTACAAGGTTACACTTCAAATAGCTAGGACTAACCCAAGATGGGAAATTACAGAACAAAATATTGCAATTTCTCACAATTTAAATAAACTATAGCCCTAATACATTTATCAACAAGCCCTAGTTTAAGTACAACAAATATTTGTCCAAATTTAAGTGTAGAATGACCAGGAGACACAAAAATTAACTAATAACTTTGTTCGCAGAAATCCCAAATTATGGCTGCAAGAGTCCACAACCTCGCTTTTGGCTCTAAAACTGCTCCATAAAACTTGAGTGCTTGGTGATACAAATAAAGTAGGAGAATTGATTTTATTTAGATCAAATTGTGCCAGTGTCTCATTCACCATTAAAGCTCACTTGCATGCTACACAAATGGCTTCAACCATATTTTATGCAGATTTAAAATCTAGCCGTCGATCCTTCAGTTAGATCAAATGATCGAACGACTACCTTCAAAACAAGCTGACACAATCACCAATGTGGAAATAAGGGGCCCATAATACCATATGCTACCAAGGAAGTCCACATGGAGGTCGCTCGCGATATCGCAATCCTACAACTTTTGATCATGCGATGGTAGGCAACCATTGATCTTGAGCATCAATGATCTTGTTCGTTCAACATAGTCACCAGCCTTGTCATTAACCCTCAAGAAGCTTTTCCATCAAGATTATAACATACCCATTGATTTAGAACATGTGCGTTTGAAGAACACTTTAGTAATCCACCCTTTAATGTATTAAGGCCAGATAGTATTTCCCTTATTATCTTAGCTTCATCGGATGAGACATGTGGTTCCCACCCGTGATATTGCTATCTTGCAATTCCCGATCATGTGATGGTGGGAAACCATTGATATCTGAAGATGATAAGATCAACGGTAGTGCGAATTCGATCCCTTTTGAAAAATAAAACATTCATTAAAAGGACAAGTGGACATTACTAGGGGGATGACAAACAACAACATAAGTTGTTTTTTTTAAAAACGATGAAGCACGAGGTCATCCAAGACTTAGGGAAAATAGAATCCAGCGGAGGAAATAAAATTAAAACAAAGGGACCTGGCCTAGATGAGCCGATAAGACATAAGTCATTTTAAAGCCCTTCAAAAGGTAATAGTGAAAAAGATTGGACCCCAGGCATAAAGTAAACATAAGGGTTTTACATATAGGCAAAGCTAAAACCCGAACCTTAGGAATTTTCCAACACCATGAAAGACCAGTGACATGAGACAGGATAGGAATAGAACATAAGGAGAAAAAATATGAAGCTCCATCACAACTAAAATAGAGAAAACTAATTTATACTTCACTAGATTGCTTCACAACTACATATAAAATAGTGTGATCTTTTAAAGAGAGGGTTTCATTTCTAGACATCAAGTAGGTTCTGTATGCACCCTTAAATGGTGCAACATATAGTCTTGTTTGGATGAACTAAGAAAACCAACTACAAATAATTCATGAGATAGGTATCTATCTAATTGGCTTTGATATTAATCAATGTCTACATGCATACAAATTTTTACGCTAGAATGGTTCAAAAAATAGGAAAAAAGAACAAAATTTGAAAAAGTTTATGCTCCTCCAACATCCACAAATTCTAAACCTCAAAAATAAAAAAGAGATCCTTTGGCCTTTTATAGAACACAAGGATCATATAGGATAAGAAAAATACATGAGAGGGAATCCAAGGGATCAATCACATCAATGCACGTGGAATGTAGTGACCAATAGGAGAATTGCAATCAAATTCAATGAAATTCAACTTTAATCACTCATTGAAGCTCTTCAGGTGTTAATCTTTAATTATTAGGGTTATTTCTTTGAACCAAACAAATCTGCTCAAACAAAATATAGGAACTTCCCATGAAATCAAAGTGATTAGGTGGAAGTATTGTTCCTATACCTCAGGTTCATCCTCGGTTTGAACATTCCAGGAATGAGCTATTACCAGAATAAGTACACTCCTTTGCTACATTCTTGAACTCTAACATTGTGATAGTTCGGTATCTAGCACACTTTTGTAGCAAGCTCTATTCCAACATAAGCTTTTAAAGTGCATCATTGAGCCTGGTAACATCATCAGATTTGTTTGCAAATATAATTTTCCTTACTGTCCATACCCGAACATTGCATCACAACCTGTATCTCTTGCAATCACAAATTCCACACATTAAATCCCTTTTTTAAAAAAAAGAAAACATTTATAACATCTCATGTAAATAAAACCATTATTCAAATGTTAGTACAAAAATCTCATAAATAACACACTTTCTAGCATATTATAAATCCTTATGTGATTATACCAGATCACCGCACTATTAGGATCATTAGATAACTTCAAATTTTTTAAAATTTCACTTCACATTGCAACTCGGTACCCAGTATTCAGCTTTACCCATGAAGTTTCCTGAACTTCGGTTTCAATGGACTTCCATCTTATGAGACTCCATTTTATCGGACTCCATTTTATTGGAGTACAAACAATGGACCGGAGCCTTCCATTCAAACTTGAATTACCTTTTATCTTTACAAACATTTCCGGTTCTTGGTATCTGGTACCTGAAACACTTTCATTACAAAGTACTTTTGATTAAATATTTCTCTTTCCTTTCCACTTCTGGTGATCTTTCAATGTGCTAGCTCATGCCATAAGAGTTATTTTTACTTGGGTCCCCAAGTCTTTTACTCTTAGAGCATGTTGTGAGACCACACAACTTGCAACCAATAAAACCAAATTTAAACCAAATTTGAAATTAAATCACCAGTCATAAATTAAAATTTATACATATTTTAAAATAATAACTTTTACCTTTACCTAGATTCTAGCATAAAAAATAAAACTCCATTGGAAAGATTTATGTGTGCTCTGATTAATTCCAATTTTTGGAACTCGATGAAAAGAATCAATTCATTAACATTGAATTACAAAATATAGTAATCCTCTAAAGCTAACCAGGGATAGAGCCTTGTTGCCAGTCAAGCATCCATAGCCTCGATAAAGTTATCTTCGTAATTCCCCCTAAACATAGCTCTACTACTAGCTAGGCATCTATAGCCCCGATCGAGTTATTTGGATATCCTAAAGAGTTGATTTTTTTTATATAGATATAGCAATGATAGCTCATTTTTCTCTTTTGATATTTCAATGATAGCTCTTTTATCAACTTGCAAGCAATGAAGCCCTGCTATTAGGTTGGGAATTACAGTGGTAGCGAAGGTTACTTTTTGATTTTTCATTCAATGCAAATCCCTTAATCAATTCACTACTTCCGTAAAACTCATTTAATAATTTTCTGTAAGTGCGTGTTTCTAGCTAAATTTCACTATTTGTGTCAAATCCTAGCTAATTGTAACTCGCTATATGCTAGAAAATATGCATAAATTAAAATTTAGCAATAGACAATTTAATCACCAAATTTAAATATAAATTTAGAAACATTAGTTACCACCCTTCTAATTAAATTTTATGGCAACTACCAAAAATTCTATGAGCAATTTTGATTTGACGGTGCTGCATTTTATTTATGGATTGAAAATGTCATGATTACCTTGAAACACGATCACATTATTCTGCATTAAATTCATACGCCTTATTTCACATGTATTATTCTCTCAACTTACTCAGGTGATGATGTGTACTACCCTATCTACTTCATTCTCCTTTCTATTCTGCACAATAAGAACCTCCATAATTAATATGTCTCTTTAAAAAAAATGAAATGACCACCATTAACTTTGAAATCTTCAACTTGCTTGATTCACAATCTTCATACTGCTCAAATTTGAAGCAATTTTTCACCAACTATGTGCAAAGAATTAATTTGATTTAACCTTCAGCTCTAAAGATAATTATCTAGCTACCACCTTGCTTACAGTTTCCAAGAATTCACTCAAGGCAACTATGTACCGCAACTTCCTTATGACTATAAATTTTGTATTTCTTCTTGACTTCACACATTTTTTCTTAGCTTTCTTTTTTTATTTCTATAATTTTTCTCTGTGCATTTTCATTTGCTTCTTAGACATGGATACTCCAATTTTCTTAAACTTCTCTTACCACCAAAATGTTTTCTTAGGTAGCATCACACTATAAATGCTTGAAAAGGTTTTCTTCATTAGGACTTCTAGTTTCACTATGCCAAATTTGTGCTTAGTCCTTGGGGAAAAGTATGTTGAATCTAGCTGGTACTTCCACTTTTATTCTGATGTGGCTTCTCATTTTGTAGTGTCACTTCTAGATATTGGGCTACCTATTGAAGATGTTTGCTCGGCTACCAATTTGATAGTGAGACCTAAATACCTGGAGAATCTAGATATTATTTTATCTGTTGCACACCTAACCATTGGGATTCCATCCAAGGATGATATTCCTTAGTTCCTGAAACACGGGGGAGTGGTTCCACTTCAGACTTTCCTTACTGATCTCAACATTCGTTACTTTGAAGTTCACTGTGAACTTGCCTATATAGGGTATTTAGCCTTGATAGAAGAGGCATCCCATATTGATTGAATCGCTATTACCATCTTAAACTTTGCTCGCTCTTTTTTGACTTCTTTAATCTTTTGAAACAAGGATTTTTGATATCTTATGTATATGTGTGATACACACACACATATAAATATCCTTTTGGTACATTTTAAATCATTTTTTACTATGCATGGTTTTATCATTTTACATTTCACAGTTCAATTTTACAATTTTTTTAATTAAATCTCATGTAAGATAGGTTTAAGTAGGATTTTCTAATGCAAAGGCCAAACAAAAGAAGAAAAACAAAAAAAACAAAGAAAGGAAACAAAAAAACAAAACAAAACAAAATAAAACCCTACAGAAAAGAAAACTAACCTTAACTACCCTAACTCTAATAAATCAATTGATTTCAATTTTTGTGACTATTTCTATTGCAATTTTGGTACGAATTACAACAGGTTTATCTTTGAATTCTCTTAACAAAATTTCCAGTGTGCTATTGTAACAATGAATTATCTTAAATTTTCTACGTTTAATAATTGCAAATTCAAAAGTGTACTTACTAATGACTTGGCTCATATGTATGAAAATGACCTCATTAAAGAATGATTGCACAGATTTCTTCTGATGCGACCATACTCTACCTTCCTCCAGCCCTGGTCCATTTACATGAATGGCTGTGTCCATTTCTTTGCTTTCTCCTTTGAAAATCTTCATGTGTTTGGTCATGTCTTAACTTTGCATTTTCTTATACCAAGATATATCAATATTTATATTTTTATCAAAGAGAGAAAAAGTAAAAGTTTGATACTCTATATCTTGTATAAAATCAAGAAAATTCCCTTTTATAACTTGTGAATTTTCAACTTGGAGCAAAATACACACATTTCCCACTTGATTTTCCCGCTCTTTCTCATTATCTGTGTCTTCCACGTATAAGGAGAATGATGATTCATCAATGCCATTTCCTTGTTTATGATGCAATACCTCCAAATATTGACATTCTCACCTATTTTCCTACAAAAAATTAGGATTCTCTTTATAATAATTGCAGTTTTCCAACTATTTTGATGTATCAATTAGTTTTTTAGTATCTCCAATTCCACTAGAGTTAAACATTTTTCTCATTAACAATTCCTTTCTTTTAGCAATTTGAACTTCTTCTATTAATGGAATTACTTTAATTATGGCCAAACTTACTCTAGTTAAAAAAAATTCACCCTCGAGTTCACTGTGATTAGTTGTATCATGAATTCTACAATCGGTGACCCTACCAAAAGTGAATAAACTCAAAGGATATAATTTCTGGTTTAAAATTTTCCAAATTTTTCCAACATCCATACTGAAAAGCCAACTTGCACTCAATTTCACTTTACAAGCTTCTCACCAAACTCAGGGCTAACAATTCAAAGTATAGTCATCCAATTCAAAAAAATAAGGCTTAAAACATTTAAAGATGACCCTCCTAGTGCCAGTTCCTATTGATGATGATTTTACTCGTAGCAAATAGGGTAAATAAATTCTTCAAAGACAAGATTGCAAAGAGCCTATCCTTCTTGAAAGATATGGAACAAAGACAACCTAAAGGGAATTCTACTTTAATAGGAAAAGATTGGCTTTATTTCAATCCCAAGTCTTTGATAACCACGTCATGATTGCACTAGGGTCGCTCTCGGTTTGGATGTGATATTTTTGTTAATCTCAAAGTTACTATTGTTATTTATATTTTTGGCCATGAATTTTCAATTGGATCATAAATAAAAGTATCATTAAATCAAAAGGTTTGCAATAGTATTCCATGAAAGTTACAAATTCCTTGCTATCACTTAAGTAGATTTAGCATTAAGCATTCAAAAATTTGATAGAAAATGAAATATTTTCAATACAACTCCATCCATTCATTTAATTTTTGGAACATTTTCAAGAATTTAAACATCTACTCTAAAATACAACATAAAAATACTAAAAATTAAAAGTTTCTCCTGATTATTCTCCATGCATACCCCAAAGAATCAACTAAAATAGAGCAAACCACTTTATACTTCACCAAATTGCTTCACAGCTACAAATAAAATGGTGTGAGCTTTTAAAGAGAGGGTTTCATTTCTAGACACCAAGTAGGTTTTGTATGCACCCTTAAATGACACAACATACAGTCTTGTTTAGCTAAACTAACGAAACCAACTACACAAGATTCATGAGATAGGTAGCTATCTAATTGGCTCTAATATTAATCAATGTCTACGTGCATACAAAGTTTTACAGTAGAATGGTTTAGAAAATAGGAAAAAGGAACAAAATTTGAAAATTTTTATGCTCCTCCGACATCCACAAATTCTAAACTTGAAAAATAAAAAAGGGATCCTCTAGCCTTTATAGAACACAAGGCTTAGATAGGATAAGAAAAATACATGAGAGGGAATCCAAGGGACCAATCACATCAATGCATGTGGAATGTAGTGACCAGTAGGAGAATTACAATCAAAATCAATGAAAGTCAACTTCAATCACTCGTTGAAGCTCTTCGGGTGTTAATATTTAATTATCAGAGTTCTTTCTTTGAACCAAACAAATCCGCTAAAAAAAAAAAAGGAACTTCCCATCAAATCAGAGTGATCAAGTGGAAGTATTGTTCCTATAGCTTAGTTTCATCATCGGTTTGAACATTCCAGGAATGAGTTATTCCTAGAATAAGTACACTCCTCTACTACATGCTTGAACTCCAATGTCCCGGGATTCTGGTATCTGGCACACCTTTGTAATGAACTCTATTCTAGCATGAGCTTTTAAAGTGCATCATTGAACCTAGTAACATCATTAGATTTGTTCACAAATACAATTTTCCTAACTGTCCATACTTGAACTTTGCATTGCAACCTATATCTCCTACAATCACAAATTCCACACATTAAATCCATTTAAAAAAAAAAAAAAACATTATAACATCTCATGTAAATAAAACCATTATTCAAATGTTAGTACAAAAATCTCATAAATAGCATGCTTTCTAGTATATTATAAATCCTTATGTGATTATATTGGATCACCACACTGTCGGGATCATTAGATAACTTCAAAACTTTTAAAATTTCACTTCACATTGCAACCCGGTACCTAGTACTTAGTATTCAGCTTTACCAATGAACTTTCCCAAACTTTAGTTTCATTGGACTTCCATCTTATCAGACTCCATTTTACCAAAGCACAAACATCAGACCAAAGCCTTCCATTCAAACTCACATTACCTTTTTCCTTTACAAACATTTCTGGTTCCTAGTATCCAATACCTAAAACACTTTCATTACGAAGTACTTTTGATTAAAGATTTCTCTTTTCTTTCCACTTTCGGTGATCTTTAAATTTCCTAGCTCCTAGAATAAGAGTTATTTTTACTTGGGTCCCCAAGTCTTTCAGTATTTGGGCATGTTGTGAGACCACACAAAACTATGCACTGAATCAGACAAGTTGTGCATAATGGTGAACCAAGCTTTCTCATTATTCTCATAGTCCTTTCCTATAGCATCAGTAGGAGTAGTTGGAAGAAGATATTTGTTCTTAAAAAACATCCAAACATCAATTCTAAGAGAACCTAAGTATCCTTTCATTAGAGAGCTCCACTTAGCATAGTTTGTTCCATCAAATCTAGGTGGCTTGTTTGAACCTTCCTGATATGCCATTGTGTTTGCTTATCCAAGATCTACCTGAGCTAATTAAGCTTCTCCTAGGGAACCTAGGGTTCTGATGCCAATTGTTGGAACACAATGATCTACTAAGAGGGGGGTGAATTAGTAGATATTAAAAATTTAGCTCTTAAGACCTTTTGTGTAGACTAGTTTCTTTAACCCTTAATGAGAAGATATTAATCATGTGATACAAAAATATGAATGCACACAAAAAAATACATAACACCAGATATACATGGAAAAATTGATATGGGAAAAACCACGGTGACTAAGGCTACTTGAGTCTATTTCTCAAGTCTAGTGTCACAATCCAAATCTTTGTTACAATGTTTTAGGGCTACAACAAAAGGAAGCATCAACTACCTAATTTAGAAGCAACCACTTCAAGGATGTAACAACACCCTATTTTAGGAGGTACAACCCCAAGGATGCAACAACACCCTAATTTAGAAGCCACAAATTCAAGGAGACTACAATGCCCTGATTTGAGCCACAACTTAGTACAACATTACAAATTCATATATGCATACAATTTGGTTCTATACAACCTATAATGCATCATTACATTCAGTACATTTTTTCTTTCACTGCAACACACACTCAGTTGCTTGAAGCTACACACTCAACAACACACACCTCTACTCTACACTCTGCTATGCTTTTCACTACACTTTCTTCCCTTTTTGTAGTGTCTCACAGGTCTGCACTCTCTTGAATTCCAACCTAGATGATGTTTTTTTTATAGTCTAGGACTTTACAAATGTATTCTTTGTCTATTGCACATCTCTCTCTTTCTCACAGACACACAAAAGACACTTTCTAACTTAGCAGCAGATTCTACAAGATGCAACACTATTCAACACTACATACAACTACAGGTTGTTCCCTCTATTTGTGCACACTTACTATAGCCATCTAAAATTGAAAATATCTGATTATCTTCTATCTCCACGAACCTGCAATCTCTACCTCGAGATTATCTCTACCATTTAGATAATCTCAAACCTTATTCTAGGGTTTCCTTAGCTTGAAAACTTCACCAACACACTACCTTTTCCTCAAGCCACACATCACTAACGAGCTCATCATAAATTCATTTGATAGGGTCTATTAGATATCTTCATTATCACTCTACCTCGACATTGAACTGATTTCACATTTAATTCATTTGCAAAGAAACTGCCCAAATTAGCTATCTATCAACCCTAGAATATGATATGCATTAAATGTGTTCTCTTTCCAGTAAGATCATTTTGAATCTTGATCACTTCTCCAATTTGTTTCACCACCTAGCTGATTAAATCTCATTTACATTGGTTGCTAGGTGCAATTGGACCAATTAAATCCTTCATATATGTTGGTTACTAGTTAAGAACTCTTGTTTACACTATCGAACCATTACAAATCTCTGCATTTGAATTTTGGCCATCAGTCTTCTCCTTTAGCGCCCTGATCCTATGATCTTCTTTCACTGTCACGCCTTTAAATCTTGTTCATTCTTTCAGTATTCCCTTAACATCATGTATTGCTTTATCAAAGAGGCATTCGCTAAAGTCTCATCGAATTTCACCTTTCTCTTTGATATGAATTACCTTCGTGTACATGGGTCCATATGTGATCTGTCCTCCATGTCATCACCACATAATTTGCAACAACAAGGAGAATTAGTATATCGAGCAATCACTCTTTGCCACTTGTTCTCCATCACAATCTATCACCATCACCATATTTTTAGGCCCCACTTTTCTTTTCACCTTATCACAATGTTGAAGAGAATTTCTTCAAAGTCCTAATGATATGCCAATGCATCACTAATAAAGATTCATTGGATTGTTGAGGAGACCTCTGAGCATGTCTCACCGATGATGATCAGTCATGCTGACAAAAGCCATTAATGATGTCACCTATCCACCTCATCACCATGTCACTACATTGTAATCCACAATAAGGATGTGGATTACCATTTATCCAATCTTGTCATGCCATGTGTTATCTTTGTCATCACTTTCACCCATGTTATTATTACTGGGTCCCACAAGAAAGTGCAACCTTCACATCACCATGTTGGAGACACACTTACAAAAGTCTCACTTATGCCATATAGTCTCATTAACAACACTTCCATACTCCTTATGACTCCATTGAGGAGAGTTCTCCCAAACTCTCTTTGATACATCAATGTCTCAACGATAAGATAGTTATCATTTTGTCGAAGAGACATTGGCGAAAATATTTCTATCATATTTTCTCATTGATAAATCTCCATAGTGCCACCATCACTATGTTGAAGAGACATAGCCCGTTCTCTCGCTAACCACACACTGTCATGCCAACAATAAGAACATTGAATCGTCGAAGAGACATTTCCTAATATCTCATTGATCACACACTATCACTCTGATAAAGTTCTCCTTACTTCTTATTGCTCCATTAGTAAGTCATGAAAAGTATAAACATGAGAACCTATAGTTGGAGGTTGTGAACTTTTGTAAACCTATGACATGCCGACATCAAAGAGAATCTTCTTCCTTATCACTCCATTAGCTAAGTTTCCAAGTCGAGAGGTTTCAAAACTTGAGAACCACACGACATAGGTTAGGAAAACATGGAATCCCATGACTCCATTCACTCTTGCTGACCACGCACTGTCACACCGATCTGAAAGGGGATATATGACATTAAGGTGCTAGGCAGAGGGGTCAGTCACTCTCATGACTATAAAGACATAAGTTGCAACTAATGCAACTAACAACTTTCGATACCATGTCAACATCAAAATAGAAAATTTTGAGCACACCATGATTACAACTCTAGGGTTTAACTAGTAAACCCTAATTTTTTTGAGTGAAAACAAAATTCATTTCTAGACATGCTATATATCCTTTGGGCCTACATAATACCTTTCTAGAAATCTCTCGAAAAACCCATGATGAATATTCCACTCAATTCAACATCAGATCCATTGCTCTCCCATCCATCTTTTTTCATCATTCAAAAAAACTCCTTTTCCTAATTTTCACTTTTGACATCAATGACAACTATATGCGCTTTGCATAGGATCAACACACCTCTCCTCTAATCCCATTTTGACATCAATGAAAACATATTCCAACACAAAAAGACCTAGAAATGCAAGTAAAATGTAATACAAAGCTATGAAATTGGAAATGTGCACCTGGAATCTAAAGAGAGATGAAATGGAGCTTTAAAATCCTAAAATTATTGCTTTTTAGACCTGGTTAGACTCATTAACCATTTTGTGTGAATCAATCCCAATTCTAGATTTCTGCATAGAAACGGGTTTCAGGAAAATGGGTATCCAAATTTGCAAAAATCTCTGAAAAACACCCATAGTGGGATTCATTCACCACTCTTGGTGAATGAGTCTAGTTTAGCTTTCTAAAAATTCAAAGTTTTGATCTGTACCTCTTGGTCTGCTCTTCTTGTTCCTCTAGGTTCCCGGATCTAAAATTACCAATTTCAAACATGTAGGTGACCTTTTGTGAAGATGATGACCTAGTAGATGGGGAGATGACTCTAACAACCTTGTAACCTATTCTTTAGTCATCTCCAAGCCTTCAAAGCACATATATCTACAATCACACAAAGAAAGAGAAAATATTGATTGTTAGGGAGTGGGGGTTTGCCTTGGTCAAACCTCTTGTATGTAATTAAACCAAATGATGAAATAAGATAATGAAGCATGTACATGGATGAATGAAATTAGAACCTTTCCATGATGATAGATCTTTAAATTCTACAACAATTGATGAAGAATTTTTTTGATGAATGCCTTGGAATTGATCTTGAATGTTATCTTGATGACCTTGTGAAGACTTGGAGTGCTTAATTCCTGAATGTTTGACTTGACAACTTGAACCTATGATACTTGGATGAAATGAGCATTTGAAGGCATTTGAAGGCTCTCTTATATAGGAAATCCACTCACATGATCATTAATTTGATCCCCAAGGCTGACATAGGATAAATTTGAATAAAAAACACACTTTTCTTGCTCAAAGGCTTAAAAATAGGCCAAATGGGACTCATTCGCCATCCTAGGTGAATGAGTCCTAACTGGATGGGACTCATTCACCATCTTGGGTGAATGAGTCCCACTTGTATGGGACTCATTCACCATCTTGGGTGAATGAGTCCCACTTGGATGAGACTTATTCACCCAAGGTGGCAAATGGGTCCCACAAGGGCTATTTTCCATGCTAAAGTGTCAAGGAGTGAATATTTTAAGCTTTTATGTTGATTTTATTGGGTCTTTGATCAAAATATTCCTTGAGATGTGCAATATGGGTACATAGGGGAATATTATTGATTATATAAAATTAATAAATACAAAAGGGCCCAAAATCCAATGTGGAAGTGTAAACAAATACACTTTACAACATTAAATTAAGGGAAAATTGTGTCTATTTAGCTTAGAAGGGCCCTAAATCCCATGTGAATGTGTAAAACACATTAAAACACTAGATTAGGTACACTTTGTCTAAATCCTCCTAAATTTAATGTGAAGATGTAGATAAATACATTTTACAACATTAAATTAGGACAAAGTTTAATTTAGCTTAAAAAGGGCCCAAGACCTAATGTGGATGTGTAAAACACCTCACAACACTAGACCAAGGTGATATTAAGTCAAATTTATCATTAATTAATCCAAAATCAAGTAAGGAAAAGGTGTACTTTTTTGGTGGTCACATTTAGCCCCCACTTTAGTGAGAGGATGAACTTGCTTCAAACTCACACTAAAGTAGACATTCAAGAGGGGTCCAATCATACCAATGTGGATGAAAAAGGATGAAAAAGATCAAAGGTCGTGGTCAAGCCCTTAGGATCCAAGATCCCATGTCAAACCAATATAAGCATAAGAAGAAATTCATAAGGCATATGATATGAAACAAAACAAGATACGCGAGCATGCAATGTCAATAACTAGAAGAAAGAAGAACAAAAATAAGCAAAAATAAAAGGTGGATCAAGCTTTGACTATTTTTCCAATACGATGTGGATCATATCTAGGTTGTTTGTTCAAAAAACACACTCACTTTGAGGTGATGAAACTCTTGGTTGTCCGCTAGGTGAGAAGTCCTAAAAGGTGAGACACATACACTCATGGCTGGTATGCACTCACACACACACACACAAGTGGCTATGGGGAAAGTCTTGCCTCATATTGGGATTCTCACTCAAACAATACTAAAGCTATAAATCTTGATAAATTTAATAAGGGGGCATACAAAAATGATCTTCAACCTCCATGAGGCAAGCAAGACTTTATATGATTGAAACTCATAGGAATTGTAAATGAAAAATAGTGCAAGGAATGTGCAAATGGATTTAGTTCATGCAAGGTCTCTTCTTAGGGAACATTGTGCTTAATGTTATAAGAGAGGACAAGTCAAAGAAATATCATGATCTTGGAGGAAATTAAGCCGAATGACATCACCAAGAAAAGGACACATCGCAAGAAGAAAGAAAATCACACAATAAAATATGAGTGTCAATGTATGCCCCCACTTTAAAGTAGTTGCTAACACCATTACTATGAGAAATTGCTTTAAAGTAGAAGATATGAGACCTTATTCAAAAATACCTATGCCAAGTCATATGTCTCCAATAAGCTATGTTATGAAAAATGTAGTATGTCACATGTGAGACATCTTAAGGCATGCCATCCACATCCCAAGCTTGCTCTTATATATGTATGAAAGGTGATCAACTAGCCAAAAGAGACAACAAAAAGTGACATACAAAGAAAAGGATACCTAACCCCTTTCCCTCACTTAGTGTAGGACAAGGATGAGCTGAATAGGATGAAAGTAAGTTTTAGTTAGGGGAACTGGGTGCTTCAACACAAGGAAGAGCACCATATTTCCTGAGGTGTTGAATTTTGTTACTCAAATCCTTACATTCATTAGTGGCATGACCATGAACTCTTTGATATGCATAGAATGAAGTCTTATAATAAAATTCCTTTCATGTTCTTGGAGGAAGGGATATCAAATGATCTTGGAGGAGTCTCGTCAAGTTACCTTCTTGATCTAAAGATGTTCCTTTATTTTGCAACAAAGATATATCTGGCTTAGTACAAGATTTCATACCTATGCAAGACTCTTTAGATTTCAGGATTTTTTTCTCTCCTTGAAAGGAGGATGTAAAATCTAACGAATTCAAATAATTAGTGTTTTGCAACATAACATTGACATTAAGTGAATATTTCTTTGTTTGTATCATTTCTTGCAAAGGAAAACAATGAAGACCACTAGTGTCTATCAGTTTAGGATGCATTACTTTTAAAGTCAGCTTAGAAGAATCTTTTGTAAGAGTGTTGATATTGAGTGAAGATACATCCTTTTCCACTATACCCAAGTTGTTTCATAAGTTAATAACCTTTTCCATAAAGCTTGTTCATTGATTTTGGATCCAGTGGTTTCTCACAATTAAGTTCATCAAAGTTTGTTGTGTAATTTTCTTCTTTGTCTAAAGTGGATGGGGTGGATGATTTTGAAGGGTAGTTGGTGTTAATATTTTTTTCTTTGTCTTTCTATTGCACGTGTTCCACTTGTGTAGTTGGTGTTAATGTTTCCAAAGGATTTTCTTTACCTTTTTCAAGTTGTAAAACACTATAAGGCTCATGATCAACATCAAGTGTGTACACTTTGTTGTTGCAGATGTATTTCATTTTAAGGTGAAGAGTATAAGACATGCCATTCATTGCATGAATAAATGGCCTACCTAGAAGGAGATTATATGAAAGATCATGAGGCATAACATGGATCAATTTTTCTAATGTGGCTTTTCCAACTATAATAGGTAAAGTGATCACACTGAGAAATTTATTTCTTACATTGTGAAATCCACTAATGGATAAAGAGGTAGGTTGATTTTTTTATTTATCCACATGAATCCTATCCAAGAGGTTTATGCTACACACATTAAGGTTTGATCCATTGTCAACAAGGGTTCTCTTTATCCTTATCCTATTGTATTGAGCTATGATCATGAAAGCATCATTTTGTTTTTTCACTTCCAAAGGGGGAAGTTTAGTTTGGTGGAAAACAATGTCAGCATTCATTCCTTGAATCATAGCTACTATGTCATTTAGTTGTACACTAGAAGGGATATGAACTTGTTGCAAGGCAGTTTGAAGCATAGTATGATAATTAGGTGAATTCTGAATTAGGTCCCACAGGGATATCTTTGCAAGAGTATTCTTAAGTTGTTCAACAAGATCATACTCTTTCCCACTATGTGAAGGAATGATGAGCACTAGGCAATATGGGATTAGGAAAAGGTAAGGGTTTTGGGGTTGGTTATTGTGGTTGTGGATTGTTTCTAATGTTATATGTATGAGAAATGGTATTATGACTTGACTACTGTGACACATTATTCTTAGGTGGGTAGAGGATGAATTCGGGTTTGTTTTGAGTTTGAGGTTTTTGTGATGGTGGGTAAAGGATGATTTGAGGTTAAATAATATTATCATCCCTTAGTGGGTGAGAGTCTAATTTTTCCTCTTCATCTTCTTCTAAGGATAATATATCATTATTTTCAATGTTATCCTTTTCTTGCACCATGATATCCTCCCTTGGAGGAGAGTGTTTAGGAGAACTAAAAACCAAATTTTCTTGACATTTGGGGGTTGGTTCTTATAAAATGACTTCATCAACAAGTAGGAGAATGATCAATGGTTGGATTATCTTGTTTATCAATAGTGGGGATATTAGGAGAAGGATCTATTTGTTTATCATTTTTATCTAAGGTCTCATTCTCTTGTGCCATATTAGCTATCATAGTAGGAGAGCTTGTAATATGTCCATCCATGGTTAGATTTTGTAAAGCAGCTTCATTGCAATTAGGTGAGGAATCAAGACAAGGGCCACTATGATTTTCATGCTTACCAAATAGATCTTCCCATATGGTAGGAGCATTAGGAAAGGGAGAAACGATATTGTCATGAATGTCAAGTATATCTTCTAACGCTAAAATATCATCTTCATTACTATGAAGGATATTAGGAGAATATTCAATGTGATTATCATGTTTATCTACAATTATACCCCTATGCCCTATAATTTCTTCCCAAGTGGGAGAAGTAGGATTTTCAAAGCTCTCAATTATTAGATCTCCTCACATCAACGTGTCTTCCTCACAATTGTTATTTTCATGGTCATTCATGATTGTAGCATTGTCACAAGTAGGAAAAATGTTGGGAGAGGAAAGTAAATTAAGTAAGGTGGTAGAAGTGATTTCATCTTCTATTGTTATACTATCTTCCCAAGGGGAATGGGGAGAAGAGATTACAAGACCTTCATGATTGTCAATGATTATATCTTTTTTCACCAAGATACCTTCGTCATGAAAAAGAGACGTATCAGGAGAAGAAAAATTATGATCATCATGAATGTCCATGCTTGTATCTTCTTCTATCACATCATCCTCAAAAATAGGATAGATAAAAGTGGGTGTAGGTTTAAGGAAAGTGTGAACATGTCCCACTTTTTTGTCTTAAAAGACTCTAATAACTAGGGAATGCATTGAATGAATGATTAACATGTTTATTGACTAAATTTTTCTTTGAAAACTTGGAAAAGAATAAAGCCAACATTTTTGGACAATAATTTATGCAAATTCAAAATGAAATGTAAAGACTTAACATGAAATGAAAATTTTCAATTTTCAAACAAGGTAATTTACTGGTTACATTATGCAATGATCTAAAAATGAAATGTTGTAAATGCAAATTTAGAATGAATAAATGCATGAATTGAGCCTATTTAAGCTAGATTTAGTGAAATGCATGTAATAGAAAGCCCACCCACTGAAATAGATAGTTAATGCCAGCCAACAAAAGTGTAGGAACAAGGTTTTTAGTGTTGTAAAAGGTAGTTTCAGGGGTGCAAAGGGACTGATTCTCCCAAGGTGGTGAATGAGTCCCAATGGGGATTTTTTTTCAAAATTTTCATAATTTTTCAATTATTTTTTATGCTTTTTATGTTGTATGACCTGAAGACTAAATGCAAATGAAGACTTTGAATGAAATTAAATTAAAAAATGCAAGCTATATGAGATTTCACTAGTGCAAAATTTGAAACCCTAGAATGCAAATTAACCAATGCAAATCCAAATGCAATGTTAATACAAGCCAAAAATAGGATGATGTTGGATTCCAAATAAAAAAGAAGGTATTCTAAAAGCAAGTTCACTAAAATGTTCAAATAAGGGAAATGGATGCTCCACTTCCTTGACTAAATGGGGTACAAGGATAGGGATCCAATTTCACACTTTCCACACTCAAGGACACCTTAAAGATATCACCCAATAAAGGATGGAAAAGATTTAACAATAAGGTATCCTAAGATAGGGTTTGAAATTAGGAAAAGGTTCACCACCAAGTTTAAACTTGGAAAAAAAAATGTTGGAAAACATGGTGTGATATGCAAAAAGACCTAGAAATGCAAGTAAAATGTAATACAAAGCTATGAAACTGGAAATGTGCACCTGTAATCTGAAGAGAGATGAAATGGAGCTCTGAAATATTGAAATTGTTACTTTTTAGGCCTAGTGGGACTCATTTGCCATTCTAATTGAATCAGTCCTAGTTCTAGATTTTTGCACAAAAACAAGTTTCAGGAAAATGGGTATCCAAATCTAAAAAAATCTCTGAAAAACACCCATAGTGGGACTCATTCAACACTCTTGGAAAATGAGTATAGTTTGGCATTTCTAGAAATTAAAAGTTCTAATTTGTACCTCTTGGCCTACTCTTCTTGTTCCTCTAGGTTCCCAGATCTGAAACTACCAATTTCAAACATGTAGGTGACTTTATGTGAAGATAATTACCTAGTAGATGGGGAGATGACTCTAAAAACCTTGTAACCTACTCTTTAATCATCTCCAAGCCTTCAAAGCACCTAGATTTGCAATCACACAAAGAAAGAGAGAAAATGTTGATTGTTAGGGAGTGGGGGTTTTCCTTGGTCAAACTCCTTGTAGGTAATTAAACCAAATGATGAAATACAATAATGAAGCATGAACATGAATTAATTCAATTATAACCTTGCATGATGATATATCTTGAATATCTACAACAATTGATGAAGAATTTTTCACTTGAATTCCTTAGAATTGATCTTGAATGCTATTTTGATGACCTTGTGAAGACTTCCAGAGTGCTTAATTCTTCAATGCTTGAATTGAAAACTTGAACCTATGATACTTGGATGAAATGAGGATTTGAAGGCTCTCTTATATAGGAAATCCACTCACATGACTATTAATTTAATCCCCAATGCCGACATAGGAGAAATTTGAATTCAAAACCCACTTTTCCTACTCAAAGCCTTAAAAAAAGGAAAAATGGGAGTCATTCACCACCTTGGGTGAATGGGTCTCGTAGGGGCTATTTTCCATGCAAAAGTGTCAATGAGTGAAGATTTTAAGTTTTATGTTGATTTTATCGGGTCTTTGATCAAAATATGTGTTGGGATGGACAATCTAGGGCCATAGGGGCCTATTAATGATGATATAAAAGTCATAAATGCAATAGGACCCAAAATCCAATGTGAAAGTGTAAATAAATACACTTTACAACACTAAATTAAGGAAAAATTGGGTCTATTTAGCTTAGAAGGGCCCTAAATCCCATGTGAATGTGTAAAACACATTACAACACTAGATTAGGTCCACTTTGTCTACAATCATCCTAAATTTAACGTGGAGATGTAGATAAATACATTTTACAACATTAAATTAGGACAAAGTTAGGTTAATTTAGCTTAAAAAGGGCCCAATACCTAATATGGATGTGTAAAAAACCTCACAACACTAGAAAAAGGTGATATTAAGTCCAATTTATCATTAATTAATCCTAAATCAAGCAAGGAAAAGGTGTACTTTTTCGGTGGTCACACTAGCATTGAAGGGATTCCAAAGTGAGTAATGGTGTGTTCCAATATGAAACAACATATTGCATCAACAATTGTTGAAAGAAGGGGAACAACTTCTACCCACTTCATGAAATAATCTATTGTGGTAATTATAAATGTATGTCCAATAGAAGAGGGTGGTGATATTTTTCCAATAAGATCCAGACCACATATTGAGAATGGCCAGATAGGAACTTGGGAACAAAGCTCAAAAGTAGAAGCATGCACCAAATTGCTATGTTCTTGGCATTTTTTACATTTCTTAACATATTCAAAGAAATCTTGTTCCATATGTCTCCAATAGTATCCTATGTGGATTAGCTTTTGAATTGATGATCTTCATCCAAAATGGCCTCCACAAGCACTCGCATGAGATTCCACAAGTGCTATAGGGATTTCAAATTGTTTAAGGCATCTAAGAAAAATACCATCAAAGGAATTCTTATAAATAATGTTTGCAAGGATTGTATATCTAGACACAAGTTTTCCAAGGTGGTTTCAAGTATTCTTAGTTGTCCGCTTAGGAAAGGTACCTTCTTTCAAATAATTAAATATTGGTGTATACCATTCATTGGTGCTTTCTGTGATGGTTAATAATACTTCTTTGACCTTATCTTTTATTGATGGTTGTGTAATTGTATGGACAATAAATGTGAAGTCTTTTGAAGGATCTTAAGGAGATACAAGGGAAGCCACACTTTCCATTGCATTCACATGTCGATTATCTTTTTGTGGGATATTATCAATGGTATATGAATCAAATCTGTCTAATAGATTCATTGTGAAATCCTTATATTTTGATAATTTTTCATGCTTTGCTTGATATGATCCATTTATTTTCTTAGTTACTAATTGTGAATCATCAAATATCTTAATACTTTGAGCTCCTAGAGTTAAAGAAGTGTGTATTCCAACAATTAAAGCTTCATACTTTGTTGTGTTGTTTGTGCATAGGAAGTTTAAGTGATAAGAAAAGGAAATAGAATTTCTTATAGGTGGGATTAGTATAACCCCTACATCAGAGCCAGTTCTACATATAGAATCATCAAAGTACAATTCCCATGTTTCTTTGTATTTTTGAATAGTCAACACATTCTCATCAGGGAATGAATCTATGTTAGGTAACACTCAGGGAGAGGGAGCATCAATTAACTAGTTAGTCAAGGCTTGTCCTTTGATTTCCTTTTTAGAGATAAATTTAAGATTTAAACTCAGTTAACAACATAACCCACTTAGCTAAGCATCCTGATAAATCTATTTTAGCAAAAAAGTGTTTTAAAGGATCAAATTTTGTCATCACATGGATTTCAACATTTATTAAGTAATGTCTCAATTTACTAGTAGTGAATAAGAGAGCCAAATATTGTTTTTATATAATTGTATACCATGTATCGTAATCAATCAGAGTTTGAACTAATGTAATAAACATGATGTTATTTACAACTTTCATCTTGTTGAGCCAATAATGTGCGAGAGCATGGGTTGATGTTGTTGTATAAAGGATAAACAATTTGTCTTGCTTAACGAGTTGTAAAATAGGTGGAGTAGCAAGATAATCTTTCAAACTCTCAAAGGTTGTTTACAATACTCATTCCAATTAAATTGAACCTCTTTCTTAAGGATTTGTGTAAAGGGTAATGATCCATTTGCTAAGGATGCTACAAAATGATGAATAGTCTAAATTATTCCTTATAAAGTGCACAATTGAGAAATATTTCTAGGAAGTGGCATGTTAATGATAACATCAATTTTCTTTGTGTCCACCTCAATGCCTCTGTGAGATACTATAAAACCTAAAAAATTTCCATTATCTACACTAAAGGCACACTTTTTTTAGGTTAAATCTCATGTTATATGTTTTCATTATTTCAAATATTGTTCGAAGGAAATTCACATTGTCTTGTCTAGCTAAATATTTGGCTATAATATAATTGAAATAATCTTCCAAAATCTTATGTATGTAATCATGAAATATCAATGTCATAGCTCTATGATATGTTTCATTTGCATTCTTTAATCCAAAAGGAAAGAGTACCCAACAAAATTTTCCCCAAGTTGTAGTAAATGCTATTTTGTATTGATATTGAGGGTTAATAAAAAAATGATTATATCTAGAAAACACATCCATGAATGGAAAAAAATCATGAGCTATAGTCAAATCCACTATCATGTGAATATTAGGAAGGGAAAAAACATCTTTTAAAGATGGTTTATTCAAATAATGAAAGTTTGTACACATCCTAATAAGATTATTAGGTTTCACGACTGCAACAATTTGATATCCAAGGAGAATAATCAATAGGTTGTATAAAACTAGCTTCAAGGAGTTTCTCAATATCAGCCTTAACCAATAAGGCCATATTAGGATCCATCTTTTTTATCTTTTTTCTAACTGGTTTAGCATCCTCTGCAAGGACTATGTTGTGTGTCACTATCTCAACATCAATTCCTGGCATATCTGAATAATTCCAAGCAAAATTTTTGGGAAAGTCATGAAGTAAAGTTGCATGGTCTTCTTGTTCATCTTCATCAAGGCACTTTCCTATTTGAATCACTTTTTCCTCATTAGTGGTATCCATTGGTATGGTGATTGTTTCTCCCAAAGGAAGTGCACTTTGTTTCAAAATTTCAAGATTGTATTCTTCTTTTTCCTTATCATTCTCATCATTTTCCATCTCTTTGTCTTCTTTCTTAGCACTAACCATAGCACATGTAACCCATTTATTTTTAAGAGGAGTGAATGACCTGTCATAAAATCCTAACATTTCTTTCAAGGCTTCACCATCTTCAAAGTATTCCAACGATTCTTGAAAATTTGTATCAATCAATTCAAGATGCCTCAAATTGAGTTGTTTTTGTGGAGTTACACATGAAGGTTTTGATGTTGAGTGAGGATCCTTTCATCGGTTGCATTATCTTAGAAGGACAATACCCCAAACCACTTTTATTTTCTTGTGTGTTAGGCTCTATAGGAACAAAGATGCCTTGCTCTTTCCTTTTGCATCCTTTTCCACTATAAACAAGTTGTTTCATAAGCTCATAACCTCTTCCATAAAGTTTCTCCATCTCTTTCAGGTTTGGTGGTTTTTGGTAGTCTATCTCATCAAAGTTTTTTGTATAGCTTGTGTCTTCTTCTAGAGTAGAAGAAGTAGATCCTTGTGATTTTTTGTCCAAATTCTATGTTGAAATTACCATTGGTTGCTTTTGATTTTTAGTTTCTTTTTTTGTAATTTTGTATTCTCCCATAAATGTTGGTTTGAAATCTAAGGATCCCCAATCATCTTCCAATAAATTTGACACTTTTTCCATCTCTTGTTTCTCTTCTTTTATAGGTTCTATCATTGAAGTTAGGATTAATGTCTTTAGAGGAATTTTCATTCCTTTTTCAATTTGTAAGCAACTTTTGAGCTCATGATCTATTTCAATTTGGTACACTTTATTGTTACAGACATACTTCATGATATGATGAAGATTTGAAGGCACTGCATGCATCTCATGAATCCATGGTCTTAAAATAAGATTGTATGAAAGATCATGAGGCATAACATGGACAGGAGTTTATAATGTGGTCTTTTCAATTGTAATAGGTAAAGTGATCATACGAAGTAGTTGCTTTCCTACATTTTAAAATCCTTGGATTGATAAGGAATCAAGTTCAATTCTTGATTTATCCATGCTAAGTTTATCCAAAAGGGTTGCACTACAAAAATTAAGAGCTAAGAAATTGTTGACAAGGGTTTGCTTTATCCTTGTCCTATTGAAGATAGCTATTATCATGAAGGAATTATTTTTCTTTGTCACTTCCTAGGGAGGCGACTCATTTTGATGAAAGGTAATGTCAATGTTAACCACATTCATTCCTTGAATTAGAGCTACTACATCACTTGGATTTGCACTAGAGGGAACCTCCACTTGTTGCAAGGCTATTTGAAGCATAGTATAATAACTAGGTGAAGTTTGAATTAGATCCCAAAGGGATATATTTGTGGGATTATTCTTAATTTTTTCAACAAGATCATACTCCTTCCCACAATGTGAATGCAAACGTGGAGTGCTAGGAAAGGCAAGATGGGTTGAGTTAAAGGGAGGGATGTTGAAGTTTTTTTTCTTGGTTATGGATTGTTTCTATTGTTATATGTATGAGGAAAGGTATTATAATTCGATTTACATGAAAAATTATTCTTAGGTGGTTCAAGGATGAGAACATATTTGATTTGAGTTTAATATTGGTTTGAGGGTGGGTAAAGGATGAATTGAGGTTGGACAACATTAAATTCTCTTTTTTTTGGTTTGCTATAACAAGAATTAGTGAATCAGCTGTGTGAGATGAAATCCTCAATGGATTCATCTAACATGTAAAATTCATTACTACTAAAGGGCTTGAAGGATAGGTTAACTTAGAAGAAGAGATTTGACATACTTAAATAACTATGCTTTCTCCAAGGGGTTCATCGGTTATTGTTGTTTTGGTTTTGATTTTTGTTTTTTTGTTTCTAATGAATTCCAAATACAATCTAATCTTATCAAACTATGAACTAATGCTAGAAATGAAACAAAAGTGTAGTAATCTAATTATATCCACAATTGAAACATGTACTTGAAATGATATCAATTATGAAAAGATTGCTATTGATAGTAATTCTACAAACAAAAATAGTAATATAAAGGCATCAACTAGCAACACAAATGATAAGGTTTTAATGTTGTAAAATGTAGATTCAAACCTGAATTAGGACTAAATCGCCCAGGTGGGAAAATGAGTCCTAATTAGGGTTTATAAAATTTTCAAATAGTGAAAAAAAGATAGCATAAAATTCCCAAAAATCTAGGAAAAAGACTTGTATTGGAACTAAATCTCCCAAGTGGGAAAATGAGTCCCAGATTACGATTTTTAAACCAAATTAAGAAATTTTTGAGTTAATGTTAAGCTTTCTAGGTTGTATTTTCAAATGAATGTTTGCAAGTACAGTTTTCCAATCAAATTTAATGATCAAGATGCAAAAATGCAACCTATATGCACTTCTCACTAATGCAAGATTTAGAAGCCCTAAAAGAAACTCAACTAATGCAAATATAATGAAAAGTTAATGCAATCTAGATCTAGGACTACAATGTTCTCTGAATCAAAAATTTAAGGTCCAAAGGCTAGGTTCACAAAAATTAACTAAAGGAAATAGGATGTCCACCTTTTAGGAGATGGAACCTAGGAACTATTTCACGCCTTAGTTCATTAGGAAACCAAGATCCCTCAACAAAGTGATTCAATTGAGGGAAGGACTAGGGGTTTCCTTATGTGATTAGATGAGGTTTGACCATTAAATTAAGCTTTGAAGGAGAAATGAAACTCTTATGCACAAAACCCTAGAAAATTGAAAGCTTCAAATCAAATTGACAAATAACATGAAATAGAAAAAATAAATGGAAGAATGGAAAGGTAAAAACAAGTTTTAAAAACCTTGGAAATTGTTTTTTTAAGGTGCACTAGGATTGATATGACAAGCTGGGCGATTTAGTCCTACTACAAGAATCTGGGTAGAATCTGGAATCTTCTGGTGACAGATCAAGATTTACATAAAAATGGAAAAAGTGTTGTACTAGGACTCATGTGCCTAGATGGGTGATTTAGTTTTGTTCTTCCTTTCTAAAAAAGAAAGATTTGAAATTATTCTTTTATCTCTAACTTCCTTCCTATGCTTCACAAGCTTCACTTCTAGATTAGAATCTATTGAAAATATGCAAAATAAAATGTTGTGTTGATTTTATTATGGGGGGTTTTGCTCAGTGAAACCCCTAGTTTGGTAATTAAACCTTCATAGAAAGTATAGATCTAAAATAGAAATGTATGTGAAGATCCTACTCTTAAGTGTGACTTAGATAAAGAGATCATCTAAAATGCCATAAAAACCCTACTCTGATGTGCAAGAATAGGATGCATAAATGAAACATGAAAATGACGATGAATCACTTTGGGAGATCTCCAATCACCCTAATAGTCCATAAGAATGCATGTACCTTACTTTAGGTAGAAATTAGAATGATAATGGAAGATGGAATCACTTAGGAAACAAGCCATTAGGCTTGGTTCAATGGCTAGTTCCATCTCCCCAACCTACAATCCATCATGATCCTCCATAGGAATCCATCAAAAATATTTGGCAATGCTTGATCTTGAAATGAAAGTGAGCTTAAAGACCTACAAAGAAACTATAATGCTAATCCAAGACTTCAACTTTTCTTGCTCCTTACTCTTGAATGCAAATGCTTGAAACTCTTGCTTACTTGTCTTGTTCTCTCTTTCTCTAATTCTAGTTGAAAAAATTAATGTGAGACTAATATTTTACAAACATCCTATATAATTTAACATTTATTATCTATCCCAAATGCGGACATTTATAAAATTTGAATTAAAAACTTGAATTTACTACTCAAAACCCAAAAAAATCCCCAAACGGGACTCATACACCCAAGGTGGCATATGGGTCCAACCTAGGGGACTTATACTCCCAAGGTGGCGTATGGATCCCACCCTAGATTTTTGGGGTGAGAGAATGTCAAGAGGTTAGAATATTAAATGTATTTATTGAATTTTTCAAGGTTTTAGTTGAAATGAGCCTTGGGATGCATAATAAAGGGTCTTAGGGGCTTTTTAATGATGATTTAAAGGGTAGGAATGCAAGGGTTCTAAAATGGGTCCAAACTAAGTGTGAAATTATACTATCTCCAAGAAGGGAGTACAATTTTTGACACTACAAATAATATAATTTATATAATAATATAAAATATATATTAATATATATATTAGTATATATATCAATATATCTATTAGTATATATATTAATATATATATTAGTATATATATTAGTATACATATATAATATTTATTTTTTATATGATTTCATTGGAAACATATATCCATTTAGTTCTGGTTCTTACCATGACAACATGTACTTTTTACCCTAACCTAGTAAAAATTCAAAGTGAAATTTCATATTTTTTGGAAAATGAAAAATACCTTTTTTTTCATATAGCCACTTTTTGGAGCCCCATGATCTTGAACAAGCCCTATACAAGGATGGGCCTAGATTGGGACACAAGACTAACCTTATGTACAAGAAAATTGATATATATATATATATATATATATATATATATATAAGATGTAAAATATTTATAAGATAGAGATTGTGTGAAGCTTAGGAATGAGATAGTTATCCAAATCAGAAAAAGATTAAATGAGAGGATGATGGGATGGATGGATGAGTGATGAAAAGAGATAGGAGATTGGAAAGATATGGGAAATAGATGTGAGTGATAATACTGGGACAGATGGTAGTGGATTTTGTGTGGGTAGTCTATAATTAGACACCAATTATAACGGATTATGGGATGGAATGATGAGATGGTTGAATGGATGTGGATGACCATTTTGGAGGGATTAATGGAAGGAGTATGGGGAGAGAAAGATAGTGAGATGGAGGGGATGATAGGATTGATGGATAGGGATATAAAAATGGGGAGATGTAAGGATAATAGAATGTATGTATGATATAGAATGAGATCTCCAAGGACCATGTAACAAAGGAATAAGATGCCCCACACTAGATATGTCATACCTGATGAGGAAAGAGGGATGGAAGATAGGAAGTTGAGAAGATAAGGGAGGTATATATGTATATAATAGGATGATATCATGATGGGAGGATAAGTAAGGTAGATGGATGAGCATATGATAGGTGGATAAGGAAGGAATGTATGCCAAGAGGGGTCCAAATAATGTAAATGTTTTCCCTTGTCTATATAAATATCACAAGGAGGATGGAGGGATTGAGATAAATTGGATATAATAGGTAGGATGGGTACAATACGTTGGATGAAGGAGATGAAGGGGATGCTTAGAATGAAGTTTTCCCAAAGTTTGGAGGGAAAATGGATGGTGGATTTACACATGATGCCCATCTTCTAGGTTTTCATCATGGTACTTCTCCAAGGCACTTGTTTGCCAAGCTTTCACTATTGGACAATTTTTTTGCTTTACTATTTTTTTTAGTTCTTTTTTGTTTATGGATTTTTTGGATTATTGGATAAGTGTGGTGATGGATATGGTAAGTGTATTTGGAAGATAGGGGATCTAAGGATATGAAATATGGACTCAAGCATCAAGTTTCATATTGAGGCAATAAGAGCCCATTAGTGGAGTGACTACTAGATGTTAGTACAACCTTATTAGGATAGATCAATTATGAGAAAGCATGGATTAAAGGAATTTTATGGGGGACCTATGTGGGATAATGGATGGAATGTTGGAAAGTGTACATATGGAATGATGGAGGATATGTGTGATGGGGGAAAGTTTTTAGGACCAACATTAGCACATATTATGGTGGATGTGGAATGATAGTATAAGAGATTGAGGATGTGGGGATGATGGGGGAGTTAGGGTAGTAAATTTTGGGATATAGGGACCCAAAATAGATTTAGGAGATGGATGATGGGGATTATTAGCTTTTGGATTAATATTTGTTAATGCCATTATGTATTTTTTGCTTTATGATCCACATGGTTTTTATTTTTTCTTTGGTGGTACTTTGTGGCCTTTGGAATTGATTGCACATTTGGATTGGATTTTTATTTTCTTCATCATGTCTTTCTAAGGTGAAATGGTGATTTGTAGATCCATGTGGGTGTTTAGTTGTATATAATTTTATTTTGGCATCCAAATTGCTTCTAGTTATAATAGTATGGGTGTGATGAGATGGATTATGTGGAGAAAATATGAATGGAGTTATGGACATGGGATGTGGGATAGGATTTATTAGTGGATTATGTTGAATGAAGTTTAGGTAGGTGCTCCTTTGTTGATCTTGATTGGGGATTGTACGGGAGTAGGATGTTTACATGAGTGATGTAGATAGGTGATTGGTGGATGAAGGGATGAGTAGGATGAGATGGAGGATGTTATTTTGGGATATAAGGTCCCAAAATAGACTTAGTAGATGAAGGATTTGTGATAGTGGATTGTGGGACATGAGGAGCCAAAATGGATGTAGGAGATGGAGGATGTGTGATGGTGGAATGTGAGATAGAAGGACATAAAATGGATTTGGAGGATGAAGGAGGGATAAAAATGTTTTTTAAGGTGTGTATGATAGAGGAGGGGGGATGGAAACAAATGATTTGGAGGAATGATTAGAAGTTCTTGTTGTTCTTTTGGAAGATTCTCTCTAAGGTTGTATGAAGGTTGTACTACCATTTTTGAATTGTAAGTTGTAAGATATATATCCAAGTCCTTGTGCTCATGGATTTTATTTGATATGGATGGGCTACAATATACCTTTTTCATGAAGGAATCATATTTGATTTGATATTTCATGGTCTTAAGCATTCGGTTTAAGGTAGGATGCTTGCTATTTTGAAATCATGATGCAAGTCCATTATTAGGTGGAGGAGGATAGGCAGTGGATATGATTTTTTCTTGTTCCAAGAGAACCACCATGGGTGAATGTAAGAGGACTAATGGGATATAAAGGTGTTGTTTTGATATATTTTATAGGAATTAATAAAGGATCATGAGATGGTATGATCTTAATTTGGATAAGGGGATGAAAAGGAAGCATGAGAGGAATGAGGTGTGATGGTAGGATATTGATTTGGATAATGGGATGCTAAGGAATCATGAGATGGATGAGGTGGGATGATAGGATATTGATTTGGATAAGCGGATGATAAGGAACCATGAGATAGATTAAGTAGGATGGTAGGATCTTGATTTGTATGAGGGGTTGATAATGAATCACGAGATAGACTAAGTGAAATTATAGGATCTTGATTTGGATGAGGGGATGATAAAGAATCATGAGATGGATTAAGTGGGATGGTAGGATCTTGATTTGGGTGAGGGGATGTATTGGTATTCTTTGGAAAAATCTCTTTGAATTTTTAAACTTGTGATAGTGGTGGGGAAGTATTGGATGGACTCCTTATATGGGGTGGGTCGAAAGATAGAGGATTAATAAGGTTCATGGGATTGGGTTTGATAATAATAGGGGAAGGAGAAGGGGATTATATTTTGGTATCTTTGATCCATTGGATAATATTAAGAGTAGGATGTGGGGGTTGGGTGGATTCTATGGGTTGGATTATTTCAATGATTTAGATGGTGTTAAGTGTGGGAAAAAGAATGATAGGTGTGGGATGGAGAAGGGCCTCACCAATAGATACCATACTAGGTGGAGTGGGGTAAAATGACTCCACAAATTGGGCATGTGGATTTGGTGATCAATTATTTGTGAGTATTCATTGGATGACATTTGGAACAAAATGATTATATATTTTAGCCTTAGGTGGAGAATTATGGGTAGATGGAAGAGGGGGAGTAGTTGGATAATTAGGATTAGATGTTGAGTTGTGAATAGATGGAGTACTAATAGTATGTGGAGGATTAACATTAATGGTGGGATCAAGAATAGCTGGATGATAAAGGTATGATGGATTAGGGGAGAATTATTGTATGGTGGATTGGAAGGAGTGATATAGGAGCATATGGATGATTGATTGAGATAGGAGGAAGGGCATTATGGGTTAAGATGAGATGAATGAGATGGGGGATTGAGATAGAAGGAAGTAGATGAAGGATTGGGATCATGTATTGGAGGATTAGGATTATGGATTGGGATCTAGTGTGGGAGATAATATGATGGTGGATTTGGACTAGGGATGAAGGAGATAGTGTTGTGAAAAGATGAAGGTTGAGATATGGTTTGAGGAGAAGATGGAGGTATGAATATTGGATGAGGGGGATATGTGAATTACAGATAAGAGGAAGATATGGAGGGGGGATAAGATGGAGATGTGGATGGAGGAGCTAATGGATTTCCCATGTTAAACATAGCATAAGGATTGCTAATGGGTGTGGATGGATGCATTATTGGATAGCATGGATGAGTGATTGAATTTTGGAAGATGCTTGGGATAAGATTGCTAACAATGATAGCATAAAGGGGATCTTTTTCACACTCATGTTGATCGATATCACTTTCATCATAATTTTCAATGTAATTCGGATTTCCCTTGATTATTAATTTTTGGTGTGCCAGATGAGGATAAGGATTCATGTTATTGAATTGGATGGGAATGGATGGAAGGGGTGAGAATATATGGTTATAATTTAAATGGAATGGAATAGAAGAATATGGAAGGAGGAATCTTTATTTTTTTTAATATCATAAGATATTAGATGTGGACTTGATAAAGCTCAAGTTGGGATTTAGATTAATCTTAGATTAGTATTTGGTTGAAGCTTAGATTAGGATAATTTTGATGATATGGTGGGAGGGTCTTCTAAGTTCAAGGATATAGTTAAACAAATGGGGTTATTGTTGGATGGATGGTGGATAGTATCCTCTTAACTATGGTCAAGATCCTATGTCAAAGCTTGATTGGATGGATTTATTACTTGAGATAGGCTATGATCTCAAGCAACTAAATATATTGATAAAAAATATACCTCTAGCTTGAGGTGAAATAGCTTGAATGAGGGATTAATAACTTATGATAGGCTAGGTTCTTAAGAAAGCATTATGATGGATGATTGATTTAGGATTTAGGATCTCAGTTAAGTATATGAGGTTGGATTTTGGATTATGGATGATTAGGAGGTTGATAGGATGAATTTATCTTACTCATTGTTCAAATAGGATGGAATTTGGGATAACTTGATGGCGGTCAATGAGATAAAAGTGATCATTTTGGGATACATATGAAGCAGAAAAATAATTGGATGGTAGCTTTTGACTTAGGAGGATATTGGCTATCTATGATGGGAATTATTTTCTCTCTAAAATTTCTATGGAGAATGGATCTATCCAATAATATCATAGGATTGAACAAGAAGAAGCTAAATCACCCAAGAGAAAAATTTCCCAAGAATATGTGGATCCACCGAACTAGAGGCAAAATATCCCAAGAGGAATGAGGTGAAAAAGATTAATAGGGTGGATATTCCCAAGGATAAATCGAAGAAAAAATAGACACCCAAGAGGAAGAAAAATCACCCAAGAGTAGGGTGGATCTACCCAAGTAGAGGAAAAATTTCCCAAGGATGATTGATTATGTGATGATGACCTAGGTGAATCTACCCAAGAATAGAGTAGGATAAGATCACCTAGGAAGGAATGATGGGATGATGAAATAGGTAGATATACCAAAAAATGGAGTGAATTCACTTAAGAAAGAGTGGATATGACTATCAACATAATGGTGTCACCAAAGGGTGATAACAAGTGGGATGACTACCTAGGAAGTTCCACCCAAGAATAGAGTGGATTCACCTAAGAAAGAGTGGGTCCAACCAAGTAAAGAGTGGAGTCATGCAAGGATGATTAGTTAGTGACAAAAAATTGCCAAAGATTACAATCACAAAGACAATATGGACAATGACAAGGACTAAAGATATGTATTGGTAAGAAGAAGAAGACACACCAGAGAGAACAAACCTAGATTAGTCAAGTTGGTTTGTTAACTTAATGTAGTCCAATTAACCCAAAATATAATATCTCAAGATAATAGTGAAGCAACTCTTAGTCAAGATTCAATAGATAGGATAATGGATGGAATGTTGGAAAGTGTACATATGGAATGTTGGAAAGTGTACATATGGAATGATGGAGGATATGTGTGTTGGGGGATGTTTTGAGGACCAACATTAGCACATACTATGGTAGATGTGGAATGATAGTATTAGAGAGAGATGGAGGATGTGGGGATGATGGAGGAGTTAGGGTAGTAAATTTTGGGATGTAGGGACCCAAAATAGATTTAGGAGATGGATGAGGGGGATTCTTAGCTTTTGGATTAATAATTGTTAATGCCATTATGGATTTTTTAATGCATTTGATCTTTTGTATTATGATCCACATGGTTTTTATTTTTTCTTTGGTGGGACTTTGTGGCCTTTGGAATTAATTTCACATTTGTATTGGGTTTTTCCTTTCTTCATCATGTCTTTCTAAGGTGACATGGTGATTTGTAGATCCATGTGGGTGTTTAGTTGTATGTATTTTTATTTTGGCATCCAAATTGCTTCTACTTATAATAATATGGGTGTGATGAGATGGATTATGTGGAGAAAATATGAATGGAGTGATGGAATTGAGATGTTGGATAGGATTTTATGTGTATGGTGTTGAATGAAGTTTAGGTAGGTGTTCCTTTTTCGATCTTGATTAGGGATTGCACGAGAGTGGGATGTTTACAGGAGTGGTGAAAATAGGTGATTGGTGGATGAAGGGATGAGTAGGATGAGATGGAGGATGTGTGATGGTGGAATGTGGGATAGAAGGACATAAAATGGATTTGGAGGATGAAGGAGGGATAACAATGTTTTTTTAAGGTGTGTATGATAGAGGAGGGGGGATGGAAACAAATGATTTGGAGGAATAATTAGAAGTTCTTGTTGTTCTTTTGGAAGATTCTCTCTAAGGTTGTATGAAGGTTGTACTACCATTTTTGAATTGTAAGTTGTAAGATATATATCCAAGTCCTTGTGCTCATGGATTTTATTTGATATGGATGGGCTACAATATAACTTTGTCATGAAGGCCTAATATTTGACTTGATAGTTCATGGTATTTAACATTCACTTTAAGGTAGTATGCTTGTTATTTTGAAATCATGATGCAAGTCAATTACTAGTTGGAGGAGGATAGGCAGTGGATATGATTTTTTCTTGTTCCAAGAGAACCACCATGGGTGAATGTAAGAGGGCTAAGGGGATATGGAGGTGGTGTTTTTATATATTTTATAGGAATTAATAAAGGATCATGAGGTGGAGTAAATGAGATGGTATGATCTTGATTTGGATGAGGGGATGATAAGGAAGCATGCGAGGAATGAGGTTTGATGGTAGGATATTGATTTTGATAAGGGGATGATAAGGAATCATGAGATTGATGAGGTGGGATGATAAGATATTGATTTGGATAAGGGGATGATAAGGAATCATGAGATAGATTAAGTAGGATAGTAGGATCTCAATTTGTATGGGGGGTTGAGATAGACTAAGTGAGATTATAGGATCTTGAATTGGATGAGGGGATGATAAAGAATCATGAGATGGATTAAGTGGGATGGTAGGATCCTTATTTGGGTGAGGGGATTTATTGGTATTATTTGGAACAAGCTCTTTGAATGTTCCAACTCTTGACAGTGGTGGGATGGTGGGGAAGTATTGGATGGACTCCTTATATGGGGTGGATCGAAGGATAGAGGATTCATAGGGTTCATGGGATTGGGTTTGGATAATAATATGGGAAGGATAAGGGGATTGGATTTGGGTAGATTTGATGGGTTGGATAATATTAAGAGTAGGATGTGGTAGTTGGATAGATTCTATGGGTTGGATTATTTCAATGATTTAGATGGTGTTAAGAGTGGGAATAGAAATGATAGGTGTGGGATGGAGAAGGGCCTCATAAATAGAGATCATACTAGGCGGAGTGGGGTAAAATGACTCCACATCTTGGGGATATAGATTTGGTGATCAATTATTTATGAGTAGTCCTTGGATGAAATCTGGAATAAAATACTTATATATTTTAGGCTTAGGTGGAGAATTATGGATAGATGGAAGAGGGGGAGTAGTTGGATGATTAGGATTACAAATTGGACAATTAGGATTAGATGTTGAGTTGTGAATAGATGGAGTAATAAGAGTAGGTGGAGGATTAACATTAATGGTGGGATCAAGACTAGATGGATGATGGAGGTATGATGGATTAGGGGAGAATTATTGTATGGTGGATTGGAAGGAGTGAGATAGGAGCATATGGATGATTGATTGAGATAGGAGGAAGGGGATGGTGGGTTAATATGGGATGAATGAGATCGTGGGTTGAGATTGGAAGAAGTAGATGAAGGATTGGGATCATGTATTTGAGGATTAGGATTATGGATTGGGATTTGATTTGGGAGATAATTTGATGGTGGATTTGGACTAGGAATGAAGGTGATAGTGTTGTTGTGCAAAGATGAAAGTTGAGATATGGTTTGAGGAGAAGATGGAGGTATGAATATTGGATGAGGGGGATATGTGAATGATGGATAAGAGGAATATATGGAGGGGGGATAAGATGGAGATGTGGATGGAGGAGCTTATGGATTTCCCACATTAAACATGGCATAAGGATTGCTAATGGGCGTGGATGGATGCATGATGGGATAGCATGGATTAGTGTTTCAATTTTTGAAGATGCTTTGGACAAGATTGCTACCAATGATAGCATCAACGTGATTTATTTCATACTCATGTTGATTGATAACACTTTCATCATAATCTTCAATGTAATTTGGATTTCACTTGATTACTACTTTTGGGTGTATTGGATGAGGATAAGGATTCATGATATTGGATTGGATGGGCATGGATGGAAGATGTGAGAATATATGGTTATAATTTAAATGGAATGGAATAGAAGAATATGGAAGGAGGAATATTAATATTTCTTTTAATATCATAAGATATTATATGTGGACTTGATAAAGCTCAAGTTGGGATTTAGATTAATCTTAGATTAGGATAATTTGGTGATATGGTGGGAGGGTCTTCTAAGTTCAAGGATACAATTAAACAAATGGGGTTATTGTTGGATGGATGATGGATAGTATCCTCTTAACTATGGTCAAGATCCTATGTCAAAGCTTGATTGGATGGATTTATCACTTGAGATAGTCTATGATCTCAAGCAAGCAAATATATTGATACAAAATATACCTCTAGCTTAAGGTGAAATAGCTTGAATGAGGGATTAATAAGTTGTGATAGGCTAGGTTCTTAAGAAAGCATTATGATGGATGATTGATTTAGGATTTAGGATCTTAGTTAAGTATATGAGGTTGGATTTTGGATTATGGATGATTAGGAGGTTGATAGGATGCATTTATCTTACTCCTTGTTTAAATAGGATGGAATTTGGGATAACTTGATGGTGGTTAGTGAGACAAAAGTGATCATTTTTGGATACATATGAAGCAGAAAAATAATTGGATGGTAGCTTTTGACTCAAGAAGATATTGGCTATCTATGATGGGAATTATTTTCTCTCTAAAATTTCTATGGAGAATGGATCTATTCAAGAATATCATGGGATTGAACAAGAAGCAGTGAAATCACCCAAGAGAAAAATTTCCCAAGAATATGTGGATCCACCCAAGTAGAGGCAAAATGTCCCAAGAGGAATGTGGTGAAAAAGATTAATAGGGTGGATCTTCCCAAGGATAAATCAAATAAGAAATAGAGACACCCAAGAGGAAGCAAAATCACTAAAGAGTAGGGTGGATCTGCCCAAGTAGAGGAAAAATCACCCAAGGATGATTGATTATGAGATGATGACCTAGGTGAATCTACCCAAGAATGGAGTAGGGCCACCTAGGAAGGAATGATGGGTTGATGACATAGGTAGATATACCCAAAAATGGAGTGAATTCACTTAAGAAAGAGTGTGTCTGACTATCAACATAATAGAGTCACCAAAGGGTGATAACAAGTGGGATGACTACATAGTAAAATCCACCCAAGAATAGAGTGGATTCACCTAAGAAAGAGGGGGTCCAACCAAACAAAGAGTGGAGCCCCCTAAGGATGATTAGATAGCGACAAAAAAGTTCCAAATATTACAATGAGGAAGACAAGATATATGATGATGAGGATTAAAGATGTGCATTGGTAAGCACAAGAAGACACACCAAAGGGAACAAACCTATATTAATCAAGTAGGTTTGTTAACTTAATTTAGGCCCATTAACCCAAAAGATAATATCTCAATATCATTGTGAAGCACCTCTTAGTCAAGATTCAATAGATAGGATCCAATGGCATAAGGTCTCACTTTTTCCCTTTCTTTAGAGGTCATAAAACCTTTCCAAAAGAGCTCCTATCTCTACTTAGGGAGATACATGGTGAGTAGCTTTGGGCATGATATTGTGCCTTGCACTACACTAAGCAATTAATGAAAGGTCTTATACTAGGCTAAAGTAGGTGATCTAGTGCATACTCTAAATATCTAGAGGGTATTCTAGGCACATCCGTGAACACTATCCTATCACAAGAATGGGCCAATAACATCATCTAAGTCATTCAAACCAACCCTACACTCTTAGATCAATATCACATGAGTTTCAGAGCTTAGCTGAACACAACGTGACTAGATTGGGGTACAAATTTTGTTCTCCACCCTTTATATACCTCATTGGTTCATGTGGTTAAGGTCATACCTTTGGGTGATGAAATCCTCAAGTAGGCCTCCTAAAGAGAAGGAAATTCTAGGAATTTTTTGATCTCCAAGCTTGCATGAAGTGATGGTGGTAGATGGATAAAGATCAAAAAAAAAATTTACACACAAAAACATAAAATATTGAAACATATTGTTGGTTATTTTTTAAGAAAAAAACTTAATCTCACCATTTCCTATGAATTTTTGATAATTCAATAATTAGCAAAGGTAAGGATTGACCAATAAACAAATAAGGATAACTAGGCCCTTATTTCTACTCTTTGGGCTCTGCAAAACCCAGGAGGGTGATCCTGACAATGTTTAGATGATATTATTATTCAATTTACCACGAACATTGTGAAAAATAGATGCATTCCAATAAACTGCTAAATAGATAAAATCTCTGAAGGATTTAGCTAACCCTTGAGAAAATTAGTAGGTAGAGCAAGGAATGAATGGTAATTTGTGACACTTCATTGTAATTAAAGGTGTTTAAGTGATTTTCTTTTAGATCTGTGTTCTTGGTTAGGTATGGGCTAACTCATTTACATTCAAGATGACCAAACTAATAGACCAATGTTTTATCTATGGGTAACAGAGTCACATTTGTAACAAACTATAATACATTAGCAATTAAACTTATCATTTATAGGCTATTGACATATTTATTTTCAATACTCAACTCATTATATCAAAAACATAAAATAATTAGTAATCCTTAAATTTCATCTCAAAATCCTATTATCTTATTGAAGCATTTAATTAGTTCTTTGAACCAAAGCAGAAATAAAACCATTCATTCAACCAAAACAATTGAAGACTATATAAGAGTGAATTTGTACCCCATGTGCAAATCCCCTTTTTTCCTTTATCCACCTTATAAAACTAAGTTCAAACACTTACTTCCACCTAAGCTCACTGCTTTCATCCCACTTGGCACCTATTTTGAGTGTTAATGGAGGTGATTCTATTAGGGACGCCTATGCAACATGCTTACGTCCCTGGCAGATTCTTGTGATTGCACCTGCAGAGGTGTTACTCTTCTCATTAGAGGTGAAGTTATAACACCCCCTTCAACCGATCGACTAGAATATGGTCATTTTTCTTCATCCTTCCTTCAAATTCTTTCCTTGAACAAGCATTTCATCTCTCTAACACTCTCTAGCTCTCTCTGAGCCCTCTCTTAGCTCTCCAAACATTTTACAATTCACAGTAGCAACATCGACACTCCACCACTTCAGTAGAGAAAGTGTGGAACAAAAAACCATTACAGCAGAGGCTTGAGTACCTCTCATTTTCTCCCCCATTAGCCTTGAGTGCTCTCTTGGTGGAGGTGGTAAGATTTCACTCCTCTACTCTATTACTTGGCTAAGTAGCATAACACTATTTTTTAGTGCTTTAAGTGCTCATTACTTCATTTCCACTTTTCTCTCTATCTATATGGCTGTCTATGGAGGTGGGAACATCAAAACAGGGTCTAACTGAGGCAGGCCCCTATACAACCAACCAACAATTTCTCTCTCCCTCTTTTGTGTAGCTATTGAAGATGCTCATGAGCTGGAAGCTTCATCACTTGCATGGTCATAAGTATTTCCTTTCTTCTCCTTATCGTCTCTATTTCATCTCAATCTTATTACTCCCTATTGCTTTCTTGCATTCTAGAGGTTCTTAGTAATCAGAGTGTAAGTCATCACTTAGCCATTTTCTGAGACATTCTCTCTTTCTGGTCCCTACGAGATGCCAACATGCCATGTTGTCATCCATATTTTGCAATGTTATCCTTTGGCTGAGAGCTTGATAGTCTATCCAGAAAATCTCTGTGACTTACACTTTTGGATTCTGAAACTCTCATCATTGTTCCATTGAGGTAGTTTAGGGAAGTTCGCCTCATGAGTCTCTTTGAATGAAGAGAACTCATGAGTAGCAAATCCCCCTCTTCTACAAAGACAAATAAAAGATCCTTGTTCATTCTATTCATAATATGGAAGATAAAATACAGAGGATAGAATTTTTTCTAGAATTTACATTTTCATTTATATGTCATTGCTACTGTAAAACTATTAAGCCCATTACAAACTAGAATGTACCCTAGACTTCATACTATTCCATTCATTTGTGCTAGATTTACAAAATTTCTCTTACATGAGCTCTATTCCCTACAACCTAGACCAATCGAACCTAAAATTCCAACCCCTATAATTTTCCTTGAATTCCTATTTATAAAAACATGTGAGAGACAAGCTTCAATCCAAATTACAATTTCAATCACATTTTCATTTTAAATTCAATTTCACTTTAATTTAAAAACTCCCTAGAAGGTTACATTCACACCCTATAGAAAGGGGGAAAACACAAAAGACAAAAATCCTTCTCATCACTAAATATTTTTGCGCCTTTTAAAAGGAAACATTAATCAATGTAGCAGCACAAAAACCCCTTGTCCACATTAACCAAATAAGTTCTCCTTGTCAACACTTAAAACAAAAAATCACATGTTCATTGAAGAAGATTTACCCACCTTCCAAAAGGAAACCTTCACCATTGCAGTGGAGTCCAACACCTCTCCTTCACTTTGGTCATTGAAAAAAAAAAATCAAACTAGGAAACCACCTCCACAATGGTTAATCATCATCAGAATCAAAATGTGCATGTCCCCCTAGTGCCTTTGTTGAAATTGGAGATTTTTTCCCACCGTCATCAGAGTCTTCTAGAACAGTAAGTTTAAGGAGATAATGGGCATATTTTGGATCATCCTCAGCCTCATCTTCCATGGAAACATTAGGTTCCTCCATATAAGAATCATAAGGCTTGGGTGATCCCGCAATAATGGTTTACAATTTTTGGCCAAACTGGACACTAAATTGATTTTTTCTAACTAAATCTTCACTTTCGGGCACCTATAGCGGCTAAATCGTGAGGAATTTGATGCAACATAGTGATTTGTGACATTTTTTATATAGATTCTAATTTATTTTTTAAAAAAAATTTGGAATCAAATTGCACTTCTTTTTCCATCTCCTTTGAAAACTAGTTTTTTTAGTAAACACCATTTTTAAGGAGTGACGCTCACCATATAACACATAACTTTTTTTCCATGAAGGATAAAATTCTAATTTTTTCAAATTTAGATTTGTAACTATGATATCTAGTGCTTCTAATTGGTTTCATAGTGTTTTATTGAACATTTTTTCCTTAATCAAGTTTCGAAGTCAAACCAATTACAATTTAGACATAGGCGGACTGTATAACACAACTTTTTTTGTATGTATAGAAATTCTTTTTTTTTTGTTTGATCAAGGACTTCAATATCTAGTGCACTCATATTTTTCAATTTGTTTTGATAATTTTCTATTTTTCCACACGTGCAGAATAAAGAGCTTGATTTTCAGTGAAAAACCTAAATTCACATGAAATAAAAAATAAATATAATAATAAAATTAAATTTAGTTGATCCCCCAAAAGGTTAATCAAAAGTAGTTTTTATCAGCATTTTGATAGGTGTAAAGGAGACTCTATTATAGGCATGGTTTAAAACTAGTGGGTTCTATCCAAGGGGGTTTGATCTAAGGTAGCTTGATCAAACCCTCTTCAATTGGAATGCTTTAAATGAAAATTTTTAAGTCTTAAATAATTATATTTTCTAAAAATATGTGATTTCACAAAAAATTAGAATCTCACATAAATTGTAAACTAGCTTTGTGGGATCACCCGCTTGTGGTCCTTATCCTTTTTCTTCTTCTCCTGGGACTTACTCAATTCCCCTAACTTAGTTTCCTCTTTCTTTACACTTTTATCTTTCAGGAACACACCACTAGGCTCATCATGGTCATAAACAATAGTGCTACTTATTTTGTAAGTATTCTTAGCTTCACCACCCATGAAAGTGGAAAAAGATCTCTTCACTATCTCTGGCTTCACAGACCTCTTATATATATACATGTCTAGCTTAATTATGGGTGTGTCATCCTGGGTTTTAGGCCTCTTAACTCCTTTCTATTTAGGTTTCCTCTCTAGCCTAATTCTTGAATCACTAGGATTAATCATCCTCACAAAATAATAGGACTAGGGCTCACAAAATTTCAATTGCAGGAAAAGTTTTACTAGTTTATGCTCTCAGAAATGAACTTGTAGAACAAATCCCTAGACTACACAATTCACAACAAGCCAAATAGGACTTACAAACAACTAAACCTTCACTAGTCCCACACATTTGAAGCCTACAAACTTCTTGATATTTTACTAAACCAACTAGCCTATACACAATTTGACACAGAGGAAATTGGATACCTGCTTACCTGGGAGAAATTTTCTTTAATACCTTTACAACAACTTGCCTGAAATCTACATGCTTGTTCTCTAGCTCTAAACTAGTTCCTCCTCTCTTTGATAATTGAAAATATGAAGGAAAATAGGTTGATAACCTCCCTTTATGGTGAATTCCTGAGGCATTTCCACCATTAATGTTCAAAGATGGCTGCTGACAACCAACCACCTCAAGTTTGAATCACAACTGTTGATCTTCCTAATGTAAAACATGATCAATGATGATCCTCAACCATCACCCCATGCTTTTTCAACTTGTGCATTAAAAAAGATGATGAAACCTTGGATAACTACCATGTAGCTATCCACACATCATCATTTCATTGACAATTGTTGTGCATGGCTACTCTAGTTAGTGCTCCTTCAAGTGAATTCATGATGCATTAAGTCCCAATGATTAGGGGAATATTCCATTAGATGCTCCATCACTCATCATTGATACACGTTCTAAAACTTCATTTGAAACCACAATGGATTTAAGTGGCACAATGGGTGAAAGGAACAATAGCTCCATCACCCATCATTGATTCAATTGGAAATAATCAAAACACATTAATGATGGGGAACTTTTAACGATAAGTTAGGATCACTCCACATATTTATATAACAAGATCAAGGGTTGAGAAAGCATCACCCTTACTAACATTTCACATTCGTGAAGCAACATTGGAACAAAGAACTTCATCTTGCATTGAAAATTCATAACCAAGAACTCATGAGCAATCAATGATAGTGAGAAAGGTTATCTTATCCAAAAGAGAACACTTATATCACTCATTGCTACTTTGAAACATGAAGTTAAAACTCTATCTATGATGGGAGACACAGAGAGGAAAAGTTCATCATGCATCGCTAATTTGAGGCTAGTGGTCTAAGGATAATCCATAATGAGAGATATGCAAGGTGATGAATGAAAAATTAAGTGAAAGAATTATGCATGTGATCCTAAGTTGTTTTGAAAAGGGGACTTCCTAGGACAATGCTAGACAAGGCCTTAAATGGAAAAACAATTTTATACAAAGGATGCAAAGGCCAAACGAGGTTGAACATCAACCTTATAAAATAAAGGAATTTCTTAGACCTAGGCATGTGAAAAGATGTAGCGACAAGTAATGGGAAACCCTAAACACAAGGGGTCGATCATTTCATGGAATTCAATGATTTGAGTTGTTTCTTAACATGATTGAGAATAGACTGCAGTAGGTCAACAAAGGAATAGATTGAGAGATCAAGGTTTAGACAAAGGATAAAGACTTCTAAGTAAAATGACCTCCACATAAAACCCTAATCCCTTGATAAACCAAGAGAACACAAAGGAAAATTCACTTTTGGATCATTGGAACAAGCAAATTTTATGGTTCCACTAGTGGCTCCAATTGGGGACACATGCCTCTGGTGGGCATGGCGAGATTCCAAATCTCATAGTTGAAGTAGACTGAGCACGAAGTTCCTTGGGTGCTCCATAAATTCTCCCTTGTTCAAACAATTTCCTTTCACCTCATTTGATGCCCCTTGGCCACTAAATGAAAAAAAAAAACCAATGCTTGCCTCTATCAAACATGCTTTTCTCTATTGTCTGAACTAAGCCAATTTTGAAAAAAACTGCCATTATAAACCTAAAAACCAATATCACCACTGGCATACTTATGATTTCCATTGCATTCATTAACTCTAGGAATTTGACATTGGCAATCAAGTACCAACTGAAACCCATAGTTAATACGACACCTTACCCTATCTAGCTAATGTTCATTTTCCATTAAATACTCATCCATCTAGACTTGAAATTGAAAACATTCATTGTCCACTTGACCACTAGCATCATAAAATTTAGTGCCAAATTTAGTTTGCATATCAAACATGAAACCATCATAAGCATTTTGTTCAATGGTCTCATTTAGAGGCATATATCCTAACCTTTTGGAGTCAAATTGCAACTCCAAATTTGAGAAATCAACATGAATAAAAAATTCATATAAATCCCTAGAGACATCTTCTAATTTGAGTCCCATACCAAGAAAGCATTCACTTTGTGTGATGAATCAAAAAATGTTCATACACGGGCATATTTTCAAACTAATATTCACACTTACTTAAGCATTACAAATTAGTTATACTATCACACGCTTCACTACTTTGGAGATATGATTTATCAAAATCCATATTATCTTTTCTCTTATTCATATCAAGGTCATCACCATAAGCACCATCACTAACATTATCCCATGCATCAAAAAATACTTCCATTTCAGGTTCATTGACATAGTATGATCCATTTTTCAAGTAATTATTCTACTCAATGCTAAATGTTTCAAGATAAGGTTTGTATAACTCAAAATTAATAGATTCAACATCAAAGAGATCATGCACATCACCAGTTGATATGTGCCCTAACCCAAATATAGGAAATGCAAGGTGATTTGAATGTTGCTCATTATCAACTGAACAAGCTACTTCATTCCTTCTCTTATTAGTACATTCCTTGTTGAAAAAAATCATGTCCATTTTGGTAAAGAAACAAGCATACTCCATCTCTACTTCATATAGGAAATTAGGAACAATGAGGACTTGACCATGTTCACTAGCATCATGGTCAACATCATCAACATCTTCATCATTTCTGAAACTATGCTTTGGATTAGGATACTAGAAACATACATTCTTATCTTCAAACTCATCTTCATTCACAAAGCTAGCATACTCTATTGCTAATATAACTAGATCACATTCCAGGTATTCCTTAGATGGGTTTTGTTCATTCACTTGTGAGGAAAATATTTCATGATAATTCATGTTATTGCATCCTTCAAGTGAAGAAATTTTCTCCAAATCATTCTCATAAATAATTTATAATCCTCAGAAAAATAATCATAAACCTCATTCTCATCATGACCTAGATCACCAGAGAAAGCTTCATTGCATAAACTATGCTCTAAGTCTTCATAGTGAATGCATAAACTTTCATCTTTACTATTTTGGTTACTGATTTGTAATGAAGCATTAGCAATACTTGTAAGTGTATGATTATCTTCATTTCTGAAATATAGATCTATACTTATGCTACTTGTGGACTAATTAAAATCATTAACTTCATCCATACAACAAGATGGACATTCCTCTTTTGACATATCCCTTTCATTTTATTGCATCACTTTCTGATCCTTCTCAATAGGACAACCACTGCTAACACCTTGAGGCATCATATTTTGTACATAATCACCCTTAGCTCTCTCAACAATCCTTGTCCACTCTAGTATCTGATCAAAACCATGAGGCTTCAACTCCTTTGGAAAGGTACTCAACCTTGGCTCAAAGATTTCATAGAACAAGTCAATGCGTGTTGAATCGTCAGGTCTAAAGCACTTGGGGATTTCCAAAAAGGCACCCAAAAACCTTGGAAATAGGTCATATGATGATTCTCCCTTTTGTCTTTTCATACTAGACAACCCTTGGACAAAGGAAATTTGATTAGCACTGCTTAAAACTTGTTGATGTTCAAATTGAATCTCATTGTGATTTGTATGCTATGATACTAGGAAAATAAGGACAACATGAGCATTATCATCTTAACAATCCTTTCTACTTCCCGATCCATGAATTTGAGTTACATGAGGCTTGTTAGGATAACCGACACTTGCAACCATACCTCCCTTCATCATTGAATATTTCAAATTGTTTTCAATATCCATAGCAACTTGATATTCCTGACGAAGTGTTGTAGGGTCCTTATCCATTAAAAAATAACTCATTTCTTCATCAAATATGCTGAAGTATACAATCAAACACTTGGCATCATTTGGTCTTAGATATTCTGGAATATCCCTTATTTCCTTTGAAAATTTGAGATTGAAAGTTGAGACTAACTCATCTTCTTCCTTTTGAATGTTCATGAGTCTTTTCCTTACTGTGATAGGACCAATTATTTCACCAAATTGTTCTATGAATGCTACCATGAACTCATTCTATGAGGAAATAAATCATACTCACAAATATGAGAACCAATCTCTAACATCTTCCTTTAGAGATTGAACAAAGAATTTCATGAAAACATCTTCATGGTCTATCTCAAAATTTCCCATCAAATTAGAAAAAACTTGTAGATGCTTATAAGTCGATTCTAAGCCTTTCCCTTTGAATTTTGGAAAATGCTCCCTAACATCATTAGAATCGGGGTTTGGGAAACCCTAAATACCATTAAAATTTAATGGGATATACCTTCCAATAGAAAATTTACCTTGACAACATGTAAGGGGCTGCCCATTATTCACATTTGCATTTCACACCCCACAAGGATGTACAAATGAATGCAACATTTTCTCACACCCCTTTACCAACCTCAAAGATCAACTCTACAATTGATCACTGCCCTATTTCTTGCTTTTATCATGATCTTAAAACATTACAATATGTATAGCTCAAATGCATTTACACCTAAGATCTCTTCAGTGGGCATACTTAAAAACTAGCATACTTCTTCAGAATAATATAGAGACTGGAGGTTAATAACTCAAAAGTATGCTGAATAATCACTACCATTCCCTTTATTAGTGCTTAAAATCACTCAATAAAGAACCAACAAAATTTAGGACTTTAAAATATGGTTTTCATAACAATTATTTTCTTCTTGAAAGCCAAAATGTGAAAAATACCTAGATATGTTGTAGCCGCTACAAGTTATTCATTCTAATTGGAAATCTTTGTAGATCTGAAACTGTGTTCATAATTTGATCAGGTTCTTTGCATAGAGTCACCACCTCTCTTCATAAAGGAGAAAACTTCAACAGTATGAAGTTCTTTCAAAAATTAATTCCATCTCAGTCTTCTTCAATAGTAGAGTCATAGATCCCTTTAAAATCAATGCAACACAACCCTTTCTAGGTCTAAGACATTCAATAGCTGAACCAAATGTTTAAATTCACTCAATTCTTTGACTCTTTCTAAATAAAACCAGAGCCTTCTACATTTTCCTTATAGCTTCTCATCAAGGTTCTTCATCATATGAGTTTAGGTCCACTTCATCTCTTCTCAGCCAATTCCTCAAATAATGCACACTGGTGTAGAGATCTCAAAGTCGCTACCCACATCAAGTGAGAACTATGAAAATATTTATGGAATTGAACATATCTTGATAGAATTTGCAAGTTTAAGGAAAACACAACAAACCCTAAGTGAAATTTTCTGAGAATTGACCCACTAATGCTAAAAATATATTGGAAGATAAACTTGTATGCACAAACTATTGGACTCTAATACTTCTAATTTGGAATGAGAGAATTTTTATGGCTTCTCCCTAGTAGAGTCCCCAATCTATTGGTTATTTTTTAAGAACCAAACTTAATCTCACCATTTTCTGATGAATTTTCCATAATTCAATAATTAGTGAAGGTAAGGATTGGCTAATAAGAAAGTAAAGGATTACTAGGCCCTTAATTCTACTCTTCAGACTCTGTGAAACCCAAGAGGGTGATCCTGACAATGTTTAGATGATATTCTTATGCTATTTTATGATGAACATTGTGACAAATAGATGCATTCCTATAAACTACTAAATAGATAAAATGTCTCAAGGATTTGGTTGACCCTTGAGCAAATTAGTACCTAGAACAAGGAATGAATGGTACTTCATGACACTTCATTGTAATTTAAGGTGTTTAAGTGATTTTCATTTAGATCTGCGTTCTTGGTTAGGTATGGGATGACTCATTTACATTCAAGATGACCAAACTAATAGACCGGTGTTTTATTTGTGGGTAATAGAGTCACATTTGTAACAAACTATAATACATTAGCAATTAAACTCAACATTTACAAGCTATTGAAATATTACTTTGCAATACTCAACTTGTTGTATAAAAAATAGAAACTACTTAGTAATCCTTGAATTTCATCTCACAAACCTAGGATCTTATTAAAGCATTTAACCAATTATTTGAACCAAAGAAGAAATAAAACCATTCATTCAACCAAAATGATTGAATAAAAATAAAAGACCCTTTATCATTCTACTCATAATTTGGAAGAAAAAATACATAGGAGAGAATTTGTTCCAAAAATTGCATTTTCAATTATACGCCATTGCTAATGTAAAACTATTAAGCCCATTACAAATTGGAATGTTCCCTAGACTTCATACTATTCTATTCATCTATGCTCGTTACAAAAATTCTCTTACATGAGATCAATACCCTCCAACCTAGACCACTCAAACCTAAAATTCCAACCCCTATAATTGGCCTTGAATTCCCATTTTTAGAAACATGGAAGCAACAAGCTTCGGGCCAAATTACAATTTCAGTCACATTTTTATTTGATATTCAATTTCACTTTAATTTCAAAACTCCCCAAATGGTTACATTTGCACCCTATAGAAAGGGGGAAAACACAAAATAAAAAAATCATTTTCATCACCAAAGATTTACCTACCTTCCAAAATGAAACAATTGTCATTGTAGCATCACCAAAACCCCTCGTCAACATTAATCAAAGAAGTTCTCCCTATCAACACTTAAAAAAAAACTCACACGTTCATTCAAGAATATTTACCCAACTTCCAAAAGGAAAACTTCACCATTGTAGTGGATTCCAACACCTCTCCTTCACTCTGATCATTAAAAAAAAAATTCAAACTGGGAAACCACCTCTGCAATGGTTAATCATCCTTAGAATTAGAGTGTGCATGGTCCCCTTAGTGCATTTTTTGAAATTGGATATTTTTTCTCACCATCATCAGATTCTTCCAGACTAGTAAGTGTAAGGAGATACTAGGCATATTCTAGATCATCCTTGGCCTCATCTTCCATGACAACATCAGGTTCCTCCATATAAGAATCATAAGCCTTGTGGTCCTTATCCTTCTTCTTCTCATGGGACTTACTCAATTCCCTTGACTTAGTTTCCTCTTTCTTTTCACTCTATTCTTTTAGGATCAAAAAAGTAGGCTCATCATGGTTGCAAACAACCATACTTCTTAGGTTGTAAGTATTCTTAGCTTCACCACCCATGAAAGTGGCAAAAGCTCTCTTCACCATCTCTAGCTTTGTGGACTACTTATATATGTCTCACTGAATTATGGGTGTGTCATCTTGGGTTTTAGGCCTCTTAACTCCTTTCTATTTAGGTTTCCTCTTTGGCCTGATGATTGAATCACTAGGCTTACTCATCCTCACAAAATAATAGGACTAGGGTTCATAGACTTTCAATTATAGGAAAATTTTTACAAATTTATTCTCTTAGAAATGAACTTGTAGAAAAAATCCCACAGACTACACAATTCAAATCAACCAAAATAGGACTTACAAACAACTAAACCCTCACAAGTCCCATGCTTTCAAAGCCTATAGACTTCTTGCTAATTCACTAAACTAGCCAGCTTATACACAATTTAACACAAAGGGAATTGGATACCCTCTTACCTATGAGAAATTATCTTTAATACCTCTGCAACAGCTTGCCTGAAATCGACACGCTTCTTCTCTAGATCTAAACCAATTCCTTGGTTCTTTGATTATTGCAATTGTGAAGGAAATTTGGTTGACAACCTCCCTTTATGGTGAATTCTTGAGTCATGTCCACCATAAATGTTCAAAGAAAGCTTGTGCAAGCAAGCTGACAACCAACCACTTCAAGTTTGAATCATAGCCATTGATCACCTTGATCTAAAACATGATCAATGATGATACACAACCATTGTTCCATGCTTTTACAACTTGTGTATAAAAAATTATGATGAAACCTCGAATAACTACCATGTAGCTATCCACACATTAGTCATCATTTCATTAACAGTCATCACACATCACTACTTTGTTTAGCTCTCCTTCAAGTGAATTTTCTATGCATTAAGACTCGAAGATGAGGGGAATATTCAATCAAATGCTCCATTGCTCATCATCGATGCACATTCTAAAAAATTCATTCAAAACCATGATGTATTTAAGTGGTTCAATGGGTGCTTTGCATAGCATCTCTATTTCCCACCATAGATTCAATTGACAATAATCAAAACACATTAGTGATAGGGAACTTTTAACGATAAGTTAGGATCACTCCATGTGTCTGTATAACAAGATCGAGGGCTGAGAAAGCATTGCCATTAGTAACATTTCACATTCACAGAGCAACTTTGGAACAAAGAGCTTCATTGCACATCACAATTTCATAACCAAGAACTCATGAGCCATCAGTGATAGCGAGAAAGGTTAGCTTATGCAAAGGATAATGCTTATATAGCTCATTGCTACTTTGAAACATGAAGTTAAAACTCTATCTAAGATGGGTGCACAAAGAGGACAAGCTCATCACACATTGCTAATTTGAGGCTAGTAGTCTAAGGACAATCCATGATGAGCAATGTGCAAGCTGATGAACGAGAACTTAAGTGAAAGAATTATGCACACGTTCCTAAGTTATTTTAAAAAGGGGACTGCCTAGGACAATGTGAAAAAAGGTCTTAAAAGGACTCAAACCATTTTATGTAATGGATGTAAAGGCCAAAAAAGGTTGAACATCAACCTTATAAAATAAATGAATTTCTCAAACCTAGGCATGTGAAAAGTTGTAGCAACGGGATGGGAAACCCTAACCACAAGGGTCCCGTCATTTCATGGACTTCAATGACTTAGGTTATTTTTTAACATGACTGGGAAAGGACCATAGTAGGTCAACAAAGGAATAGACTGAGAGACCAAGGTTTAGAAAAAGGAGAAAGACTTCTAAGTAAAATGACCCCCACATAAAACCCTAAACCCTTGATAGACTAAGAGAACACCAAGGAAAATGCACTTTTGGATCAGTGAAGCAAGAAAATTTTAGGGTTCCACCACATATCAAACAAAAAATATTTCCTTAACATGTGTTGCTGCACCTCATTCCATTTCTTGGCCTGAATCAATTATATCATGCTTCTTTTATGGAGGTTGTTAATCATTATTAGGATCTTTCTAGATCTTAGGATGACATGAATAAATTATAGGCCAACTAATACAATCATTTAATATTTCTTCCTCTTATCCTTAACTTGGAATTATTCTATAACATTACATTATGTCTCTCATTTAATGATTGTAATTGTTACATTGGGGTGGGAGAAATTACATATCCCAACAACCCCCTCTTAATTTTGACCACATGCTTCAACATTTATCATTTTTTTTCCAAGTATGTTGAATCATTCAAAAGCTATCTCTAAGATCTATGGATCTCTATTGAGCTCTTCCAAACTCTCCACCAACTATTTTGATAGTCTTTCAAACCTTTGATCTTCAAATCTTCAAAACTTCAAATTGGAAGTCCTCTTGTTTGCAAACTCTCTATCTGTAGCTTTCCATTTTTCTTGATGTATTACAAAACCAAAAATCTTCTCTTGGTTTCTATCCTTTTTACACATATGAACATCTATACAAATTTTTCAACATACTTGTGATATTTTTTCAACTTGATCCATAACTCCATATATAATTCATTTGCATAGATTCATTCATCCACTCTCTTTGCCAACAAATATTTTCTGAATGATTTCTTAAACCACATATGGCACAAGGATGTAGATCCCAACACATATCCTTTGTATGACCTTTCCTGTTACAATGATAACATTGAATACATTGCATTCCTTTATCACATTTCCTTGAACTTGTAACACCATTTCCTTTACTTATGAAATATCCAATTCCTTTATATTTTGGCATTATAACTGGCACAATTGGCTCTTTGATTCCTTCCTCATGCTTTCTTAATCCTTGTCCTTTGTATCCCATTATTTTCATTATTTTGAAACCAACATTATTTTCAATATTTGTAAATTTAGATACATTACCTTTATCCTTAGATTCTTTACTAAAATTAACTTTAGTTTCATCACAAAAACCGCTTGATTGATCAATGAAATAACACAAGTCTTTAGTACTACATGAAACATCACACACCCATGGTTTTTAATTTATTCATTCATTATCTTTTTAAATTGTGTTATTTCTTCTTTCTATACACTATTTTCTCCTTCTAATCTATTTATATTTTTTTTCATTTCATCAAATAGCTTTAATCTTTCTTCTAATGCTTCATTCTTTGCCTTAACATTATTCAATTCAATTTCAAGATCATAAATTCTTATCAATTGTCCAACTTTTTCTATTGAAATTTGCTAGTTAAATTTCTTAAGATCTTTCAATTCTTCCTCAAACACATCTCTTGTTTTCTTTACCTGATTTTTTCCTACTTTTCCCATGGAAAATGATTAAAAAAAGCCTAATTTGCTACAACAATTTCCTTTTATTCTTTGACAGCTACGTGTGCCTCCACTCTTCTTACTAAAATTTCTCCTTTGTCACCGATCCACCTATAGTGTAGAAAAAGGTATCCCTTTTTCACACTTGATTTGGGAATAATTAATATTAAAATGAGCTTAATTATGCCATGATTTATTTTTGTAATGTGTTCTACACATTCACATTAAGTTTATAACCCTTCTTAATAAAATGGACTTAATGGTGCCTTATTTAGGGTGTTGTAAAGTGTATCTTTACACTTTCAGACTAATCTAGGGATTTATTAATTAATTGATGTTAATTTTCCTTAATTTTCTCCTATAATTCAAATCCAAGCCTAATTAATTACAAATTTTGAGAGATAAATCCCAACATTCATAAATGATATTACACAACATCTAATTTTTGAAGGTGTGCATCCTAGGTTAGTGACCTAGGACCCATTTTCCACCTAGTGAATGGGTCCTCATTAGGTCTTAGGATATTATTTTTACATGATCTTTCACATTGTCCAAAGTGTTTCCTAGTTAAGTGAGCTAGGACCCACTCACCACATGGTGAATTAGTCCTCACGTAGACCTAGGACCCCTCCTTGAAATATGTTTTGTGTGGTATTTCAATGATTTCAAATCCAAGATTTGATGTTGGCTTGTGATATTTGAATTTCAAGAATTAATGATAAGTTATGTATAAATACAAGGTTATTTCACTAAGTTTCATCCTAGATCTGGTTATGTATAGGATCATCATGGAAAAAATAGGCCCTTAAGTGGCAAAGAATTTAGAAAAATCAGAGTTAGGAAACTTGACATAAAAATTTGAATAAGTTATCTATATAATTTCAAAAATATGTAAGAATAGAATCTATAGGAAATTGAATGTAGTTTCTAAACTACTAGGTTTGTTTAAAAAAGTAAATAAATCTATTTGGTGAAAATTTGAAATTTCAATGCAGTAGTACTTAAATTTCAGGGAAAAAATAAGTAGGTGTCTGTCTGACCAGCGTAACCACAATAAAATGATAATATATTTTTATAAAATTTTAGATAGAAGTAGAGGACTCATGTCCTAATGTGATGCATATTTTTTTGTAATTTTTTTCCAAGTAAATAATAAATTGTGAATTTTTTATTACAACTTTTAAAAAATATAAAAAACTCATATGTCTAACCACCTTAACTTGGTCAAAACTTCATGAAATTCAATTTTTCTTTTTTTAATCCTATAGTATGTGAAACATAGAATGTGACACATGTTTTGGATTCAAAAAATGTGATACCATTTGAAAGCTATAAATTTTTTCAATCAGTTTATCAATCAGGACTTTAGTCATAATTTGAATAGAAAATGAATAATAATTACTTATTAAATTCAAAGTAAAGCATAATTTATATTGGTGGAAAGCTCAGAATCTCCTTTAAAAACTCTTTTCATTTCATCAATTTTGGGTTAAAAAAAATTCATCAGCCATATACCCATCATATTGCCAATTTTTGGCCTATCATGATCTTGCACATACCCATCTTCATAAGCAATTAAGAGTACTTTCACAAGAGCATTAGAGGAAGATTCAAGATCAATTTATAAGGCATTCGAGGGTAGATTATTGAAGGATTATTGCAACAATCAAAGTCATTTCATAATGTCAAAGATTTAGTGCATCATGCATGTTGTTGAGCTAATGTGTTGATGTAGTGTTCATGATCAATTCAAGTATTTCAAGGGAATTGTTTCACATCAAGATTCAAGATTAATATCTACATTCATTAAGGCCACTTCATGCTATATTGCTAATTTTATATCCAAGGTTCAATTGAGGTTTGGTGAATTGTTACATAGTGTTGTTCATTCATCATTCCCTCATGATTGTTTATTCCATTTCAAGGTTTAATTGTAAAAATGGGATTTGACCAAGGAAAACCCCTATTCCCTAACAAAACAACATTTTTATCTCCTTTGATGTGTGATTGCAGGTTTTAGATTGAAGATCATTTGGAGAGCAAAATTTCAAAAGTTGTCAAAGTTGTCAAAGTTGCTAAGAAAGTTGTCAAATCATAAAAATTGAGCTACAAGATTTATTTTTCAATTTCTCATAGTCTCTGACTAGGATATGGAAGTGGAAACATTAAATAACATAACCCAAAAAATGATTTTCTAGAACCCTAGCCAAGATCCATTTTCCATAAGGCGAATGAGTCCTTAGTGAGGCCCAAAAAATAACTTTTTGCAATAGGTACACAACATTTGACCTTAAAACTTTCCCTTTTACTAGAATTTGGGTTAGGATTGAGTTTTGTAACTAATTTACACATTATAACCCTCATAATTGAGTGAAACTAAGAATATAGGTGCATTGTTCATTACTCCACTTTAGCAAGTTACCTATTTTTCTTTGTTTCATTTTGGTGAACCTGACGTCTTGAGCATTGTAGTTGTTTTTTTTTTTGGATTCCTTTTCATGATAGATTTAGATCTTACATTCATTTCCATTCATTTTCATTGAATTAGATCTCATTTAGGGTATCTAGTTTGCATTCAACCTTGCATTGTATCTAAGGTTTTAGGATTGCATTGTTTACATAAAATTTGAAAAAAACAAAAAAAAATAAGATCTTATATATCATTTACATCATATAAAATTTCATTTGAAAATTGAAATAAAAAATTGCATATCAAAATAGGTGTTTTAGGTCATCATTTTGTCACATTTTGCACTTAAATTTCACATTACATTCTACAAAAAATCAACCTCAAAATTGATGTTACAAACTAAATTTGAAAATCATTGGAAAACACTTGAAAATATATAAATTTCAGTTTTGAAACACTAATCTAGGACCCATTCACCATAGGGTGAATGAGTCCCTAATCATACCTTAATCTACATTTCTAGAAATTAAAATATTCAGTTTTGTGCTTCTATTTGTTGCTTTCAAATTTTTGTTTTAGTTTACTAAGTTTTTGTTTCATTAAATTCATTATATCTAGCTTAATTTGGTACATTTAGTGCATTGTGTGATTTCAAAATTGTATTTACAAGATTTTATTTTTAGATTTTTACATAGTGTAATCAACAAATTATCTTGTGTAGAATCAATAAGTTTCATTTACACATTACATTTTAGGTCATTGCATTGTATTTTAGGCCCCTTTCCATTTTTGGTTTGTACATTAAGCTTGTGAAACTTGTATGAGCTTTACAACTTGGTGTCCTATTATAAATACTATTGTGAGATGTAGTTCAAGACTCATGTCATCCTACGATACACCATTCTCCATGTATCTTGAGTTTTCTTAAGTCTCTTTCTAATAGTGTTGATAATCAACCCCCTATGGATCATATCATGAACATTTAGGTCTCTTCCATGTTGACTAGAAGTGATTTTTCTTTGTTTTTTCTCTCTATACATTTAGGTCTCTTCCATGTTGACTAGAAGTGATTTTTCTTTGTTTTTTCTCTGTATTTGTGGAATGATGAAATTTTTGAGCTCTATAACAACATTGTAGCAAAGACATACTAACCCCAATTCCATAGATCGCTTATGTATTTTTACTAACCCCAATTCCATAGATCCCTCCTCTTTTGTGGTGTAGCTTTATTACATAAACATATGACTTAGCATAGGAATTTCTGAGGAAGCTTTCATGTCTTAAGAGTAAATATTGGCTACTTTAATGTAATTTCTCACAAAAATGGTTTTATCAATTGCTTTAAAGTGGGGGCGTACATCAATAATATGTTTTGAGATTTTGCATATTTCATGGTTTGATTTTATTTTTCTTGTGATGCATCCTTTTCTTGGTGGTGTCATTGGGTTTGATTTCCTCCAAGAGTATGATATTTCTTAGCGTACAACTTTCTTCTTAGTGGCTTGATGTGACACACTGCATTCCCTAAGTTGTGAAACTTTTACTCTTCATTTGTCCTTTCTTGGAGACATAAGGCATGATGTTCCCTAAGAAGAAGACCTTACATGATTGAGGCAAGATCCCCTTGAACAAAAACCTATATACATATTGTTCATAAGTGTTTGGCATAACACAACTTGTTGACCTTGTGAAGCTTGAAACCCTAATTCAAGGCCACCTATCATAACACAACTTGCTTACTTATGGAGCCCTACCATGTGCATAGCTTCTTAGCATGACATAGCTTGTTAAGCACGAAACAAGAATGTGAGTTGTACCCTATCAGAGTTATTAGAGGGATAGCTTTGGTATGGTAAGTACAGTGAGAGCCAACATAGAGGCATGACTTTCTAACTAAGCCACCTTCCTAAGGGAAACTCACTTAGTGGACGACCTGAGGTTCCATTACCTTGGATTGAGTGCACGCGTCCTTTGGATAGTGGACATTGAGTTCTTCTTGTGAAGATTCTTTGGACAAAGAGCTAAGATGTGTTCCACATCACATTGGACAGTCGAGGCTTGATCCACCTCCCTTTTCTTCTTGGTTTTTGATGTTGTATGATTGTATGTCTTTTTCATTGCTGCATACACAAGTGTCTTGAATGTCTACTTTAATGTGAATTTGGCATGGGGTCATACTCTCACTAAAGTGGGGGAAATATATAGTGTAGAAAAAAGTATCCATCTTTCACACTTAATTTGGGAATAATTAATATTAAAATGAGCTTAATTATGCCTTGATTTAGTGTTGTAATGTGTTCTACACATTCACATTAAGTTTAGGACCCTTATTAATAAAATAGAATTAATGGTGTCATATTTAGAGTGTTGTAAAGTGTATCTTTAAACTTTTACACTAATCTAAAGATTAATTAATTAATTGAGGTTAATTTTTCTTAATTGGCCCCTTTAATTCAAATCCAAGCCTAAATCTTGACAGTCATAAATGATATTACAAAATGTTAGTGACCTATGACCCATTCACCACCTAGTGAATGGGTCCTCACTAGGTCCTAGGACCCTATTTTTACATGATCTTTCACATTGTTTGAAGTGTGTCCTAGTTAAGTGAGCTAGGACCCATTCCCCACATGGAAAATGGGCCCTCACTTAGACCTAGGACCCCTCCTTGAGATATGTTTTTGGTGGTATTTTAATGATTTCAAATCCAAGATTTGATGTCAACTTGTGATATTTGAATTTTGGGAATTAATGATAAGTTATGTATAAATACAAGGTTATTTCACTAAGTTTCATCCTATATCTTCATAAGCAATAAAGAGTATTGTGACAAGAGCATTATAGGAGCATTCAAGAGAAATTTCTAAGGAATTCAAGGGTAGATTATTGAAGGATTATTACAACAATCAAGAGTCATTTCATCATGTCAAAGATTTAGTGCATCATGCATGTTTTTGAGCTAATATGTTGATGTAGTGTTCAAGATCAATTCAAGTATTTCAAGGGAATTTTTTCACATCAAGGTTCAAGATCAAGGTCTACATTCATTGAGGCCACTTCATGCTAGATTTTTGATTTGATATCTAAGGTTCAATTGAGGTTTGGTGAGTTGTTAAGTATTGTTGTTCATTCATCATTCATTCATGCTTTTCTATTTCATTTCAAGGTTTAATTACCAAAAAAGGGTTTTACCAAGGTGAACCCCTATTCCCTAACAAAATAATATTTTTCTCTCATTTGATGTGTGATTGCAGGTTTTAGGTTGAAGATCATTTGGAGAGAAAAATTACAAAAGTTTTAAAATTTTCTAAGAAATTTGTAAATCACAAAAATTTAGCTACAAGATTTATTTCCGAGTTTCTAACAGTCTTCGACTAGGATCTAGAACTGTAGACATTGAAGAATAGAACCCAGAAATTAAGGCCCAAAAAAACATTTTTTGCAATAGTTACACAACATTTGACCTTCTTAAAACTTTCCTTTTTACTGGTATTTAGGTTAGGATTGATTTATGTAACTCATTTACATGTTATAACCCTCATAATTGAGTGAAACTAGGAATATAGGTGCATCGTTCATTACTCCACTTTAGAAAAATTATTTTTCTTTGTTTCACCCCTAATGTTTAGCTGCAACTATATCTTTGAAACCCTTACTGCAATCTTCCTTACCTATGACTTAAATATTTATTTAACATTTGCAATGAATAGAACAGTGATTCTACAATCCTTTAACCAAATAGTAATTGTGATCTAAAAAAAATGATCATACCTCAATCGATCTCCTTCAAACTCCTTCTATTCAGCCTTCTTCGCTCCTATCTTCAACAATCTATTATCTCTTGTGATCTTATAACCTCCTTCAACAATTTTAGTCTACTAATTTTCTTGGAAATGATGACTACCAATTCCTTTGTCTTTTTTTAACATTTGTAATCTTTAAAATGGCAGCAATACCTTGCATTTATATTATCACAAAATCTCCTTTAGTTGTTGCTAATTCAGACTTCTTCTTTGAAGGCTTTGGTTGATGGCACATGACTAAATTTTGGTAGCCTTGACTTGTGTTGGATTCTCCCCTTCATATTAGTGAATTCAATCTTGTTGGGTAGGTTGTATACAATGCATCCTGGTGATTTCTTGATTCAAGTGATGACACAAATTTGTAATTAAACCTTAGCTATGATTTCCATAATCACACTTCCTTTGGTGAACATAACTACAATTATCTCCTTTGGTGAGTTCTCACGATCTACAACAATCATTCTATAACACTATCTATATTTATCTTCAATCAAACAATAGCTTAGGCTCTTGTATATGCATCTTCAAACTAGACTTACACCTCTCTCACAAATTCCTTCTTTTGAAACAATGAACTCATTGGATTTTGACTAGCTAATTTATTTCTTAGGGATGTGATCTACTATCTCAAATCCTGTCAATCTCATTTAACAATATCAGTAGCCTCCTCTACAAATTTGGAAATTCATTTGATCTCTTTCCTTTCTAGGCTTGTCTCAATCTTTTGCAACTTTCTCTTAACAAATTATTAGAAAAGAATAACTCTTAATTTTTTTTTACAATTTACCTTTTAGTGGGAAACTTCTCTCCTCCACGATCTACTTTCCAAAAAATAATTTGCAACTCATTCACTTTCTACTATGATCATTATTGACTTGCATATATTCACTATGATGGCTTAAAAAAAATCTCTTAAACAACAATATTCATCTACAAACCCTCAATTCATGGCTTGAATAGGACAATCTAGAAGACTTCAACACTTCTCAAAAATAATGTTTTCCTCTAGAAATATTCTTTTAAATTTTATGATCCTCAATGATCTCCTTTGCAATTGCGAAGTAAACATGTGAAAAAAATCCAATGCAATCTCTTCAATAAAAAAACTCATCAATATTTTCCTCCAACAACTAGATCCTCTTTTCTACAATCTTTGGCAACTTCCTCTCCTTTCAACAATTTGCAGATATTAAACCAATATTCATTCCAAATTTGGCTCCTTGCACCGATGGGTGGCATTAAGATCTCTTATGAACTTTAAAACAATAGAGATGGATTTTCTAAAAGTTGTGAACCTGACAATCAGGTAATAAAATCCTTTGATCCTCATCAAACAAAAACTCCTCATTTGATCTCCCATATTTTGTAACATGGAAAACAACTTAACTATGTTTTGCAGTTGTGATCTCACAATTGTAGTGGCTGAACTATGACTTGAAATTTTCTTTCTACAATCTGGAACAACCTCTTTAGTGCAATAATTTTCTTACAACTTCTTTCCCAATGATTATTTGATCTACTACAAGCTGAATCTCTCACCATGATTTGTAATAATTTCCTTTGCCACAATCGACCTTCTCTGATACCACTATGATGGTGGTGGATAGATATAGATCAAAATAAAATATTGAAACATATCAAAAAAGAATTATTTCCTCAACACATGTTGTTGCACCTCATTCCATTGCTTGGCCTGAATCAATTACATCATGCCTCTTTTATAGAAGTTTTTAACCATTACAAGGATATTTCTAGATCTTAGACCGACATGAATAGATTATAGGCCAATACAATCATTTAATATTTATTCCTCTTATCCTTATCTTGACATTATTCTAGAACATTACATTACATGTCTCTCATATAATGATTGTGATTATTACATTGGGGTGAGAGAAATTACATTTCCCAACATGAAGCACATGGAGAGAGCATACATTCAAGCTAGCACTCCTAGGATTGACCACAAGACTTAGATTGGTTTATGGTTTTTGATCCTCAAGCTCACCAAATAGTGCAAGGGGAGAGCATACGCCAATGAAGAATCCCCAACAAAGCATAAAATATTAATTGACCCTTTAGAAATTGAAGTGTGCATAAATTCGTGATAAAAAGAAGTCTTTGATAATGAACATGTAGAATATATGTTAGTATTTTTATTTTTGATCTTTGGAAAGTGATATCAAGCTACACAAAAAGATGATTAGATATAAAAAGTGATCAAAATAGAAGGGATGTTAGCTGAAAGAGTGTTTAGACACCCACCCCAATAATACGGGGGTAGGGGGCTGAACGTGATCCCTTTCCAAATGATAAAGATATGTAAAGAAAATTCACTTGAAGCTAATTTTTTTTATAACTTATGTTGTTACTAATGTAGAGAGTAAAACTATCCAAGAGTAGAGAAGATTCACCCAAGCCAAAATAATATTCACCCAAGTGCATAGTCACCCAAGAACAAAGCATAACCACCCAATTAGTGATGTATCCACCTATATAGAGTAGTATCACCCAAGAGTGGATCCACTTAAGTAGAGTAGAATTACCCAAGTGGGAGTAGATCCATCTATGTAGGGAAGGATCACCCAAGAGTAGATTTTCCTATGTAGTGGAGAAATCATCATTTTAGAGTGGATCCACCTATCTAAGAGTGAGAACACTCAAGTATAGGACCACCTCTATGAAATCATATAAAATATTCTAGAGGCAAGCCCACCTATCTATAATAGATTTGTTCAAGAGAAAAATTAGGTTTTCCTATTTGGAAGTAGGGTTGATCATGTGTAGGTCTGCCCCTGTGTGAGCAAAGTTACCTATCTAGAGTGGATCCACCTACCCATTGAAAATCTACCTAAGTGTAGAATTTCCCCTGTGAAAGTGTATCTACCCCTCTAGAGTGGATCTAGTTAGGTGCACAGTCACCCATGTGTAGGTGTATGGACCTTTCTAGAGTAGAATCACATCTATGTAAAACCTACAAATGAAAATTCATAGAAGACTATAAAACCATGTTAGCAATCTCATGATGCGGGTCCTAGTGGGCATGGTAGAACTATGTGCATGAAATTTTTGCTCTATATGAGTGATTTAAACAATAAAAATCAAACAACAAAAATAACAAAAAACAATCATGATAAGGCTAAGAAAGCTCAAAATGATATAATAACCCTCTTGTTGAGTGGATTTTCCCAAGATTGTCATTTGGATGTGTGCTCACTATAAATTTTGGTAGCATGAAAATGATCCGATGGAAAATGAGCGTGAACATTAATAAAATAATTAAGGGTTGGATATATAGATTTTGATAAAAATGGATGAAGAACTAAGATTGCTTGATGGAGATCAAGGATTGAGATGAGAGGTAATCTCTCAACTCAAGAGATTGTGCCACATGACACAATGGGAGGGATTGAGAGGAATATTGTATCTTTCAGGGTACAAGTCCCATGTGACATAGTACCAAGACCATGTTAGAAATACAAAGGGCCATGTGCTTGATGTGATGGGGAGGGCTAACCCACTTAATAAAGAATTAAGTGTGTGTGACCACTTAAGGGGAGATTAGGTGAGTGGTTAGGATTAATATTAGTGCAAGTGGGAGATTTGGAGGATGAGAAATGAGGTGAGAGAAAAATAGGAATTAAATAATTATGTTTAATTTTTATTTGTAGGAAAGGGTATTTGGGGATTAAACTAAATAAATAGGGATGTTTATTCAATTTAATGGATGAACGTGACATGGGTAAATGAGTAAAGGTAATTATTTACTTTAGGATAGGATTTAGGGATAATAGAAAAAATATATTATGATAAAGGTTGAGATAATTCAATATTAATTAAATAGTACTTGGTATTATTTAATTAATATGGAGGATACAAAATTGGTTGAATTAGGGGTAAATTGACCAAATGAAAGTGGTCAATTTTAGGTGTCTACATCTATGTTCTCCCTATTTTACTATTTCTAGCTCTCATATCATGTCTCTCAATATTCATATTACTTTTTTTTCACCATTTATGCATTTGATATCCCTTTCTCATCTCTCACATATTCCCACTCTTTTTCTCTATAAACCCCAACTTCCCATAGTTTATATTCCATTTAAATTAATTTTTATATATCACCATTTTTTAACTTATTTTATATTATCTACCCTTTTTTTCACCCACTGATCCATCCATATCACTTACACATTGCCTTTCTTCCATCCAAAAAGTATTTTTCACATTTCTATTTGAACTTCTTTTAAATCCTGATTTAATTTCCTTCAATTTACAATTTCTGATTTGATTTTAAGTTATCTTGGGTGATCCCACAATAGTGGGTTACAATTACATTGAGGAAGGGAAAATGTATTTTGGGTGGGAAAAAATGTCAGGGGGTTCACTAAAGGGGGGGGTGTGTCGCTAGAAGGGGGGAGGGTTCTAGTGAACCCCCTTTTAATGGGTTTTTCATTTTTAATGTCATTTAAAGGAGGGTTCTCTAGAACCCCCTTTTTTTCCCCTTCTCCCCCTCTAACATTTTTTTGTATAATTTTACATTTCTAGGCTCAAGTTGAGGATGAAAATGGAGGAAACTTCACAAATCCAACTGGATAATGGTAGTCCTTAGAATGAACTATCCATCAAGTATAATTTTAATATATATTGGCTTTATTATGCATTTTTTTTTAGTTTAATTAAACATAGTTTTTTCACCAAAAATCAAGCTCTCTGTTCTATACATGTGGAAAAATAGTATATTATCAAAAAACTTCTAAAAAATATCTATGCATTAGATATTGATGTCCTTGATCTAAAAAAAAATTGAATTTCGATATATACAAAAAAGTTCATGTGTTAGCAAGTAAGCATATGTCTAAATTGTAACTAGTTTGAATTCAAAACTTAATTAATAAAATAATATTCAATAAAACACTATGAAACCAAATACATGCACTAGATATCATAGTTACAACTAAATTCAAAAAAATTAAAATTTTATCCTTCATAGAATATTTGTTTTGTGTTAGCAAATACACGTCACTCTTTAAAAATGGTGTTTACTATTAAAAACTAGTTTTTGAAGGAGATGGAAAAAGAAATGCAATTTTATTGTAATTTATTTATTTTTCAATATATTTAGAATCTACAAAAAAATGCAAAAAATCTCTAGTTTGCATCATCTTCAAATTCCTCATGTTTTAGCAACTATAGGTGCTCGAAAGTGAAGACTTAGTTAAGAAATTAGTTCAATGTCAGGTTTGGCCAAAAATTGTAACCCACTATTGTGGGATCACCCTCTTACACCATATTTCTAAGTGGATTCATTCTTAAGCACAAATTCAACACAATATTTATGTGGAAAAAATGGTAAAATTATATGAAGAAAAGCCATGAGAAAAGATATTTTGTATTTTATTTCTTAGGAAATTCACAATTACAACAACCTTCAAAACTTACTAAAAACATGAATTTAATAAAGTATAAGAAATCTAAGTGACAGAGTCCTTGTTGAATAAAACTTTCTAAAAATTGAAAGTGTGACTCAAAAACTACATGTTGAACTAATATGTATAATTAGAAGTTTACAATTCAAATGTATTTAACCTTAATTACAATTATTTTAGATCCAGAAAAAATTGCGTGACTATGTTGTTTAACTGTTGAAATTACAAACTAGGTTCACTTATACATAAATTAATGAAATTACTAATTACTAAAATGTTGTAATTAGAGATCCAATACTAAATTGAAAAATAAATTGAAATAAAATTAGAGAGAATGTAAGATAGGAGATAGAAGAAGAATGAGATGAAAGATAGAAAAATCAGACATAGGTTGGTAACAAAGTTTGTCCTTCAAAGGACTACGTCTCTGGGTTCGCTTCTCAATGTTGGACCACTTTCATTAATATCTAAAAGCACTTGAAAATTCCTTCTTACAATATTCAAGCTTCAGAACCTGCCCAAAATTCCTCACAATCTCTCTCACTTTTACAATTTTGGTGTATAATAACACCTTTCAATTCTTCTCCTCCTAAAATTATCACAATGAAATTATTTCTCCAAATTATAAACTTGATTAATTATCAATCCAAGACTCTCACAATTCCAATAATTTCCAATCCTCACTTCGTTACCAAAACTCCTAACTCTCACCCCTTTTTATACATAAAAATTGCCTAATTTGGTTTATAACCAAATGATTTTGCATATATTTCCATATCCCCCTTATGTTCAACTATATCTTCTAATTTCACACTAAACCCTTTTGATATATGGCACATATTAAAGAAAATATTATATAATTCTCAAAAATCTAATATTACCCTTCAATGTTAGTTCTTGGGCTTTATATAGTTTGTGATTTATTTGCTTTATGTTTGAATTTTGTTTATTTTTGTTAAGGGGAGGGGGGTCGGGTTAAATCGAGCCTCCTTTACTCACGGATCACCACCAATATATAACAAAAATGATTTTGTTCTCAATAAGTTACAAGATACATGGGTGGCCCAATGGTTGTGCACATGCTTTGGAATAGGGGGGTCAAGGGTTCAAACCCCACTGACCTCCTTTGTTTAACTTATCAGAATTTTTGGCAATGTTTAAATAAGGAATCCTTAAGTCCAAAGAAGGTAGATGGTTCAATGGTGTGAGGAATAATAGGTGGTGTGTGGTCTTGAGTTTGACCACCAACGACCTAACTTTTAACAAACCAACCAACTATTGAATCCACCATGGAGAAGATAAGGCATGCCACATGGTGTCCATTCATGGAGCCACATGGCACCATATTATTTTTGTCATCAAAATTGGTCCATAGGTTTTTTGCATGTTTTGTAAGGGCCATGTGTTTCCATTAGGAGTTGCCATGTCAGCATCCGTATGGTCAACTCTATTGACTTTTTCCTAGTTTGACCAGAACTTTGATCAAGCGTATCTTTCACATAGCTCTCTAGAATCAGTGCAACAAGTACTATAACTTGGCCATTTTTTCCTCATTTCAAGATGATATAATTCGCAACTAGACCTTTGACTGTGATTTTGTTCTCAATAAGTTACAAGATACATGGGTGGCCCAATGGTTGTGCACGTGCTTTGGAATAGGGGGGTCAAGGGTTCAAACCCCACTGACCTCCTTTGTTTAACTTATCAGAATTTTTGGCAATGTTTAAATAAGGAATTTTCCTTAAGTCCAAAGAAGGTAGATGGTTCAATGGTGTGAGGAATAATAGGTGGTGTGTGGTCTTGAGTTTGACCACCAACGACCTAACTTTTAACAAACCAACCAACTATTGAATCCACCATGGAGAAGATAAGGCATGCCACATGGTGTCCATTCATGGAGCCACATGGCACCATATTATTCACCACAAGGATGACACATGTCATCAAAGAATTGGTCCATAGGTTTTTTGCATGTTTTGTAAGGTCTGCCATGTGTTTCCATTAGGAGTTGCCATGTCAGCATCCGTATGGTCAACTCTATTGACTTTTTCCTAGTTTGACCAGAACTTTGATCAAGCGTATCTTTCACATAGGAGCTCTTTTTTTGAAACTGAATATAGTTCTAGAATCAGTGCAACAAGTACTATAACTTGGCATTATTTTTTCCTCATTTCAAGATGATCAATTTCCTACCTTTTTCTTGGCGGCCCTGATTCGCTTGTTTGACTAGACCTTTGACTGTGCATAACTTCTACATAGGAACTCCTTTTGATCTTGTTCAAGTTGTGTTAGGACCATGTTAGTGAGCTATATACGATGATTTTTGGTTCATAAGATTCTAAGAATGTGAAATTTTTAGGTTTTTTGGATCCACCTAGATCATGAACATTTTTCAAAACTACCAATAATAGGGAACTCGTCCAAAAAAAAATTTACTACTTCACCAAAAATACCTTTGGCATTGCATTTAGCAAGAATTCCTTCAATGGGAATGCCTTTTGAGTGAACAACATTCAACATCTAGGGGGCTACAATAGCTCCCTTGGGACCCCTTGTCATTTCAACCTTTGGTAGAATATTTCAACCTTTAGTTGAATAGTAGGCCTTCGATCATACTGGGTACATACTTGAAGTAATAAGTAGATATCAATGTCGACTATTCATCACTCCTAGAATAAAAATAAAATTAACTTCATATTCCAACATTATCCCACTTGAAGTCAAAATTATCTCCTAAAAATAAACCCTCATATTAAAAAACCAATGCCAATGATGCCAATCATCAAGTGAAATGTAAGCCTAGAGAGATTCTACATCAAATGAACTCGCTGCCAATAGGCTCCATCAAAATATTTTTTGGGTTTACGTTAGTGTATATCTTGGTCAAAGATATTGTCCTCCTTCCACCACCTCACGTACAAAGTGATATTGAATATCAATATGCTTTTTTTTGCAATGATATTTTGAGTTCCATGCTAGGTTTAAAGAAATTTAGGTGTCATAATGCAACACCATGTTTTCTTGCTCTACCTATAATTCACCCAAAAGTATATGAAGCTAGATTTCCTCCTTGCTAGGCTATGTAGCTTCTATACATTCATATCCAATAGTAGAAAATGCCACCACTATCTACAAATTTGATACTTAGCTAGTTGCACCTCCAACTAAGGAGAAAACATAACTTGTAGTGGACTTTCTCTTATCTATATCTCCCCAAAATATGTATTTGTGTACCCATTAACCCAAAAATACTCCCAAGGTAATAGATAATAACATTAGAAGTGCTCCTCAAATACCCAAGAATCCACTTCACATTCATCCAATGCTTAGTACCTACATTTTTCATGTAATGAATGACTATCCCACTACTTGTGCCATGTCTATTCTAGTGCACACCATGGGAAACATATGAATATAAACTTATGATGAGTACGGTACATGAGCAATCTATATCTTCACCACTTCTGTGTTAGGGAACTGTTTTGAAGATAGTTTAATATGAATATGAAATGGAGTACTAACTAGTGATGCTTTTTTTATATTGAAGCATTGCATAACCTTCTTCACCTATGTATTTTATGACAACCATATTTTCCTATTATTTATATCTCTATGTATCCTCATACCAAGAATTTGGTTTACTTTTCCTAGGTCAGTCATCTCAAACACTCTAGAAATTTGAGCTTTCAAAGGGATTATTCTATACATGTTGGGACTTGTTACCAACATATCATTGTATAAGAGTGAATTTGCACCCCTTAAGAAAATTCCCCTTTCACATATACCCTCACCTTAGAAAATCAAATCCAAAGGAAAAATTCCACATCACCCACTTGCCTTCCATCCACTTGGTGTTTTTCCTATGCGTTAGTGGGGGAATATTTGTTGGGGACACACACGTGACACAAAGGAGTCCACGCAGAGCATTTCCATCCTTGACGGATTCTTGCATATGAAGTTGGAAGAGGCATTACACACCTGATTGTAGTCAAATTTTAATGTCCCTCTTCTACCAACCTACCTGAAAATGACAGATTCTTCTCATCCCACCTTCAAAAAAATTCTCTATTAATTCATTCCATCTTCTAGAAATTCACATTTGATCTCTCAAGAAAATTCTCATTCACTCCAACATTCTAGCACTCCATTTTTGAGCATTGCAACAACATTGACACTCCATCAACTCCACATTGCAAGTGTGAGGAAGCCATAAAATTTGTAGGCTTGGAGTCTTGTGAGACATCCCTTCATCACTGCGATAGTTGTGGTGACTTTTCCAAGTCCATATCCTCCATTCTCCCTTCCTTGGCTAGTGATCCTTTGGGTGGAGGTGGTAACACTTCATTCCTCAACTTTGTGATTTGATAGAGTACAATTTGTCTTTTGTAGTGTTCATTGCACTTATTTCTATCTTCTTTATCATATTTTCTACTTTTTTGCTTTCTAGCTATTCATGGAGGTGGAAACACCAAGATGGTGGTCTAATTGAGGCAGGCCCCTATATAGCCCCAACAATTTTTCCCTCTTTCTTATGTGCAGGTGGATGTGCATGTGGAGCTAGCTAGTGAATCGATGCTTTTGTGAGATAATCTTTGTCACCCTAGCTTTTATCTACTTGCTTCATCATATCCTTTATTTTTTGTACCTTCTCATTCTGTTCTTCCTGTCAAAATCAACTAGATAGGTTGTTAGTAAGTTTTCAAGTAGTTTTTATTGTACTTCATGTTTTTTGGCTGTATGGACACTAGCACACCAAAGAGACTCTAATGTGTTGTGTTGTCATCCCAAAACCATGTTGCCATCCTCAAATAGAGAGTTGTATGAGGTGCAGTACCAACTCCAAAAACTAGCTCGCCTAGCCTAAACCTGAAGTTCGGGTCTATAGAGTGACAAAAGTACTACATAGTGCTCTTCATTCTCAATCCTCATCCCAAGACATCCTTTAGAGTGTGGTAAGTTAGGGAAACCCTCTACCCTTGGCTATCCATGACTTGGGGCCTTGACATGGTTTGTCCCCCTCTCTTACATTTTTGGTGAACCTAACATGAACCATTTTGGTTTTGTTTAATAGTGTTGAAGGGTCCTTTCCTCACATTCTAGGAGCATTGCAGGTGCGATTATTGTCAGGCATTTCACCTTACAACCCTACCTATGACCCATAGTAGGCATAGTTGGAAGGTTTCATAAGTATTGTGGAATGAATCCTTAACTAGGTCATTGTCCTATTTCAAACCTTTGTAGGGCTTTGTGAGAGTATCATTTAGTGTGTGTGATGGCCTATTTCCTACATCTTCCTATCCCCTCTACATAGCCTGTGAGTAATAGTTCAAGTATAACCTTCACCTCACAGGACATGTCGATGGGTTTTAATAGAGAACCATCTCCTCTTTATATCCCTACACAAATCAATGAAAACACTATAGTAGGTGTTCTTGTTGACCCAATTTCTCAGGTGAAAACCATAACAAAGGAGATTATGTTAATTAACTTCCTACATAGAGATGTGTATGATAAAATTGTGAGCACCATCCGTACACATAACAAAATTTTGTACCTCCCCTTGGTAGTATAGTTTTGGAAGTCCTTGTCAGACCTAAGTTAGTAAACCTACTGTTTGACATAATCCTAGGGTTCAAACTCTTCAGAGTGAAGCTAGGTATCCCCTAGCTGGTAGCTATGAATTTAGTTCCCTCAGTTGTGCATAAATGTCTAAAAATTATTCATGAGGGTTCAATGTACAATGTGATCCATGACACTAGCTATAAGCTATCAGTTGCATGTGGTAGTTATTCCTTAAAGGCCACTATTGGCCTGCACCCGTTGGTCTAATTCTATATAGAAAGGACCTCTTGTACCAGACATATGAAAAGTACAAGCAAGGGAACTTAATGCCTAGAGTGAGGTACCCTCCATCACCTTATGTTGTTTCACATAGGGCATGCTTAAAAGATGACAGTGATGTCACCAAGATTTGTAGAAGAGAAGAGAAGCACTCTCGAGGTACCTCTTCTTCCTCTTCTACTATCTATATTGGCACTTCCTCTCACCCTGCTACAAGACCATCAAACTCTACTTTGTGTTTATGAGAGAACCCTATGGTGCTTGCTTGGTGAAAGCACAAGTGTCCTACACTTGAACTTCCTATTCTTCCCACAAAGCTTAGGCCCATTTGATATGGTAGAAGGAATGGTCCCCATGGGGAATCCTCTATGTCTCAGCCTCCACGACCTCCCACCACTCTTACTCCTAGAGCATTGAATGGGAAGAGTTCCACCGCTAAGGCGCTAGAGTAAACTCCCCTCATTATTCCTCAATATTTTCCTCCTGATACCATTCAAGAGTTTTTCCCTCCACCATAGACAACTATGATGGACACCCCTATGATTAAGCATGAACCTTTTGTTCCTTTGCAGCTCCCAACCTCTAGCTCAAAGAGTCATAGAAATCATCTTGCATGTGAGCGCAAGTGTCGGAAAAAGGCTCTAATGGTTGAGCAAGCCACTTTGCAAAGAAAGGAAGAGGAGATGTCTACTCTGAATTTAGGTCCTCCTAATGCATCCTCCTCTCTCCTCCCCTCTACTTCCATTCAATCAAGTTCAATCTCAATTCTGGCTCCTACTATGAGTGTGAGTCTGCCTGACTCTAAAAAGGTGTAGGTGTTTATTGCTCCTTTGGTTGAGCCACCCCTATTGATGTTCCTTCTAAACATCCCACCATTCCTAAACCTGTGGACATGCAAAATACCTCGGTAGTTTCCACCGTAGTTTTTTCCTCCTCCTCTATGCCTCTTGCTTCATCTATGGGGAGTTCGCATCCCCCAAAGAAGCAAAAAGAAGAGGTTGGCCCTTCTAGCAATGGAGGGCATAAGAGGATCCCACCTTCTCCAAAGGGTGGTCCTGCACTAGCTTGTTCCATACTAGTGATAGAGCAAATTTTGGCTTCCCCTAAGTTTTTCACTGCTCTCAAGTCACTCGGTGAGCCAAGCAGTGAATCTTGGGTGTCGTCCTCCCCATTTTTTGAGTTACAACATGGCACTCCTAGAAAGTGCATGTTTAACTCTCTGGACGAAGTTCCTCCCTTGTCGGTGATCTTCATGAAGTCGCTAACCATAGCTCTACAAGAGCCGAGCGAAGAAGACCTTGCGGGGCCTTCTTCCTTAGCCCTTGTTGCAAGGGGGTCAGAATCACCTCCCCATGTAATATTCCACCACTATAGGCTCATCCTCCTTCCCCCTATAATGATCTAGATTGGAAAGCAGATGACCTCTTGGTCAATGAGTGTTAGGGGGAGGCCTCTTCCTTATGTTTAAATTAGATGTGTGTTTATTGTGATGTGTTCCCTCGTGCTTATATGTTATATGTTCTTGGATGACCCTCATGACCCTTGTTGGTGCTTGGATACAAGAGTGATTATGTGTTGTAAACCTTCTTCTATTTGTATCATCATTCTGCCTATGTTATGTGCTTTGATTTTTGGTGAATTGGGAACAATGCAAAGTGTTGGGGGAATTTAGGCTTCCCCTCCATGTTGACTCAATTTTTTATTTTTACTTTGTCTTCTTGTGCATTATTCACATGGTCTGATATAGTAGGGGGTTGATGATAGTTCATCTATATACTATTACTATAAATATATATATTTATGAGTAGCTTTGACCCCAAAATATCAGATCACCCCTATGTCTCTTGTTCATTATGTTGCTATTTCTCTTTCGCTCCTGTATGTTTCTCTCTTCTTTGCTTGAGTTGTCCATTGTATGTGTGACAAATTTTCTTTCACAATGTTTTAATTTTCAGAAAATGCATTCGTTATCAACAAATATTTTCTTGAAAATACTTGCAAGCTTTTTCAAAAATTGCATTCTCGACTTGGACCCATAGCAAAACTTGTTTCCTTCATCATGGGTTCACAAAGAAAGAACTTGAGAACTTTCCTCCTAGGTGGGACTATATTTTATTGCAGGAGAAGCCTTGACCTTTCCCTTGCAAGGGGGCATTTTCTTCCTTTCGAATTCCTTGATGAAGTGAACATCTTTCAAAAGGATTCCTTGATGATGAATTGATTTGAGAAAAAAACATCTCTTTTGCACTTTCAAACAATGTGTCCCTTGAGCGGACTCCTTACCCTTTGAAGGGTTCCTGAGGGACCTCTTTGAAATAATTTCAATTTCTTGACTGCCTACTTGTTTTCCTACATGGATGTGTGTTTTTTTTTGACATGTTTTATCTGTGGATTAACATGTTGCTTTCCAGGTGTTCCTATGAAGCTACTTTCTAGTCCGACTCTGTGGAGTCCCCTTACACTAGGATTTCTTCATGAGAGAGTACTTGGGGGTTTCCTTCTTGTAGGTCTACTGGCCTATAAGGTGCTTACTTCATTGGGATTCCTTTATGAGAGAGTACTTGGGGGTTGCCTTCTTATAGGTCTACGAGCCTGTAAGATGCTTACATCCTGTGAGATTTTTCTTTTGTTGGTTTGAAGGCCTTTGGTGTACTTTGTGCAACTTCATAGTTTTGTGGGGCTATGGAGTCCTCTACCTACCCTACACTTTTGAGTTCATCAGATCGCAGTCTACTTCCATGATAGTTTAGGTATACATTTCTAGTCCTATTAACCCTTTAATCTACTTTATCAAACACTCATCGATATTTGTGCTCTCTAAAATGGGTACAAAATGTATAGGAGTGAATTTTCTCCCCTTAAGAAAATTCCCCTTTCACATACCCTCACCTTAGAAAATCAAATCCAAAGGAAAAAATCCACATCACCACCTACCTTCCATCCACCTAGTGTTTTTCCAGTGTGTCGAAGAGGGAATATTTTTTGGGGACATACCCGTAGTGCGTAGGAGTCCATGCCACACATTGTCATCCCTGATGAATTCTTGCATCTGAAGTTGGAAGAGGTGTTACACACCCAATTGGAGTAAAATTGTAACATCCCTCTTCAACCAACCAACCTGAAAAAAAAATTCTTCTCATCCACCCTTCAGAAACATTCTCCATTCATTCATTCCATCTTCTAAATATTCACATTCAATCTCTCAACAAAATTCTCATTCACTCCAGCATTCTAGCACTCCACTTTTGAGCATTGTAGCAGCATTGACACTCCATCAAATCCACATTGCAAGTGTGAGGTATCCATAGAATTTGTGGGCTTGGATTCTTGCAAGACCTCCCTTCATCACTTTTGCAGTTGTGGTGACTTTGCCAAGTCCATACCCTAGATTCTCTCTTCATTGGCTAGTGAGCCTTTCCATGGAGGTGGTAACACTTCATTCCTCTCCTTTGTGATTTGATAGAGTAGCATTTGTCTTTTGTAGTGTTCATTACACTTCTTTCTATATTCTTTATCATATTTTCTACTTTGTTGCTTTCTAGCTGTCTGTGGATGTGGAAACACCAAGACAGGGGTCTGACTGAGGTAGACCCCTATATAGCCTCAATAATTTCCCCCTCTTGCTTATGTGTAGGTGGATGTGCATGTGGATCTAACTAGCAAATCAATGCTTTTGTGAGATAATATTTGTCACCCTAGATTTTATCTACTCGCTTTATCATCTTTGTCTTTATTTTCTATACTTTCTCATTTTTTTCTTCCTATCAAAATCAACTAGCTAGGTTGTCAATAATTTTTTAGGTATTTTTTACTGTACTTCATGTTTTCTGGCTATATAAACGCCAACACGCCATGTTGTCATCCTAGAACCATGCTGCCACCCTTAGACAGAGAGATGTCTGAGGTGTAGTACTGATTCCAAAAGTTATCTTGCCTAGCCTAAACTTGAAGTTTGAGTCTATAGAGTGATAGAAGTACTATATAGTGCTCTTCATTCTTGATCCTCACCCAAATACATCCTTTAGAGTGAGGTAAGTTAGGTCATCCCTCCACTCTTGGTTCTCCATGAATTGGGGCCTTGATGTGGTTGGTCCCCCTCTCTTACAATCATTAATTTACAAAAGAAAAATAATAAAACCATCATCATCAACCTAAAAACAAGATTCTCCTTATCTCTTTCCTCAAAACCTTCAAATTGTTGCATATAAATCTCCTCTAAGAGATCACATTGTAATAAGTTTATTTTTACATATAACTATTTTAACTCCAAATAAAGACTTGAAACAAGAGCTAAAAAAACTTAGATAATAGTGCTTAACCATACAAGTGAAAAAAATCATTAAAACCAATACCAACATTTTATGCACACCCCTTGGCCACCAACTGAGCTTTATAGCTCTCCAAATTATCATTTATGTCCCTTTTCAATTGAAGACCCACTTTTTCTCAGTGGATTTTTCCCCTTTAGGAAATGACACAAGCTCCCATGTCTTGTTCTTATGAAGAGCTATGGTTTCCTCTTCCATGGAAACTCTCCACTTGCTTGCACATTCATCTTCACAAGCCTCTTGATATGAACTAGGTTTACCAACATCACTTAGTAATGCATAAGAAAAATTACAAGTAGGAGAGTACCTTTCAATATCTTTGGATATTCTAGTGGATCTCCTTACAATGGGTAATATATCACCTTATGGCTCATTTGGTTGCTATTCATATTGTTGATTTTCATCTAGTAGCTATAGATTATCATCATAAATTTCCACCTTTATTGGAATAAATTTTGTACTTTGTTGTTCTTTAGCTTTTTACATTGATTTTTCATTAAAATAAATATCTCAACTAACTATAACCTTATTGGCAACAATATCCCACAATTTTTACCCCTTTGTACCTTCTACATAGCCAAGAAAATAACATTTTGTGGGCTTCACATCTAGCTTATTTCTATTCTCTTTAGGAATATGAGCATAAGCATTGGAACCAAATATAGAAAGAAATGAATAATCAACTGTTTTACCTGTCTATACTTATTTAGGGATTTTATTATCAAGATGGGTGATCTATTGATCAAGAAATAGGCTATAGAAATATCCTTAGCTCAAAATTTCTACTCTAGACTAGTAGTGCTCAAAATACATCTAGATCGCTCCATAATTGTACGATTCATACATTCAACAACGCCATTTTTTTATGGTGTCCTAACAATCGTCAATTGCCTTGTAATACCATACTCACTACAAAACTAATTAAATTACCCAAAACAAAATTCTTCTATGTTATTGTTCTCGAACATTTTTTATTCACCCTTTTGATTCTCTACCAAAGCTTTAAACTTCTTAAAATAAGAAAACACTTAAGACTTCTTCTTGAGAGGATAACTCCACACCTTACAAGAATATAATTTATAAATGAAAAGAAATATGATGGAAACCCAATAGATATTATAGGAGCTTCCCAAATATCTAAATGAATTCATTCTAAAACATCTTTACTTCAAGTGGTACTTCTAGAAAAACTAAGTCTATTTCGCTTTCAAAATAAGCAATTTATTCACAAAAATTAAAATATTTACATTTGGCACTTGGGAGAAGATTTCTATCTAGTAGTTCCTTGAGACCATGTTCACTCATATGGCATAGTCATTGATGGTAGGTTGATAGTGAGCCCATTTCTACATCAAATGCACTACTACAACTTCTCCACTACTAGTTTCCCCAACCAACATGTAGATATTTTCTACTTTTTCTCTATATATGATGCAGGAGCATCCATGGGCTCGTGCAATCTTGCATCAACAAAAAAAATATATTTTTATTTTGTTTGCTTTTCAATAAATGGTTGCCACAAATATTTTTTTTATTAATGTAATAATGTAATTTTAAATTAAATTACATTAACAATTCATATTGAATGATTATGCTCAAAAAAGTAGGTGTTGCAAAGGAAATGGAAGTGCAAAAATTCAAAATTTGGATTTTTGCAAGTTAAAGGTGATTTTTAAGATTTTAATTTAAAATATAATCTCAATTTCCACAAATCCCTAAAAAATAGGGACTATCAAAGTGGGTGGCCATCTGATCAAATTGGCAACTTTGATGAGTGAGTTCAATTTTGGAAACTACTGGTAAAGTGTGTGTGAGACTAGTTGCTTGCACAAGTGAGAAGTTTGATTTTTGATTTCTTTGAATTTCAATTTAGAAATTCTCTCCTTGGATTTTTGGGAAAGATTATTTTTGAGTTTGAAATGGAAATGAAATTGAAATTGAATTTCATTTCATTCTAGTAGATTTGGAAAGTTTGTAATAAAAGATAATTCATTTACATTTTGAAGTTAGTTTTCAAAGGTAGGAAACTCAAAACTAAGGTGGATTTTTCTCTAAAGAGAAATTGCAGCAAAGTGTGAAGGCTTCAAGAATTTTATTGCAGCAATTGTTGATGAGTGACAGAGTGTGCATGTGGGTTGGTTGTAGTGCTTGAGAAGCACATAAATTCTATGTAATGTTGCAGATTTTTGTAAGGAATTCTATGATGTTGTAAAGGGAATATGTGGTACCCATAGTCTCAATGAGACTTTATTATTTTTTAATTGCAGATTTTCCATTTTAATGAAAGTTTCATGTTGCAGTTCTTTCATACTTGTGTTGAAATTCACAATGAATTGATAATTTATGTTTGTGTTGAAATTAAATCAGCAGAGAGGGTTTTGTGTCACCCCTTCTTGCTTCAATATAGCACAACCAACACACCCTTTGTTAACTTGAGACAACTATTTTCACCACTAGATCAATAACATTCTTCATCAAAAACTCCAAGTGACAGCAAATTTTACTTTAATGATAGTACATGTTTGACATGTTGAATAGTCCTTACCAAATTCCATCAAAGATATTGATTCTTATGACATCTTCAACAATAGCTTCATAGGGGTTGTCATTTCCCATGTAAACTATACCTCCATAACATGACCAATAAGTAGAAAACCAGACTCTATGTGGAGTCATGTGAAAAGAGGCACCCAAATCAAGAATCCAAACATGAAGTAAAGAGCCTCTTAGATTAGCAGTTAATACCTCTTTGTCTTCCAATGGTGTTTGAACTTTAGTTATGTTTGCCTCAAATGCTAGTGAACTCAAATTTTCTTTTCTTGCTTTTGGTAGCCTACAATCTCTTTTTACATGTCCATTTTTTCCATAGTTCCAATATTTTACTCTTTTTCACCCCTTGGATTTGGACTTGGTTTGTCCATGCTCAATATTTCCTCTTTCTTGAGTTTTTCTCTTACAATTAGGGATTCATTAAAAGAAGATCCTTGAGATGTATTCTACCTTGAATCCTCAAAGATTACAACAACCACCACATCTTCAAAGAAAAAATTCCCACTTGGTTTTTAGTTATTAAGAGCCATAACCTGTTGATCCCAAGTTTTAGGAAATGAGCATGATAAAATTGTTGCCTTATCTTCTTCTTCATTTTTCACCCCATTGAAGCCAACTTTCTTGTTGGTATGTTAAAATCATTTAGATGATCTATGAAAGATGAATTGTCATGCATTCTTAAATTATACAATTACCTACATAACAAAATTTTATTTTCTAATGACTTTGTCTCATACTGCCTTTCGAGATTAGTCCATAAGTCATGTGCAGTTCTGTCCTCTACAAAATTTCATAGTACTTAATCTACTAGAGATAATTGGATTTTTTCTCTATCCATGCTATCCTTTTCATTCGAGTATACCTTGGTCATGGTTGTAGGTTTTGACACTAGTACCCCTTTGAGAGCTAGGGCACATCCATCCTTCACCAATAAAGCTTGAATCTTTAAGCTTCCCTAAAGAAAAATTAGAACCATCAAAATTTTGTACCTCAAATATGGTAAATGTTTTTCTTGTCATTTTTTACTTCTCAAATAAAAAAATTCTACAAAAACAACCTCACTTTGATAACAATTATAAGAAAATTACAATGCAGAATAAATTGAGATAAATAATAAGAACAAATTCAACACAATATTTACTTGGTAAACTTGGTAAAATTATACCAAGAAAAAACCATGAGAAAATTTATTTTGTATTTTATTTCTCAGGAAATTCCTAATTACAACAACCTTCAAAAGTTACTGAAAATGCGACTTCAATGGAGTATAAGAAATCTAAGTTGTAGACTCCTTGTTGAAGAAAACTTTCCAAAAATATCTAAACTATGACTCATGCAACTACATGTCAAACATTTGTCAAAACTACCAAAAATAAGGAGTCCCAAATTTTGTTTTGGCTTAACCATAAATTCATTCGACGTCACCTTTGATGAGAATGACTTCGATGGGAATGCCTTTGGCACAAACATCATTCAATGTTTAAGGGGCTACGATAGCCCCCTTGGAACCCCTTGTCATTTCAACTTTCATTAGAATATTTCAACTTTCGTTAGAATATTTCAACCTTTGGTTGAATAGTAGGCCTTTGGCCGCATCAAGCACGTACTTGAAGCACTAGCTAGATATCAATGTCAACTATTTTTCACTACTAGAATAACAATACAATTGACTTCATATTCCAAAAAATCTAAGGAATATTACCCCTTAACCAAATATGCTTTATTTTTGTAGGTTAAATATGTGGATATTGGTAAAACAATTCCTAATGTGCTAATATGGAATATAAATAAATATAACATATGGAAGCTTTATCTCATTCTTTGGGTCATTTTAACATAGTTGACTAGGCCACCCCTATGAACTAAGTTGTTAGGTTGGACACTAGGGGAAGACATCTATAAGAAAATGTATATTTTAGTTTTTCACACCCATATTTATTCAAATAGTGTCAAATCGTGTTTAGATCCCAACTCCACTATAAAAATTTATTAAAATCAAAGTATTCAATTTCATTTCTATTGATCTCACATCTATTCTTGCATTTTGAAAGGTGTCAAGTTTGGAGAAGCCACTAAAAATCATCATTGACCTCCCTATAATTTTTTAATATTTGTATTTGGTCTAATGATATGGCTTCCATCTCTAAACTAGGCTATTTGGTTGGGTGTAAGAACTAGATAAGCCTATTAGCTAGGGTGTTAGTGCATCTAGTAAACTTGCCTTTTTCTAACAAATTTATAAAAATTGATAGGTAGGTTCCTCTAAAAATTCTAAACCTTTTTCAATATTTCCACCATGTGTAGATGATTTTGATTAATATTATTATGTTAGCTGATAAGATATAAAATTAAAAAATTAAAACCTAGAGAAGAATCCAAGTGTATGTAGCATATAGAAAATCAAGGTCACTCATAAAAACAAAATTTTAATAAATGAGAATGCAAACCTAATAAAATCCAAAAAGGGATAAAAGAGAATGTAGATTTATAAACCTTAATGAATAAGAATGATAAATCATAGAGAAAAACCCTATGGGGAGTTGAGAATGTTAGGTTCACCAAAAATATAAGAGAATAATATCTCTTTTAAATAAATCTAAGATAATTAAATAAATTCAATCATTAAGTATACAATTAACCTAGATTTACATAAGTTGGGGTTTTATAATTAAATATAAATAAATGTAGTCATCAAAAATGCAGATAAGTGTACTTAACTCATTCTAATGATAGAAAACGGTACTTAAAGATGTCTAATGTATAAAATTAATGTCTTTGGTTTGCTCATTATCTTAGAATTAAAATAGATTAAAAACTCCTTTTAGTCAATCTTGAGTGTTAAGGTGAATCCCAATCAATGTGAGTATATCCTCAAATGCATAATCACCAAACTTCTACAACTAGATTCATTGTACATCTTTGATTTCAAAGTGTGTAAGGATGATCACATTTAAAGATAACTTTGGAGAGGCTATTAACTTGCTAGCATTGGGTACTCCTCAATTAACCCCCTTGATGGACTATCTTTATGATCTTAGGAAAATATTTGAAGATAGCATGTACCTAAGTGTACAAATGACCTATATGCAAATTAAGATGTTATGAATTCCTCTTAAGCTTCAAGTTGAAATGTTCCTAGAATGTTGGTTCCTTAAATGACCATCTAAATTAATTTCATATTGAATGTCTTTAAACAACAAGACATAACAATTAGTCACATAAAATATGTACCAAGTTGGCTCCTACTAGCTAGTAGGAAAAGGATGAGAACTTTGAGAATTTAAATTTGAAGAGTAGAATTTTGGAGTTGAAATTGAACCCCTCGAGATCAAGCTTGAGCATTGTAGGATTTTCTTAGAGAAGGAAAATGCAAATTTTTTATTAATAACATGCGTATGAAAGTCTATGTTGGTACTAGATTGAATATGTAAAAAAGGGTACAAATGAAGTTAGCATAAGAACAAATATAAGCTAATCTTACTACAAGAGTACACTACTTGTCAATATAAACATGTTCATTGTTCATTCTAAAAAAATCCAGAACTAAATAAAAATTGATATAAATATATAAATTTTAAAATTACACTTTTATAACCTATATAAATATAATTATATATCTTTAGTATCTTTTATATATTAATTGAACTTATAATACTTTAATATAATATTTATACTAATTTTACCAAAACATTTTTCGTTCTGTTGGACAAAAACATTCTCTTAAATAAAGACAAATGTCAGTAGTCATATGAAAACCACCTTTCCTTGCTTTTGGCATGCTTTATGAGTGTAGTCTTTTCAATGTCATTTCATTATGAATGGAATCTTGCTTATCAGTTTCATTATGCATACCACCACATGTATGAATGGAATCTTGCTCGTCGGTTCACATTCACAAACATTGGACTCGTATCAAAAGTATTTCTTTTTCCCCCAAAAGTTTCGCAAAATGACATGCCAGTAGAGATAGTATCCCATAAATGAATGTTAAAGAGACTTTCATACAACAAAATATCTCTCTCTCCCTGACTCCCTTCCTTTAGAAGGTGGGTTTATGTAACACAATATAATTAATTTCATAGATCAAAATCCTACCAAATCTAAACATAGATCAATATATACTTAAACCTTACCAAATATTAATATAGAACAGTGATTCATAGACCTTATTCTGATGATGAAATTAATTTCATCTGTAGTAGAAATGGCGGACTGAAGATCCTTGGTCTAACAAATGGTACACCAGCTTTGATTATCCTCATTCCGCTGCACGTAGAAGACTTCATCGGGAAGAGCAGTAGGAAGACGGTACGCAGGCCACGGTATATCTGTTTTGCTTGAATATTCTGAACATCCACAATATTCTTGAGGTGCAAATGATGGGGTATGCCCCATGCAGTGGGGACACTGAGGGAAGTATATAATCTCCCGGTGGATCTCTACTGTAGGCGGTGGTGGTGTTGGCGTTGGTGGTGCCGGTGCTGGTTCTGGTTCTGGTTCTGGGTTTGATTCCGGTTTCGTATCTGATTGTGGTTCCGGTTTCGGGTCCGATTGCGGTTCAGGTTTTGGTTCCGATTCCGGTTCTGGTTTAGGTGGTTCTGGTGGTGGTGGTGGCGGCGGTGGCGGTGGGAGCAGTGTAGCACACCTGAATTTCTTTCTTATCTGATTAACTATGCAGATTGGATCTGCATCTCCAACGACAGTTAAGGTCCTCTCCCTCATATTGATAGAAATCTTATCTATTCCTGCAATCAAACCATAAGCCAAAAAAGAAACATCAAACAATCTTGCAAGAGAGAACTTGTAAATGATGTAACCTTTTGCAAGAGGTATAAGGTAAAATATGAATCCTTTGACATCAGAAATTTGGAAAATAGACACTATGTCGGATCTAAATCCCAAACAAATTAGAGAGAAAGCAAACAAATTAGGATTATAAGCATATCTTTTCCATTACCTCACATATTTTTAGAAACACATAAGATCCAAGTAACCAAGCTATTTAGAAAGAGAGAATTTCAAGAGAATGGAATTTCAATAAGGGGAAGAACACTAATTTTCATTAAAAAGATCTGCATTAACATATGGAGATTTGATGATAAAGTGTATTAGAAAGAATCTGTTAAAGGTGTGACTCTGAGAAAGAAAAAGGTTGACAACATAAAGAAACCAAGCTATTTAGAAAGAGAGAATTTCAAAAGGGTGGAATTTCAATAAGGGGAAGAACACTAATTTTCATTAAAAAGATCTGCACTAACATATGGAGATTTGACGATTGTATTAGAAAGAATATGTAAAAGGTGTGACTCTGAGAAAGAAAAAGGTTGACAACATAAAGATCTGAAGATTTAGGTCAGTAACCCAAACAAAAGATTTTGCAATAGCTTTTAATTCTTTATAAAAAATAATGTAACCGAGTTAAAAGTAAGAAAAACATGAGTGAAACACTATTCCTCATTAAATTTTCTTGGGCTGGTGTGATTTAATAAAAAAAACATTCTAGACCAACTTCCTTTGTTTAAATTCTCTTATTACTTAAACCTATTTTGAGTTGAAGCAAGATTAACTTGGTATAACAAATTGTACCATCCATTCCTGCGACAGAATGCAAGGCAACTTTCTTGCATTTGTAGCAGTCCATGTCCACCCTCATAACAGTCGTCTGCAATGTCAGAGCAAACAGTACACCATGAGATTAAAAATTTGTCCTTCGCAATACCTAGTTAGAAAACAAAAAAGTTTACAAGTCTAGACAACCGCCTTACATTAGACATCTTGGACAATCTTCCTGCAAACCTAATTGCCTGCACAGAGCCCTGCTCGACCTGTTATTACTCTTCGGATAGGAAAAGAGTGCAAATCTAAGGCCACCATCCCACGCCTATGTTCTAAATATCTCTGTCAGATGCCTCACATATTCCAATCACCAAAAGCAAGACTGCACAGCTTTTGGACTACAAACAAAGGGGTCACACACTTGAGCTATACAACACTAATAAAGCAACGAATTGAAAATGACCCACACCAGAGAATATATGTAGAGCGAGTGGATCATGTAATTCGAAAAAGTAAATTAGATTGGTATGGACAGTAAGTGGACCACAATCTATCGTACGATATGAGCTATGACCACTGTAAGTTCTGGAATTATCTGCCCACAAGATTCGAGTTAGTGTGATTTAATTAGATAACTTAGGATAGGAGTAATCTAGTTGGTATGATTTAATCAGATAACTTGAGCGAACTTCCTTTGTTTATATCCTCTCATAACCTAATATATTTGCAGCTGAAACAAGATTAATTTGATATAACGACGTTGAAACATCTATTCTTGCGATAGAATGCAAGGCAACTCTCTTGCATTTGTACCCGTCCATGTCCACCCTCACAACAGTTGTCTGCGATCTCAGACCATAGATTAGTAATTTGTCATTTGCAATACTTTAAAAACAAAAAGATTACATGAGACAAACGTCTTGCATTAGTCATCTTTGGCGGTCTTCCTACAAGGCTGTTTATCTGCTAAGAGGGCTGCTAGGCCTGTTATTATTCTTCAGCGGTGAAAAATGTACGAAATTAAGACCGATCTGTCATGTTTATCTTCTAAATATCTGAGTCAGATGAGGGACACATTTCACTCCCCAAAAGCTAGACTGCACGCCTTTGGGAACTAAAAACAAAGCGTGCTATCCGGCAGCATCCAACCAAAATAGGGGTAAATCGTGAATGCATGGATGCACCCGAAGACAGTTTTTGGACTGTCGTAAATTGAAATGATTACCTATCTACCATTTTACTAAGAGGGCAGGCTCTTTAGATTATTGACCTTTTTTTTAAGTAGGGTACAACCCCACCCTTTAAGATTTGTTTTGGTTTATGTATATGGGACTATCTCATACTTTCACTATGTAGGAGACATCCAACTCGTGGTTCACATTACTCAGATGTACATTGCAACTCAAGTGTACAAACCAACTCAGAGGAGTTTCTCATGTAACTTATCCTCAAGTGTACAAACCAACTCAAGAGAGTTTCTCATGTAACTTATCCTTAAGCATGGATATGGTACATGCCTTAATATGGTTGATATTGCACCTAATCACCCTTTTATTTATTTTTAAAAAAAGTATAAGTTGTTTATGTTTTAGCTTTTATTATTATTTATATGGGAGAACATAAGTTTTATTTATTTTTTCAAAAAGTATAAATTGTTTATGTTATAGTTTTTATTATTTATATGGGAGGACACATGTTATATATCTTGTAATTATGTTATGTATTTTGTAATTATATATAGAATGTATGTGTTATAATTAAACAAGTATCACATAACGGTGATATTTGTCTTTGTAGCATTGTAATAATAGTATGTGTTGATTGGAGGATAGGCGAGTTATTACATATCAAATTCTTCCAAATTGTATGTAACATACTTTTTTTAGGTCAATAAAAATTATAGTATGACTTGTGTAGTTGAAGTCGAATTTGTTTTTATAATATTTTTTTGTTAATTATTGATGATCAAGTTATTTGTTAGTAGAGCTGCTTTGTAAATTGATTAGCTGATTTATAATTATTAAAACTATAGTTAATAGTAATTAGCTAAAGAAAATAAGTATTGATTGTTGTAATTAATTTACAACATGATTGAAAGTATAGTTAATATTAACTAGTTAAAATTAGAAAGCAATTTTATTTTGCTAATGAATATTATAAATATTTTATAATACTTAAAGTATTATATTAATTTAAAAATTTAAACATGTAATAATTGTAAAATTATAAATAATTGTTAATTTTTTATAACTACAAAATATATAATTATTAATATTGCACAAATTTAAAATATAATTATAAATTAATAAATATTTATATATTTAAAGAATAAACAAGTAATATAATTATAACTAAACAAAAATCCAACGAATAAAATAATTTTTAAGAAGAGAAAAATGTACATGACATATCTTTTAAGTTGATTTGAGAAAATTATGTTATAACTCAATTACAAATAAAAAAATTATACGAATAATTTTATAATATTATATATATATATATTTTTTAAATTAAAACTAGAAAAAAGTTAATTCTAAATAAAATTTTATATATATTATATATTAATTTTCTTTTAAGAAAAAGTGAAAGATAAAAACAAATAAAAAACCTTATGTATATTTATGTATGTGTGTGTTGGGGGAGGGGGTAGGAGCCAAAAGGGAGAGGTTCGGTATATTTATTTATGTTTTTCAAATTTAGCTTCATTATTAGAGAAGATAGGTAGACGTTTAGAAGCTACCCAAATGAGGACTTCCATATTATTTCTAATGATGCAACCACTACCAACAATCAAGGGATTTCTTTGAGAGGCCTTGTCAAAGTTAAGTATCATTCTATAATATGTATTTAATATTTGTATAATATATTAATATTATATATTACTATATGTATACAATAGAATTTATTGTCATATAATAAATATATTATATAAAATAATAAATATAAATGTGATACTTCTACGATTTGTTATGTTTTCTTGACAATTCAAATACTTTGTTAGACTTTATTTTATGTTATTGTTATTCTATCATTGACAGTGGAGTGATGATAGCCTATATTGATGTGATGACACATTATATGCATGGTGATTATGTTTAATATGCTTTATATTTGCATATATGCTTAGTTGTGATGACATTGCTATATATGCTTATTGTAGTTTAATGGATATATTATCTCGTCAGTTGATGTGACATTGTATTGGTGAAGAGAACGGTATTGCATCACTCACTTGCGAGTGCCCTGTGATTTCCACGATTCTCTCTTCACGGTGTGTATGAATTACTATCTGTATATATGTACAACTCTTGCTTGTGTTGTAGGTTTGTAGGTACAGAACAACTTCACCTGGTTTCACAGGTCTGAGTGTATCCACTACTCAATAGTAATGATTGGGAGATAGTAACGGGCTACCTAGTCATACCTTTACGCTAGTATAGTGTGTCGTTAGTTTGAGTTTTCGTCTTAGCCTTATCATTGTTGTTCTGGGTATTTTATTATTGTGTAAGTTTAATTTGGTAGATTAAATATGTATTTGATTTAAATATTTAATTAATTGAATTATTGTTGTGAAGGCTTTAGAATAAATAAATAAATAAATAAATTTAATTTAGTTATGTTATTAGAAAATTTTAATTATTAAATTATATGGGAATTAAATAAATAAGATTATTTAAATTTGTTGAAATATATTAATTATTTTATTTTATTTTAAATGCATGAGGTTGGAAAATATCTAGAGTTGTTGAGGGAAAAGATATTTTGTTGGGATAACTGTGAGTTAGAAATTTGTTATCTTATTGTTGTAAATTGATTCTCAAAGGAAATATTTAAAAAAGGGAAGGAAGTTGTTTCATAGGAGTTTTGTTTGAGGACTTTATTTTAGAATCTTGCTGTAGAATTCTTGGTTGTGGTATTGTTATTTTTTCTGGAAGTGGCAAATTTACTGGAGGAAGCTTTAGCAACATTGGCATTTTGAAGCTATAGAGAAGCTCAACAACAATTCTTGGGGCAACAGTTCTTCTAGAACAGGTTCCTTTATTAGTTTTGTGAATTTTGAATTGAAAGGTTGTTTATATTACTGTAATGCAATTTGTAAATGTTTAGGAAAATATTTTCAATACTGTAGAAGCTCTTGTTTCTTTCTTTTAAAAGATTGCTATGAAAGTTGAACCTCTAAAGAAAACAATTAAAAAAAAAATCTTTGTGTAAATTGATCATTTGAAATAGATTGATACAAAAGGAAATTATAGATCTTTGTAGAAAAAAACATTCATTTTGTTATGATTTTCCAATTCCTTTTAATTATCTGGGAAAATGAAATCTTTGAGCTTTTTGTAGAAAACTTCTTATGTGTAATTTATTTGCTCAACTTGAAACAATGATTGGATTAATTACATATATATATATATTAAAATATATATGTACATATACATATATATATTATACATAAATATTTTATTTTATTAAAAAATATGTAAAATTCCCTATAGGAATTTTAATTGGGAAACACAATAAAAAATTGCCATATGGTGAATGCTGGACTGTGAAGTAAAAAAAATAATAATATGAATTTCATTTTTGGTTTGGTCGGGGGTGAAACCCTAGCCACACCCACACCTGGGGTGCGCTATTGTGAGCAACACTCCCCACATCTATGTGGGGTAAGTGTTGCCCATAGGTAGTGAACCCCCTGTGTGGGAATAATGTAGCCAGGGTTGCATCCCTGTGCGTGCGAATGTTTATGTTTTGTTTTATTTATTGTTTATATGGGTTTGATAATGTATATATTTATATATTTATATATATATATATATATATTATATATATATATATTATATATAATATATATATTAATATATGTATTATAAGTCATATGTATATAATTTTATTTATTAAATAATATATTTATTATATATATATAATTGTATATATTTATTTATATATATATATGTGTATATATATATATATATTTAAATATAGTTATTTAAATTGTTTTATTAGAAGTTAGTAAATGATTTTTAAAGGAATATTAAATGGTTAAGTGCATGCAAGCACCAGTTGTTATTTTATAATGAAGTGATTTTATTAGTAAGATTGAGATTTGTTTTTATCTATATTTTTGGATTTGGAAACTGAACTTTTGTTTTCACCACTATGGATTTATTGAATGGAATTATGTTTAAAAGGTTTATTTTAAATATGCGATTTTGATTGATTTGGATTTAGGAAATTCAAATGATAACATTTGTTAATTGCTTGAAGTTGTATTTATAAAAGCAAGTGTTTTGTAACTGTGTACTGGGGAAAAGTATTTGTTAATGTGAAAATCTAAGTCTTCCAGAGTGGTAATTGTGAAAGGGTTGTTGTAACTTTAGTTCACCCTTTGAGTTTTCTTGGGTAGTGCACGTATTGGTATTCAGTATTGTACATCCGTAGGGATGTGTTACCTTTTGAGGTGTGTTGATTATGTGTGGTCAATTTTAGTGCACTGTCTACCCTTGGGTGTAGTATGAGTTTATGTGTTGTTGATAGGGGAGTGGCTTTCAATGAGGGCTAGGACACAGAGTGGTCCCAGGACAACTTGTGTGGGAATTAGTTTAACCAATAAAAATTAAATAACCTATTTTTAGGGGAATGGGTAGCTTAATACATTAAATTTGTAATTTAGCCTTGTTCATTGGCTCAAGGGCTTGTCTTAGACTTGAGATGAGTTGGGAAGGCCTAGAAAGGCATGATCATTATCTTGTCTTCTCGAAAGATAATCGATTTTGCTCTAGTGTGCATGTGGGGCCAGAGTTCATAAGAGGTTACTAGGATAACCCTAGAGGTGGGTCGGGACCTAGGAAGATCTCCTTTGGATAACCAATGCAACCATTGTGATGACACTCCTCCTATGACAAAAGTTAGTTTATTTGTATTATGTTTGTAATTGATTCAGTGATTCTGTAAGCAATGTGACCATATTTCTTGTTTACTTGTACTATGAGTATTTTGTATATCGCTTGTGTCTAGAGGTAGTAGGATTGTCTTGGTTACCTTTTACTATCTCCTAGCATGGGGGCTGGGCCTATGGGTAGCATAAGGTTGGGTGGCGTGCATCTTATACTATTGAGTTCTCTTCCTATTCGTGATGGTGAGATCTTCTTGTTCGAGGAGCTCATGTGGTTCTCTGGAGTTGTTCTTCTCTTTCTTCATTGTAACTGTGGATCATTATGTATAATTGTAGTACCTCATTTGTGTCGAGGTGAACCTTTGTGATGTAATTGTAATCATATTTATGATCTATTCATTATTGGATTTAATGGTGTATTGGATGTTATGTGGTGTTGTATCTGTGGAAATATGTTCAATACATTTCTATGAGTTAGTTTTATTTTGAAATGGTTTAATGCTTTGATGTATGTTGGATCGTGGTTTAACTTTCATATGCTATGGTTGGTTTAATTTTATAAGTAATGGGTTTACATGTAGACGCGTTGTGTGGCCTAGAGGATGTATGTGGTTAGAGTAGGATACTTTACTCGTCTTGTTATACTTTTTAAGAAAAAAAATTGGTTGGGCTTTCGCAGTGTTGCATCATCCTCTAGGTTGCGGGATGGGGTTTTACAAGTAGTAACACAAACATATTTTTAAATTATAAAATATCATTGTATTTTTGGTTTTATTTTCAATAGTGTATTTATTTGTATTTTTTTTTTTTTTTTTCAATAGTGTATTTATTTTATTTTTATTTATTTTTCAATAGTTTCTAGTTTTTTTGTTTTGTTTTTAAAGCAATTTTAAATCTATTTTATTCACAACTTTCTTTAGATGTTCTTATCTTTGAATTCATGAAGACCTCTATTAAAAGAGGTTGTTGAATCATAACCATTTCAAAACTTTGCAATTGCAGGTTTGGCTTTATTCTCCTAGAGTTGGATTTCTTGCATGTTTGGCTTTACATTTTTTGGATTCACTTGAATTTAGCTATCACAAATTTGGCTATAGTCCTCTTGAAACCAATTGCATTGTTATAATATGTTGTTGCAGTAAAACAAAACAAAGATTCAAGGAGTCGTAAGGTTTATTGCTTTTTATTTGTGGTTGTTTTACTATTGAGTGGGATGGAAAGTCTCCCAAGTTGAGTTTGTTGGACTCAACTTATATGAGCATAAATACATAAATTTAATATTTGATCTTATTTTAATTGACAATTGTATCACGTTTGTTTAAAGAAGAAATTGGACATATGTATTGAAAATCAAATTATAATTAAAATGGCTTTATTTCAGCGAGTCTTTCGCTTTAATTTATTTTGCTCATATATTATTTGATTGATTTAAGCGGTGATAGCATATGGAAGTTTTTGTTGTTGTTTTTGAATAAGTTGATAAAATAGCGGTAATTTTATATATATTAATATTTAATATGTGTATGCTAGTTATATAACCATTAAATACAATAGTAATTAAACAAAATAGTAAATAAAAATTTAGATAATTAAAATATATTTTATATGTTTTATAAATAAAATAATAAGTTACACATAATATATAATATTTATTATATTTTTTAAAATTTCAAAATAAAATATAAACAAATATAAAGTAAATCAATAAAAATGTCTTAAATATCTTTATTTAAAAAATATTAATCAAATAAATCTTGAGATTATTTAAGATTAAAAATTATTCTTATAAAAAACTCAAAATTGATATAGATTAGATTCCATAATGGCAGGTCAAAAGACGATTAATTGATATACATAACTCAAAGTCAATTTTGAACACCAACATATACTTAAACATAAGACATCCTCTTCTTTATTTTACATCTAATGTTCGTAAGATTTTTATACTAGTAGGGAAAAAAAAAAAAAAAAACTTATACATTAAGAAACATTAAATATATTTAAAAAGTGTTGAGGAAGCATTATATTAAACTCATTTTAAAATATATATTTCATTTCGAAGCGCCTTGGGTCCTTTCAATAGTAATTACCTAGTTGTACAACCAAAAAATCTTTATCACGATGGCAGCTCACGTCGTGTGTGCAAACCGCATTTAATAAATGGCCGCTCTGGTGCTAGTGGTTGCGTGTAGTAGGAGGGTAGTCTATCAGAAAATTATTTTCCGGTCAAGGGAATATGAGGGAATGAACTGTGCATAGGTAGTGGAGAATGTTCTACACAAGCCGCCTAACTAGAAGAGATCTAGAAGCACGTTTTCTATTACTGCAACTCTTTATATACAAATCTTCGTGTTAGAGAGCACGGGTATTTGCCTTGAAAGATTTCTGAATCTCTAGGCGTGTAAAGCTTGGTTTGTTTTGTGTGCATTTGTAGAAAAAAGAGAAAAGATATCCATGGGAGGGACACCATGTAATAGGAAAGTGGGACTTAAGAGAGGTCCATGGACACCTGAAGAAGATCTCCGGTTAACAAATTATATCCAGGCTCATGGCGAAGGCCGTTGGAGATCTCTTTCAAAGAAAGCAGGTTCTTTTTGTTGTTGTTTTTTCTCAAATTAACAGTCATACACTATCTTTGTAGAATTAGGGTTAGGGTCATGCTTGATCTCTAGCTTACTTTTCCATTTTAGGGTTAGGAATTTGTTTGTATGTCTATTTCTCATAGATTCATTCATTTCAGGCCTGCTTCGATCGGGAAAAAGCTGTAGATTGCGATGGATAAATTATCTTCGACCTGACATCAAACGAGGACATATTTTACCCGAAGAAGAAGATTTAATTCTCAGGCTCCATCGACTTCTGGGAAATAGGTCAACTTTACTCCATTCAACATATTTCTTTTTTCTTTCTTTTTCAAATGAATCGGGTTACTATAAAATCAGATTGCAAGCAAACGAGTATGAAATCATTTTGTGTGTCAAATGGCTTCAGATGGTCTTTGATCGCTGGACGTATACCAGGAAGGACTGATAATGATATAAAAAACTACTGGAACGGTCACCTAAGCAAAAAACTTATCAGCCAGGGCATAGATCCTCGCACACATAGGCCCCTCTCTGAATCTGAGGACATATGGTGGAACCCTCAAGATAGCGATATGCAGCAAAACATTCTCCAATACACTACAACACCAGAAAGTGCCGATCCAGAAATAGATGACAAAGATTCAGATTTCATGATAGCAGGTCATGAGGACCAGACTTGCTCATCAATGGATACACCAGAAACCTCTTGTTTACAGAGTGCATCCACCATTTTGCCTTTCGCCGGTGAGGAGGATGCCTGTATTGAAATGAGAAATTCCAATTGTTCAGAGACCCCGAAACAAGTAACATACAGCAGCTGGTTTCCTTATTCCCTTCCTACAACTCCAATGGGAACAGCTTATGGAAATACCAGTTCATATATGTACCCTTCGTATCTGGAATCACTTATCAATGAAGAGTTTGAGTTACCAGAGCCTACTGTTGGATACAATTCTGTTTCACAGCTGTACCCACATCAATCTGAACTTCCAAGCCCTAGCTATGAATTGTGGTCTACACTGCACTCTCCCAGAACGCATTACCATCCTTCTTGTTGACATAAGAATATCACTGCAATGTATTATGGATTTTTTTTATTTTGTGATGATGTACTGTTCACTTAACTGTTTGTATTGTGAAAATTAAAACTTCTGAGCGAAGTGTAGCCATAGTTTGGGCACCCATGGTGCTCACTTAAAATGTATATAAGAACATCCTGTAGGTGTAGTTTGCCCACCTACGGTGCTCTGTTTCACTCTTCCATAAAACTGGATGAAGTTCACATTTGTGTGCAGAAAATAAAATTGCCAGAAAGTTGATATTCATTATTTCTGTTTTGAGATCATTGTTTGTACTAGGAGACTGATTTATTTCTTCCTATGGTGTAGAAACATGTTTCATTTGTAAAAAGTGAAGGGCTTGATTTAGTTCGTAGATTTGAAATGCTACTTCTATAATTTAGCTGAACTAATTGCAAATTGTGTTTGCATATCTGTGGTAGATGATCGCAATATCACTGGCCACTAATTTTATTTGTTTATGGAATTGTGCCTTCAGACCAAATGATAGATTGATGTCACACATTGACTAGCTTGAAGTATTGAACAAAGAACTCCTTCCTGCTCTAGCCAGTCTAGCTCCCCCAAGCCTCGGTTCATCCTCTATCAAGTAGATTACGGTGGTTGACGTAGTTACAGCCACAGAAGATGCCCCAGAGAATGTTCCAACACTTGATAAACTTGTAGCCACTTTGGGAGTTCTATATGAATACATTGCTGATCTACGGATGTAGCGAACAGGTTTAGTGGCTTTTTTTATTAGTTTTTAGTTTTTATTAGTATTTTTCTGCTGAAAGAAGTTTATATATTTATGTGTAATCCTTCATTACTTAGATGATGAATAAATAGAGCTGTGTATAACTGTTAAATTATTTGGTTTTTAGCTTTGCAATTATCCAGTCAATTATTTCAGTTTTATTCCAGTATAGAGTGAGTGCTGTTTATTATAGTCTCTTTTTTAATTCGTATCAGAGCAGGTGGCAAGAATTTTATTGTGCAAGTTTGTAATTCTTTTCAGATTAATTATAACATTGCAAATAACAGTAGGTTACCATTCTAGCTTTGAGAGAAAATAATGAATATTGGAGCATCAGACCTTGTTATTACATATTATCTCTAGGAATTAGTGGAAGTCATACATTTATGAACCAACTTATGAATATTTTGAGATCTTTTTTCTAAAACATGATCTAGTGGTGATTACTATTGATGAAAGAAAAGATCTAACCACATTGAAAATGAAAGAGTTAGTAGATAATTCGCATTCATACGAGTGTATCCAGTGTTCTATTGAGAGTCTAGTGCAAGCTTTCTGATGGAGAAAATTTTACAATTCTTGTTTCTCAAACAAATAAATCTCAAGGATAGACTTATACTAGTAGAGAAAATGGTAGAGAAAGATGAAGAGAAAATTATAGAATAAGAGGAAGAAGTTATGTGGACCATAATAGCATCTAGTGCCATATCGTGAACATTATAGGCACTCATAAAAATTGACTTAAATAAATTAAAAGAACTATACTAAGAAATATTTTGAAAGAACACACTTCACATTCTTCACATGTAACATGGTAAATGAACATCATAAAGCTGTGTAGTTCATAGATAGTCGCTACTTAAATTATATAATTTAGGTAAATTTGATCTCTTTGTTAAGTTAAATGGTTTTTTGAGAAGTCGAGCAAAATTTGTTAATGATAAAGAAGTTTATGCAATGAGAAAAATTATCCTTTGTTGTAAATATTAAGAAAGAAGAAATTACTTATATTCATGATACTTTGCATGTTCCAAATTACAATGTAATCTTTTAAGTATTAAGTAATTATAAAAAAAAAATATAAATGTGTGCTTGAAAATACATGGTTCAAAATATTTGATAAATTAGTTAATTGTCATCTTGTAGTAAAGGCTTCAATGATATAGAATAATTTATTT
>VDFB02072274.1:81323543-81451389 GCA_007258455.2 Sequoia sempervirens | reverse complement strand
CTTAGAGGACCAAGGTTTAGATTATATGTTATGTTACATTATGAATTCTATTGTTATTTTTTATTTTTTTAAAAACTATTGTTTCATTAATGTGACATAGTTGTGTTGTCCTTTGGGGTTCCTTGGCAGGGCGTTATGCCCTCACTTGATTGTGTGGTAAGACATTGGAATATTGTTTTCTCTTGGCTTCTTGCTACTCTAAAAAGGTAATGTGTTGGTTAGTAAGAGTTTCAACATTGGAAATTATTGATTCTAAAGTGGTTTGCATTGCAAACAAATTTGGGTACCTATCATATAACTAGAAATTGTTTCTCAATTCAATTAAATTACCATGGATTAAGTCATTGATAAAAATTAGTTTTTGTAAGGGAGGATTTGGTGGTGGGGGATGATTTGGATGGGTAGTGTAGGAGTTTATGGTAACTCCTCAACACCTTAGGATCATCTGCAAGAAAAAATAACTTCCACAAGAAAGATGACAAAAATACCATGCTATGATTAAGGATGTAAGAATTCTAAAATAGTATCCAAAATAAATATGGAAATGTACATATGATTCCTTGCTTATAGGCAAGGTGAGGAGTATGATTAGAGAAGATCATGAAAAATTTCTTAATCCTATCACATGAGGCAACCAAGTCATAACAACATAGAATAAGATAAAGTCTAGAAATGACAACTACAACTTCTAGAAAGAATATTATAATCCTAAGTAAACATAACATGTGAATATGTCCCCTAAGTCCTTGGGAGTGAATTAACTAGGTATAAGACATATATTCACACTAACACCCCCCTTAACTGCAACTTAGGGAGAAGATTAATATGAAAATGATGAAAAGATGGGTCCTAGATATGAGACCATGTTAAGTACCCATGTAGAAATGGAAATGAAATCTATCACAAAAAAAAGAAAAGGAGAAAACCCAATGGGACAAAACTCCTCCCCAAAAAAGAGATGAAATAAAAAATAATCTCAATGGTTCATGAGAGGGACAAAACCACATCTGAGGAAAAAGACTCCTCATAAGAGAGATGAAGAAGAGACCATTTATCATCCCGCAGTGAAATAATCGATCACAAATCCAATCAATCTCCATCCACACAAAGGATGAAAAGAGAGACCATACAACCCCCCATAATGAGATAACCCTCTACAAAGAAGTATTGGAAGCACACTTGTGGAGTGACATTGGAATCCTAAATCTGAAAACCAAAAGAAAGATAAATTTAATGCTAGAAACCATATTAGAGTCACTCAAGGACTTAAATTAGAATCATGATAAAACAAAAATAGACTCGATACCAAGAAACATTGGAAAACTTGCAAATTGGTACAACTCTAGAATTTATGAAGTAATAGGTGATTGAAAAATGATAGATAGAATTGAAATGAAATGTAAAGATCAAAATTATAGCCTCCCAACTATCAAATATCCCAGTAATCTCCAAAAAACCCTTTGGGGAAAAACTAAAATAATAATCAACCTAGGATAGATATAAGAAAAAGTGCATAGATGGAAATGTAGAGCTTGTCATCACCTTTCTAATTCTGAAAGAATTGTGAAAATTAGAGATTGTTGCAAAAAGTTATGAGCTTGGAAGCTAATAGTGGAGATTTGACTTCAACTAGTAATAAATGCTAAAAAATAGTAAAATATCTGAAAATAACCCACACCATTGTAAAATTTAGAATGCCAATTTTTTTATGATATCTTTTTTGAAAAATTTAGCCTCGTGAATTGCAAGTTATTAGAAAATGAAAAATGGTCTATTTGGCCACCTATAGACTAAATTAGGGCAAAATTACAACCCTTGTGGGCTAAAATGTGGTCACCTATGTGACAATGAGTAGAATGTATGGATTTAAAAAATAAAATAACCACCTTTCCGCTAGCAGAGTGGTGAGTGGGTGGTGGTCAAGTGACGAGGGGGGGAAATGGGTAGATGGCCACGTCACCTAGGTAATCACCCCCATGGATCACAGGACTGTGATCCACATCTTCATAAAACTATGCTAAAAAATCTTGGTTGGTGTTAAAATAGTTGGAAGGAAAATTTTAAACCAAAGTTTTTAGTATTAAAATAAAACCTTTTAATAAAATAAACTTGCGACCATTGTACCATCTGATAATGACTAATGAAGTATCAATTTGATAGGTGTGAAAATAAAGGAACGAATTTTACCAATGGATTACATAGATGATGCTAGAGAGGTACAAAAATGATGTAGAATATTTTGAAGGTCTTGATACCCTATAGAAATATGCCAACCATTGATGTTGATTCATATGGCTAGATAACCAAGTATGGTTCCACACAGATCTATATGGCCTAAATTGTTTTTCCTCATGATCTGACTAAAAGTCTTAGATTTCAATGATTTGATAGTTGATCCTTAGATAATTGGGCCTTCCCGATGCAATAGTGGGGTTAGTTTTTGCCTAAAATTCTCCAAAAAATTAACTACCTCCTTGATCTAGCAACTAAACCCTTCCTTCAAACCCTTATAGTTCTTACAAAATATAATATAAATTGATAAAATGAAAGTTGATCTTGACTTTCTTTGACTCCCTGGATTCAATGGAAAAGTACTCAAGACCCCAACTCACACCTATAAAAAAATTTACATTGAGATTGGTCCCTCAAATTTGGGAATAAGTATACAACACTAAAGCTCTGATACGATGTTAGAGTTTATGGTGAGCACCTCAACACCCTAGGATCACCTACAAGAAAAAATAACTTCCACAAGGAAGATGGAAAAATATCATTCTATGATTATGTTGCAAGTATGAGAAGTTAGTGTTTTCATTGATGTCAACAAGCCTATGTTTTCATTGGTGTCTATTGTTGGGATAGGTTGTTGCAAGAATGTGAGTAGTTGATATTATCCATGCTTTGATTAGTTGTATTATGTTGTCATTAGTAAAGCTACTAGTGTCAACCTCTAGTGTTGTTGTGATAAGAATCTATGATCTATGGATGAGCTGCTATGTTCTAGTTGGTTCAGTTGTGCTGAGGAAGTACTGAAGATGATGAGGATGTGTCTATGGTGCTTGGTCTCTAAGGGATTTTGAGAAAATTTAATAAAAATAAGAAACTGTCTGTTCCAATGGTGTTCTAGGTTGTAGGGTTGCATTTTGGTTTTACTTTGCATTTCTTCTAGGTTGAAGATCTCCTCATGCATTTTAGATATGTTGCTCAGAGATATTTAGAGGTGTTATATCCAAAATTTGGTGTGTTGGATTGTTATGCAGAAGATTTTTTTTTACCAAAGTGTAAGTTGTGTATTGCAAAGGTGTCTAAGAGAATTTTTTTTGTTTTTCATTTCTCTACAATTATGTTTCAGGTCTTGCATATCTAAAGGAGTGTTGATAGTGTTGTATATTTCTTCAGCTGAAGTGGTTCAAATTTTTGTCCTTCCGAGTCAGATTCTTGTGTTATAGTGTATGACAGAGTAGTCTGGATGTATTGGGTGTGTAAATTCTTCAGGTGAAAGTTGATGTGAAGGAGTTTGTTGGATTTCATGGTGTTTTTGAAATACTCTAGATTATGTTCAGGTGAAATTTGTTGTCCATGAGTTACTGCTATATTAAATGAATAATGTACTTAAAATTTTATTGGTGTTTACATAGGTCTCGATTGACCTTGGTGTTTACACTAATTAAGAAGGTGCTTAGTTTTTTGTGGAAGCCTAGCATGACATGTAAGTATGGATTTAGGTCCTAGATAAGGAGTTTTTTGGTTTTCCTTCATTCCTTTCCAATGTAGGAATGTTTTGGTTCCAACCTAATTTGAATTTGCATGGATGAGGTGTATAGCTGACCTTGGAGAAAGTTTTCAAGGTTGAAGATGGTATAAGTAAGAGTTGAGTTGTTGAAGTATGATGAGATATACAAGATAGATGTGAATGATGTGAATTATATAGTGTTAGAGTGGGAATTTGAGAAGTATAGTGTGATATTTCATGTGTTAGATTATTGGATGTAGTGAGAAGAAGGTGTCTACAATTCTTCAGCCATGTTACAAAGGAGTTGATGATATTGTGGTGGACTTCTCTATTGCATTGAGATGGATTTCTCTATGTAACATTCTTCTCTATCTTCTTTTCTATTTTGGCAGTGAGCCCTCCAGTGTTGATCCCTATTGTATTCAATGTTGATATTATTTTTTTATTGTGAGCTAATCCTCAATGTGGTTTTTCCCATCTTGGGTTTTCTATGTAAATATAGAGTTATTTTATGCATGGTGTTAACTTTTTTTAGTTTATGTTGTTTTCCTTTCATGCTAAATCATTATAATAGATTAATGGTTAAATTATATTAATGTGGATTTGAATGTGTATGATGGTTTTGAAGTTTTAAGGTACAAGTGATTTTTCCCCCTTCTTAGTTGTCTTGTACATTCAACAATTGGTATCAAAGGAAGGATCCTTGGAAGAAAGCATAACCACTTGAGGTATATTTTATATAGTGCACAAGAAGGAGATCCCCATGTTTGATGGAATGGACTATGCATTTTGGAAGACAAGGATGGAAGGTTATCTGGTTTATCTTGGATTTGACAACTTGAAGGTAGTACAAAATGATCATACTATGCCTAAAAATGGTTTGAGCATTAAATATAAAATTAAGGCCTATGAATTTAATGGTAAAGCAAGGTATGATCTCTTGTGTATTCTTATAAATTATGACTTAGTGGAATTTATGGATCTAAAAACTACTAAAGAAATACATAAAAAGTTGGAAAGTATTTATGAAGGAGATGATAAGGTCAAACAAGCTAAGATGAAGAATTTTAAGATCACATTTGAGAACCTATGGATTTTTGAAGATGAAAATATTACAAGCTACATGCAAAGGGTATATGAAGTGGTCATTTCCACTAGAGGTCTTGGTGGAAAAGTTAAAGAATCAAAGGTGGTAAAGGAAATTATCATAATTCTTCCTAAAGCATACAATCATAAAGTTTCTACTCTTGAAAAATTTGTAAATATAGGATTGTATACTAGAGATCAGTTGTATGGCTCCCTAACTGCATTTAAAATGAGAGAATTTGGTGCAAATATTGGTGCAAAAGTTGAGACTGCTTTTAAGGATAGAAAATTAGAGAAGACTAAAGAATTAGATCAAAAGGATCTTGATTATGTGGAAACTAAATTTGTGAGAAGGATGAAAAAGGGTACTGGTAAGTACAAAGGTAAGTTGCATTTCAAAAAATTTAGTTGTGGAAATATAGGTCACTATGCTTCAAGATGTCCAAACAGGGTTGTGAATGACAAAAATAGGGAAAAAAGAGGTAAGATGGTTAATAAAATCTACTATGTTAGAGAGGATGCAAGTATTTTTTATGATGAATCTAATTATGGAGATGATGATGGTGAATGCTTGTTTATGGATTAAAAAGATGAAACTAATTCTACTAACTTTGAAAGATGTGTGAAGGAAAGTCCTCAAGACAAGGGACAAGACTAAAGGTACTTTGGTATCTATTTTTCATGCTAGACATGTTAAGATCTATTGGATCATTGGTAGTGGATTCTCTAACCATATAACCAATTACAAGAGTAATTTTGTTAAAATTGAAAAGTATAATGGAGGACTTGTTAGATTTGGCGATGATTCAAGTGCTAAAATATGTGCAATAGGTTGAATTAGTTTTGAAGGAAAGAATAATATGGATGATTTTTACTATGTCAAGGGTTTAAGGAATAATCTCTTGAGTGTTGGAAAAATGTGTAGCAAAGGGTACAATTGCATGTTTTAGGATAAGGGATGTGAGATCAAAAAAGGGATCAAAATTGTGATTGCTACAAGGACATATGGAAATGTTTATCAGCTTCAGGACATTGATGTTTATTGATTTATGACTCAAATTAATCAAACCTAGCTATGGAATAGGAGGACGTGTCACATTAATTTTGATAATCTAGTAAGAATTATTTTAGTTCAAGCTATGAGAGATCTACCAAAGATTACAAAGCCTATCAATGCTATCTACAAGGATTGTTAGATTTGAAAGAAAATAAGAAGTTTCAAAGGTAAAGAAAAATCTACTACAAGAGTAAGAAGCCTTAAAGGTTATAGGTATTTCATGCTATTGATTGACTATTATTCTAGAATGACATGGGTTACTTTTCTCAAAGAAAAATTTAAAGCCCTAGATAAGTTTAAAGCATTTAAAGTTATGGTTGAGAAGGAAATTGACATGAAAATCAAGTGTTTGAGGTATGACAGAGGTGGATATTTCACCTCCAATGAATTTAACATTCTTTATGATAATCATGACATAAAGAGGCACTTGTCTTCCCCTATAAATCCTTAGTAAAATAGAGTGGTTTAAAGGAAAACAAGACTATTCAAGAAGTTGCAAGGACTATGATGAAAGAAGAAAATCTACTAGAAGTCTACTAGAGAGAAGAAATTCATACTAATGTTTACATACTTAACAGAGTTCAAACAAAATTAAATAGTAGAAAGAATCCCTACGAGCTATGGTACAAAAGGATTCCTATAGTCAAGTACTTTAAGGTGTTTGAAAGAAAATAATACACTAGAAGAGATGAAGAAAACCTGGGAAAGTTTGATGTAAGGTCTAATGAAGGTATCTTCCTTGGATACTTTTCTAGAAGAAAAGCCTATAGATGCTACAATAAGAGATTGAGAAATATTGTTGAGAGTTAAAGTTTCAAAGTTGATGAATAATTTTAGAATTCAGTAGTGATAGATGGATATGAATTAGATGGGCCTACTTATAGAGAAGACAGAAGAAATAAGGAAAAAGAAGTAAAAATTGAAGAGGAAGAAGCACTAGAAAAGAACCCTAGAACCCCTAAGTATGTGGAGAAGAATCATTCTTAACAACACATCATTGAAGACAAAAGAAAAGGTGTATTGACAAGAAGGAAAGTTGTTGAAGAAGAGGTAAATATTTGTTTACTTTATGAAGTTGAACCTAAAATAGTAATTGGGGAATGCAAAGATAAACATTGGATAAAGGCTATGGAAGAACTATTTGAGATTGAGAAGAATCATACTTGGGAACTTGTCACAAGACATAAAAATAAAAATATAATTGGAACTAAATGGATGTCAGAAACAAACTAAATGATAATGGAGAACTGGTTAGAAACAAGGAAAGACTTGTGTGTAAGGGCTACTTACAAGTTGAAGGAATATATTTTGAGGAGACATTTTCTTTGATGGAAAGAATGGAGGCTATCAAGATGTTTTTGGCTTTTGTAGGACATAAGGATTTCAAAGTTTATCAAATGGATGTGAAATTTTCTTTCTTGAATGGGGAGTTGGAAGAAGAGGTATACATGGAACAACCAAAAGTATTTCAATTATCAAACAAACTAGATATGGTTTTTAGATTGAAAAAGAAATTATATGGATTGAAGCAAGCTCCTAGAGCTTTGTATGCAAGGTTGGACATGTATTTGATACAATAAGGATTCAATAAAGGTACCATGGACAACAACCTTTACTTTAAATTTTTTAAAAATCAAATATTGACTATGGTTGTATATGTTGATGACATAATATTTGGAGGAAATGAAGATATGTGTACGAATTTTGTAGAAGTAATGCAAAAATAGTTTAAAATTTCTATGTTTGGGGAGATTAATTTCTTCCTTGGGCTACAAATCTATCAAACAGATAAATAATTTTTCATTTCACAATCAAAGTATGCCAAAGAAATGTTGAAGAAATTTTGAATGAAATATTCTAAATTGGTTTGTAATCATATTGTTATTGGTTTCAAGTTGAGGAAGAATGATTCCTAAGGATGATCAGAGAAAGTATAGATCAATGATTGGACTATTATATTTAACTACTACTAGAGTGAATATCATGCATGCAGTTTGTCTTGTGGCTAGATTTCAAGAAGATCCTAGAGATTCACATGTTGCAACAGTGAAAAGGATATTTAGATACTTGAAGGGAACTCCAAATCATGACTTATAGTATCCAAAGGATATTGGTTTCACTTTGAATTCCTACATAGATGTATATTTTTCTGGTTGTATAGATGACAAAAAAAGTACAAGTGGTGGTGCATTCTTTCATGGATGTAGATTGGTATCATGGCCAAGCAAGAAATAAGATTCAATTTCTTTATCTACTGTAGAGGTTGAGTACATTGTAGTAGAATCTTGCTATAGACAGGTGTTATGGACAAGGAAAAAATTGAAGGATATCAGAGTGATGTATGATGATCCTATTTCTACCATCTATGATAATATAAGTGCAATCAATATTTAAAAGAACCTAGTAATGCATTTAAGGACAAAACATGTCTCAATTTGGTATCACTTTCTAAGAGAAAAGGTTGTGAAAAATGAAGTAAAGCTTGAATATATGCCTACAAATGATTAGATTGCTGATATATTCACTAAGGCTCTTCCTAAGGATACTTTTGAGTATCTTTGAGAGAAGTTGGGGATCATTTCTCCTCCTTTTTTAAACTAGATACATAAGGAGATGCATTGGTCTAGTGGATTTCAAGATCCATGCTTTGGTCTAGACTAATGTTGGTGGCTACCTCTCAGGGGTAGTAAGGAATGACATTGTTGGTTGTTGCAGTCATGGGGAGTAAGTGTTGTCATTATGCAATGACTGTTGATTGGTACAGTATGGTGTATGGGTTGAAGGGGGAGTATGCAGAGCTTTAAAGGAAAAGAAAGTTGTAGAGTAGTTTTAAAAAGGTTAAATGATGCCAAAGTGGGAAACAACAGTAATACAAATCTTTTTTCCTTTTCCATTGATGTCAAAGGGGGAAATAGAGTCATGTGAAAAATATAAGTTATTTAGGGAGAGTAAGTAATAAGATAATTGAGAAAGGGGGAGAAGTAATGTGAAGATTTGTTGATATTTAGGGTTGTGTCTTTGATGGTTTTCCACACCATGTGTTAGCATCAATGACAAAGGGGGAAATTGTTGCAAGTATGAGTAGTTAGTGTTGTCATTGATGTCAAAAATCTTGTTTTGTCATTGGTGTCTATTGTTGGGATAGGTTGTTGCAAGAATGTGAGTAGTTATTATTATCCATTCTTTAATTAGTTTCATTATGTTGTCATTAGTAAAGCTACTAGTGTCAACCTCTAGTGTTGTTGTGATAAGATTTTATGATCTATGGTCAAGTTTCTATGTTGCACTTGGTTTAGTTCTTTTGAGGAAGTAATAAAGATGATGAGGATGTTTCTTTGGTTCTTGGTCTCCAATTTATTTTGAGAAATTTTTATAAAAATAAGAAAAATGTGTTACCTGGTATTCTAGGTTGCGAGGGTTGCATTACGGTTTTGCTCCACATTTCTTGTAAGTTGAAGATCTTCTCATGTGTTATGGATATTATTCTTAGAGATATTTAGATGTGTTGTATCCAAAATTTTGTGTGTTGGATCGCTCTGCAAAAGAAGTTGTATTCACTTGAGTGTGAGTTGGGCATTGTAGAGGTGTCTAGGAGAAATTTTTATGCTCCACATTTCTCTATAGTTATGTTTCAGGTCTTGTGGATTTAAAGGGGTGTTGATAGTGTTGGTATCTTTCTTTAGTTGAAGCAGTTTGAGGTTTGATCCTTAGGAAGCCATTTTCTTGAGTTACAATGTATGGTAAAGTAGTCTAGATGTACTGGGTGTGTAAATTCTTCAGGAGAAATTTGTTGGTAAGGATTCTTTATATTTTAGGGTGTTTTTGGAATATTCTAGGTTATGTTCAAGTGATTTTTTTTGTTTGCGAGTTATTGCTAGATTAAAGGAAGCATATACTTAAAATTTTAATGGTGTTTACATATGTATTAGTCAACCTTGGTGTTTACACTACTTTTGAAGGTTCTTAGTTGTTTGTGGAATTGCGGTGTGGCATGCAAGGATAGATTTAGGTCCTAGCTAAGAAATTTTGTTGTCCTCATTTATTCCTTTCCACCACATGAAAGTTTTAGTGTCGACCTAATTGAATTTTCATGGATGAGGTATATAATCGACCATGGAGAAAGTTTTCAAGGTTGAAGATGGTATAAATAAGAGTTGAGTTGTTGAAGGATGATGAGATAGACAAGAGAGATGTGAATGATAAGAATTGTAGAGTGTTAGAGTAAGAATTTGAGAAGTGCAGTGCAAGCTTTCATGTGTTAGATTAGTTTTTGCAGTGAGTAGAAGGTGTCTATAATTCTTCAATCATGCTATGAAGGAGTTTATCATATCGTGGTGGATTTCTTTGTGTAACAATCTTCTCTATATTCTTTTCTATTCTAGAAGTGAGCCTTGGGAAGTGATCCCTCTGGTAGGGAGCCCTATTGTATTCAGTGTTGATATTAATGTATATTGTGATCTAATCCTCACTATGGTTTTCCCATCTTGGGTTTTCCATGTAAATATGGATTTCTTTTATGCATGGTATTGACTTGTTTCAGTTTTAGTTATTTTCCTTTCATGCTAAATCGTTATAATAGATTAAGGGTTAAATTGTATTAATATGGACCTGAATGTGTATGAGGGTTTTGAAGTTTTAAGGTACAACTGATTAACCCCCTCTCATTTTTCTTGTGAATTAAATAGATTAAGGATGCAAGAATGCCAAAATAGTAGTCAAACTAAATATGACAATGTACATATGATGCCTTAGTTATATAGGCAAGGTGAGGAATAGGATTAGATAAGATCATTACAAGTGTCTTAATCCTATCACATGATACAACTAAGTCATAACAACATAGGATAAGATAAAGTCTAGAAATGAAAACTAAGACTTCTAGAAAGAATCTTATAATCCTAATTAAACTTAACATGTGACTATGTCTGGGCTAAGTCCTAAAGAGTGAATTAACTAGGTACAAGACATATATTCACACCAACATTTAGGGCTTCCTTCTAGAGTAGGATTTGTATTCTCAACCATTTAAAAACTTGGTTGATGTTGAAAATTTTAAAAATTAACAATTTTTTGATTACAAACTAAAATGCATATAAAAAAACCTATTTTACACAAAAACTCTTATAAAATAATGCTAAAATATTTTTTTGAAGAAAAACCATTAAAAATCAAATAGCTTTGATTGCAAATAGTTTGGAGTGCAAATTTTTAACTCAAATATCAACTTTAATGGATATCTGGTTTCTCTTTGTCGCCCTCCTTGCTCCACAATCAAATGCAAATTATAAAAATAAACTTTCAACCCCTTTCTTTGTTTACACCATGATAAACAGATATCCATTTTGTTTCATAGGCTTTTTTTTTAAAATATGTGTGGTCTGTGATATTATATAAACTATAAACTATAAACTAATATATAATATAATATATTATAATAATATAATATAATATATTATAATAATATAATATAATATAATATATAAATTATATTATATAAATTATATATTAATTATGTAATATAATATAATATATATTAATAATAATATAATATATAATATATAATATTATAATATTGTAATACAAATTAGGTTTGAACCTAATTTGCATTTTAAAGGTTCTAATCATTATTTCAAGGTGACAAAGTCTTCCTCTTTGTAATGTTTTAAGTGATTACTAAGTTTAAATAATTTATCATAAACCTCCAATTTGGATGGGGGACATTTTTGCATTAAAATCCATTCCATTAAGTCCATTGTAAGTTTTAATGAGGGGTTTAGGTCTTATGTTATACATTGTAAAGGTCAAAAGGGGTCTTATTTTGGAACATAACATTACAAAAGGAATTTTAATCCTTTTAATGGCTATTTTTGATGAAATCCATGAATTATTTGGCAGAAAGATAAAGTTTCAACTTTATGTTTTTGAAGTTGAGAGGGAAACTTGTGTGAGTTTATTTGTGTGCAAGTGGTTTCACTTTTTTTTGGGAAAAAATTTGGAAATTGCACAACTTCTTGAAGGAAACCTTCAGTTTTCAAAGAGGAAATCCTTTGTTGTTGCTTCTACAATCCCTAAATGACCACCATGATTAAGGTTTGCTACATTACAGAGTTAGGTTTTAGTGTTTCTAGTGTGTTTCTTGAGTATCACTTAGCAATAATGAAGGAACAACTCCATGTCAACTTTCTCAAGCAGTTTCACCTTTATTCACTACCTTTTTTCTGTGTGTATCCACCTTCTGGGAGTTTTTCTTGCTTCATTTCTATTTGTAAAGGAAAAGAAGAGTGTTCTTTTCTTCATTCTTTGCATATGGAGGTGTTTATATTTGTTTGAAAGCTTCATGAAATCCACAGTCTAGGGATTATTGATGTTGATGTGTTTTTTATGCACTTCTAAACATAGGTAATGCATAGGTGCACTGCCTCTCTTGAAATAAAATATTCCACAATCAGATTGTAGAACACTATCCCAAGGTCTCTAATGTCAGGTCTTGACAGTGCTTGGAATATCTCAGTTGATTCATGTGATTTGCTTGAATGACAAGGCACACTTATAGATGAGTTATAAATCGTGGGAAGTTAGGTCTTGAAATGGAGTTCTTAAGGTGAAGAAATTGTTGCTCAGTTGCTATAGGTTCAAATAGCAATCTAGGACTCCACTTTTATCATTATATTTGGCTTTACAATGTGAAATGAACCCTAGCATAGGTTACTTACAAAAAAAAAAGGAAAAAGGCAGGGAAGAGAGGAAGCTCCTAGACTTGAAACTATGAATGAACAGTGATCATGGGGTTGCTATAGTAGATAAACTCCCTAAACTAGGTTTTTCTTGGCCAAGAGGATCCTACAATTACACAAAACCAGTGCAATCTTCTAAGGACTACAAATTTTTAGATTACGCACACACATCATGCACATGCAATTGAACTAAGTTTCATCAATAAAGGAAGGAAGCTCATACTAGATTTGCAAAGTGATTCATCATCAATGAATCACAAAAAGCATGAGCTGGAAATTCATCAAATACTGAAACAACAATCACCATCACCACTTCCATTCAAGAAACTAACAACTAAACTAAAAAGGGAAGTAGAACCATGCATGCATAATGAAGAAACACAAGAGAAACACCCATAAATCATGCAATGCAACTCTCTATTGTTGTATAATGCCTTTACATCAACTCTCCAACCATTTACAAATGAGGGGGAGACCCCTATTTATAGTTTTCCAAAGCCCAAATGAATGGCTAGGATTGAATTAAATTGTGTGGCTTAGATATGATTGCAATAGGGCTTCACTTACCCCTCACTATTTAGAAAATTAAAATACATATTTTTCTTTTCTCTATTTTGTCTTGTAGTGCCCAGGTGTTGTAGCTGTTTTTTCCTCTTGCTTATTTCCCTTTTACTGTAGTTGAAACTGCTTAAAAGCCGCCTTCCTCCCCTGATCGATTTGAAACATTTCTTAGACAATCGAGAGAACCCTGTTTGTAGATTTGAATTTTTGTTAAATGGATTAGATGATTTGATGAGACAGCTTCTGATGGATCATGATCATTTTTTTGAAGGGAGGAAACAACCGCTCCCTCCCACCACCTTCAAGGCCACCCATTGCATTTTGTCACTAACTTCCTTGACATAGGCCTGCTTCTAATGCCAGCTTTGTTGATGGGTGCTATAAGGAAAGGTGGGCATAAAATGAATGGTGAAAGGAGCAATGTGATTTTCCTTGTTCAACTTTCTCAATGGGTCTCCCTAACAGACCCATGATAGGTTTCTTGAATCTTGCATACATGAAGTGCCTTAAGTGTTTTTATACACAAATCAAGGAAAACATTAGTCAAATCCTACAAACTCCTTGTTATATCCATTCATGCATCATCAAAAGATCATAATATTCATATTTGGAGCTCATTTGGACCACAAGCATAAATGCAGGCTCAGGGGTGTGAGCACCATAGGGTGGAAGGATGACAAATGGTGAGTGACGGATGACGAATGAAAAATGGCAGATGGAAGGCAAACGATAGACAAAAGAAAAATGACCACAGAGGGACGGGGGCTTAGAAGGGACGTTCCCAGATGGCCATGGAGAGCGATGACCCAAAAGGAAAGTTCCTAGATGACCACGGAGGGACGATGGCCTAGAAAGAAATTTCTTGAATGACCACGGAGGGATGGCGGCCCGGAAGGAAAGTTCCTGAATGGCCACAAAGGGACGGTGGCAAGGAAAGAAAGTTCTCAGAAGCCCACGAGGGGATGACAACCTAGAAGGAAAGTTCCCGGATGACTACGGAGGGACGAAGACCTAAAAGGGAAGTTACCGGATGGCCATGGAGGGATGGCGGTCCAGAAGGGAAGTTCCCGGATGGCCACGAAGGGACGATAGCCTAGAAGGAAGGAAAGTTCTTAGACAGCCATGAAGGGAAGTTCCCAGACGGCCATGGAGGGATGGCGGCCTAGAAGGGAAGTTCTTGGATGGCCACAGAGGGATGGCAGCCCAGAAGGGAAGCTCCCAGAAAACCACGAAGGGATGGCGACCTAGAAGGAAAGTTCCCAGATGGCCACAGAGGGACGCCGCCCTAGAAGGAAAGTTCTCAGATGGCAATGGAGGGATGGCAGTCTGGAAGGGAAGTTCCCAGATGGCCACGGAGGGACGACGACCTAGAAGGGAAGTTCTCGGATGGCCATGAAGGGATGGCAGCTTGGAAGGAAAGTTCTTAGATGGCTATGGAGGGATGAAAACTTGGAAGGAAAGTTCCTAGACAGCCACAGATGGACAACGTTCTGGAAGGAAAGTTTCTAGATAGCAACGGAGGGACGATAGCCTGGAAGGGAAGTTTAGGGATGGCCATGGAGGGACTATGGCCCGGAAGGAAATTTCCTAGATGACCATGGAGGGATGGATGCCTGAAAGGAAAGTTCTTGGACAACCATGTAGGGATGGTGGCCCAAAAGGGAAGTTCCTATACGACCACAAAGGGATAGTGGCCTAGAAGGGAAGTTCCTAGACGGTCATGGAGGGATGGCTACCCAAAAGGGAAGTTCTCGGACACCCACGGAGGGACAGTGACCTGAAAGGAAAGTTCTCGAATGGCCACAGAGGGAAGTTCCCGGATGGCCATGGAGGGACATCAACCTAGAAGGGAAGTTCCAAACAACAACAGAGGGATGGCGGCATGGAAGGAAAGTTCTCGTGATGTCTAAACACATGGAAAGTTTGATCCAAACCCCTTTAGGCATGTGAAGTCACTCACTTTATGGGCCCTAGATGGTGAAAGCTTGAAGTTTGTACCCATTCTGAAAATGTGGATATTTGTAAAGGGGAAGCCGAAGGGTCACCGCCCTTTTGAAATGACAATGAGCATACATCAGCCTAGAAGGGAAGTTCCTGGATGGCCATGGAGGGATGATGACCCAGAAGGGAAGTTCCCAAATGTCACAAAACTTAGTGAATTTGAGATTTTTCAATTTTAGCACATGGGAAAAGGGGTAGAAAAAGTGCCAAGACATACTCAATATTTGACTTATTTTGAAAAATGTGAAAGTTTGAAAGGGGAAAGCTAGAGGGTTTCCACCATTTTGAAATGACAATGAGCACATGGTGGCCTGAAAGGGAAGTTCTCGATCAACCACAGAGGGATGGTGGATCGGAAGGGAAGTTTCAAACAGCCACGAAGGGACGGCGGCCCAAAAGGAAATTTCTGCAACTCCTAAAACTTAACAAAACCTTGGCAGTTCACTTAGGCACCACAAAAACATCCCAAATTCATAGGCAACTTGTCCTGAACAAGGAAAAGAGCAGAAAAAGGAAGGGGGGACTTTGTTTCTCCCCATATTTGAATGCCCCAAGTAAAATGAAGGGCTGGGAGCAATGTTTATAGGCCAATTTCCATTAATGGTATGCATTGATTTCTTTGTATGGCAGACCCAGGTTAGGTGAGATGATTTGAAAATATTCGTGGGATTGTTGAGGCAATGAATGAAGGGAAAAACGTAGGGGAACTTCTATGAAGGAAAAAGAATTAGCAAAATTTAGGTGCACAAATGAATTTGTCCAAGGGGTGTTTGATCGTTTCATGGCACGTGACCAACTTAGGCTCTACGAAAGGGGAGCATAAAACAAGATGGGAGTAAAGCAGCTCGTTGGGAGTGAAAAGAGGGGGTCCTTGCCTATGGTGGGGTGTGTGAAAAATATACACAACAAATGGTGACTCACTGGGGAAATGCTCGAGAGCATATTGATGACAAACTGGAATCACAAACACAAAATCTTTGGTTCTAACCTTCATGCTAGGGAAAACAAACCAAATGCTCAACCAAAGGATCAAAACCACTAGCCAACCCAACCTTCAGTATGTTGAAAATCCAAGTGTGTGCAATTGCGTTAATTCCCATCCTTTAGTTGCTATAGGAAGCCAATCTTTGTCAAGTTAAGCTACGTAATTTTTTCTAACTCCAAAAGTATCCAGGACATTGCCTCATTTCTAGTCAGGCACCCATAGCCCCAATGAGGTTGTCATTGTGATTCTTCCAAACATTGCGCTACTACTGGTCGAGTATCCATAGACTCGGTAGAGTTGCCCAAATCCTCCTGAAAGGTTGAATTTTATTCTTTCTCTTTTTTATTTTTGATGTTTTCTTTCTTTTCATTCTTTTGATTTTTTCTCTTTTCAATTCTTTTATTTAAACCTACAAGCAATGAAACTCACGCTCAAGGCTGAGAATCATAGTGGCGCTGGAGCAAAATTTTAGATTTTTCACTTAACTAGACTTCGCAAAGGACCTATGGCGACCTCCAAATTCTTAAAGTGTGTAAAAGATTTAAGATTTTAGAATACATCAAAGTCAGACTAAACTAATGACTTATTCTCTTTGAATCAAACACACAAATCACTTGACACTAACAAAAGACCTTCACCATCCACTCTAAAAACTTGATTGGAGTTTAACAAAGAAATACATAAAACAACCCCAAGTCATAAGTATGGTTGTTGTGCACACAGATGTTCCTAGCTAAAAGTAGAGGGACCCTGAGCAAAGCAACAGGAAAGCGAAAGCAAACAAAAGAAAATGGAAGCAAACAAAAAGAAAATGCCTAAACTAACCAAAGTGGGACAACAAAGAAACTAATCTAAAGAAAGAAACCTACAACAAACCAACTAACCTAACTAAAGAAGGAAAATGAGACTATATACACGAACCCGAGGCATGTACACAAAACTTACATTACCCAAAATAAGCTATGTACAAAGATATTTACAAAGCACCATTTTCAAGCAAGGCAAATTGACACTCACACCCATGGGATTTCATAATGCATGCACAAGTAATAGGGAAATCGTTATAATTCTAAGCCATGCAGATTTATCTTTATTTTTGGAAAAAAAGGAAATTCAACACTACGGCATTGAAATTCAATCACAGTCTTGAAAAATCAGCAGTTGAGGTGATTCGTTGAACCCATGGTTGATCCATAAACAAGTTCTTCTCGCACTCCCATAACAAAAGTGATAAATAAAGCTATAAAATTCAACAAGGGAAAGGAAGGATAAAACATGGATGTCGTCACATGGAGGTGGTAGCGTTTGACAGTCGAGAGTGAGCACTGCATCATCAGTTGTCATGTTGGCTGCCTCGAATGGAGGGACTGGAAGGTGCAACATTTTTGTTCTTGGGAATGCATAGGGCAGGGAGGATGGGGTGAAAAACAACTCTTCCAAGCTACCAATGGGACCTACAGCCCCGATTGACAATTCTTCAAAAAGAAATACTTCTCCACATTGATCATCTGCAAACTTGGGATCCACTTGGTTGCTATTCTCAAGTGGTAGTGTGTTGTCCCATTTACTTTCTCAGGTGTCGACCTTATTTTCATGATGTTCAGTGTCATGGTATGATGGCATGCACGAATATGTCCTATTGTAGCCATTTGAATATGAAGGAGGATCAACAATGATCATGGTGGAAGGACTCCAAGTTCCATCTTGTAGTTGGTCAATTTTTTCATACTTAAATATGACAGCCATCAAAACACCCCCACCTTTGTCTTCTTCTCTTTGCTCATCATGCATCTCATCATGATGTTCACTTGTTTCCTCTTTCTCATTGTCATTGTAGATGGAGAAGGAGTTCCTCTTACAATCTGGAAACTCTAATGCTTTGTTTTCTGGAGGTTTGGGTAGTATGTCTTCATTACTGCTACATCAGGGATGTATTCTTCTTCAGTATTGGCATACCTCTACAATATAGCTCTCAACAAAAAGAATTCATCAATGGATGGAACCTCATCAAGGGGACCAAAATATACTATGCAATTTCCTTCCAAAGACTCATCATAAAATCCTATTGTTCATGTTGCAAAAATTCTCTTCAAGAGGAATAAATTATCGATGACTAGTGGACAACATCCCTATTTTATCTACTTCATCACTTGGAGGCTTGAGAATGTATTGTTGTCCTTCTTCCATTGTTGTCCCAACATTAGGTCTTGAGGCCTGCCTTTAATTGATTCATCACTTGATATAGGCTCTTGGTGTTCTAATTCGATCCTTGGAGCAGCTACAGGAGGTGGTGCACTTGGCTGCCCCACCTTCTCTCTAACTTGTTTTATGGCTTCTTGGTAGAGTTTGCATGAAAACTTGAAATGCAATGAATCATGGAGCCTACACCAATTCAAGAGTAACAACACCTCTAGATCCACTTGATATCTTAGTTTAGACCAATTCCTTGCTAATCTGGAGATGAGCTGGTTGTATCTCTCCACTATTGGGTCCTCATCATCACTTGGGAAGGGAGTCTGGTAATAGATAGCCATGGCATGTGACTATTCCCACTCCTCCAAATATCCATTTTTGGATGCTCGATCACTGCCATTCATGAAGGAGAGGTCTTCTAATATGATCTCACTTATTTTTTTGTTATCATTCCCTGTTGTCCCAAGGCTTTCAACCTTTTCCTCTTTCTGATTTTCAACATCTTCATTGGCTTCCCTAGCATACACTATTGTAGACTTTGCTGACCCATCCTCAACTACCAAAGGCTCCTCTTCTAGATTGGAGGACTGCTCTTTGTTGATAGAGGAAAGGATTTCCAACCTCTTTCTGACTTAAATTTCATCAAAGCTTTTTGCTATCCTACAGAAATCAACTCCTTCCTTTTCATTTTCAGCTTCAACATTTACCATCCCAACACTTGTTTGTGTCGAATCCCTCTGTTCCTCTTCAATGTGCTATCCTTCAGATGATGATAGCTCTTTGGCCTCTTGGGATGACTCGTCCTCCTTGATATTTGGCTGCTCCAACTTGTTCAAATAGCCCCTAGCTTGAGAGATTATGTTCATGCATGACAAGCAATTGAATTTAGAGTGAGGTGTGTTGTGAAATTTTCACCAACTTGACATTGGTATTTCCTCTCATCTCAGCTCATTCTCGCTGCCCAAATTTTTTTGGATTAGTTCATTAAATGCCTTAGTTTCCATGGTTTTCAACTCTTCCTCTAGGTCTGTAGGAGAAAAAGGTTGATAGATTTTCCAAAAGAGAATATTTCCCTGCAAGACTCTTTTGATTCTGCTCAAGAATGTGAGATATCCCAGCTCATTGTGCCTATGAGTGCAATGAATCCTACACTTGTCTGTTGATGCAAATTGTTGTAGTGTTTTCCTCAGTCTCTTGTTTAAATCTGCATGTAGCAGAGTGGTGTTGATTTGCAAATGTTGTTCCATCTTAGCTCAACTTTGTTTTGCTTCAAAATTTTCTGATTTTAAGCTTCAACATTAAAAGAGATCTCCCTATCTCATACTTCTTCTTGAAGGTTCTCTTTTCAACTATCAAATTCCAACTTTGTAGCCTTAGCATGTCATGCGCTCCTTCTAGTGCTAGTTATGTTGATGTGTTTTTTATGCACTTCTCAACATAAGTAATGCATAGGTGCACTACCTCTCTTGAAAGACAATCTTCCACAATCAGATTGCAGAACACTATCCCAAGATCTCTAATGTCAGGTCTTGACAGTGCTTGGAATATCTTAGTTGATTCATGTGATCTGCTGGAGTCACAAGGTAGACTTACAGATGAGTTATAAAGTGTAGGAAGTTGGATCTTGAAATGAAGTTCTTAATGTGCATAAATTGTTGCCCAGTTGCTACAAGTTCAAACAACAATCTAAGACTCCACTTTTATCATTAGATTTGGCTTTACAATGTGCAATGAACCTTAGCATAAATTACTTACTAAAAAAAGGAAAAAGGCAGGGAAGAGATGAAGTTCCTAGACCTAAAACTATGAATGAATAGTAATCATGGGGTTGCTATAGTAGAAAAACTCCCTAAACTGGGTTTTGCTTGGCCAAGAGGATCCTATAGTTACACAAAACCAGTGCAATCTTCTAAGGACTGCAGATTTTCATATTACACACACACATCATGCACATCCAATTGAACTAAGTTGCAACAATAAAGGAAGGAAGCCCAGACTAGCTTTGCAAAGTGATTCATCATCAATGTGCCACAAAAAACATGAGCTAGAATTCATCAAATACTGAAACAACAATCACCATCACCACCTCCATTCAAGAAACTAACAACTAAACTAAAAAGGGAAGTAGAACCATGCATGCATAATGAAGAAACACAAGAGAAAGACCCATAAATCATGCAATGTAGCTCTCTATTGCTGCAGAATGCCTTTACATTAGCTCTCCAACCATTTACAAATGAGGGGGAGACCCCTATTTATAGTTTTCCAAAGTCCAAATGAATGGCTAGGATTGAATTAAATTGTGTGGCTCATATTTGATTGCACTAGGGCTTCACCTACCCCTCATTATTCAACAATTTAAAATACATATTTGTCTTTTCTTTGTTTTGTCTTGTGGTGCCTAGGTGTTGTAGCAGTTTTTTCCTCTTGTTGATTTCCCTTTTATTGTAGCTAAAACTACCTAAAAGCTACCTTCCTCCCCTGATGGATTTGAAACATTTCTCAACCAATTAAGAGAAACCTATTTGTAGATTTGCATCATTGTTAAATGGATCAAATGATTTGATGAGATAGCTTCTAACGAATCGTGATCATTTTTTTGAAGGGAGGAAACAATCGCTCCCTCCCACCACCTTCAAGGCCACCTGTTATGGTTTGTCTTTGACCTCCATGACATAGGTCTGCTTCTAATGCCAACTCTTTTGATGGGTGCTACAAGGAAAGGTGGGCGTAAAATGAATGGTGAAAGGAGAAATGTGCTTTTCCTTGTTCAACTTTCTTAATGGGTCTCCCTCACAAATCCACGTTAGGTTTCTTGAATCCTACATACATGAAGTGTCGTAAGTGCTTTCATACACAAATCAAGGCAAACACTAGTCAAATCGTGCAAACTCCTTGTTAGATCCATTCATGCATCATCAAAAGATCATAATATTTATATTTGGAGCTAATTTGGACCAGAAGCATAAATGTAGGCTCAGGGGTGTAGGCACCATAGGGCATAAGGATGATGAATGACAGGTGATAGGAAGTGGGCGGATGACAGATGGAAGGTGGATGGCAGAAAATAGATGAAAGGTGAACAATGGAAAAAAGGAAAATGGCCACAAATGAATGGCGGCCCATAAGGGAAGTTCTTTTATGGCCACCGAGGGATGATGAACTAGAAGGAAAGTTCCCAGAGGGCCACGGAGGGATGACAACCTAGAAGGAAGGTTCTCAAATGGCCACAGAGGGATGTGACCTAGAAGGAAAGTTCTCAGACAACCACGGAGGGACGACAAACTAGAAGGAAAGTTCTCAGATGGATACGAAGGGACGACGACCCAAAAGGAAAGTTCTTGGATAGCCACAGAGGGATGGTGACCTAGAAGGGAAGTTCCCGGATGGCCATGGAGGGATGGCCTAGAAGGGAAGTTCCCGGATGGTCACAAAAGGATGACAACCTAAAAGGGAAGTTCCTGGATGGCCACGGAGGGATGGTGACCTGGAAGGAAAGTTCCCGAATGACAGTAGAGGGATGCTAAACTGGAAGGGAAGTTCTCAGATGGCCATAGAGGGACAATGACCCAGAAGGAAAGTTCACGAACGGCCACAAAGGGATGGCAGCCTAGAAGGGAAGTTCCCAGATGGCCACAAAGGGATGACAACCCAAAAGGGAAGTTCTAGATGACCATGGAGGGATGACAACCCAGAAAGAAAGTTCCTGTGATGTCTAAACACATGGAAAATTTGATCCAAACCCCTTAAGGCATGTGAAGTCACTCACTTTATAGGCCCTAGATGATGAAAGCTTGAAGTTTGTACCCATTCTGGAAATGCAGAGATTTGTAAAGGGGAAGCCGGAGGGTCACTGCCCTTTTGAAATGACAATGAGCATACGACGGCCCAGAAGGGAAGTTCCTAGATGGCCATGGAGGGATGGTGGCCCAGAAGGGAAGTTCCCAAACCTCACAAAACTTAGTAAATTTAAGATTTTTCAATTTTAGCACATAGGAAAAGGGGTAGAAGGAGTGCCAAGACATACTTCCTCAATATTTGACTTATTTTGAAAAATACAAAAATTTGGAAGGGGGAAGCTGGAGGGTTTCCACCCTTTTGAAATGGCAATGAACACACAATGGCTTGGAAGGGAAGTTATCAGACGACCATAGAGGGATGGTGGACTGGAAGGGAAGTTTTGGATGGCCACAAAGGGACAGCAGCCCAGAAGGAAATTTTTGCAACTCCCAAAACTTAATGAAACCTTGGCAGTTCACTTAGGCACCACAAAAACATCACAAATTCATATGCAACTTGTCCCCAAAGTCAAAATATGAAGGATAAAGTAAATCAAGTGATTAGGGACCAAGTCAGAAAGAACAAGACAAAGAGTAGAAAAAGGAAGGGGGACTTTATTTCTCCCTTGATTTGAATGCCCCAAGTAAAATGAAGGGCTGAGATAAATGTTTATAGGCTAATTTCCATTAATGGTATGCATTGATTTCTTTGTATGGTGGACCCAGGTTAACAGAGATGATTTGAAAATAGTCGTGGGATCACCGGGGTAATGGATGAAGGGAAACCTATAGGGGCACTTCCGTGAAGGAAAAATACTTAGCAAAATTTAGGTGCACAAATGAATTTGGTCAAGGGGTGTTTGATCGATTCAAGGTATGTGACCAACTTAGGCTCCAAGAAAGGGGTATGTTAGCTCTCAAAAACATAGGTCTAAACCATGAAAGGTTGCCAAGCTTTCACAATGTTTTAGGGTAACAAAACAAGGCTTGAAACAATCAAACCTTCTACTCTTTAGGTGCTACTAGACCTAGGTGGGTGAACCTCTCTTGAACAATGCAGGCTTATCATATGATTATCCTTCTGATGTGCTTTGTCCACAATGGTAGATAACAGTGAACAAATGAAACCAAACTCGATAACTACCTTTCTGATCTAGATCCTAGAATGTTTAATTAACTGATAAAAGAGATTGAATGAATTCAAATAATGAAATTGCAGAGACCAGTGCTTTATTGGGTATGTAGAGTCAAACGAAACAGAAGTGGGCAACTTATTTTGGTAGAAAATCAAATTGCAGGCATATGATTTGTTCATAACTTGTATAAACAATGCAAGATTATGACTACTGAGCTCTTCTTTAATAATCCCAATGAATCTTCCTGATTACTGTGATCAATGAAAAGGGTTTAATCCCTACTTGAGAGAACCAGTTAATTAATCACATAAATGCAGCAAATGTGCACAGATAAACTGAAAATAAACTTGTTATTCCAATTTAAACAACCAGAAAAAATCAAATTGGAGACAACTTCAACAATACTTTTCAATAAGCTTAATAGACAATTGATACCAAAAATAACCTGCCACACCAGCTAAATTTCATTGAAACCACCATTTAAGAACATGCACCATGGTCTCCAGAATGAAAACTTTATTCTACCATGCCCATTCCAAATCTATTGTATCTATCTCTATCTCCTCCCCTTCAATTACAATTTGGGTGCCATATATATACACCAGCATTAGAAAATATAACACTTCAAATTCATGTCGTCCATCAAAGAAATCAGACTCAGGATCATGTCGGCCACAACAATATTTAGAATTTCACATGTCGGCCAACAAATTTTAAAAATTTTATTCACCAACCAATTGCCAAGACAGTTTGCAAGTATGCCGAAGGAAAAATAACGTCAATCGCCACCTGCCAGTGTTCGCCTGTTCCGCATTCGCCATGACCATGCATACTTCTCATCGATGTAATCCTTTCATTTTTCTCACTGTTGCCATAGCTTATTTTTCTCGGGGAGACCTCATGTAGACCTCATCCCATTTCACCAAAAGTCATTGCTTACCCTGGGTCACCGTAGCACCTTGCTTGTTACACCGAGGTCAAGGGATATTCTTCTGATTCTTTAAGTCTCGTTGTAACCACACAACATCAGTGAGACTCCATAGCGAGTTAACTTCGTTCATCCGAAAGCCTCGAGCCATAATATATTGCCAAGACATCAATGTTCATATACTGATAGAAACCCTTCGTCTCATGTTTGTCGCTATAACTTGTAACTATCGGGGAAACCTTACGTAGATTACATAATGTTTCACCGAAGGCCTCTCACCCAACTCTGAGTCGCTGAGACAAAGCAGGTCCTATGTCGAAAACCATTCCCCACTCACTTTCGCCAAGACAATATAGTATCGGTGAGACATCTCAGAGACAACACCATGTCATACCAAAATACCTTGAAGTCACTTGTGTTTGCCAAGACCAAAATATTTTCATACTGATGGAGTCTCCATATGCATTATCGGCGAGACCAAGGTCATTCACCAAGATGATATATCAAAAACCCCAACTCACATTGAAATGTATCCCTTAAGCACTGGTCGGTGAAACAAATGGAAATTGTTATGACCTTATACCGAATACCCTCAGTATGGCTAAAAAGAACATTCAATGTGATTGTCGGTGAGACCATGAGAGCTCACCAAGATGTTATGCAGAAACAAAGTCTTACACTGATAACAATCCACTTTAACCAGTCGGTAAGACAAAATGATTTCGGCGTGACATTACAACGACGCCCAAACTCTTTCCAAAATATGCATCTTCCTGTTGCTGAAACCCTATGAAAGCTATGCTGAAAACCATCTATAGATAAAATCTATTTGCTGAGACACTTGATGAGTCTTGCCGATAGGCAATATAGACTCATGCAAGCTGAAACACACAAAATGGATTAGGGAGACATAGACCATGATGTGAATCATGCAAGACCCGATGGATACAATGGACTAAAAATGAGAAGAATGATAGGAAAATAAACCCATATGGAAACTTAGGGTCAAGCAAAATATGTGAAAATATTGCAGAAATTTACAGCTCCAACAAGGTACACAAAATGAGATGGGAGCAAAGTAGCCCATTGGGAGTGAAAAGAGGGGGTCCCTGCCTACAGTGGGGCATGTGTGCAAAACATGCACAGCAATTGTATTATGCATTGATATGCTTATTCATGTTAAAATAATACCTTTAGATCCTCTATGTGTTGAGTTAGAAGCAATGATTGGAATTAAGAGAGTTTCAAGTTTTAAAACAATTGTAAATGTAATTATTGGAAATTGATTTTAAATTACTAATCTTTGAAACCTAGGGTTTCAAGGATGCAACAAAAAGAGTGGCTTTGTATCAGGTAATAATGTCTTTTTTGCTAGCAAGAAGTGGATTCATTAGCAATCAGTCAAGTATAGTGATAATTTTGAAGGCATGATCACATTGCAAGCAAGGCTTCATTGATGTGGAAATCATTATAACTAGGTTGTTAGGACAACCATGAAAAAATGAGTGTTAATGTGACTATGCATGCTAATGAAGATGTCAATGACTGCCAAGTCCTTGTGGATACTAATGATTTCCTAGTCATTATGAATATTAATGAGTTCCAAGTAGACGAGGACAAAGTGGTTGTGAGAATTAATGATATTAATTTGACTGATAATAATGATGTTAGTGTGACTATGAGTGTTAATAATTTCCAAATACTGATGATAGTCCAAGTTTGGAATGAGCCATCACTTCCATGAAGGTGGGTATTCAATCTTATATTGTTAGTTTAAAGAAGATCCAAAAAAAATTCATCATATCAAGCATGGAAATAAGAGATAGTGAGCATCTTGTCAATGATTAGAAAATGGAAGGCAGTGAAGATTACATCCCTGGAGTTCTTGTGCATTCAAACCTTTGGTAGTTCAAGGGTATGTGGTGGTTAATAGTTTGTGGTATTCATGAAAATAATTCAAGCCATATCATAAAGTGAAGATGAATGGTTTTCTTTGTGTGAGGTGCCAAGATAGAATCTCTCATGTATTGAAGGTAACAGGGGCATATTTTCGTTCTTGTTCATGGAATAGATATCTTGATTGTAGACATCATTTTATGGCATGAGTATCATGACATTGTTGCATCAAGGAGATAAAGGATGTAATGTCTAATTTTTCATGATGCATTTGAATTTTAAGTGGAATTAGCTTGCATAACTTTGAGTAACAAAATCTAGCTATGTTGTAAGCATGACAATTTACATGATTGGTTGGTGAGAATCCCACATCATAAAGCATGTGCATGAAGGAGGTAGTAAACTATTTAGAGTTACAGTGTCAAAGGGCTTGACAAGCAGGGTAAAGGATTTTTCATTGTTGAAAAGGCCAACTATTTAGATCTAGTGTGGGGACAGTGGAAAACTTCAAAAAGAATCCATCTATTTGATGCATGGGAAATCATAGTTTTTAGGGATTGTGACCTCATTTCCATGTTTTTCATCATAATGTGACCATTAAAGAATGAAAATAAGATTGGTCAAAGAAGGTTTAATGAGTATTCATTCATGCCACATGGTAGAAGTGGTCTATAAAGTGAGGATCCAAAATAGCTTTCAACAATGGTAGCCATGTGATCATTGATGATCATGGCATGTGAGATGTCTAATGCATGGAGCCTCAAGTATAGTGGGTATGTGCAGGATCATGATGGGCCAAAAAGTGGCGATATGATGGGTATTTGTAGGGTATGTGGTAGACGACATTTTTTAAACCCAAAATTGATGAAATGAAAAGTTTTTAAAGGAGATTCTCAACTTTCCACCAATATATATTATGCTTTACTTTGAATTTCATAAATAATTATTATTCATTTTCTATTTGAATTACGACAAAAGTCCTGATTGATTGGTTGATTGAAAAATATCTATAGCTTTCAAATGGTATCACATTTTTGGAATCCAAAACATGCATCACATTCTATGCTTCACATACTATAGGATTAAAAAAATAAAAATTGTATTTCATGAAGTTTTGACCAAGTTAAGGTGGTCAGACATACAATTCTTTATATTTTTTAAAAGTTGCAATAAAAAATTCACAATTAATTATTTACTTGGAAAAAATTACAAAAAAATATGCATCACATCTGGACATGAGTCCTCTACTTATGTCTAAAATCTTATAAAAAAATATTATCATTTTATTGTGGTTAGGGAGGTTAGACAGACACCTACTTATTTTTTCCTTTAAATTTAAGTACTACTGCATTGAAATTTCAAATTTTCACCAAAATAGATTTTCTAGAAAAAAAAAAAACCTAGTAATTTAGAAAGTACATTCAATTTTCTATAGATTCTATTCTTACATATTTTTGAAATAATATAGATAACTTATTCAAATTTTTACATCAAGTTGCCTAACTTTGATTTTTCTGAATTTTTTGCCACTTAAGGGCCTTTTTTTTCCATGATGATCCTTGCACATACCTTGGTGGTAAAGAGAAAGGAATGTTTATTTTCTTGATTCATAGCAACCCCAAGATGATAATGGTTATTTTTCCAATGGATGCAATGAAAACCTCAAGTATGACTCGTTTATAGACCACTAAGCAACATAATGTGGTTATGACGAACAAAACATGGCATTCTACATTATGTTAGAAGGATTGAGTGAACTTTCTTGGAACATCACTATCAAAGCTTGATGAGTAGGGTTTGTACAAAGGAATGGAGGACTTGGGGATTTTACAAAATGGAGGTGCACAATCTTGATTAGGTTTGGATGGTAAAGTGTTTGTATCAAAGATATATTTTAGAAGGAGATGTAGCATTATAACATTGCTACACAAATGATACAGAGGGGTGGGATTTCAATGAAATACTGAGTTATGAGGAACCTTTTTCAAGACTAAGATAAAAGGAAGCACCATAGAAAATCCTTGCATGACAACAAAACTAAAAAGGGTAACAAGGTTGCTAAATCATGAGGGGGCAGAGTTGTGAGATTTTGGAGTCAAGACAATATCAAAAGGCAGTAACCATGTCAAAAATATGCTAAAGGATAGATAGATAGTGGTATGCATGAAATTAAATGAAGAAGAACAATACCTAATAGAAGAGGAGAAAGTGTTAGATTGCTAAAGGAGAAGATGGAAATGGAGGTCACCAATACATCATATTGATGAGACATTGAAGTGTGCCACGATTCATGAGGAAATGTAGAAGAAAGTAATTGTATTTTATTTTAGCTAGTTTGCATGATTGAGAATTTGATATCTATGTTTGAGTGGAAGAGTTGAAATTCCTTTATCACATTAAGTTTCATGCTTAATCATGAATCAAACACCCTTATTTTTCTATTCCTTGATTTTCACTATGGATTTTGGTATTTGACACTATGGTTTTCAAAAAATAGGAGTTGAGTGAAAAAAAGGATAGCAATATGTAGTTCAAAGACAACACTATGACTATGCAAGAAACAAAGTATAGAGGCAATGATCTTTCCCTATACACAAACACCATGGAATGCAAGAACTTTGGTGTTAATATTTATCTCCATGGTTTCAGAGAGAGTGCATTCGTTGCAAATGGTTGTTCTCGCCTTTCAAAGTGCTTGGTACCTTAAGGTGGTAGTCTTAAGGATTAGGAGCTCCATAACAATGTTTTCATTATATGACAATGCATGATTTTTTAGTTAAGTTATTCTTCTTTACCAACACATATTGCAAGAGGTACTTGTCAAGAATAAAAATGAAGAGGTAAATAAGTTATCATGATTCAAGGCAAAGCACTCATACATGTAGATATATAAAGGATGAGGAGGACAATCTCAGTGTGAATGCAATCTCATGAATAAGTCATTGGAGGCTTGAAGCAAGCATGTGAATGTTGGTCATCAAAACCTAGAATGTTTTAACTTGTAAACCTTAAAGGATGCAAAGTAGTGTAAGAGGAAAGCAATTGTCATAAATGTGGATGTTTTGGGATAAATATTTATAATTATATTTTCAGTCACCAAGGGATTATAGGAATGGATTTCCTAACACTGTGACCTCTATTCATGAAGAGGCAACAACCCTACTTAGATCCTTGACTACTATATATTGATGGCAGAGTGGAGGCTAATGGAATAACTCAAAACATGATGACTATGCTTTAGTCAAGAATGAATAAAGGGTCTCTATGGTGATACTGAGAGTTTTTATGCCAATATCCCTTCATACCTTAATGGAATTATTTTAAGGGATAATATTATGGAAAGACAATAGGAAAATTGTGAAGGTTGGTACAGTCATAAACTTATAACACTCAAGACAAGCAATATGATATTGTATAACAAGTTGTCATGCAAGATATGATGCATCTTCACACCAACTATTTTATCCTCAAAAATCTTCATTTAAGACTATGTCTTCTGATTGTCTCAAGAAGGTAGAGCTCTATAATGGTCAATTTTTTTTCAAAACTAGGAAGACTCTCTAGTTCTAAACCATGCCTCGATAGACCATGGTATTTTTTGAATTATGCATTTTCATACATTCACATCAATAAATCAACTAGGTTAGTAATTCTTCACCAAGAGTCATGCCAAGAGAAATAAAGTACAAATAGTAGAATGAGAACAATAATAGGGAGGTCATTCAGGGGTATGATTGCCTGATTTGAAGGTAGGTTTTAGGAGTTTGATGTTAGGGGAAGATTTTATTGTCAAAAAAACCTTTCTAAATAAGAACTACCCAAAGGCACTGATTTGTAGGGATTTTAACAATGGTTTATGGCAAGGGAAAATTTCAAGACTCAAATTGGAAGCAAATCAGTTGTCTTCACCAACAAAGAAGGGTGACCAAATTCACAAATCAATTGTTTCCTTCAGTCTAGGAGCCAATTTCAAGGGGTTAGAGGTAGAGTATCAATAATTAGTAGCTCCCTGTCATGAAATGTTTGGATTTGAAGTTTTATTTATAAAGGTATCTCCTAGGTTATTCCTTTTTAGTTCTTTCTTCTTTTTCAATAGAAAAAATTTCTCTTGTAGCTCTTTTTCAAGAGAATCTATGTAGCAAAAAATTCCTTTTAGACTAATAAAAGATTGCATCATTCCTTCTTCAGTACTTTATTTCTTTTACAATGGATGATCTGATGTATAACTATGATTTCATGCTTTGAATGCTTTTTATGTCTCATTTATGCAAATATTAGAGAAAGGGTTCCATGTAGTGCATGTTATATGTTGCATTGAATGGTTTTAATGGGTTGTAAGCATGAAAAAACATCTATTTTTCCTTCAAATAAGCTTTGGATATAAACCTTCATATAAATTACTTATGTAAATTGCATGTGTAAAAATGAGGTTGTGAAAACAAAAGGTCATTCATTAATGTTGATTGTGAGTTAGAACAAAAAAAAATTCATATTTTTGGTACATCATCCCTTTAGTTTTAGGTTTTCCTTTTCAAGTATCCCTCTATCCCTTTTCCTTAAGAGTTTCAATAGTTTTAGGTGATCCATCAGGGGAAGCAACCCACTCTGGAGATTCATCCTCACTTTAAGCCACCCATAGCTTGAGGATGTTTTCACGTTACATAGGATAGTTGAGTGCATACTCAAATAGGGTGCAATCCTAAGTGATAAAAAATAAATTATAATAATGAACCAAAGGAAATAAGATGTCCACCTTTTAGGAGATGGAACCTAGGATCTATTTCACACGTTAATTCAGTAGGAAACCAAGATCCCTCAATAAAGTGACTCGATTGAGGGAAGGACTAGGGGTTTCCTTGTGTGACTAGATGGGGCTTCACCTTTAAATGAAGCTTCAAAGGAGAAATTCGGCTCTTATGCACAAAACCATAAAAAACTTGAAAGCATTAAATCAAATTAAAAAATAGAATGAAACAAAAAAATAACTTGAAGAATGGAAAGGTCAAAAAAAGTTCTAAAAATACTAGAATTTTTTGTTTTAAGGTGTACTAGGACTGATACACCAAGTTGAGTGATTTAGTCCTACTACAAGAATCTGGGTAGGATCTAGAATCTTCTGGTGATATATCAAGATCTATAGAAAACTAGAAAAAGGGTTGTACTGGAACTCATATGCCTAGATGGGTGATTTAGTTCCATTCTTCCTTTCTAAAAAAGAAAGATCTAAAATTGTTCTTCTATGTCTGCACTTCATTCCTATGTTTTTCAAACTCCACTGAACTGGATCTGAACATGTTGAAAATATGCAAAAAAAATATTGTGTTGATTTTCTTATGGAGAGTTTTTCTCAGTCAAAACCCTAGTTTGGTAATTAAACCTTGAGAGAAAGTGTAGATCTAAAATGGAAATGTGTGTGAAGATCCTAATATTAAGTGTAACTAAGATTAAGAGATCTAAAATGCAATAAAAACCATACTCTAATGTGCAAGAATAGGATGCATAAATGAAACATGCAAATGATGATGACTCACTTTGCGAGATATCCAATCACCCTAATAAGCCATAAAAGTGAATGTACCTTCCTTTAAGTAGAAATTAGAATAATAATGGAAGATGGAATCAATTAGGAAACAAGTCATTAGGCTTGGTTTAATGGCTAGTTGCATATCCCCAACCTAGAATCCATCATGATCCTCCATAGGCAACCATCATCAATCTTTGGCAATGCATGATCTTGAAATGAAAGTCAGCTTGAAGAGCTGTAAAAACACTATAATGTTGCTCCAAGAATTCAACTTTGCTTACTCCTTACTCTTGAATGCAAATGCTTGAAACTCTTGCATACTTTCTTTCTTGTCTTGTTCTCTCTTCCTCTAGTTCTAGTTGAAAAAATGAATGTGAGACTTAGATCTTATAGGAATCCTATCCAATTTACCAATTATTAGATCTCAAATGCTGAAATTTTTGAAATTTCAATTAAAAACTTGAATTTCCCACTCAAAACCCTAAAAAGACCCCAAACGAGACTCATACGCCCAAGGTGGTGTATGGGTCCCACCTAGGGGGACTCATACACCCAAGGTGGCATAGGGTTCCCAGATTAGGATTTTTAAATCAAATTAAAAAAAATTGAGTTGATGTTAAGCTTTCTTGGTTGTATTTTCAAATGACTATTTTCAAGTACAATTTTCTAATAAAATTTAATGATGCAAGATGCAAAAATGCAACCTATATGCACTTTTCACTAATGCAAGATTTAGAATCCCTAAATGAAATTCAACTAATGAAAATATATTGCAATGTTAATTCAATCTAGATATAGGGATACAATGTTCTCCAAATAAAAAATTTAAGGGTCTAAAGGTCAGGTTCACCAAAATGAACCAAAGGAAATATGATTTCCACCTTTTAGGAGATGGAACCTAGGACCCATTTCACACCTTAGTTCATTTGGAAACCAAGATCCCTCAACCAAGTGACTTAATTGAGTGAAGGACTAAGGGTTTCCTTGTGTGATTAGATGAGGGTTCACCATTAAATGAAGCTTCGAACGAGAAATGCAACTCTTATGCAAAAAACCCTAAAAACTTGAAAGAATTAAATCAAATTGACAAATAACATGAAATAGAAAAATACCTAGAAGAATGAAAAGGTCAAAACCTTGGAAATTATTGTTTTAAGGTGCAATGAGACTGATATGCCAAGTTGGGTGATTTAGTCCTGCTACAAGAATTTGGGTAGGATCTGGAATCTTCTGGCGATAGATCAAGATCTGCATAAAACTAGAAAAAGGGTTGTATTGGGACTCATACGCCTAGATGGGCGATTTAGTCCCATTCTTCCTTTATAAAAAAGAAAGATCTAAAATTATTCTTTTATCTCTACACTTCCTTCCTATGCTTTTCAAACTTTTCTTCCAGATTTGAACCTATTGAAAATCTATAAAATAAAATGTTGTGTTGATTTTCTTATGGGGGGTTTTCCTTGGTCAAACCCCTACTTGTTAATTAAACCTTGATAGAAAGTATAGATCTTAAATGGATATGTGTGTGAAGATCCTAATCTTGAGTGTGCCTAAGATTAAGAGATCTAAAATGAAATAAAACCCCTACTCTTATGTGCAAGAATAGGATGCATAAATGAAGCATGAAAATGATTATGACTGACTTTGGGAGATCTCCAATCACCCTATTAAGCCATAAGAATGCATGTACCTTCCTTTAGGTAGAAATTAGAATGATAATGGAAGATGGAATCACATAGGAAACAAGCCATTAGGCTTGGTTCAATGGCTAGTTGCATCTCCCTAACCTAGAATCCATCATGATCCTCCATAGGCAACCACCATCAATCTTTGGCAATGCTTGATCCTGAAATGAAAGTGAGCTTGAAGACCTATAAAAACACTATAGTGTTGCTCCAAGACTTCAAATTTGCCTTCTCCTTACTCTTGAATGAAAATTATTGAAACCATTGCTTACTTTCTTGCTTGTCTTGTTCTCTCTTTCTCTAGTTCTAGTTGAAAAAATGAATTTGAGATAGATTTTATAGGCATCTTATATAATTTACCATTTATTAGATCCCAAATACTGACATTTATGAAATTTGAATTAAAAACTTTAATTTCCTTCTCAAAACCCTAAAAGGCCTCAAAAAGGGACTCATACACCTAAGGTGGCATATGGGTCCCACCTAGGGGACTCATATGTCCAAGGTGGCATATGGGTCCCACCCTAGATTTTCAATGTGAGAGAATTTTAGGATGCTAGAATATTAAATGTATTTATTGATTTTTTTTTGGTTTCAATTGAAATAAGCCTTGGGATGCATAATAAAGTGTCTTAGGGGCCTATTAATGATTCTTTAAAGGGAAAGAGTGCAAGGGTAATAAAATGGTTCCAAACTAAGTGAGAAATTATACTATCTCCAAGAAGGGAGTATAATTTTCAACACTCCATTTAGTTCCCACTTTAGCGTCCATATGGAAGTACATGCATATGAAAGCTAAAGTACTTTGAAAAATAAACTTTATCTCGTAAAAGGATACTCATATGGATTCGTTCACAAATAAGGGAGAATGAAGCCCCCATTATAGTTATTTGCAAAACCACAATGTTAGGAACCACATCTTGCAAAACCACTTTGTTAGTCATTCAAAAGTCCTCTTATCTATTTTCTTCAAGAAATCAAATTTGAGGGTAGATGTATGCCCCCCTTGATTTTTCTTACTTTATGGAAGTGGAATCAAGGTAGTAGTCTAGCCACTTTGAATTGCAGCATAAGTCATATCATAGGGTGTTTCCAAGTACCATACCACATAGTGATAGACATTTGATGAGACCAGGAGTAGAATTATGAGTCTAATGAAATAAACAATGTTGAAAGTAGACTTCTCTAGCCCCCAATATGCTAATTTGAATAAAAAAAGAATTATTTACTTTAACATGTAAATAACCTAATTAAGAGTATATAAGAGTAAAAAGGGGTATTTTGTGATCATTTTTTCTTTAAAATTTTTGTAGTTTGAATTTGGTGGAGAGTGATTAACGATGCTAAGCATATGACCTTATGTGCCTACAAGATTTGAGACCCTCTCCAATGAGGTGGTGCGGGTGAGCTGCAACATATGATGAGTGTATTGTTCTCTACCTTTGCTTCATTTTTATGCATTTAATTTATATTTATACATAGTTCTATATAGATTTAGGACCCTAGAAAAAGAAGTTGCAAAACGTCCCCTTTTTTGCAAATTGTCCCACTTTTTTGCAAAGTGTCCCACTTTTTCGTAAAGTGTCTCAAAAAAGGAATAAAGTGTCTAGGACCCCCAAAAAGTATCCTAGATAAAATTTAGCACACTTTTTGATTGTTGATGTATAGATTTAATCTTTTTAGGATGCTTATAAGTGATATTTTTCTCTTTTATTAGGTTCCTCCTCGATCTCAATAGCATCTAGGTGGAAAGTTGTTATGTCACCTATGAGAGCTCATTTCAATGCTTTTAGAGGAGGATGTAGAGATATTACAATAGACATGCATATATTGGGATGATCTCATGCCACCCATGACATACCATGATCCATGCTTATGACATTAGCTGAGAGATGGGATGTGGATACCTGCACTTTTCATCTACCCACTAGCAAGATGACCATTACCCTAGAGAATGTTCATCTCATTCTTCAGCTCCCTTTCTAAGGTGAGACTATACATTTTGTAGAGGATCGATCTTATTGGGAGATGAGGGCAGAAATTCAATATTTCCTTGGATGTCTGATTTGGGAGAGGATCATGGAGTGATGCATTGAGTAGAGGTGGGTACTTCATGCATGATCACCACTCCTTAGGTGGATTATGATTATGACTACAACACTAGTACTAGTCCTAGATGGATGTGTAGCACACCTATATGGAGGAATGGTACATATGATATAGGAGATGGAGCAACACAAGACCTTCTACACTTGGGGTCACAGTATGCTAGCACATCTCTATTATGACTTGGGATGGTTCACCTATTAGGAGGTGGACAATATGCTTCATTATGCACTATTATAGGTTTGGTGCCTAAAGCATATCACATGTCCTAAACTAACAAGATTTCCTACTATTGGCACTATGGGTTACCCATGCTCCTTCAATTATCTACTTAGATGAGCATGACAATATGGGGATTTATTATTCTAGAGAGTTAGGTTCTATTGTATTGATCAAGAGGAGATCCTATGGAGGCCTTGCCTCTTGATACCTCAATGGCCAGATGAGACACACCAATTGAATATGATGCAGAGGGACTAATTTTTTATTAGGGAGAGATGATTACATAGTTAGACCTTTCTACTATGATCGTGTCATGAGGCAGTTTGGATAGATATAGGTTCCACCAACACCACGAACTTTCTATAGACATTCACTGCAAAGTGCCCATAGGCCTGGAGATATGAGATGGCTCACAGTCGATAATGTTGTGTCTAATGATTCAGATGATGAGTATCTCGACATGCCCCTAGTCTCTGATGTTGATGACGTAGGTACTACAGATGCCTACAAGGAGTGGTGGGCCATAACATGACCAACTCAAGTCTTTCCTATGGATCAACCTATAAGCTATGTAATATCTCTTCTATATCATAGGGATGATGAGGAAGAGACATGTGAGGAGATCAGGGCTACATACTTATTTTTGGATGAGGAAGAGGATTACAATGAGGAGGAGGAATTAGAATATGAGGAGGAGGATGAGGATGAGGATGATGATGATGATGAGGAGAGCAAGTTGATGAGTGATGATAGTGATACAACGGGTGAGGATCCAGTTGCCCCTGAGTGGAGAGATTCAGTTCCTACTTGGGTTACTAGATCATATTTAGCAATTGTAGCACATGCTAGCACTTATTAGCATGGGGAGGGTATCATATCTTCTATACCTCCTACACAATAGGTAGGAGAACCAGGTAACAACACATTATTTATGTTTATGATTATGCTCATATTCTTGTTTTTCATATATAGATATATGTCATGATGTATACTAATTATCTTTATGATTTCCATCTTGTAGGATCTGTGAGAGAGTTGTAAGATCTTTATTGATGGGTTTCCATAGAGATGGTTCCTCCTTTGCCTAAAGATGAGGTAGTCACCATAGAGTACATACCCCACTAATTGTAGAGCATCATCCAGATTTGTTCAAGCCTTTTGTGAGGTTGAGGGGAGCATACGAGAGCACTATTAGGCATGCCAATCAAGCCATGGGTGAGCTATCAACACTGTAGGCTACATATGATGAGATTTGATCATCTGAAGATCCAAAGGAGCTCAAGAGACTACGTGGAGAGGTTGTTAGGCTGTAGGCAGAGAGAGACCACATAGATCAAGAGCTCATGGAGGTTGTTGTATGGGAGGCTAGGGGTATTGGCTGATTAGAGGGCCTATAGGATACACTGAGATCCTTGAGTAAATCACAATCGCATACCGCTATCTCACGATGGATGCCACCACTAGACCCCAAGAGGTCTAGTAGTCACAAGCCACAATAGCATTGTATTATTTTTTTGAGGATATGTACTTAAAAATATATATATATATATATATATGAGCATTATTTAAGGATATGTACTTAAAACTTTTTATATATATGAGTGTTTATCTTTGGTTGGTTATGTTTGTGTGTTTAAGGTAGATGAAAATGTGATATATAAAATAATCTTTATAAGACTATTTAATAAATATCTTCATGATTTAATATGTTTTATGTGATCTAATTAAAACTATCCTAGTTTTCTTCAGATGCAACATTATGATTGAGTATGTTATGCTATATTAAATGCACCTATATGATCTAATTGTAGAACATTAAATGCATATAAAGATCTAATCTAACACAACATACAAGATTAACTTGAATAGTATGAAACCTAAAGTAACAATCCAAAGTTAATTTGAATAATTAATTTAATATTCAAGACACATGAATAATTGTTTTCCAATAACAAAGCAATACAAGAGAAAATAGCATACTATCTATTAACTCTAACATCACTTATTTAGCATTCACACTATTCAAGAAGGAAGATTAGACATAGTACCGGCACAAATGTGTGGCATTAATAGACTCTTTAAGAGGTGTACCATTCATTTCTATTAACGTGTATGCTCCAAACCCATATATTTCATCAATTATGTAAGGTCCTAACCAATTAGGGCTTAATTTTCATTTTTCGATCAAGGCATCATTAGTGTTATGTTGACTCTCATATAACACCAAATAACCTTTATTAAATGAATGAGGGATTACATAATCATTGTAGCTACATTGAATTTGTCTAGAATAAGCTTGGAGATGCTCAAGAGCATTAATGCACTATTCATCAAGCATTTCAAGTTGATGCAATCATTTTTCTTTATAACTATTATTATCAATAAGTCCTTGAAGAGTGATTCTTAATGAAGGAATCTCTAACTCCAAGGGCATTATCACCTTGGTGCCATAGACAAGGTTATAAGGAGTATTTCTGGTTGATGTTCAAATACTAGTATGATAAGCCCATAATGCATATTTAACTGCATGCGCCAATCCTTATTATGTTTTCCTACTATTTTTCTGAGGATTTTCTCAAGAGTCTTATTCGTTGATTCAACTTGACGATTGGATTGTGGGTAGTAGGGTGTTGAAAAAGAATGTTGGATGTTAAACATCTCTAAGAACTTCTTCACATCATTATTCTTAAATGGTATCCCATTGTCTGAAACTAATTGTGAACAAAGGAAATGGATGCTTCACTTCTTTGGCTAAATGGGGTACAAGGAGAGGGATCCAATTTCACACTTTCCACACTCAAGGACACCTTAGAGATCTTCACCCAATAAAGGATGGAAAATATCTAACAATAAGGTATCCTAAGATAGGATTTGAAATTAGGAAAGGGTTCACCACCAAGTTTAAAATTGGAAAAGAAAATGTTGGAAAACACAATGTGATATTCAAAATGTTGGAACACAAAGATCTACTGAGAGGTGGGTGAATCAGTAGATATTAAAAATTTAGCTCTTAAAACCTTTTGTGCAGACTACTTTCTTTAACCCTTAATGTGTAGATATTAATCATGTGATACAAAAATGTGCATGCACACAAAAACATCACATAATGCTACATATACTTGGAAAACCCGATATGGAAAAAACCACGGTGACTAAGGTTGCTTGAGTTTATTGCTCAAATCCAACGTCACAATCAAACTCTTTGTTACAATATTTTAGGGCTATAACCCAAGGAAGCATCAATTACCTAATTTAGAAGCAACCACTTCAAGGTTTCAACACCTTGTTTTAGGAGCTACAAAACCAAAGATGCAACAACACCCTAATTTAGAAGTCACAACTTCAAGGAGACTACAATCCCCTAATATGAGCCACGACTTAGTACAACATTACAAATTCATATATGAATACAATTTGGTTCTACACAACCTATAATTCATTATTACATTCAGTACATTGTTTCTTTCACTACAACACACACTTTGCTGCTTGAAGCAACACACTCAACAACACATACCTCTACTCTGTACTCTACTCTACTCTGCACTGCACTTTCTTCCCTTTTTGTAGTGTCTCAAACATCTGCACTCTCTTGAATGTCAACCTACATGATGTTTTTTTTTATAGTATAGGAATTTACAAATACATTCTTTGTCTATTGTACATCTCTCTCTTTCTCACAGACACACAAAAAACACTTCCTAACTCAATATCATGCTTCTACAAGATGTTACACTATTCAACACTACATACAACTATAGTTTGTTCCCTCTATTTGTGCACACTTACTACAACCATCTAACATTGAAAATATCCAATTGTCTTCTATCTCCACTGACCTGCAATCTCTACCTTGAGATTCTCTCTACCATTCATATCATCTCAAACCTTCTGCTAGGGTTTCCTTAGCTTGAAAACTTCACTAGCAAGCTACCTTTTCCTCGAGCCACACACCACTATCTAGGTCATCATAAACTCATCTAATAGAGTCTATCAGATATCTTAATTGTCACTCTACCTCAACATTGAGCCAATTCCACATTTAATTTGGTTACATAGAAATTTCCCAAATTAGCTCTCTATTGACCCTAGAATCTGATACACATTAAATGTATTCTCTTGCTAGTAAGATCCGATTCAATCTTGATCACTTATCCAATCTATTTTTCCACCTAACCAATCAAATCTCATTTACATTGGTCATTGGGTGTAGTTGGACCAATTAAATCCTTCCTCTGTGTTGGTTACCATTCAAGAACTCTTGTTTACACTTTTGAGTCATTATAGATCTTTGCATTTGAATTTTTGCTATTGATCTTCTCCTTTCACACCCTAATCTTGCGATTATCGTTCACTGTCGTGCCTTTAAATCCTAACTGTTGGATAAGCGATCAATCACCATCATCAATCTTTCAGTATTCCCTTAACATCATGTATTGCTTTTTTGAAGAGACATTTGCTAAAGTCTCATTGAATTTCACCTTTCTCTTTGATATGAATCACCTTCATGTACATTGGCCCACATGCCTTTTTTCCTCCATGTCATCACCACATGATTCACAATAACAATGTGAATTAGTATATTGAACAATAACTCTTCATCACTTATTCTTATTTGTCACAATTTGTCATCATCACCATCCTATCATGTCCCACTTTTCTTTTCACCTTATCACCCTATCGAAGAGACTTTCTTGAAAGTTCCATAAATACATAAATGTCTCATTGATAAAGAGTCATCGGGTTGTTGAGGAGACATCTGATTAGGTCTCACTAATGACCATCAGTCATGATGACAAAAGACATTGATGATGTCACCTATCCACCTCATAGCCATGTCACTACATCATAATCCACAACAAGGATGTGGATTACTATTTATCTAGTCTTGTCATGCAATGTGTTATATTTATCATCATTGTCACCCATGTTATTATGACTGGGTCCCATAAGAAAGTGCAACCTTCACATCTCCATGTTAGAGACATTGAAAAAGTTCTCACCGATGTCATATAGTCTCATCAACAACACTTCCATACTCCTTATCGCTCCATCGAGGAGACTTCTTCCAGCCTCTCATCGATACATCAATGTCTTGCTAATAAGATAGCTATTGGTATGTCGAAGGGACATGGATGCAACTCTTTCTGACACCATATTGTCTCATTGATAAATCTCCATACTATCGCCATCGCTATGTCGAAGAGACATAGCCCATCCTTTCACCAACCACACACTGCCACGTTGACAAGAAGAACATTGACCCATCAAAGATACATTTCCCAATATCACATCAATCATGCACTGTCACTCTGATAAATTTCTCCTTACTTCTTATCACTCCATCGGTAAGTCGCCTAAAGTATGAACATAAGAACCTCTAGTCAGAGTTTGCAAAATTTGCAAACATGCGACATGTCGACATCAAAGAGAACCTTCTTCCTTATCACTCCATTAGCTAAGTTGCCAAGTCAGGAGGTTTCAAAACTTGAGAACCCCATGACATAGGTTAGGAAAACTTGGAATCCCATGACTCCATTCACTTTTTCTGACCACACACTATCATGCTGATTTGAAAGGGGATGTATGACATTAAGGTGCTAGGCAGAGGGTCCGGTCACCCTCATGACTATAAAGACATAAGTTGCAAGTAATGCAACTGACAACCGTCGATACTAGGTTTTGAGGACATCATGACTACAACTCTAGGATTTAACCAGTAAATCCTAATTCTTTTTGAGAGAAAACAAAATTCTATTCTAGACATGTTATACATCCTCTAGTCTTGCACAATACCTTTCTAGAAATCTCTTAAAAATTCATCACGAATCTTCCACTCAATTCACCATTAGATCCGCTGCTCTCTCATCCATCTTCTGTCATCATGCCAACAAACTCCTTTGCTTTATTTTCACTTTTGACATCAATGACAACTATATGTGCTTATGCACAGGATCAACACACTTCTCCTCTGATCCCCTTTTGAAATCAATGACAACATATTCCAATAATCTGAGCTGCCCTTTTCATTGATGGAAAAACTTAAATGCTCAATGATACCAATTAATCAATTCAAAATTTGTGCCAGTATCATCATTACTTTCTACTTCTATTGCAGCTTCCTCCAATGCTCCTCTTTGAGAATTTTCATGACTTTATCTCCATTTGACATCAATGGAAAAGGGATCACTCCTTTGAAGGAATTCTCCCCCTTTTATAGGTAGTACAAAGGGTCTAGCTATACTCTAATACCCTACTTTGACATTTCTTCTCCTTTGCTCATCCTTATGAGCATTTTCACAACTTTCTCTCTTATGCTCTACTTTGAGCATTGCTCACTTCCTCTCGCCCATGCTCAAATCTTTTGGGCAGTACTTACTCATCCTTCCTCCTCTTCTTTATCTCAAGTCACCATAATATTGCAACCTTTACTTCTTCTTAGCAATGGAAAAGGGACTTTGCTCCCCCTTTGACTGATACCAATTGAAAATAATTTTTTTCTCTTATTCCAATTGTTGCATTCAACATTTTTACTACAATGGAAAACCATGTGATTCAACTGCTTTGTACCAATTAAAAAAATTGTCTAATGCCAGTTGAATTTCCATTACATACTCAACACCAATCAGATTTGATATCAATTATAGACATTCTGATTCATGCTATGTACCAATTGATATCATATTCTAGACACCAATTGGTGACATCATTCCTTGATACTGATTATCATTTTGATTCCAATTGTGAATCTGTTCACTTTATGCTATTATACCAAATGATATCCTATACTGGACTATATCAAGTATAACATTGCTTTGATACCAATAGCAGCTCCCCCTTAGACCTTGCACCATTCTCATGAGCTTCATTTCAAGGACTCTGTACCAACTGATATGTTCTGAAGTAATTTATAATGGCCTGATACCAATTTGAAAACAATATACACATCTAACAACTCCCTTTTAGCCATATCTATTCTTCTTGTAGGAAAGAAGCATTTCTCTTAATAGAGCATCTACACCACTTTTTCTTCAAAAATTGATACCAATGGTTGATATCAATTTTTGCAACAAACTATCCACCATCTACTAATTTTCTTACACCTTGACAAGAATTTCAAGGAGAAAGAATGTGACTATAAATCTGTAACCATCGAGTCGTTAGAAATTTGTAAAACATATTTTACTTGACTTGATCACCTTCTTCATTTCCTGGGATGGATGAAATATCAATTTAGCTCCCCCTAGACTCATGCCCCATCACTACAAATTATTGATGTAAGGAAGAAACAACTTCATGGACCACTGCCTGCTAGTCTTTCTCTTTCCAGACCTTCTTTTCCTTTTTCTCTATATGACCAACCTTCCTCTCAGGAATATGTGAACCATTGTTCACCTTGGTGGACATATTCCTTTTCTAACTATGTTCTTTTAGTCTTACATGATTCATTTTAAAATGTTTCACAAAGTGACCAAAATTGTGGAAGTTAAAATATATCACACCCATGTCCACAATAGGAGCAAATGAATTTATATGCATATGTTTTGTGCTCCTACTAGGTGTAGCCTATAATCTCTAGTTCTATGCCCATACTAATTACAAGCATAACAGTAACCATTAAAACATAAGGAGTACTTGATCATAGAATTCCTTTGAGCAAGATGAGGTGGTCTTCTTTGCTTTGACAATATGGCATATCTCATCCTAGTAAAACTTTCTGCATCATCTCCCTTTGTATGTTGCTTCTTCCTCAATGTTTCAAGGAATGATTTCTTCATTTTCATTTCTGTTGTAGGCTTCTTTTCCTTGGTGCAACATATTTCTTCTGCAATAAATATATCATATAGTTTTGTAGAAGTACTAATAGAGGAACTCATTCCTTTCTCAAATCCAAGGCCAATCTTCTTCTTAGGTTTTGATGAAGTTTGTGACTTAACTAGTTCATCAAGAATATAAGTACCTCCTTTTAGTTTCAGACCCTTATTGATCTACTCCTTGGCCTTCTCCAATTCTTTTCTTAGAGCGACTACTTCTGCTTCTAACTTCATGCATCTCTCTACTTCATATTCTAGCTTGGACTTCATTACATCTTCACCTCTTTTAGCTTCTTCTACTTGTAGTTTTAGATTTACCACTAGCTTATTTGATTCTTCAAGTTCTTGATTTAATCTGTCAGTCTCCTTTTGAGCATTCTTTTTCATTTTCTTGTTTTCTCTCTTAAGATCATCAAATTTATCTCTTAGTTCTTCAAGATCTTCAAGAGCACTGATTAATTCTCCTTCAAGATCAATGATTTCCTCCTCTTCCCTTCCTATGAGTCCTCAATTTGTACATCTTTCTAATCCTTAGTTTCTTTATCCATAAATAGAGATTCTCTTCCATCTCTCATTACAAGGGGACAATCTTGATCCTCTTCTAAATTGTCACTAGCATCAGATGCTTCACTTTCTTCATTGATGTATAGAATCTTCTTCATCTTTCCAAAATTCTTCCTTTTTGGTTAATCTGTTTACTTCTTTTTGCATGAAATTGTCCTCATTTTCATATGGAAATTTTTGAAGCAACATAACCTATTCTACCATAGTTGAAGCATTTGAACAGAAACTCACCTTTATATTTATTGGATCCTCTCCTTAGTCTCCTTATGAAGTTTGTTTCTTCTTCATCATTTTCTTCAATGTCTAAAATAGTGATTGCAACTTTGTCTTTCTTCTCCACTCCATCCTTTCCTTTCTCAAAATCTTAAATGTAACTTCTCTTCTAGAAGACTCATAACCTAGAATTCTCATCTCATAAGTATAAGTAGTAAATATATCATGTAACTCATCTAGAGTGAGTTTATCAATTTCTCTACATTCTTCAATGGAAAATATTTTAGAATCATAATTAGTCACCATGGACCTTAGAACCTTTAGAAAAACAACATCCTCTTTCATTTCCACACCATATCCTCTAATAACATTCACTATATCATCAACTCTCCAAATATAATTTGCAATTTTTTCTTCTTCACTCATCTGCAAGCTTTCAAATTTAGCTCTTAGTATTTGTAGCTTTTCTAGCTTCACCTTGGAGTCTCATTCATATATCATATTCAAATTTTCCTAGACATCATAAGTAGTTTCACAATGCATAACCTTGCTATGTGTTGACAATGATTTTACTCGCAACAAACAGGGCGAATAAATTCTTCATAGACAAGACCGCAAAGAGCCTATCCTTCTTGAAAGATATGGAACAAAGACAACCTAAAGGGAATTCTGCTTTAATAGTAAAATATTGGCTTTAGTTCAATCCCAAGTCTTCGATAACTAGGTCATGATTGCACTGGTCACTCTCGGGTTTAATGTGATATTGTTGTTAATCTCAAAGGGACTATTGTTATTTATATTTTAGGCCATGAATTTTCAATTGGATCATAAAGACAAGTATCATGAAATTGAAAGGTTTTTAATAGTATTCCATGAACATTACAAATTCCTTGCTATCACTTAAGTAGATTTAGCATTAAAAATTCAACAATTTAATAGAAAATGAAAGATTTTCAATAAAATTCCATCCATTCATTTAATTTTTGGAACATTTTCAAGAGTTTAAATATCTCCTCTAAAATAAAGCATAAAAATACTAAAATTTTAAATTTTCTCCTAGTTATTCTCCATGCAAGGCTAAATAATCAACTAAAATAGAGCAAACTGCTTTATACTTCACTAGATTGCTTCACAACTACATATAAAATGGTGCAAGATTTTAAAGAGAGGGTTTCATTTTTGGACACCGAGTAGGTTCTGTATGCACCCTTAAATGACGTAGCATATAGTCTTGTACGACTGAACTAATAAAACCAACTACAAAAGATTCATGAGATAGGTAGCTATCTAATTGGCTTTGATATTAATCAATGTCTATGTGCATACAAAGTTTTATGCTAGAATGGTTTAGGAAATAGGAAAAAAGAACAAAAATTGATAAAGTTTATGCTCCTCCGACATCTACAAATTTTGAACTTAAAAAACAAAAAAGAGATCCTCTTGCCTTTTATAGAACACAAAGATCAGATAGGATAAGAAAAATACATGAGAGGGAATCCAAGGGACCAATCACATCAAGGCACATGGAATGTAGTGACCAATAGGAGAATTGCAATCGAAGTCAACGAAATTCAACTTCAATCACTCATTGAAGCTCTTCGGGTGTTAATCTTTAATTATCAGCCTGGTTCTTTCTTTGAACCAAACAAATCTGCTTAAACAAAATATAGGAACTTCCCATGAAATCAAAGTGATCAGGTGGAAGTATTGTTCCTATAGCTCAGGTTCATCCTCAGTTTGAACATTTTAGGAATGAGCTATTCCCGGAATAAGTACACTCCTCTGCTACATGCTTGCACTCTAGCATCCCGAGATTTCAATAGCTGACACACTTTTGTAACAAACTCTATTCTAGCATAAGATTTTAAAGTGCATCATTGAACCTGGTAACATCATCAAATTTGTTCACAAATATAATTTTCCTTACCGTCCATACCCAAAATTTGCATCGCAACTTGTATCTCCTGCAATCACAAATTCCACACATTAAATCCCTTTTAAAAAAAAGAAAACATTTATAACATCTCATGTAAATAAAACCATTATTCAATTGTTAGTACAAAAATATCATAAATAACACACTTTCTAGCATATTATAAATCCTTGTGCGATTATACCAGATCACCGCACTATCAAGATCATTAGATAACTTCAAAAAATTTAAAATTTCACTTCACGTTGCAACCCAGTACTCGATATTCAACTTTACCCATGAACTTTCCCAAACTTCTGTTTCAACGAACTTCCATCTTACCAGACTCCATTTTATCAAACTCCATTTTACTCGAGTACAAACATTGGACTGGAGCCTTCCATTCAAACTTGCATTACCTTTTTCCTTTACAAACATTTTTGGTTCCCAGTATTCGGTGCCTGAAACACTTTCATTACGAAAGTAATTTTGATTAAAGATTTCTCTTTTCTTTTCACTTTTGGTGATCTTTCAATGCTCTAGCTCCTACCATAAGAGTTATTTTTACTTGGTTCCCCAAGTCTTTTAGTCTTCGGGAGTGTTGTGAGACCACACAACAACTTGCAACCAATAAAACTAAATTTGAAATTAAATCACTAGTCATAAATTAAAATTTATACATATTTTAAAACAATAACTTTTACCTTTACCTATATTCTAGCATACAAAGTAAAACTCCATCAGAAACATCTATGTGTGCTCTAATTAATTCCAATTTTTGGAACTCAGTGAAAAGAATTAGTTCATTAACATTGAATTACATAATATAGTAATCCTCCAAAGCTAACCAGGGATAGAGCCTTTCTACCAATCAAGCGTCCATAGCCCCAACAAGGTTATCTTTGTAATTGCCCCCAAACATAGTTCGACTACCAGCCAGGCATCTATAGCCCCGATAGAGTTATTTGGATAGCCTAAAGAGTTTATTTTTTTATTAGATATAGCAATGATAACTCATTTTTCTATTTTGATATTTTAATGATAGCTCCTTTATCAACTTGCAAGCAATGAATCCCTGCTATTAGGTTGGGAATTACAGTGTTAGCGAAGGTTACTTTTTTATTTTTTATTCAATACAAATCCCTTGATCAGTTCACTACTTCCCAAAAAATCATTTAATAATTTCCTGTAAGTGCTCATTTCCAGCTAAATTTCACTATTTATGCCAAATCCTAGCTAACTGTAACTTGCTATATGTTAGAAAATATGCATAAATTAAAATTTAGCAATAGACAATTTAATCACCAAATTTAAATCTAAATTTAGAAACATTAGTTACCACCATTCTGATTAAATTTTATGGCAACTACCAAAAATTTTGCTAGCAATTTTGATTTGACAATGCTACATTTTATTTATGGATTGAAAATGCCATGATTAACTTGAAACACGATCACATTATTCTACATTAAATTCGCACACCTTATTTCACACGTATTATTCTCTCAACTTACTCGGGTGATGAGATGTACTGCCCTGCCGACTTCATTCTCCTTTCTATTCTGCACACATAAACACCTCCATAATTAATACGTCTCTTTAAAAAAAATGAAATGGCCACCATTAACTTTGAAATCTTCAACTTGCTTGATTCACAATCTTTGTATTGCTCAAATTTGAAGCAATTTTTCACCAACTATGTGCAAACAATTAATTTGATTTAACCTTCAGCTCTGAAGATAATTATCCAACTACCACCTTGCTTACAGTTTCCAAGAATTCACTCAAGGCAACTACGTACCACAACTTCCTTACGACTCTCTATAAATTTTGTATTTCTTCTTGACTTCTTCACACTTTTTCTCTTAGCTTTTTTGTTTTATTTCTATAATTTTTCTCTATGCATTTTCATTTGCTTCTTAGACACAGATACTCAAATTTTCTTAAAATTATCTCACCACTAGAATTTTTTCTTAAGTAGCATCACACCACAAAGGCTTGAAAAGGTTTTCTTCATTAGGACTTCTAGTTTCACTATGCCAAATTTGTGCTTAGTCCTTGGGGAAAAGTATGTTGAATCCAACCACTACTTCTGCTTCTATTCTGATGTGGCTTCTCTTTTTGTAGCGTCACTTCTGGATATTGGGCTACCTGTTGAAGATGTTTCCTCTACTATCAATTTGATAGTGAGACCTGAATACCTAGAGAATCTGGATATTATTTTATTTGTTGCACAACCGACCATTGGGATTCCCTCCAGGGATGATATTCCTCAATTCTTGGAAGATGGGGAAGTGGTTCCACTTTAGACTTTCCTTACTGATCTCCACATTCGTGACTTTGAAGTTCACTGGGAACTCGCCTATATAGGGTATTTAGCCCTGATAGAAGAGGCATCCCATATTGACTAAATGGCTACTACCATCTACAACTTTTCTCACTCTTTTTTGACTTTTTTTAATCTTTTGAAACAAGGATTTTTGATATCTCATGTATAAATGTGATACACACACACACATATATATCCTTTTGGTACATTTTAAAGCATTTTTTACTATGCATGGTTTTATCATTTTACATTTCACAACTCAATTTTACAAATTTTTGAATTAAATCTCATGTGTAAGATAGGTTTAAGCAGAATTTGCTAATGCAGAGGCTGGAAAAAAGAAGAAAAACAAAAAAAATGAAGAAAGGAAACAAAAAAACAAAACAAAACAAAACAAAACCCTACAAAAAATAAAACTAACCCTAACTACCCTAACTCTAATATAGCAAAAGATTAACTCTAATAAAGCAATTGATTTCAATTTCTACAACTATTTCTCTTGCAATTTTGGTACGAATTATAGTAGGTTTATCTTTGAATTCTTTTAACAAAATTTCCAGTGTGCTACTATAATAATAAATTATCTTAAATTTTTTGCATTTAACAATTGTAAATTCAAAAGTGTACTTACCAATGACTTGGCTCATATGTATGAAAACAACCTCATTAAAGATTGATTGCACACATTTCTTCTAATGCGACCATACTCTACCTTCCTCCAGTCTTGGTCTATTTCTTTGCTTTCTCCTCCTCTGAAAATCTTCATGTCTTTGGTCTTGTCTTAACTTTGCATTTTGTTAGACCAAGATATATCAATATTTATATTGTTGTCAAAGAGAGAAAAAGTAAAAGTTTGATACTCTCTATCGATTGTATAAAATTAGGAAAATTCCCTTTTATAACTTGTGAATTTTCAACTTGGAGCAAAATACATGTGTTTCCCACTTGATTTTCCTACTCTTTCTTGTTATCTATGTCTTCCACGTATAAGGAGAATGATGATTCATCAATGTCATTTCCTCGTTTATGATGTAATACCTCCAAATCTTGACATTCTCTTCTATTTTCCTACAAAACATTAGGATTCTCTTTATAATAATTGCAGTTTTCCAACTATTTTGATGTATCAATTAGTTTTTTAGTATCTCCAATTCCACTAGAGTTAAATGCTTTTCTCATTAACAATTCCTTTCTTTTAGTAGTTTGAACTTCTTCTATTAATAAAATTATTTTAATTATGGCCAAAATTACCCTAGTTAAAAAAAATTCACACTCGAGTTCACTGTGATCAACTGTATCATGAATTCTACACTCGGTGACCCTACCAAAAATGAATAAACTCAAAAGATATAATTTCTAGTTTAAAATTTTCCAAATTTTTCCAACTTCCATACTAAAAATCCAGCTTGCACTCAATTTCACTTTACAAGCTTCTCACCAAACTCGGGGCTAACAATTCAAAGTATAGTCATCCAATTCAAAAAGAATAAGGCTTAAAACATTTAAAGATGACCCTCCTTATAGCGCCAATTCCCGTTGACAATGATTTTACTCGCAACAAACAGGGCAAATAAATTCTTCACAGACAAGGCCACAAAGAGCCTATCCTTCTTGAAAGATATGGAACAAAGACAACCTAAAGGGAATTCTTCTTTAATAGAAAAAGATTGGCTTTAGTTCAACCCCAAGTCTCTGATAACCAGGTCATGATTGCACTAGGGTCGCTTTTGGGTTTGATGTGATATTGTTGTTAATCTCAAAGGGACTATTGTTATTTATATTTTAGGCCATGAATTTTCAATTGGATCATAAAGAAAAGTATCATTAAATTGAAAGGTTTGCAATAGTATTCCATGAAAATTACAAATTTCTTGCTATCACTTAAGTAGATTTAGCATTAAGCATTCAAAAATTTCATATAAAATGAAATATTTTCAATACAATTCCATCCATTCACTTAATTTTTGAATCATTTTCAAGAATTTAAACATCTAATCTAAAATGCAGCATAAAAATACTAAAAATTAAAGGTTTCTCCCAATTATTCTTCATGCATACCCCAAAGAATCAACTAAAATAGAGATAACCACTTTATACTTCACCAGATTGCTTCACAACTACATATAAAATGGTGTGAGCTTTTAAAGAGAGGGTTTCATTTCTAGACACCAAGTAGGTTTTGTATGCACCCTTAAACAACACAACATATAGTCTTGTTTAGCTAAACTAACAAAACCAACTACAAAAGATTCATGAGATAGGTAGCTATCTAATTGGCTCTAATATTAATCAATGTCTACATGCATACAAATTTTTACACTAGAATGGTTTAGAAAATAGGAAAAAGGAACAAAACTTGAAAAAGTTTATGCTCCTCCGACATCTACAAATTTTGAACTTAAAAAATAAAAAAGAGATCCTTTGGCCTTTTATAGAACACAAGGATCAGATAGGATAAGACAAATACATGAGAGGGAATCCAAGGGACCAGTCACATCAATGCATGTGGAATGTAGTGACCAATAGGAGAATTGCAATTGAATTCAACGAAAGTAAACTTCAATCACCCGTTGAAGCTCTTCAAGTGTTAATCTTTAATTATCAAGGTTCTTTCTTTGAACCAAAGAAATCCGCTCAAACAAAATATAGGAACTTCCCATGAAATCAGAGTCATTAGGTGGAAGTATTGTTCCTATAGTTCAATTTCATCCTTGGTTTGAACATTCCAGGAATGAGCTATTCCCAAAATAAGTACACTCCTCTGCTACATGCTTGAACTCCAACATCCTGGGATTTCGGTATCTGGTGCACCTTGTAACGAACTCTATTCTAGCATGAGCTTTTAAAGTGCATGATTGAACCTGGTAACATCATCAAATTTTTTCACAAATACAATTTTCCTAATCGTCCATACCCAAAATTTGCATCACAACCTGTATCTCTTGCAATCACAAATTCGACACATTAAATCCATTTTAAAAAAAGAAAACATTTATAACATCTCATGTAAATAAAACCATTATTCAAATGTTAGTACAAAAATAGCATAAATAACACACTTTCTAGCATATTATAAATCCTTATGTGATTATATTAGATCACCCACTATCGGGATCATTAGATAACTTCAAAACTTTTAAAATTTCACTTCATGTTGCAACCCGGTACCTGGTACTTGGTATTCACCTTTACCAATGAACTTTCTGTACTTTAGTTTCATTGGAATTCCATCTTACTGGACTCCATTTTACTGAAGCACAAACATCAGACTAGAGCCTTCCATTCAAACTTGCATCACTTGCATTACCTTTTTCCTTTACAAACATTTCCAGTTCCCGATATCTAGTACCTGAAACACTTTCATTACGAAGTACTTTTGATTAAAGATTTCTCTTTGATTTCCACTCTTGGTGGTCTTTTAATTTGCTAGCTCTTTCCATAAGAGTTATTTTTACTTGGGTCCCCAAGTATTTTAGTCTTTGGGCATGTTGTGAGACCACACAAAACTATGCATTGAATCAGACAAGTTGCTCATAATGGTGAACCAAGCTTTCTCATTATTCTCATAGTCCTTCTTTCCTATAGCATTAGTAGGAGTAGTGGGAAGAAGATATTTGTTCTTAACAAACATCCAAACATCAAGTCTAAGAGAACCTAAGTATCCTTTCATTAGAGAGCTCCATTTAGCATAGTTTTTTCCATCGAATCTAGGTGGCTTGCTTGAACCTTCCTGATATTCCATTGTGTTCGCTTATCCAAGAACTACCATAGCTAATTAAGCTTCTCCTAGGGAACCTAGGGTTCTGATACCAATTTTTGGAACAAAATGATCTATTGAGAGGGGGGTGAATCAGTAGATATTAAAAATTTAGCTCTTAAGAACTTTTGTGTAGACTAATTTCTTTAAACCTTAATGAGAAGATATTAATCATGTGATACAAAAATATGAATGCACACAAAAATATCACATAACACCAGATATACATGGAAAACCCAATATGGGAAAAACCATGGTGACTAAGGCTGTTTGAGTCTATTGCTCAAGTCCAGCATCACAATCCAATCTATGTTACAATTTTTTAGGGCTACAACTCAAGGAAGCATCAACTACCTAATTTAGAAGCAACCACTTCAAGGATGTAACAACACCCTGTTTTAGGAGCTACAACCCCAAGGATGCAACAAAAAAATCCCTTGATCTGAGCCACAACCTAGTACAACATTACAAATTCATATATGCATACAATTTGGTTGTACACAACCTATAATGCATCATTACATTCAATACATTGTTTCTTTCACTGCAACACACACTATGTTGCTTGAAGCTACACACTTAGTGGCACATACTGTTAGAAACCAAGATCTAATTGCAAACCAGAAAAATAACCTTCCATAGAAGAGAAAAATGAAAAAGAAGAGATATTCAAAAGATGTGCAAATTGGTATATTCAAAGTAAAAAAATATTACAAGAGATAATTTTCTTTATAAAAGAAAAGATGCATAAATCTAATCTTATCTTGAGCAATAAGATAGCTCAACAAGATAAGGATAAAACCTATAACTTAGGAATTAAATACGCCTAAGTAAACTTATGCTAAAGTGTAATTAAATATTAATTACACCAACACCCCCCCATAAGTGCAACTTAGGGAGAAGCAGATTATTATGTAAATATGAGTCCTGACAACAAGGCTTGATCAGGTACTCATGTACAAATGAAAAGAGAGAGAAAAACCAGTGGGAAAAAGCCCCCCTCAGAGAGATGAACTGCTGCGAAGAAGCACTGGAAGAAATCTGATAAAGCAAGACTGGAACCCCAAATTTGGAAAGCAAGGAAAGATACTTCTGTTTGCAAAATACCATATCAGAATCACAAATGCAACAACAGACCCGATGCCAAGGAACACTGGAAACTCATACTAGATCATCCCTAGAATCTGTAAGCAATAGTAGATGAAAGGATGAAAGGACCCATAATGATGAAAAATCTGGAAGTTGTGTCCTCGAAGGCAATGCTAAACTGAAACTAAAACTTCCCATAAGATGAGTGCCATCAAGATTTTGGAACATTAACCATAAAAACATGGCCTTCAAATTGAGAAAGATCTGAACCAATGCGGATCAAGAACCATAAAATCCCAATGTGAAGTGTGAACCGATGCAAACCAAAGATGTGTCCAGCTAAGTAAGAAACAAGCTAAAAAGAGACAATAGAAAACTAGAAAAACTCATGCGAGTTGTCACCAATACGAAGAATGGATGCAAGAACCCCCCTTAATGGAACTTTATATCAGTTCTTTATTACAATACCCAATGATTGCAGAAGGAGAGAATGCAAAGCTACAAAAACATAAGCGAAAATGTAAACCTAGTGCACAAAAAAAAAATGAATTCATGCATTAAATAATGTATAAATATTCTATAAATTACCTCAGATCTACATAGAGGCCAAAACCAGCTTTCCAACACTCCAAAAATCATGAAAAACGGATAAGTGAGTCAAAAGATATGCCTCCCAGAGTGAAAACGGAAACATCTGACTTCTAAGGGTGGAAAAAGGAATCAAAAAAGAAAAACCAGAAAATCACACCTACACCATTTCTTAGATCATCAAAATAGCTTTTCGACGATATCTCATTTGCAAAAAAAGGATGCTGTATGTCCAAGTTACACCTGTTTTTGTGAAAGTACTCCAAAAAAGTCTGATTTGGCCCCCAGAAGCCCTCAGGGGCTAAAAGAATAAGGCCCTTGGTCACCTGGGCAAACCAGGGGCTAAAGCGCAGGGGCCAGCGGCAGAGCCCATGGTCATCCATATGACTGGGGCAGGGGCTAGAAGTCTGGCCGGGGGCTGGGCCGAAGCCGTTAATCAGCAATGTGACCAGCGCTGGGGGCTGGAGACTTGTCAGGGCTGAAAACTTAGCTCCTGGGCACCCATAGGACCAGAGCAATTGAAATAAGCCCACTGGGGGCTTGAGGAAATCTAGAGCGGTGCAGTTGGTGGCGGTGGTAGACCGCCAGTGGCGGATGAGCAAGTGGCAGTCGGATGCGGTGGTTGCTGCTCAGATGGGCGGCCCAAAAAAACCATTGGTTTTTTTATTTTTTTATATTTTTTTATATTTTTTTTTCAATTTTTGTGCCTTGAAAACTGTGCTTGGGGGCCATATGGCCCTCGGCTAAAATTTTTTTGCCTCTCCGGATGACTGTGTCCAAATTGGATGAATTTTATATCAAAATAGGGGTTTTTGGGCACTGTGAATCCAACGGCGAGGTCCGTTTGGGCCCAAAGTGCTTCAAAAATTAGGCAACCCTCAAATCTATCAAAAAAATCACTAAGCTTGAACCCCTCGTAGATCTGGCAAACGGTGACCAAAATGAATGAAATAAAAGCCATTTCTAACTTTTTCTAGCACTTTGAATCCAACAGAAAACCCAAATTTGATCCAAGATGCTGCATAAATGTGCTTAAGGAATGAAACCTTCGAGGGACCTTGAATGAGCTCTACAATGTGTTCCTCCAAAAAACTTGAGAAGGGGCTACAAATCGAGGCTCTGATACCATGTTAGAAACCAAGATCTGATTGCAAACCAGAAAAATCACCTTCCATAGAAGAGAAAAATGAAAAAGTAGAGATTTGCAAAAGATGTGCAAATTGATATATTTGAAGTACAAAAATATTACAAGAGATAATTTGCTTTATAAAAGCAAAGATGCATAAACCTAATCTTATCTTGAGCAACAAGATAGCTCAACAAGATAAGGATAAAACCTATAACTTAGGAATTAAATATGCCTAAGTAAACTTATGCTAAAGTGTAATTAAATATTAATTAACATATACCTCTACTCTACACTTTTCTCTACTTTGCACTACACTTTCTTCCCTTTCTGTAGTGTCTCACACATTTGCACACTCTTGAATGCTAACCTAGATGATGTTTTGTTTGACAGTCTAGGACTTTACAAATGTATTCTCTATCGGTTGCACATCTCTCTCTTTCTCATAGACACACAAAAAACACTTCCTAACTTAGCAGCATGATTCTACAAGATGTTACACTATTCAACACTACATACAACTACAGGTTGTTCCCTCTATTCATGTACACTTACTACAACCATCTAAAATTGAAAAATATTTGATTGTCTTCTATCTCCACTGACCTGCAATCTCTACCTCGAGATTCTCTCTATCATTTAGATCATCTCAAACCTTTTGCTAGGGTTTCCTTAGCTTGCAAAATTCACCAACATGATACCTTTTCCTCAAGCCACACATCACTGTCTAGCTCATCATAAATTCATTTGATAGGGTCTATTAGATATCTTCATTGTCACTCTACCTCAGCATTGAGGCGATTCCACATTTAATTTAGTTACAAAGAAACTGCCCAAATTAGCTCTCTATCAACCCTAGAATCTAATACACATTAAATGTGCTCTCTTGCCAGTAAGATCAGATTGAATCTTGATCACTTCTCCAATTTGTTTCACCGCCTAGATGATTAAATCTCATTTACAGTGGTCACTAGGTGTAGTTGGACACATTAAATCCTTCCTATATGTTAGTTACCAGTCAAGAACTCTTGTTTACATTGTCGAGCCATTACAGATATCTGCATTTGAATTTTAGCCGTCAATCTTCTCCTTTCGTGCCCTGATCTTGTGATCCTCGTTCACTATCATGCCTTTAAATCTTGTTTGTTTCATAAGTGGTCAATCAAATCACCATCGTCAATCTTTTAGTATTCCCTTAACATCATGTATTGCTTTATCAAAGAGACATTTGCTAAAGTCTCATCGAATTTCACCTTTATCTTTGATATGAATTACTTCGTGTACATGGGTCCACATGTGATCTGTCCTCCATGTCATCACTGCATAATTCGCAACAACGATGAGAATTAGTATATCCAGCAATCGCTCTTTGCCACTTGTTCTCTATCAAAATCTATCAATGTCACCATCCTGTCGAGCCCCACTTTGCTTTTCACCTTATCACAATGTTGAAGAGACTTTCTTCAAAGTCTTGGTGATACACCAATGTATCACTAATAAAGAGTCATTGGGTTGTCGAGGAGACCTCTGAGTAGGTCTCACTGATGACAATTTGTCATGCTAACACAAGCCATTAACGATGTCACCTATCCACCTCATCGCCATGTCATTGCATTGTAATCCACAACAAGGATGTGGATTACCATTTATCTAGTCTCGTCATGCCATGTGTTATCTTTGTCATCACTGTCACCCATGTTATTATGACTGGGTCCCACAAGAAAGTGCAATCTTCACATCACCATTTCGGAGAGAAATTTACAAAATTCTCACTAATGCCATACAGTCTCATTGACAACACTTCCATACTCCTTATCACTCCATTGAGGAGAGTTCTCTCATACTCTCTCTAATACATCAATGTCTCGACGATAAGATAGTTATCGTTTTGTCAAAGAGACATTGACGAAACTCTTTCTGACATCGTATTTTCTAATTGATAAATCTCCATAGTGCGGCCATCACTATGTTGAAGAGACATAGCCCATTCTCTCGCTAACCACACACTGTCATGCTGACAATAAGAACATTGACCCATCAAAGAGATGTTTCCCAATATCTTGTTGATCACACATTGTCACTCTGATAAAGTTCTCCTTACTTCTTATCGCTCCATTGGTAAGTTGTGAAAATTCTAAACATGAGAACCTCTAGTCAGAGGTAGTGAAATTTTGTAAACCTATGGCATGCCGACATCAAAGAGAACCTTCTTCCTTATCACTCCATTAGCTAAGTTTCCAAGTCAAGAGGTTTCAAAACTTGAGAACCCTATGACATAGGTTAGGAAAACATGGAATCCCATGAATCCATTCACTCTTGCAGACCATGCATTGTCACGCCAATCTGAAAGGAGATGTATGACATTAAGGCACAAGGTAGAGGGGCCAGTCACCCTTATGTCTATAAAGACATAAGTTGCAACTAATGCAAATAAAAGCTGTCAATACCATGTCAACATCAAAATAAAAAAATTGAGGATTCCATGACTGCAACTCTAGGGTTTAACCAATAAACCCTAATGCTTTATGAGAGAAAAAAAATTCATTTTTGGACCTGTTATACATCCTCTAGGCCTACACAATACCTTTCTAGAAAGCTCTTGAAAAACCCATCATGAATATTCCACTCAATTCAACATCAAATCCACTACTCTCTCATCCATCTTTTTTCATCATTCCAATAAACTCCCTTTCCTGATTTGCACTTTTGACATCAATGACAACTATATGTGCTTCTGCATAGGATCAACACACTTCTCCTCTAATCCCATTTTGACATTAGTGACAACATATTCCAACACAAAAAGACCTAGAAATACAAGTAAAATTTAATAAAAAGATATGAAATTGGAAATGTGCACCTAGAATCTGAAGAGAGATGAAATGGAGCTTTGAAATCCTAAAATTGTTGTTTTCTAGGCCTGGTTGGACTTATTCACCATTCCGTGCGAGTCAGTCGCAGTTCTAGATTTCTGCATAGAAGCGAGTTTCGGGAAAATGGGTATCCAAATCTGCAAAAATATCTAAAAACACCCATAGTGGGACTTATTCACCACTCTTGGAAAATGAGTCTAGTTTAGCTTTCTAAAAATTCAAAGTTTTGATTTGTACCTCTTTTCCTACTCTTCTTGTTCCTCTAGGTTCCCGAATCTGAAACTGCCAATTTCAAACCTGTAGGTGACCTTTTGTGAAGATGATGACCTAGTAGATGGGGAGATGAATCTAACAACCTTGTAACCTATTATTCAATCATCTCCAGGCCTTGAAAGCACATATATCTACAATCACACAAAGAAAGAGAGAAAATGTTGATTGTCAGGGAGTGGGGGTTTGCCTTGGTCAAACTCCTTGTAGGTAATTAAACCAAATGATGAAATAAGATAATGAATCATGAACATGAAGTAATGCAATTATAACCTTTCCATGATGATATATCTTTAAATGCTATGACAATTGATGAAGAATTTTGCCAATGAATTCCTTGGAGTTGATCTTGAATGTTATCTTGATGACCTTGTGAAAACTTGGAGTGCTTAATTCTTGAATACTTGACAACTTGAACCTATGATACTTAAATTAAATGAGAATTTGAAGGCTCTCTTATATAGGCAATCCACTCACATGACTGTTAATTTAGTCACCAAGGTTGACATAGGATAAATTTGAATTAAAAACCCACTTTTCTTGCTCAAAGCCTTAAAAATAGGCCAAATGGAACTCATTCACCATCTTGGGCGAATGAGTCCCAACTAGATGGGACTCATTCACCATCTTGGGTGAATGAGTCCCACCTGGATGAGACTCATTCACCCAAGGTGGCAAATGGGTCCCACAGCCTGGGCTATTTTCCATGCTAAAGTGTCAAGGAGTGAAGATTTTAAGATTTTATGTTGATTTTATCAGGTCTTTGATCAAAATATGCCTTGGATGCACAATATGGGGACATAGGGAAATATTAATGATGATATAAAAGTAATAAATACAAAAGGGCCCAAAATCCAATGTGGAAGTGTAAACAAATACACTTTACAACATTAAATTAAGGAAAAATTATGTCTATTTAGCTTAGAAGGGCCCTAAATCCCATGTGAATGTGTAAAACACATTACAACACTAGACTAGGTCCACTTTGTCTAAAAGCCTCCTAAATTTAATGTGAAGATGTAGATAAATACATTTTACAAAATGAAATTAGGACAAAGTTTAATTTAGCTTAAAAAGGGCCCAAGACCTAATGTGGATGTGTAAAACACCTCACAACACTAGACAAAGGTGATATTAACTCCAATTTATCATTAATTAATCCCAAATCAAGCAAGGAAAAGGTGTACTTTTTTGGTGGTCACATTTAGCCCCCACTTTAGTGACAGGATGAACTTGCTTCAAACTCACACTAAAGTAGACATTCAAGAGGGGTCCAATCATACCAATGTGGACAACAAAGGATGACAAAGATCAAAGGAGGTGGCCAAGCCCTTAGGATCCAAGATCCCATGTCAAACCAACATAAGCATAAGAGGACACGTATAAGGCATATGATATTCAACAAAATAAGATACGCGAGCATGCAATGTCAATAACTAGAAGAAAGAAGAACGAAAATAAGAAAAAATAAAAGGTGGATCAAGCTTTGATGTGGAGCAAATCTAGGTTGTTTTTTCGAAAAACACATACTCACTCTGAGGTGATGAAACTCTTGGTTTTCCGCAAAATGAGAAGTCCTAAAAGGTGAGACACATGCACTCATGGCTGGTATGCACTCACACACGCAAAAGTGGCTATGGGGAAAGCCATGCCTCATATTGGGATTCTCATTCAAAAATTACTAAAGTTATACCTCCTGATAAATTTAATAAGAGGCCATAGAAAAATGATCTTCGAGCTCCATGAGGCAAGCAAGACTTCGTATGCTTGAAACTCATAGGCATTGTAAATGAAAAATAGTGCAAGGAATGTCCAAACAGATTTTTCTTAGTTCATGCAAGGTCTCTTCTTAGGGAACATTGTGCTTAATGTTCCAAGAGAGGACAAGTCAAAGAAATATCACGCTTTTGGAAGAAATTAAGCTAAATGACATCAGCAAGAAAAGGATGCATCACAAGAAGAAATAAAATCACACAATGAAATATGAGCATCGATGTATGCCCCCACTTTAAAGCAGTTGCTAACACCATTACTATGAGCAATTTCTTTAAAGTAGAAGATATGAGAGCTTATTCAGAAAGCCCTATGCCAAGTCATATGTTTCCAATAAGCTATGTCATGAAAAAGGTAGTATATCACATGTGAGCCAGCTTAAGGCATGCCATCCACATCCCAAGCTTGCTATTATATGTGCATGAAAGGTGATCAACTAGCCAAAAGAGACAATGAAAAGTGGCATACGTAGACAAGGATACCTAACCCCTTTCCCCCACTTAGTGTAGGAAAAGGATGAGCTGAATAAGATGAAAGTAAGTTTTAGTTAGGGGAACTAGGTGCTTCAACACAAGGAAGGGCACCACAGTTCCTGAGGTGTTGAATTTTGTTACTCAAATCCTTACATTCATTAGTGACATGACCATGAACTCTATGATATACATAGAATGAAGTCTTATAATAAAATTTATTTCATGTTCTTGGAGGAAGGGATATCAAATGATCTTGGAGGAGTCTCATCAAGATACCTTCTTGATCTAAAGATGTTCCTTTATTTTGCAACAAAGATATATCTGGATTAGTACAAGATGTCATACCTACGCAAGACTCTTTAGATTTTAAGATTTTGTTCTCTCCTTGAAAGGACGATGTAAAATCTAAAAAATACAAATAATTAGTGTTTTGCAAGATGAAATTGAAATTAAGCGAAGATTTATTTGTTTGTCTCATTTCTTGCAAAGGAAAACAATGGAGACCACTACTGTCTATCAGTTTAGGATGCATTACTTTTAAAGTCAGCTTAGAAGAATCTTTTGAACGAGTGTTGATATTGAGCGAAGATGCATCCTTTTCCACTATACCCAAGTTGTTTCATAAGTTCATAACCTTTTCCATAAACCTTTTTCATTGCTTTTGGATCTGATGGTTGCTCATGATTAAGTTCGTCAAAGTTTGTTGTGTAATTTTCTTCTTTGTCTAAAGTGGATGAGGTGGATGCTTTTGAAGGGTCTTCCAAATTTATTGCTTTTTCTTTTCCCTTTTTTAGAGTCTTTGTTTATGATCTTGTATTCTCCCATGAATGTTGGTTTCAAATCTAAGGAACCCAAATAATCTTCTAATAGCTTTGTGACTGCCTCAATATTTTTTTCTTTGTATTTTTGTTGCATGTGTTCCACTTGTGTAGTTGGTGTTAATGTTTCCAAAGGATTTTCTTTACCTTTTTCAAGTTGTAAAACACTATAAGGCTCATGATCAGCATTGAGTGTGTACAATTTGTTGTTGTAGATGTATTTCATTTTAAGGTGAAGAGTAGAAGACATGCCATTCATTGCATGAATCCATGGCTTGCCTAGAAGGAGATTATATGAAAGATCATGAGGCATAACATGGATCAATGTTTCCAATGTGGCCTTTCCAGCCGTAATAGGTAAAGTGATCACGCTAAGCGATTTATTTCTTACATTGTAAAATCCACTAATGGATAAAGATGTAGGATGAATTTTTTATTTATCCACATGAAGCCTATCCAAGAGGTTTATGCTACACACATTAAGGGCTGAGCCATTGTCAACAAGGGTTCTCTTTATCCCTATCCTATTGTATTCAGCTATGATCATGAAAGCATCATTTTTTTTTTCACTTCCAAAGGGGGGAGTTCACTTTGGTGGAAAACAATTTCAGCATTCATTCCTTGAATCATAGCTACTATGTAATTTAGTGGCACATTAGAAGGGATAAGAACTTGTTGCAAGGTAGTTTGAAGCATAGTATGATAATTAGGTGAATTTTGAATTAGGTCCCATAGGGATATCTTTGCAGGAGTATTCTTAATTTTTTCAACAAGATCATGCTCTTTCCCACTATGTGAAAGAAAACGAGGAGCACTAGGAAATATGGGATTAGGAAAAGGTAAGGGTTTCGGGGTTGGTTGTTGCAGTTGTGGATTGTTTCTAATGTTATATGTATGAGCAATGGTATTATGACTCGACTACTACGACACATTATTCTTAGGTGGGTAGAGGATGAATTTGGGTTTTTTGTGAGTTTGAGGTTTGTGTGATGGTGGGTAAAGGATGGGTTGAGGTTGAATAATATTAACATTCCTTAGTGGGTGAGAGTCTAATGTTGCCTCTTCATCTTTTTCCAAGGATAATATATCATTATTGTCAATGTTATCCTTTTCTTGCACCATGATATCCTCCCTTGGAGGAGAGTGTTTAAGAGAACTACAAACCACATGTTCTTGACATTCAAGGGTTGGCTCTTCTAAAATGACTTCATAACAAGTAGAAGAATGATCAATGGTTGGATTATCTTGTTTATCAATAGTGAGGCTATTAGGAGAAGGATCTTTTTTTTTTTTATCATTTTTCTCTAAGGTCTCATTCTCTTGTGCCATATTAGCTATCCTAGTAGGAGAGCTTGTAATATGTTCATCCATGGTTAGATTTTGTAAAGTAGCTTCATTACAATTAGGGGAGGCATCAAGACAAGGACCACTATGACTTTCATGCTTACCAAATAGATCTTCCCATATGGTAGGAGCATTAGGAAAGGGATAAACGACATTTTCATGACTTTCAAGTATATCTTCTAACACTAAACTATCATCTTCATTACTATGAAGGATATTAGGAGAAGATTCAATGTGATTATCGTGATTATCTACAATTATACCCCTATAACCTATAATTTCTTCCCAAGTGGGAGAAGTAGGATTTTCAAAGCTCTGAATTATTAGATCTCCTAACATCAACACGTCTTCCTCACAAATATCATTTTCATGGTCATTCATGATTGTAGCATTGTCACAAGTAGGAAAAATGTTGGGAGAGGAAAGTAAATTAAGTAAGGTCGTAGAAATGATTTCATCTTCTATTGTTATACTATTTTCCCAATGGGAATGGGGAGAAGAGCAAACAAGACCTTCATGATTGTCAACGATTATATCTTCTCTCACCAAGATACCTTCGTCACAAAAACATGATAGGTATTAGGAGAAGAAAAATTATGATCATCATGAATGTCCATTCTTATATCTTCTTCTATCACATCATCCTCACAAATAGGATAGATAAAAGTGGGTGTAGGTTTAAGGAAAGTGTGAACATTTCCACATTTTCGCCTTAAAAGACTCTCATAACTAGGGAATGCATTGAATGAATGATTAACATGTTTATTGACTAAATTTTTCTTTGCAAACTTGGAAAAGACCAAAGCTAACATTTTTGAACAATAATTTATGTGAATTCAAAATGAAATGTAAAGACTTAACATGAAATGAAAATTTTCAATTTTCAAACAAGGTAATTTACTGGTTACATTATACAATGATCTAAAAATGAAATGTTGCAAATGAAAATTTGGAATGAAGAAATGCATGAAATGAGCCTATTTAAGCTAGATTTAGTGAAATGAATGTAATAGAAATCCCACCCACTGAAATAGATAGTTAATGGCAGCCAACAGAAGTGCAGGAACAAGGTTTTTAGTGTTGTAAAAGGTAGTTTCAGGGGTGCAAAGGGACTAATTCTTCCAAGGTGGTGAATGAGTCCCAAATGGGAATTTTTTTCAAAATTTTCATAATTTTTCAATTGTTTTTGTTGATTTTTATGTTGTATGACCTAAATACTAAATGCAAATGCAGATATCGAATGATTTTGAATGAAATTAAATGCAAAAATGCAAGCTATATGAGCTTTCACTAGTGCTAAATTTGAAACCCTAGAATGAAAATTAACCATTGCCAATCCTAATGCAATGTTAATACAAGCCAAAACTAGGATGATGATGGAATCCAAATCAGAAAAGAAGGTATTCTAAAAATAGGTTCACCAAAATGTGAACAAGGGAAATTGGTGATCCACTTCCTTGACTAAATAGGGTACAAGGATAGGGATCCAATTTCACACTTTCCACACTCAAGGACACCTTAGAGATATTCACCCAATAAAGGATGGAAAAGATTTAAAAATAAGGTATCCTAAGATAGGGTTTGAAATTAGGACAGGGTTCACCACCAAGTTTAAACTTGAAAAACAAAATGTTGGAAAACACGGTATGATATGCGAAAAGACCTAGAAATGCAAGTAAAATGTAATACAAAGCTATGAAACTAGAAATGTGCACCTGGAATCTAAAGAGAGATGAAATGGAGCTCTGAAATCTTGAAATTGCTACTTTTTAGGCCTGGTGGGACTCATTCACCATTATGGGGGAATCAGTCCCAGTTCTGGATTTCTGCACAGAAACGGGTTGCAGGCAAATGGGTATCCAAATCTAAAAAATCTCTAAAAAAAACCCATAGTGGGACTCATTCACCACTCTTGGAAAATGAGTATAGTTTGGAATTTCTAGATATCAAAAGTTTTGATTTATATGTCTCAACCTGCTGTTCTTGTTTCTCTAGGTTCCTAGATCCGAAACTGCCAATTTCAAACCTGTAGGTGACTTTATGTGAAGATAATGATCTAGTAGATGGGGATATGACTCTAACAATCTTGTAACCTATTCTTCAATCATCTCCAAGCCTTCAAAGCACCTAGATTTGTAATCACACAAAGAAAGAGAGAAAATGTTGATTGTTAGGGAGTGGGGGTTTGCCTTGGTCAAACCCCTTGTAGGTATTTAAACAAAATGATGAAATAAGATAATGAAGCATGAACATGAATTAATCCAATTATAACCTTTCCATGATGATATAGCTTGAAATGCTACAACAATTGATGAAGAATTTTTCCCTTGAATTCCTTAGAATTGATCTTGAATGCTATTTTGATGACCTTGTGAAGACTTCCAGAGTGCTTAATTCTTCAATTCTTGACTTGACAACTTGAACCTATGATACTTGGATGAAATGAGGATTTGAAGGCTCTGTTATATAGGAAATCCACTCAAATGACCGTTAATTTGATCCCCAATGCTGACATAGGAGAAATTTGAATTCAAAACCCACTTTTCCTGCTCAAAGCCTTAAAAATAGGCAAAATGTGAGTCATTCAACATATTGGGTGAACGAGTCCCACCTAGATGGGACTCATTTTCCCAAGGTGGTGAATGGGTCCCACAGGGGCAATTTTCCATGCTAAAGTGCTAGGGAGTGAAGATTTTAAGCTTTTATGTTGATTTTATTAGGTCTTTGATCAAAATATGTCTTGGGATGCACAATATAGGGTCATAGGGGCCTATTAATGATGATATAAAAGTCATAAATGCAATAGGGCCCAAAATCCAATGTGAAAGTGTAAATAAATACACTTTACAACACTAAATTAAGGCAAAATTGGGTCTATTTAGCTTAGAAGGGCCCTAAATCCCATGTGAATGTGTAAAAAACATTACAACACTAGATTAGATCCACTTTGTCTACAATCCTCCTAAATTTAATGTGAATATGTGGGTATGTGCAGGATCATCATGGAAAAAATAGAGTTAGGCAACTTGACATAAAACTTTGAATAAGTTATCTATATTATTTCAAAAATATGTAAGAATAGAATTTGTAGAAAATTGAATGTAGTTACTACACTACTAGGTTTTTTTTAAAAAGAAATTAATCTATTTGGTGAAAATTTGAAATTTCAATGTAGTGGTACTTAAATTTCAGGGAAAAAATAAGCAGTAGGTGTCTTTTTGACCACCCTAACCACAATAAAATGATAATATTTTTTTATAATATTTTTTTATATAAGTAGAGGACTCATGCCCCGATGTGATGCATATTTTTTGAATTTTTTTTCCAAGTAAATAATTAATTATTAATTTTTTATTACAAATTTTTAAAAAATATAAAAACTCGTATGTCTGACCACCTTAACTTGGTCAAAACTTCATGAAATTCAATTTTTATTTTTTTAATCCTATAGTATGCAAAGCATAGAATGTGACACATTTTTTGGATTCAAAAAATGTGATACCATTTAAAAGCTATAGATGTTTTTCAATCAACCTATCAATCAAGACTTTATTCATAATTTGAATAGAAAATGAATAATAATTGCTTATTAAATTCAAGGTAAAGCATAATTTATATTGGTGGAAATATGAGAATCTCCTTTAAAAACCCTTTTTGTTTCATCAATTTTGGGTAAAAAAATAGTCATCAGCTACATACCCATCATATTGCCACTTTTTGGCCCATCATAATCTTGCACATACCCATGTAGATAAATACATTTTACAACATTAAATTAGGACAAAGTTAGGTTAATTTAGCTTAAAAAAGGCCCAATACCTAATATGGATGTGTAAAATACCTCACAACACTAGACCAAGGTGATATTAAGTCCAATTTATCATTAATTAATCCCGAATCAAGCAAGGAAAAGGTGTACTTTTTCTGTGGTCACACTAGCATGGAAGGGATTCCAAAGCGAGTAATAGTGTGTTCCAATATGAAACAACATATTGCATCAACAATTTTTGAACTAAGGGGAACAACTTCTACCCAATTCATGAAATAATCTGTTGTGGTAATTATAAATGTATGTCCAACAGAAGAGGGTGGTGATATTTTTCCAATAAGATCCAAACCACATATTGAGAATGGCCAGATAGGAACTTGGGAACAAAGCTAAAAAGAAAAAGCATGCATCAAATTGCTATGTTCTTGGTTTTTGTTACATTTCTTAACATATTCAAAGAAATTTTGTTCCATATGTCTCCAATAGTATCCTACGCAGATTAGCTTTTGAACTAATGATCTTCATCCAAAATGGCCTCCAAAATGGCCTCCATAAGCACCCGCATGAGATTCCACAAGTGCTATAGGGATTTCAAAATATTTAATGCATATAAGAAAAATACCATCAAAGGAATTCTTATATAAAATGTTTGCAAGGATTATATATCTAGATGCAAGTTTTTGAAGGTGGTTTCAAGTATTCTTAGTTGTCTGCTTAGGAAAGGTACCTTCTTTCAAATAATTAAATATTGGTGTGTACCATTCACTAGAGCTTTATCTGATGGTTAATAATACTTCTTTGACCTTATCTTCTATTGATGGTTTCATAATTGTATGGACAGTAAATGTGAAGTATTTTGAAGGATCTTAAGGAGATACAAGGGAAGCCACACTTTCCATTGCATTCACATGGTAATTATCTTTTCATGGGATATTATCAATGGTATACGAATCAAATCTGTCTAATAGATTCATTTTGAAATCCTTATATTTTGATAATTTGTCATGCTCTACCTGATATGATCCATTTATTTTCCTAGTGACTAATTGTGAATCATCAAATATCTTAATACTTCAAGCTCCCAAAGTTAAAGCGATGTGTATTTCAAAAATTAAAGCTTCATACTTTGTTGTGTTATTTGTGCATAGGAAGTTTAAGTGATAAGACAAGGGAATAGGGTTTCTTATAGGTGGGTTTAGTATAACCCCTGCATTAGAGCTAGTTCTACACTTAGAATCATCAAAGTACAATTCCCATGTTTCTTTGTATTTTTGAGTAGTCAACACATTCTAATAAGGGAATGAATCTATATTAAGTAATGCTTGGGGAGAGGGAGCATCAATTAACTAGTCAGTCAAGGATTGTCCTTTTTTTTTTTTCCTTTTGAGAGATAAATTTAAGATATAAACTCAGTTAACAACATAACCCACTTAGCTAAGCATCTTGATAAATCTATTTTAGCAAAAAAGTGTTTTAAAGGATCAAATTTTGTCATCACATGGATTTCAACATTTAGTAAGTAATGCCTCAATTTACTAGTAGTGAATAAGAGAGACAAATATTGTTTTTCTATCATTGTATACCATGTATCGTAATCAATCAGAGTTTGACTAATGTAATAAACATGATGTGCTTTACAACTTTCATCTTTTTGAGCCAATAATGTTGTGAGAGCATGGGATGATCCTGTTGTATAAAGGATAAACTTTTTGTCTTGCATAATGGGTTGTAAAATAGGTGGATTAGCAAGATAATATTTCAAACTCTCAAAAGGTTGTTTGCAATCCTCATTCTAATTAAATTGAACCTATTTCTTAAGGAGTTGTGTAAAGGGTAATGATTGATTTGCTAAGGATGCTACAAAATAACGAATAGCCTAAATTATTCCCTATAAAGTGCACAATTGAGAAATATTTCCAGGAAGTGGCATATTAATGATAGCATCAATTTTATTTGTGTCCACCTCAATGCCTCTGTGAGATACTATAAAACCTAAAAAAATTTCCACTATTTGCAATAAAGACACACTTTTTGCAAGTTCAATCTCATGTTATATTTTTTCATTCTTTCAATTTTTTTTGAAGGATATTCGCATTGCCTTGTCTAGTTAAATATTTGGCTATAATATCATTGAAATAATCTTCCAAAATATTATGTATGTAATCATGAAATATCAATGTCATAGCTCTCTGATATGTTGCATCTACATTCTTTAATTCAAAAGGCATGACTACCCAACAAAAGGTTCCCCAAGTTGTAGTAAATGTTATTTTGTATTAATATTGAGGGTTAAGAAAAAAATGATTATATCTAGAAAATCCATCCATGAACGAAAAAAATCATGTACTACAATCAAATCCACTATCATGTCAATATTAGGAAGGGAAAAAAAATCTTTAAAGATGCATTATTCAAATCATGAAAGTCTGTAGACATCCTAATATGATTATCAGGTTTCACGACTGCAACAATTTTTGAGATCCAAGGAGAATAATCAATAGGTTGTATAAAAATAGCTTCAAGGATTTTCTCAATCTCAACCTTAACCAATAAGTCCATACTAGTATTCATCTTTTGTATCTTTTTTTCTAATTGGTTTAGCATCCTCTGCAAGGACTATGTTGTGTGCCACTATCTTAGCATCAATTCCCAGCATATCTGAATAATTCCAAGCAATTTTTTTGGGAAAGTCATGAAGTAAAGTTGCATAGTATTCTTGTTCATCTTCATCAAAGAACTTTCCTATTTGAATCACTTTTTCCTCATTAGTGGTATCCATTGGTATGGTGATTGTTTCTCCCAAAGGTAGTGCACTTTGTTTCAGAAATTTCAAGATTGTATTCTTCTTTTTCCTTATCATTCTCATCACTTTCCATCTCTTTGTCTTCTTGCTTAGCACTAACCATGACACATGTAACCCGTTTATTTTTAAGAGGAGTAAATGACTTGTCATAAACTCTTAACATTTCTTTCAAGGCTTCACCATCTTCAAAGTATCCCAATGACTCTTGACAAGTTGTATCAATCAATTCAAGATGCTTCAAACTGAGTTTTTTTGGTGGAGTTATACATGAAGGTGTTGATGTTGAGTGAGGGTCCTTTCATTGCTTGCATTATCTTAGAAGGAAAATACCCTATACCACTTTTAGTTTCTTGTGTGTTAGGCTCTATAGGAAAAAGGATGCCTTTCTCTTTTCTTTTGCATCCTTTTCCACTATAAACAAGTTGTTTCATAAGCTCATAACCTCTTCCATAAAGTTTCTCCATCTCTTTCGGGATTGGTGGTTTTTGGTAGTCTATCTCATCAAAGTTTGTTGTATAGATTGTGTCTTTTCTAGAGTAGAAGAAGTAGATCCTTGTGATTTTTTGTCCAAATTCTATGTTGAAATTACCATTGGTTGTTTTTTGATTTTTAGTTTCATTTTTTGTAATTTTGTATTCTCCCATAAATGTTGGTGTGAAATCTAAGGACCCCCAATCATCTTCCAATAACTTCAACACTTTTTCCATCTCTTGTTTCTCTTCTTTTATAGGTTCTATTGTTGAAGTTAGGAGTAATGTCTTTAGAGGAATTGTTGTTCCTTTTTCAATTTGTACGCAACTTTTGAGCTCATGATCTATTTCAATTTGGTACACTTTATTGTTATAGAGATACTTCATGATATGATGAAGAGATGAAGACACTACATGCATCTCATGAATCCATGGTCTTCCTAAAATAAGATTGTATGAAAGATCATGAGGCATAACATGGATAGGAGTTTGTAATGTGGTCTTCCCAACTATAATAGGCAAAGTGATCATATGAAGTAGTTGCTTTCCTACATTTTCAAATCCTCGAATTGATAAGGAATCAGGTTCAATTCTTGATTTATCCATGCCAAGTTTATCCAAAAGGGTTACACTACACACATTAACAGCTAAGACATTGTTGACAAGGGTTCACTTTATCCTTGTCCTATTGAAGATAGCTATTATCATGAAGGAATTATTTTTCTTTCTCACTTCATAGGGAGGTAACTCATTTTGATGTAAGGTAATGTCAATGTTAACCACATTCATTCCTTGAATTAGAGCTACTACATCACTTGGATTTGCACTAGAGGGTACTATTAGAAACCACGATCACCTGCATGCAATCAATCACCTGTCACGTGCAAAAGACATGCAAAACCAAAGAAGATGTTCTGTAACCTCAAAGTAAAATGCATTAAGAGAATTAGTTATTACAAAGAAATCAATCCTTATGAAGGATATCAAGAAACCCTAAAAGGGAAACCCTAAATGAAACCCTAGTATGCACACTTAATTATTAATCAATTATTAATGTGCCTAAGTTTAGCTTAAGAAACTAAAGGAATAAGTGACTTAATTAATTAACAGTATGATATAATTAATTAAGCATAATAACTTATTACTCTAACACCCCCCCTTAAGATGAACTTAGGAAGAAGCTAAAACACTAGAAGAAGATGCATGAAAGCAAAGATGGGTCCCAACAACTAGGCCTGATCAGGTACCCATTTACAAATGCAAGAATGAGGTAGAGAAGGAAAAACCCAGTGGGACAAAACCCCCCTAAAATGAGATGACTATTGCAAGAAGCACTGGAAGATCACTATAGAGTAACACTAGAACCTGATACTAGAAAGCAAGGAAAGATTCTTTTGTTTACTACTAAAACCAGATGAGAGTCACTGATTGACGCAAGGAATCATGATAAAGCAATAGTAGACCCGATGCCATGGAACACTCAAAAAATCCAAACGGGAACAACCCTGGAATCTATGAAGCAACAAGTGATTATTGAATGATGTATTACTAAAAATGAAGTGTAAAGATGCAAGATGCACCCTCCCAATTGCCAAAACATCCAAGTAATCTCCAAACAACTTATAGGGCCAAATATGGACTAAGCAATCAACCTAGTATAGATATAGAAAAAGCGCATGAACAACAACATAGAGCTCCTTGATACCTTTCCAACGCCGCAAAGATAGCAACAATCAGAGATTGTGGCAAAAAGTTATGAGATCGAAAGCATAAAATAAACATCTAACTTCAAACAAAAATAAATGCAGATAAATAGTAAAATACTGAAAAATAAATAGCACTACTAGAAAGTGCTCAGAACTAGCTTTCCGGTGATATCTTGTTTTCCCGATTTTGATACCGTATGCCCAAGTTATGACCAAAAGAAAAAAACTGCTCCTTTAGGAAAAAATAGGGCTAGGAGGGGGCAAAGAGGCCGACCGTACGGATGATGTCATGTTGATGTCAGCAAAATGCAAGCTTAAATTTGACGGCCATTTGGTCGTCGGGAAAAAAAATGCTCCTCTTCCAAAAAAAATTTGGATGTCGGTATATTCTGTTGGCAGTCAGAATATTCTCTGGACACTTGCTGAAATATGCTCGAATGGTTGCCATAATATTTGCCAAAAATTTTGCACTTGCCGGAGATGGGCTCAGGTGTGATCTACCATGGGACCGCCCGCAGGAGCTGGGGGCTGAAATTGGGGCTGAGCGCCAGTGGAGCTGTGGTGGTGGAGACCTGCGGCGGTGGCCTACTGGCGGCCGCTATGTGGCAGAGGGCATTTGCACTAGAGGCGTCAGCACACATCCCAAGAAGCTACATTTTTTGAATATTTTTTCTCAATTTTTGTGCATTGAAAGGCGTGCTAGGAGGCCATACGACCCCTAGACAAATTTTTTTTCCTTCCAGATCAACTGCACCAAAATCGATGAATCGACACCCGTTCTTAGGGTTTTTGGCCGCTGCGAATGTGATGGCAGTGTCCATTTGAGCCCAAAGTGTCCCAAAAAATCAGCTACCTCAAGATCTTGCAAAAAAGGTGGTTGTGGAAACCCTTGCATTAGAAACTCACTAAAAGGCCATATCTTCATATCATGAATAGGTAGCTGCAAGTTTGGAGCTCTGATACCATGTTAGAAACCAAGATCACCTGCATGCAATCAATCACCTGTAACATGCAAAAGACATGCAGAACCAAAGATGTTCTATAACCTCAAAGTAAAAATGCATTAAGAGAATCAGTTATTACAAAGAGATCAATCCTTATGAAGGAGATCAAGAAACCCTAAAAGGGAAACCCTAAATGAAACCCTAGTGTGCATACTTAATAATTAATCAATTATTAATGTGCCTAAGTTTAGCTTAAGCAACTAAAGGAATAAGTGACTTAATTAATTAACCAGTATGATATAATTAATTAAGCATAATAACTTATTACTCTAACACCCCCCCTTAAGATGAACTTAGGAAGAAGCTAAAACACTAGAAGAAGATGCATGAAAGCAAAGATGGGTCCTGACAACTAGGCCTGATCAGGTACCCATTTACAAATGCAAGAATGAGGTAGAGAAGGAGAAACCCAGTGGGACAAAAGGAACCACCACTTGTTGCAAGGCTATTTAAAGCATAGTATAATAACTAGGTGAAGTTTTAATTAGATCCCAAAGGGATATCTTTGTGGGAGTATTCTTAAGTTGTTCAACAAGATCATACTCCTTCCCACAATGTGAAGGAAAACGTGGAGCGCCAGGCAAGATGGGTTGAGTTAAAGGGAGGGATGTTGAAGTTTTTTTGTCTTGGTTATGGATTGTTTCTATTGTTATATGTATGATAAAAGGTATTATAATTCAATTTACATGAAAAATTATTCTTAGGTTGTTCGAGGATAAGAATGTGTTTTTTTTGAGTTTAGTATTGGTTTGAGGGTGGGTAAAGGATGAGTTGAGGTTGGACAACATTAACTTCTTTGTTTTGGTTTGCTATAACAAGCCTTAGTGAATGAGTTGTGTGAGATGAAATCCTCAATGGATTCATCTAACATGTAAAATAAATTACTACTAAAGGGATTGAAGGATAGGTTAACTTAGAAAAAGAGATTCAAGACATACTCAAATAACTATGCTTTCTCCAAGGGGTTCATCATTTATGGTTGTTTTGGTTTTGATGTTTTTTTTATTTTGTTTGTAATGAATTCCAAATATAATCTAATCTTATCAAACTATGAATTGATGCTATAAATGAAACAAAAGTGTAGTAATCTAATTCTATCCACAATTGAAACATGTACTTGAAATGATATCAATTATGAAAAGATTGCTATTGATAGTAATTGTACAAACTGAAATAGTAATCTAAAGGCATCAACTAGAAACACAAATGATAAGGTTTTAATGTTGTGAAATGTAGATTTAGACTTGAATCAGGACTAAATCTCCCAAGTGGGAAAATGAGTCCTAATTAGGGTTTATAGAATGTTCAAATAGTTAAAAAAAGATAGCATAAAATTCCCAAAAATCTAGGAAAAAGACCTACGTATTAGAACTAAATATCCCAAGTGGGAAAATGAGTCCTAGGTTACGATTTTTAAACTAGATTAAGAAAATTTTTAGTTAATGTTAAGCTTTCTAGGTTGTATTTTCAAATGAATGTTTGCAAGTACATTTTTCCAACCAAATTTAATGATGCAAGATGCAAAAATGCAACCTATATGTACTTCTCACTAATGCAAGATTTAGAAGCCCTAAAAGAAACTCAACTAATACAAATCTAATGAAAGGTTAATGCAATGTAGATCTAGGACTACAATGTTCTCCAAATCAAAAATTTAAGGGTCCAAAGGTCAGGTTCACCAAAATTAACCAAAGGAAATAGGATGTCCACCTTTTAGGAGATGGAACCTAGGAACTATTTCACACCTTAGTTCATTAGGAAACCAAGATCCCTCAACAAAGTGACTCAATTGAGGGAAGTACTAGGGGTTTCCTTGCATGATTAGATGAGGTTTCACCATTAAATTAAGCTTTGAAGGAGAAATGCAACTCTTATGCACAAAACCCTAGAAACTTGAAAGCTTCAAATCAAATTGACAAATAACATGAAATAGAAAAAATACATGGAAGAATGGAAAGGTCAAAACAAGGTCTAAAAACCTTGGAAATTATTGTTTTAAGGTGCATTGGGACTTATATGCCAAGTTGGGTGATTTATTCCTACTACAAGAATCTGGGTAGGATCTAGAATCTTCTGGTGATAGATCAAGATTTAAATAAAACTGGAAAAAGTGTTGTTCTAGGACTCATATGCCTAGATGGGCGATTTAGTTCTATTCTTATTTTCTAAAAAAGAAAGATCTGAAATTATTCTTTTATCTTTACACTTCCTATGCTTTTCAAACTTCCCTTCCGGATTTGAACCTATTGAAAATCTGCAAAATAAAATGTTGTGCTGATTTTCTTATGGGGGGTTTTCCTTGGTCAAAGCCCTAGTTTGTTAATTAAACCTTGATAGAAAGTATAGATCTAAAATGAAAATGTGTGAACATCCTAATCTTAAGTGTGACTAAGATTAAGAGATCATCTAAAATGCAATAAAAACCCTACTCTAATGTGCAAGAATAGGATGTATAAATGACACATGAAAATGATGATGAATCACTTTGGGAGATCTCCAATCACCCTAATAATCCATAAGAATGCATGTACCTTCCTTTAGGTAGAAAGTAGAATGATAATGGAAGATGGAATGACTTAGGAAACAAGCCATTAGGCTTGGTTCAATGGCTAGTTCCATCTCCCCAACCTAGAATCCATCATGATCCTCCATAGGAATCCATCATCAATCTTTGGCAATGTTTGATCTTGAAATGAAAGTGAGCTTGAAGACCTACAAATAAACTATAATACTGATCCAAGTCTTCAACTTTTCTTGCTCCTTACTCTTGAATACAAATGCTTGAAACTCTTGCTTACTTTCTTGCTTGTATTGTTCTCTCTTTCTCTAATTCTAGTTGAAAAAATGAATGTGAGACTTAGATTTTATAGACATCCTATATAATTTACCATTTATTAGATCCCAAATGCTGACATTTATAAATTTTGATTTAAAAACTTGAAATACTTGCTCAAAACCCTAAAAGTCCCCAAACGAGACTCATACGCCAAAGGTGGCATATGGGTCCCACCTAGGGGACTCATATGCCCAAGGTGGCGTATGGGTCCCACCTAGGGGACTCATATGCCCAAGGTGGTGTATGGGTCCCACCCTAGATTTTCAATGTGACAGAATGTTAAGAGGTTAGAATATTAAATGTATTTATTGAATTTTTGAGGGTTTCAGTTGAAATAAGCCTTGGGATGCATAATAAAGGGTCTTAGGGTCCTGTTAATGATGATTTAAAGGGTAGGAATACAAGGGTACTAAAATGGGTCCAAACTAAGTGAGAAATTATACTCTCCAAGAAGGGAGTACAATTTTTGACACTACAAATAATATAATATATATATTAATATATAGATTAGTATATATATTAGTATACATTTATAATATTTATTTTTTATATGATTTCATTGGAAAAAAATATCCATTTAGCTCTGGTTCTTACCATGGCAACATGCACTTTTTACCCGAACCTAGTAAAAATTCAAAGTGAAATTTCATATTTTTTGGAAAATGAAAAATACCTTTTTTTATCACATCACCACCTTTTGGACCCCCATGATCCTGAACAAACCCTATACAAGGATGGGCCTAGATTGGGACACAAGACTAACCTTATGTACAAGACAATTGGTATATATAAGATGTAAAATATTTATAAGATATAGATTGTGTGAAGCTCAAGAATGAGATAGTTATCCAAATCAGCAAAAGATTAAATGAGAGGATGATGGGATGGATGGATGAGTGATGAAAACAGATAGGAGATTAGCAAGATATGGGAAATAGATGTGAGTGATAATAATAGGATAGATGGTAGTGGATTTTGTGTGTGTAGTCTATACTTAGATACCAATGACAAGGGATTATGGGATGGGATGATGAGATGGTTAAATGGATGGGGATGACCATTTTGGAGGGATTAATGGAAGGAGTATGGGGAGAAGAGAAAGATAGTGAGATGGAGGGGATGATAGGATTGATGGATAGGGATATAAAAATGGGGAGATGTAAGGATAATATAATGTATGTATGATATAGAATGAGATCTCCAAGGACCATGTAACAAAGGAATAAGATGTCACACACTAGATATGTCATGCCTGATGAGGCAAGAGGGATGGAAGATAGGAAGTTGAGAAGATAAGGGAGGTATATATGTATATAATAGGATGATATCATGATGGGGGGATAAGGTAGATGGATAAGCATATGATTGGTGGATAAGGGAGGAATGTATGCCAAGAGGGTTCCAAAGAATGTATATGTTTTCCCTTGTCTATATAAAGATCACAAGGAGGATGGAGGGATCGAGATAAATGGGATATAATAGGTAGGATGGGTACAATAGGTTGGATGGAGGAGATGAAGGGGATGCTTAGAATGAAGTTTTACCCAGGTGTGATGAGAAAATGGATGGTCAATATGCACATGATGGGGATTATTAGCTTTTGGATTAATAATTGTTAATTCCATTATGGTTTTTTTAATGCATTTCATCTTTTTTCTTTATGATCCACATGTTTTTTATTTTTTCTTTGGTGGTAATTTGTGGCCTTTGGAATTGATTGCACATTTGGATTGGATTTTTATTTTCTTCATCATGTCTTTCTAAGGTGACATGGTGATTTGTAGATCCATGTGGGTGTTTAGTTGTATGTATTTTTATTTTGGCATCCAAATTGCTTCGAGTTATAATAGTATGGGTGTGATAATATGGATTATGTGGAGAAAATATGAATGGAGTTATGGACATGGGATGTTGGATAGGATTTATAAGTGGATATTGTTGAATGAAGTCCAAGTAGGTCTTCCTTTGTTGATCTTGATTGGGGATTGCACGAGAGTGGGATGTTTACATGAGTGATGCAGATAGGTGATTGGTGGATGAAGGGATGCGTAGGATGAGATGGAGGATGTTATTTTGGTATATAAGGTCCCAAAATAGACTTAGTAGATGAAGGATTTCTGATAGTGGATTTTGGGACATGAGGAGCCAAAATGGATATAGGAGATGGAGGGTGTGTGATGGTGGAATGTGGGATAGAAGGACATAAAATGGATTTGGAGGATGAAGGAGGGATAACATTTTTTTTGTAAGGTGTGCATGATAGAGGAGGGGGGATGGAAACAAATTATTTTCTGGAATGATTGGAAGTTCTTTTTTTTCTTTTGGAAGTCTCTCTTAGGTTGTATGAAGGTTGTACTACCATTTTTTAATTGTAAGTTGTAAGATTTATATCCAAGTCCTTGTGTTCATGGATTTTCTTTGATATGGATGGGATACAATATACCTTTGTCATGAAGGCCTAAGATTTGACTTGATAGTTCATGGTCTTGAGTATTTGGTTTAAGGTAGGATGCTTGCTATTTTGAAATCATGTTGCAAGTCCATTATTAGGTGGAGGAGGATAAGCAGTGTATATGATTTTCTCTTGTTCCAAGAGAACCACCATGGGTGAATGTAAGATGACTAAGGGGATATGGAGGTGGTGTTTTGATATATTTTATAGGAAAATAGTAATAAAGTATCATGAGATGGAGTAAATGAGATGGTATGATCTTGATTTGGATGAGGGGATGATAAGGAAGCATGAGAGGAATGAGGTGTGATGGTAGGATATTGATTTGGATAAGGGGATGATAAGGAATCATGATAAGGATGAGGTGGGATGATAAGATATTTATTTGGATAAGGGGATGATAAGGAATCATGAGATAGATTAAGTAGGATAGTAGGATCTTGATTTGTATGAAGGGTTGATAAGGAATCATGAGATAGACTAAGTGAGATTATAGGATCTTGATTTGGATGAGGGGATGATAAAGAATCATGAGATGGATTAAGTGGGATGGTAGGATCTTGATTTGGGTGAGGGGATGTATTGGCATGCTTTGGAACAAGCTCTTGGAATGTTTCAACTTGTGACAGTGGTGGGATGGTGGGGAAGTATTGAATGGACTCATTATATGGGGTGGATAAAAGGATAGAGGATTCATAGGGTTGATGGGATTGGGTTTGGATAATAATAGGGGAAGGAGAAGGGGATTGGATTTGGGTAGCTTTGATGGGTTGGATAATATTAAGAGTAGGATGTGGGGGATGGATGGATTCTATGGGTTGGATTATTTCAATTATTTAGATGGTGTTAAGAGTGGGAATAGGAATGATAGGTGTGGGATGGAGAAGGGCATCATCAATAGAGACCATACTAGGTGGAGTGGGGTAAAATGACTCCACAACTTGGGGGTGTAGATTTGGTGATAAATTATTTGTGAGTAGTCCTTGGATGACATTTGGAATAAAATACTTATATATTTTAGGCTTAGGTGGAGAATTATGGGTAGATGGAAGAGGGGGAGTAGTTGGATGATTAGGATTACAAATTGGAGAATTAGGATTAGATGTTGAGCTGTGAATAGATGGAGTACTAAGAGTAGGTGGAGGATTAACATTAATGGTGGGATCAAGACTAGATATATGATGGAGGTATGATGGATTAGGGGATAATTATTGTATCATGGATTGGAAGGAGTGAGATAGGAGCATATGGATGATTTATTGAGATAGGAGGAAGGGGATGATGGGTTAAGATGGGATGAATGAGATGGTGGGTTGAGATAGGAGGAAGAAGATGAAGGATTGGGATCATGTATTGGAGGATTAGGATTATGGATTGGGATTTTGTTTGGGAGATAATATGATGGTGGATTTGGACTAGGGATGAAGGCAATAGTGTTGTTGTGCAAAGATGAAGGTTGAGATATGGTTTGAGGAGAACATGGAGGTATAGGATATGTGAATGATGGATAAGAGGAATATATGGAGGGGGGATAAGATGGAGATGTGGATGGAGGAGCTAATGGATTTCCCATGTTAAATGTAGCATAAGGATTGCTAATGGGTGTGGATGGATGCATGATGGGATAGAATGGATGAGTGATTGGATTTTGGAAGATGCTTGGGACAAGATTGTTAACAATGATAGCATCAAGGGGATCTATTTCATAATCATGTTTATCAATAACACTTTCATCATAATCTTCAATATAATTAGGATTTCCCTTGATTATAAATTTTGGGTGTGTTATATGAGGATAAGGATTCATGATATTGGATTGGATGGGCATGGATGGAAGAGGTGAGAATATATGGTTATAATGTAAATGGAATGGAATAGAAGAATATGGAAGGAGGAATCTTAATATTTTTTTTAATAGCATAAGATATTAGATGTGGACTTGATAAAGCTCAAGTTGGGATTTAGATTAATCTTAGATTAGGATTTGATTGAAGCTTAGAGTAGGATAATTTTGATGATATGGTGGGAGGGTCTTCTAAGTTCAAGGATATAGTTAAATAAATGGGGTTATTGTTGGATGGATGGTGGATAGTATCCTCTTAACTACGGTCAAGATCCTATGTCAAAGCTTGATTGGATGGATTTATTACTTGATGTAGGCTATGATCTCAAGAAATTGAATATATTGGTACAAAATATACCTCTAGCTTGAGGTGAAATAGCTTGAATGAGGGATTAATAACTTGTGATACAATAGGTTCTTAAGAAAGCATTATGATGGATGATTGATTTAGGATTTAGGATCTTAGTTAAGGATATGAGGTTGGATTTTGGATTTTGGATGATTAGGAGGTTGATAGGATGCATTTATCTTACTCCTTGTTCAAATAGGATGAAATTTGGGATAACTTGATGGTGGTCAATGAGACAAAAGTGATCATTTTGGGATACATATGAAGCGGAAAAATAATTGGATGGTAGTTTTTGACTCAGGAGGATATTGGCTATCTATGATGGGAATTATTTTCTCTCTAAAATTTCTATGGAGAATGGATCTATCCAAGAATATCATGGGATTGAACAAGAAGAAGCAAAATCACCCCAGAGAAAAATTTCCCAAGAATATGCGGATCCACCCAAGTAGAGGAAAAATATCCCAAGAGGAATGAGGTGAAAAATATTAATAGGGTGGATCTGCCCAAGGATAAATCAAAGAAAAAATAGAGAAACCCAAGAGGAAGAAAAATCACCCAAGAGTAGGGTGGATCTACCCAAGTAGAGGAAAAATCACCCAAGGATGATTGATTATGAGATGATGACCTAGGTGAATCTAACCAATAATAGAGTAGGATCACCTAGGAAGGAATGATGGGCCGATGACATAGGTAGATATACCCAAAAATGGAGTGAATTAACTTAAGAAAGAGTGGATCTGACTATCAACATAATGGAGTCACAAAAGGGTGATAACAAGTGGGATGACTACCTAGGAAGATCCACCCAAGAATAGAGTGGATTCACCTAAGAAAGAGCAAGTCCAACTGAGTAAAGAGTGGACTCACCCAGGGATGATTAGATAGTGATGAAAAAGCACCAAAGATTACAATCACGAAGACAAGATGGACGATGACGAGGACTAAAGGTATGCACTGGTAAGCAAAAGAAGACACACTAGAGAGAAAAATCCTAGATTAGTAAAGTAGGTTTGTTAACTTAATGTAGGCCCATTAACCCAAAATATAATATCTCAAGATCATTGTGAAGAACCTCTTAGTCAAGATTCAATAGATAGGATAATGGATGGAATGTTGGAAAGTGTACATATGGAATGATGGAGGATATGTGTGATGGGGGATGTTTTCAAGACCAACATTAGCACATTTTATGGTGGATGTGGAATGATAGTATGAGAAAGAGATGAAGGATGTGGGAATGATGGATTTAGGGTAGTAAATTTTGGGATGTAGGGACCCAAAATAGATTTAGGAGATGGATGATGGGGATTCTTAGCTTTTGGATTAATAATTGTTAATGCCATTATGGTTTTTTTAATGCATTTAATCTTTTTTCTTTATGATCCACATGGTTTTTATTTTTTCTTTGGTGGGACTTTGTGGCCTTTGGAATTGATTGCACATTTGGATTGGATTTTTATTTTCTTCATCATGTCTTTCTAAGGTGACATGGTGATTTGTAGATCCATGTGGGTGTTTAGTTGTATGTATTTTTATTTTGGCATCCAAATTGCTTCTAGTTATAATAGTATGGGTGTGATGAGATGGATTATGTGGATAAAATATGAATGGAGTGATGGAATTGGAATGTTGGATAGGATTTATATGTGGATGATGTTGAGTGAATTTTAGGTAGGTGTTCCTTTGTTGATCTTGAGTGGGGATCGCATGAGAGTGGGATGTTTACATGAGTGATGCAAATAGGTGATTGGTGGATGAAGGGATGAGTAGGATGAGATGGAGGATGTGCTTTTGGGATATAAGGGCCCAACATAGACTTAGTAGATGAAGGATTTCTGATAGTGGATTGTGGGACATGAAGAGCCAAAATGGATGTAGGAGATGGAGGATATGTGATGGTGGAATGTGGGATAGAAGAACATAAAATGGATTTGGAGGATGAAGGAGGGATAACAAAGTTTTTTTAAGGTGTGTATGATAGAGGAGGGGGCATGGAAGCAAATTATTTGGAGGAATGATTGGAAGTGTTTGTTTTTCTTTTGGAAGAGGCTCTCTTAGGTTGTATGAAGGTTGTACCAACATTTTTGAATTGTAAGTTGTAAGATATATATCCAAGTCCTTGTAAGATATATATCCAAGTACTTTGAAACATGAAGTTAAAACTCTATCTGTGATGGGAGACACAAAGAGGAAAAGCTCATTGTGCATCACTAATTTGAGGCTAGTGGTCTAAGGATAATCTGCAATGAGAGATATGCAAGGTGATAAATGATAACTTAAGTGAAATAATTATGCATGTGATCCTAAGTTGTTTTAAAAAGGGGAATTCCTAGGACAATGTGAGACAAGGCCTTAAATGGACAAACAATTTTATATAAAGGATGCAAAGGCCAAACAAGGTTGAACATCAACCTTATAAAATAAAGGAATTTCTTAGACCTAGGCACATGAAAATATGTAGTGATAGGTAATGGGAAACCCTAAGCACAAGGGGTCAGCCATTTCATGGAATTCAATGAATCAAGTTATTTTTTAACATGATCAAGAATAGACTACAACAAGTCAACAAAGGAATAGACTGAGAGACCAATGTTTAGACAATGGAGAAATTTTTCTAAGTAAATCAACCCCCACATAAAACCCTAAACCCTTGATAGACCAAGAGAGCACAAAGGAAAATTCACTTTTGGATAAGTGGAACAAGCAAATTTTAGGGTTCCACCAGTGGCTCTAATTGGGGACACATGCCTCTTGTGGGCATGGCGAGATTCCAAATCTCATAGTTGAATCAAAACGAGCACCAAGTTCCTTGGGTGCTCCATAAATTCTCCCTTATTCAAATAATTTCCTTTCACCTCACTTGATGCCCCTTGGCCACCAAATGAAAAAGAAAACCAATGCTTGCCTTTGTCAAACACACTATTCTCTATTGTCTGAACTAATCCAAGTCTAAAAACACTGTCATTATAAACCTAAAAACCAATATCACCACTGACATACTTATGATTTCCAATGCATTCATTAACTCTAGGAATCTGACATTGGCAATCAAGTACCAACTAAAATCCATAGTTAATATGACACCTTAGCCTATCCGGCTCATGTTCATGTTCCATTAAATACTCATCCATCTGGACTTGAAATTGAAAACATTCATAGTCCACTTGACCACTAGTATCATAAAATTTAGTGCCAAATTTAGTTTGCATATCAAAAATGAAACCATCATAAGCATTTTGTTCAATGGTCCTATTCAAAGGCATATATCCTAACCTTTTGGAGTCAAATTGCAACTCCAAATTTGAGAAATCAAAATGAATAAAAAATTCATATAAATCCCTGGAGCCATCTTCTAATTTGAGTCCCATACCAGGCAAGCATTCACTTTGTGTGATGAACAAAAAATGTTCATACACTAGCTTATTTGCAAACTGATATTCACACTTACTTAACCATTGCAAATCAATTATACTGTCACACACTCCACTACTTTGGAGATATGATTTATCAAAATCCATAGTATCTTTGCTCTTGTTCATATCGGGGTCATTACCACAAGCATGATCACTAACATTATTCCATGCATCAAAAAATACTTCCATTTTAGGTTCATTAACATAGTATGATCCATTTTTCAAGTCATCATTCAAATCAATGCAAAATGTTTCAAGAGAAGGTTCATATAACTCAAAAGTAATAGATTCAACATCAAAGAATTCATGCACATCACCAGTTGATAGGTGTCCTAACCCAAATATAGGAAATTCAAGGTAATTTGAATGTTTCTCATTATCAATTGAACAAGCTACTTCATTCCTTCTCTTATTAGTACATTACTTGTTGAAAAAAATCATGTCCATTTCGATAAAGAAACAAGCATACTCCATCTCTGCTTCATATAGGAAATTAGGAACAATGAGGACCTAACCATGTTCACTAGCATCATGGTCAACATCATCAACATCTTCATCATTTCTGACACTATGCTCTAGATTAGGATACTAAAAACATACATTCTTATCTTCAAACTCATCATCATTCACAAAGCTAGCATACTCTATTACTACTATAACTAGATCACATTCCAGGTATTCCTCAGATGGGTTTTGTTCATTCACTTGTGAGGAAAATATTTCATGAGAATTCATGTTATTGCATCCTTCAAGTGAAGAAATTTCCTCCAAATCATTCTCATAAAAGAATTTATAATCCTTAGAAAAATAATCATAAACCTCATTCTCATCATGGCCTAGATCACTATAGAATTCTTCACTACATAAACTACGCTCTAAGTCTTCACAGTGAATGCATAAACTTCCATCTTTACTATTTTGGTTACTGATTTGTAATGAAGTGTTAGCAATACTTGTAAGTGTATCATTATCTTCATTGTTGACGTATAGATCTATACTTATGCTACTTGTGAACTAATTACAATCATTACCTTCATCCATACAACAAGATGGACGTTCCTCTTTTGACATATCCATTTCATTTTCTTGCATCACTTTATGATCCTTCTCAATAGGACAACCACTGCTAATACCTTGAGGCATCATATTTTGTGCATAATCACCCTTGGCTCCCTCAACAGTCCTTGTCTACTCTAGTATCTGATCAAAACCATGAGGCTTCAACTCCTTTGACAAGGTACTCAACCCTGGCTCAAAGATTTCATGGAACAAGTGAATGCATGTTGAACCCTTAGGTCTAAAAAACTTGGGGATTTCCAAAAAGGCACCCAAAAACATTGCAAATAGGTCATATGATGATTCTCCCTTTTTTCTTTTCATACTAGACAACCCTTGGACAAAGGACATTTGATTAATACTGCTTAAAACTTGTTGTTGTTCAACTTGAATCTCACTATGATCCATATGCTATGATATTGGAAAAATAAGGACAACATGAGAATTATCATCTTGACAATCCTTTCTATTTCCCAATCCATGAATTTGAGTTACATGAGGCATGTTAGGATAACTGAAACTTGTAGCCATACATCCTTTCATATGAATCATTGAATATTTCAAATTGGCATCATTTGCTCTTAGATATTCTGGAATATCCCTTATTGCCTTTGAAAATTTGAGATTGAAAGATGAAACTAACTCATATTCTTCCTTTTGAATGTTCAAGAGTCTTTTCCTTACTGTGATAGGACCAATTCTCTCACCAAATTGTTCTATGAATGCTACCATGAACTCATTCCATGAGGAAATAAATCATACTCACAAATATGAGAACCAATCTCTGACATCTTCCTTCAGAGATTGAACAAATAATTTCATGACAACATCTTCATGGTCTATCTTAAAATCTCCCATCAAATTAGAAAAAACTTGTAGATGCTTATAAGTAGATTTTCAGCCTTTCCCTTTGAATTTTGGAAAATTCTCCCTAACATCACTAAAATCAAGGTTTGGGAAACCCTGAATACCATTAAAATTTAATGGGCTATACCTTCCAATATAAAATTTACTTTCACAACATGCAAGGGGCTGTCCACTATTCACATTTGCATTTGACACCCCACAAGGATGTACAAATGAATTCAATATTTTCTCACACCCCTTTACCAACCTCAAACATCAACTCTACAATTAATCACTGCCCTATTTCTTACTTTTATCATGATCTTAAAATATTACAATACATATAGATAAAATGCATTTGCACCTAAGATCTCTTCAGTGGGCACACTTACAAACTAGCATACTTCTTTAGAATAATACAAATACTATAGGTTAATAACTTAGAAGTATGCAGAATAATCACTACCATTCCCTTTATTAGTGCTTAAATTCACTCAATAGAGAACCAAATTTTTTTAGGAATTTAAAATATGGTTTTCATAACAATTATTTTCTTCTTGAAAGAGAAAATGTGAAAAATACCTAGATATGTTGTAGCTACTACAAGTTATTCATTCTAATTGGAAATATTTGTAGATCTGAAACTGTGTTCGTAATTTGATCAGGTTCTTTGCATAGAGTCACCACCTCTCTTCATAAAGGAAAAAACTTCAACAGTATGAAGTTCTTTCAAAAATTAATTCCATCTAGGTCTTCTTCAATAGTAGAGTCATAGATCCCTTTAAAATTAATGCAAAAAAACCCTTTCTAGGTCTAAAACATTCAATATTTGAACCAGATGTTTAGATTCACTCAATTCTTTGACTCTTTCTAAATAGTACCAGAGCCTTCTAGATTTTCCTTCTAGCTTCTCATCAGGGTGCTTCATCATATGAGTTTAGGTCCACTTCATCTCTTCTCAACCAATTCCTCAAATAATGCACACTGGTGTAGAGATCTCAGAGTCGCCATCCACATCAAGTGAGAACTATGAAAATATTTATGGAATTGAACAGATCTTGACAGAATTTGCAAGTTCAAGGAAAACACAACAAACCCTAAGTGACATTTTTTGAGAATTGACCCATTGACGCTAAAGCTAGACTGATAGATAAACTTGTATGCACAAAGTATTGGACTCTAATACTTCTAATTTGGAACTAGATAATTTTTATGGATTCTCCCTAGTAGAATCCCCAATCTATTGGTTATTTTTTAAGAACCAAACTTAATCTCACCATTTGCCTATGGATTTTCCATAATTCAATAATTAGTGAAGGTAAGGATTGGCTAATAAGAAAGTAAAGGATTACTAGGCCCTTAATTATACTCTTCAGACTCTATGAAATGCAAGAGGGTGATCCAGGCAATGTTTAGATGATATTCTTATGCTATTTTACCATGAACATTGTGACAAACAGATGCATTCCTATAAACTACTAAATAGATAAAATCACTCAAGGATTTGGTTGACCCTTGAGAAAATTAGTACCTAGAACAAGGAATGAATGGTACTTCATGACACTTCATTGTAATTAAAAGTGTTTAAGTGATTTTCATTTAGATATGTGTTCTTGGTTAGGTACAGGATGACTCATTTACATTCAAGATGACCAAACTAATAGACCAGTATTTTATTTGTGGGTAATAGAGTCACATTTGTAACAAACTATAATACATTAGAAATTAAACTCAACATTTATAGGCTATTGACATATTTCTTTGCAATACTCAACTCGTTGTATCAAAAATAGAAGCTACTTAGTAATCCTTGAATTTGATCTCACAAACCTATGATCTTATTAAAGCATTTAACCGGTTCTTTGAACCAAAGAAGAAATAAAACCATTCATTCAACCAAAATGATTGAATACAAATAGAAGAACCTTTATCATTCTATTCATAATTTGAAGAAAAAATACATAGGAGAGAATTTGTTCCAGAAATTGCATTTTCATTTATATGCTATTGCTAATGTAAAACTATTAAGCCCATTACAAACTGGAATATTCCCTAGAATTCATACTATTCTATTCATCTGTGCTATATTTACAAAAATACTCTTACATGAGATCAGTTCCCTCCAACCTAGACCACTCGAACCTAAAATTCCAAACCCTATAATTGGCCTTGAATTCCCATTTATAGAAACATGGGAGCAACAAGCTTTGGGCCAAATTACAATTTCAGTCACATTTTCATTTGATATTCAATTTCACTTTAATTTCAAAACTCCCCAAATGGTTACATTTGCACCTTGTAGAAAGGGGGGAAACATAAAATAAATAAAAATCCTTTTCATCACTAAAGATTTATCTACCTTCCAAAAGAAAAAAATCATCATTGTAGCAGCACCAAAACCCCTTGTCAACATTAACCAAATAAGTTCTCCCGAACAACACTTAAAATAGAAACTCACAAGTTCATTCAAGAAAATTACCCACCTTCCAAAAGAAAACCTTCACCATTGTACTGGAGTCCAACAACTCTCCTTCAATCTGGTCATTAAAAAAAAAAGTCAAACCAGGACACCACCTCTACAATGGTTAATCATCCTCAGAATCAGAGTGCGCATGGTCCCCCTAGTGCATTTTTTGAAACTGGAGATTTTTTCTCACCATCATCAGATTCTTCCAGACTAGTAAGTGTAAGGAGATATTGGGAATTTTTAGATCATCCTCGACCTCATCTTCCATGGCAACATCAGGTTCCTCCATATAAGAATCATAAGCCTTGTGGTCCTTATCCTTCTTCTTCTCATGGGACTTACTCAATTCCCTTGACTTAGTTTCCTCTTTCTTTTCACTCTATTCTTTTAGGAACACAACAATAGGGTCATCATGGTTGCAAACAACAACCATACTTCTTAGGTTGTAAGTATTCTTAGCTTCACCACCCATGAAAGTGGAAAAAGATCTCTTCACCATCTCTAGCTTTGCGGACCGCTTATATATGTCTCACTTAATTATGGGTGTGTCATCCTAGGTTTTAGGCCTCTTAACTCCTTTCTATTTAGGTTTCCTCTTTGGCCTAATTCTTGACTCATTAGGCTTACTCATCCTCACAAAATAACAGGACTAGGGCTCATAGACTTTCAATTATAGGATTTTTTTTACCAGTTTATGCTCTCAGAAATGAACTTGCAGAACAAATCCCACAGACTACACAATTCACACCAACCCAAATAGGACTTACAAACAACTAAAACATCAGAAGTCCCATGCTTTCAAAGCCTACAAACTTCTTGCTAATTCACTAAAATAGCTAGTCTATACACAATTTAACACAAAGGGAATTGGATACCTGCTTACCTGGGAGAAATTATCTTTAATACCTCCACAAAAACTCTCTTGAAATCCACACACTTCTTCTCTAGATCTAAACCAGTTCCTTCGCTCTTTGATAATTGCAATTGTGAAGGAAAATTGGTTGAAAACCTCCCTTTATGGTGAATGCCTGAGTCATTTCCACCATAAATGTTCAAAGAAATCTTGTGCGAGCAAGCTGACAACCAACCACTTTAAGTTTGAATCACAACCATTGATCACTCTAATCTAAAACATGATCAATGATGATACTCAACCATTGTTCCATGCTTTTACAAATTGTGCATTAAAAATGATGATGACACCTCAGATAACTGCCATGTAGCTATCTGCACATTAGTCATCATTTCACTAATAGTCGTCACACATCACTACTCTGTTTAGCGCTCCTTCAAGTGAATTCACTATGCATTAAGACTCAAAGATGAGGGGAATATTCAATTAGATGCTCCATTTCTCATCATTGATGCATGTTTTGAAACTTCATTCAAAACCATGATGGATTTAAGTGGCGTGATGGGCGCAAGGCATAACAGCTCCATTTCCCATCATAGATTCAATCGACAATAATCAAAACACATTAGCGATATGGAAATTTTAGCGATAATTCAAGATCACTCCACATGTCTATATAACAAGATCAAGGGTTGAGAAAGCATTTCCCTTAGTAACATTTCACATTCACAAAGCAACTTTGGAACAAAGAACTTCATCGCACATCGCAATTTCATAACCAAGAACTCATGAGAAATCAATGATAGTGAGAAAGGTTAGCTTATGCAAAGGAGAATTCTTATATCGCTCATCAATACTTTGAAACATGAAGTTAAAAATCTATCTGAGATGGGTGACACAAAGAGGACAAGCTCATCACACATCACTAATTTGAGGCCAGCGGTCTAAGGACAATTGATGATGAGCGATATGCAAGGTTATGAACGAGAATTTAACTGAAAGAATTATGCACGTGTTCCTAAGTTGTTTTGAAAAGGGTAATACTTAGGACAATGTGAGAAAAGGTCTTAAAAGGACTCAAACCATTTTATGTAATGGATGTAAAGGCCAAAAAAGGTTGAACATCAACCTTATAAAAATAAAGGAATTTATCAGACCTAGGAATGTGAAAATATGTAGCGACGGGATGGGAAACCCTAACCACAAGGGTCCTGTCATTTCATGGACTTCAATGACTTAGGTTATTTTTTAACATGACTGGGAAAGAACTGTAGCAGGTCAACAAAGGAATAGACTGAGAGACCAAGGTTTAGAAAAAGGAGAAAGAGTTCTAAGTAAAATGACCCCCACATAAAACCTTAAACCCTTGATATACCAAGAGAACACCAAGGAAAATGCACTTTTGGATCAGTGAAGCAAGAAAATTTTAGGGTTACACCACATATATCAAACAAAAAATATTTCCTTAACATGTGTTGTTGCACCTCATTCCATTTCTTGGCCTGAATCAATTACATCATGCTTCTTTTATGGTGGTCTTTAATCATTATTAGGATCTTTCTAGATCTTAGGATGACATGAATAGATTATAGGCCAACTAATACAATCATTTAATATTTCTTCCTCTTATCCTTAACTTGGAATTATTCTATAACATTACATTATGTCTCTCATTTAATGATTGTGATCATTACATTGGGGTGGGAGAAATTACATATCCCAACAACCCCCTCTTAATTTCGACCACATGCTTCAACATTTATCATTTTGTTTTCCAAGTATGTTGACTCATTCAAAAGCTATCTCTAAGATCTGTGGATCTCTCTCGAGCTCTTCCCAACTCTCCACCAACTACTACAACAATCTTTCAAACCTTTGATCTTCAAATCTTCGTAACTTCAAATTGGAAGTCCTCTTGTTTGCAAACTCTCTATCTGTAGCTTTCCATTTTTCTTGATGTATTAAAAAACCAAAAATCTTCTCTTGATTTCTATCCTTTTTTCACATATGAAAATCTATACAAATTTTTCAACATACTTGTGATCTTTTGTTAACTTGATCCATAACTCCATCTATAATTCATTTGCATAGATTCATTCATCCACTCTCTTTGCCAACACATATTTTCTGAATGATTTCTCAAACCACATATGGTACAAGGATGTAGATCCCAACACATATCCTTTGTATGAACTTTCCTGCTACAATGATAACATTGAATACATTGCATTCCTTTATCAAATTTCCTTGAACTTGTAACACCATTTCCTTTACTTATGACATATCCAATGCCTTTATATTTTGGTCTTATAACTAGCACAATTGGCTCTTTGATTCCTTCCTCATGCTTTCCTAATCCTTGTTCTTTGTATCCCATTATTTTCATTATTTTGAAACCAACATTATTTTCAATATTTGTAAATTCAGATACATTACCATTATCCTTAGATTCTTTATCAAATTAACTTTAGTTTCATCACAGAAACCACTTGATTGATCAATGAAATAACACAAGTCTTTAGTACTACATGAAACATCACACACCAATGGTTTTGAATTTAGACATTCATTATCTTTTTCAATTGTGTTATTTCTTCTTTCTATACACTATTTTCTTCTTCTAATCTCTTTAGATTTTTCTTTCATTTCATCAAATAACTTTAATCTTTCTTCTAATGCTTCATTCTTTGCCTTAACATTATTCAATTCAATTTCAAGATCATAAATTCTTATCAATTGTCCATATTTTTCAATTGAAACTTGCTAGTTAAATTTCTTAAGATCTTTCAATTCTTCCTCCAATACATCTCTTTTTTTCTTTACTTGATTTTTTCCTACTTTCCCCATGGAAAATGATTAAAACAAGCCTAATTTTCTACAACAATTTCTTTTTATTCTTTGACAACTACGTGTGCCTCCACTCTTCTTACCACAATTTCTCCTTTGTCACTGATCCACTTGTAGTGTAGAAAAAGGTATCCCTTTTTCACACTTAATTTAGGAATAACTAATATTAAAATGAGCTTAATTATGCCATGATTTAGTGTTGTAATGTGTTCTACACATTCACATTAAGTTTAGGACTCTTCTTAATAAAATGGACTTAATGGTGCCTTATTTAGGGTGTTGTAAAGTGTATCTTTACACTTTCACACTAATCTAGGGATTTATTAATTAATTGATGTTAATTTTCCTTAATTTTCCCCTATAATTCAAATCCATTCCTAATTAATTACAAATTTTGAGAGATAAATCCCAACATTCATAAATGATATTACACAAAACTTAATTTTTGAAGGTGTGTGTCCTAGGTTAGTGACTTAGGACCCATTTTCCACCTGGTGAATGGGTCCCCATTAGGTCTTAGGATCTTACTTTTACATGATCTTTCACATTGTCCAAAGTGTTTCCTAGTTAAGTGAGTTAGGACCCACTCACCACATGGTGAATCAGTCCTCACGTAGACCTAGGACCCCTCCTTGAAATATGTTTTTGGTGGTATTTCAATTATGTCAAATCCAAGATTTGATGTCGGCTTGTGATATTTGAATTTTGGGAATTAATGATAAGTTATGTATAAATACAAGGTTATTTCACTAAGTTTCATCCTAAATCTTCATAAGCAATTAAGAGTAATTTCACAAGAGCATTATAGGAGGATTCAAGAGAAATTTATAAGTCATTCAAGGGTAGATTATTGAAGGATTATTGCAAAAATCAAGAGTCATTTCATCATGTCAAATATTTAGTGCATCATGCATGTTGCTGAGCTAATGTGTTGATGTAGTGTTCAAGATCAATTCAAGTATTTCAAGGGAATTTTTTCACATCAAGATTCAAGATTAAGATCTACATTCATTGAGGCCACTTCATGCTAGATTGCTGATTTGATATCCAAGGTTCAATTGAGGTTTGGTGAGTTGTTACATATTGTTGTTCATTCATAATTCCCTCATGAATTTTTATTCTATTTCAAGGTTTAATTACCAAAATGGGATTTGACCAAGGAAAACCCCTATTCCCTATCAAAACAACATTTTTCTCTCCTTTGATGTGTGATTGCAAGTTTTAGGTTGCAAATCATTTGGAGAGCAAAATTGCAAAAGTTGTCAAAGTTGTCAAAGTTGCTAAGAAAGTTGTCAAATCATAAAAATTGAGCTACAAGATTTATTTTTGAATTTCTGATAGTGTCCAACTAGGAGCTGGGAGTGGAAACATTAAAGAACAGAACCCAAAAAATTATTTTCTAGAACTCTAGCCAAGACCCATTCACCATAAGGTGAATGAGTCCTTAGTGAGGCCCAAAAAAGAACTTTTTGCAAAAGGTACACAAAATTTGACCTTAAAACTCTCCTTTTTACTGGAATTTGGGTTAGGATTGAGTTTTGTAACTCATTTACACATTATAACCCTCATAATTGAGTGAAACTAGGAATATAGTTGCATTGTTCATTACTCCACATTAGAAAACCTATTTTTCTTTGTTTCATTTTGGTGAACCCGACTTCTTGAGAATTATAGTTTTTTTAAATTTTGGATTCCTTTTCATCCTAGATTTAGATATTACATTCATTTCCATTCATTTGCATTGAATTAGATGTCATTTAGAGTATCTAGTTTGCATTCAACCTTGCATTGTATCTAAGGTTTTAGGATTGCATTGTTTGCATTCTTTAAATTTGAAATAAAACATAAAAAAATCAGATCTTGTATATCATTTACATCATATAAAATTGCATTTGAAAATTGAAATAAAAAATTGCATATCAAACTAGGTGTTTTAGGTCATCATTTTGTCACATTTTGCACTTAAATTTCACATTGCATTCTACAAAAAATCAACCTAAAAATTGATGTTATAAACTCAATTTGAAAATCATTGGAAAACACTTGAAAATATATAAAAATCAATTTTGAAACCCTAATCTAGGACCCATTCACCATAGGGTGAATGCATCCCTAATCATACCTTAATCTACATTTCTAGAAATTAAAATATTTAGTTTTGTGCTTCTATTTGTTGCTTTCAAATTTTTGTTTTACTTTGCTGAGTTTTTGTTTCATTGACTTCATTATATCTAGCTTAATTTGGTACATATTGTGTGATTTCAAAATTTTATTTACAAGATTTTATTTTTAGATTTTTACATAGTGTAATCAACAAATTATCTTGTTTAGAATCAATAATTTTCATTTACACATTACATTTTAGGTCATTGCATTGTATTTTAGGCCCCTTTCCATTTTTGGTTTGTACATTAAGCTTGTGAAACTTGAATGAGCTTTACAACTTGGTGTCCTATTAGCAATACTATTGTGAGATGTAGATGTCATCCTGCGATACACCATTCTCCATGGATCTTGAGTTTTTTTAAGTCTCTTTCTAATAGTGTTGATAATCAAACCCCTATGGATCATATCATGAACATTTAGGTCTCTTCCATGTTGACAGGAAATGATTTTTCATTTTTTTTCTCTCTATGTGTCATTCTTCCAGTTCTATGAGTATTTGGGGAATGATGAAATTTTTGAGCTATATAACAACATTGTAGCAAAGACATACTAACCCCGAATCCATAGATCCCTTATGTATTTTTGGGGCTGACCCCTCCCTCCTTTTTCATGGCATAGCTTTATTTTAGAAACATATGACTTAGCATAGGAATTTATGAGGAAGCTCTCATGTCTTAAGAGTAAATACTGGCTACTTTAAGGTAATTTCTCACAAAAATGGTGTTATCAATTGCTTTAAAGTGGGGGCATACATCAATAATATGTTTTGAAATTTTGCATATTTCATGGTTTGATTTTATTTTTCTTGTGATGCATCCTTTTCTTGGTGGTGTCATTGGGTTTGATTTCCTCCAAGAGTGTGATATTTCTTAGTGTACAACTTTCCTCTTAGTGGCTTGATGCGACACACTACATTCCCTAAGTTGTGAAACTTTTACTCTTGATTTGTCCTTTCTTGGAGACATTAGGCATGATGTTCCCTAAGAAGAAGACCTTACACGAATGAAGAAAGATCCCCTTGAACAAAAACCTATATACATATTGTTCATAAGTGTTTGGCATAACACAACTTGTTGACCTTGTGAAGCTTGAAACCATAATTCAAGGCCACCTAGAATAACACAACTTGCTTGCCTGTGGAGCCTTGCCATGTGCATAGATTCTTAGCATAGCATAGCTTGTTAAGCATGAAACAAGAATGTGATTGGTACCCTATTAGAGTTATCAGAGGGATAGATTTGGTATGGTAAGTACAATGAGAGATGACATAGAGGCATGAATTTCTAACTAAGCCACCCTCTTGAGGGAAACTCACTTAGTGGACAGCCTGAGGTTCCACTACCCCGGAGTGAGCACATGTGTCCTTTGCATAGTGGACATCGAGTTCTTCTTGTGAATGTTCTTTGGAAAAAGAGCTAAGATGTGTTCCACATCGCATTGGACAGTTGAGGCTTGATCCACCTCCCTTTTCTTTTTGGTTTTTGATGTTGTATGATTGTATATCTTTTCCATTGCTGCATACATAAGTGTCTTGAATGTCTACTTTAATGTGAATTTGACGTGGAGTCATACTCTCACTAAAGTGAGGGAAAAATATAGTGTCAAAAAAAGTATCCATCTTTCACACTTAATTTGGGAATAATTAATATTAAAATGAGCTTAATTATGCCTTGATTTAGTGTTGTAATGCGTTCTACACATTCACATTAAGTTTAGGACCCTTCTTAATAAAATAGAATTAATGGTGTCATATTTAGAGTGTTGTAAAGTGTATCTTTAAACTTTCACACTAATCTAAAGATTTATTAAGTAATTGAGGTTAATTTTCCTTAATTGGCCCCTTTAATTCAAATCCAAGCCTAATTAATTACAAATTTTGAAGGATAAATCTCGATAGTCATAAATGATATTACAAAATGTTAGTGACCTATGATCCTATTTTTACATGATCTTTCACACTGTCTGAAGTGTGTCCTAGTTAAGTGAGCTAGGACCCATTCGCCACATGGCGAATGGGCCCTCACTTAGACCTAGGACCCATCCTTGAAATATGTTTTTGGTGGTATTTTAATGATTTCAAATCCAAGATTTGATGTCAGCTTGTGATATTTGAATTTTGGGAATTAATGATAAGTTATGTATAAATACAAGGTTATTTCACTAAGTTTCATCCTAGATCTTCATAAGCAATAAAGAGTACTATCACAAGAGCATTATAGGAGCATTCAAGAGAAATTTCTAAGGAATTCAAGGATAGATTATTGAAGGATTATTACAACAATCAAGAGTCATTTCATCATGTCAAATATTTAGTGCATCATGTATGTTGTTGAGCTAATGTGTTGATGTACAGTGTTCAAGATCAATTCAAGTATTTCAAGGGAATTGTTTCACATCAAGGTTCAAGATCAAGGTCTACATTCATTGAGGCCACTTCATGCTAGATTTTTTATTTGATATCCAAGGTTCAATTGAGGTTTGGTAAGTTGTTACATATTGTTGTTCATTCATCATTCCTTCATGCTTTTCTATTTCATTTCAAGGTTTAATTACCAAAAAAGGGTTTGACCAAGGTGAACCCCTATTCCCGAACAAAAAAATATTTTTCTCTCCTTTGATGTGTGATTGCAGGTTTTAGGTTGAAGATCATTTGGAGAGAAAAATTGCAAAAGTTGTCAAATTTGCTAAGAAAGTTGTAAATCACAAAAAATGAGCTACAAGATTTATTTCCGAGTTTCTAACAGTCTTTGAATAGGATCTAGGAGTGTAGACATTGAAGAATAGAACCCAAAAATTGATTTTTCAAAACCATAGCCATGACCCATTTTCCATAGGGCGAATGAGTCCTTGGTGAGGCCCAAAAAAGCAATTTTTGCAATAGGTACACAACATCTGACCTTCTTAAAAATTTCCTTTTTATTGGTATTTGGGTTAGGATGGATTTATGTAACTCATTTACACATTATAACCCTCATAATTGAGTGAAACTAGGAATAAAGGTGCATCGTTCATTACTCCACTTTAGAAAACTTATTTTTCTTTGTTTCACCACCTAATGTTCAACTGCAACTGTATCTTTGAAAACCTTGCTGCAATCTTCCTTAGCTATGCCTTAAATCTTTATTTAAAATTTGCAATGAATAGAACAATGATTCTACAATCCTTTAACCAAATAGTAACTGCGATCTAAAAAAAATGATCATACCTCAATCGATCTCCTTTGAACTCCTTCTATTCAGCCTTATTAGCTCCTATCTTCAACAATCTATTATCTCTTGTGATCTTATAACCTTTCCTTCAACAATTTTAGTTTGCTAATTTTCTTGGCAATGATGACTACCAATTCCTTTGTCTTTTGTTAACATTTGTAATCTTTAAAAAGGTAGCAATACCTTGCATTTATATTATTACAAAATCTCCTTTAGTTGTTGCTAATTCAAAATTCTTCTTTGAAGGCTTTGGTTGATGGAACGTGACTAAATTTTGGTAGCCTTGACTTGTGTTGGATTCTCCCCTTCAGATTAGTGACTTCAATATTGTTGGGCAGGTCGTATACAATGCATCCTAGTGATTTCTTGATTCAAGTGATGACACAAATCTGTAATAGAACATTAGTTATGGCTTCCACAATCACACTTCCTTTGGTGAACAAAACTAAAATTTTATCTCCTTTGGTGAGTTCTCATGATCTACAAAAATCAGTCTATAAATCTATCTATATTTATCTTCAATCAAACAATAGCCTAGGCTCTCGTATATGCATCTTCAAACTAGACTTACACCTCTCTCACAAATTCCTTCTTTTGAAATAATGACCTCATTGGATTTTGACTAGCTGATTTATTTCTTAGGGATGTGATCTACTATCTCAAATCCTATCAATCTCATTTAACAATATCAGTAGCCTCCTCCATAAATTTGGCAACTCATTTGATCTTTCCTTTCTAGGCTTGTCTCAATTTTATGCAACTTTCTTTTAACAAATTCTTAGAAAAGAATAACTCTTCAAAAAAAATTACAATTTACCTTATAGTTGGAAACTTCTCTCCTCCACGATCTACTTTCCAAAAAATAATTTGCAACTCATTCACTTTCTAATATGATCATTATTGACTTGCATATATTCACTATGATGGCTTAAAAAAAATCTCTTAAACAACAATATTCATCTACAAACCCTCAATTCATGGCTTGAATAGGAAAATCTAGAAGACTTCAACACTTCTCAACAATAATGCTTTCCTCTAGAAATATTCTTTTGAATTTTATGATCCACAATGATCTCCTTTGCAATTGTGAAGTAAACACGTGACAAAAACTCCAACACAATATCTTCAATAAGAAAACTCATCAATATTTTCCTCCAACAACTAGATCCTCTTTTCTACAATCTTTGACAACTTCCTCTCCTTTCAACAATTTGCAGATCTTAAACCAATATTCATTCCAAATTTGGTTCCTTGCATCGATGGGTGGCATTAAGATCTCTTATGAACTTTGAAACAATAGAGATGGCTTTTCTAAAAGCTGTGAATTGGATAATCAGGTAATAAAATCCTTTGATCCTCATCAAACAACACCTCCTCTATTGATCTCCCATCTTCTGCAACATGGACAACAACTTAACTTTCTTTTGTGGTTGTGATCTCACACTTGTAGTGGCTGAACTATGACTTTGAATTTTCTTTCTACAATCTAGAACAACCTCTTCAGTGCAGTAATTTTCTTACAACTTCTTTCCCAATGATTATTTTATCTACTACAAGCTGACTCTCTCACCATTATTTGTAATAATTTCCTTTGCCACAATCAACCTTCTCTGATACAACTATAATGTTGGTGGATATATATAGATCAAACTAAAATATTGAAACATATAAAAAAAAATTATTTCCTCAACACATGTTGTTGCATCTCATTCCATTGCTTGGCCTGATATATTTACATCATGCCTCTTTTATAGAGGTCTTTAACCATTACAAGGATCTTTCTAGATCTTAGGCCGACATGAATAGATTATAGGCCAATACAATCATTTAATATTTCTACCTCTTATCCTTATCTTGACATTATTCTAGAACATTACATTACATGTCTCTCATATAATGATTGTGATTATTACATTGGGGTGGGAGAAATTACATATTCCAACATGAAGCACATGGAGAGAGCATACATTCAAGCTAGCAATCCTAGGATAGACCACAAGACTTAGATTTCTTTATGGTTTATAATCCTCAAGCTCACCAAATAGTGCAAGGGGAGAGCATACGCCAATGAAAAATCCCAAACAAAGCATAAAAGATTAATTGACCCTTTAGAAATTGAAGTGTGCATAAATTAGTGATAAAATGAAGTCTTTGATAATGAACATGCAAAATATATGTTAGTAGTTTTATTTTTGATCTTTGGAAAGTGATATCAAGCTACACAAAAAAGATGATTAGATACAAAAAGTGATCAAAATAGAAAGGATGTTAGCCGAAAGAGTGTTCAGAAACCCACCCCAATAATATGAGGGCAGGGGGCTGAACATGATCCATTTCCAAATGATAAAGATATGTAAAGAAAATTCACTTGAAGCTAATTTTTGTATAACTTATGTTTTTATTAATGTAGAGAGTAAAACTATCCAAGATTAGAGAAGATTCACCCAAGCAAAAAGCATATCTGCCCAAGTGCATAGTCACCCAAGAACAAAGCATAACCACCCAAGTAGTGACGTATCCACCTATATATAGTAGCATCGCACAAGAGTGGATCCAACTATGTAGAGTAGGATTACCCAAGTAGGAGCGGATCCATTCATGTAGGGCAGGATCGCCCAAGAGTAGATCTACCTATGTAGCACAGAAATTGCCATTTTAGAGTGGATCCACCTATCTAAGAGCAAGACCACTCAAGTATAGGACCACCTCTATGAAATCATATCAACCCTTCTAGAGGAAAGTCCACCTATCTACAACAGATTCAGTCAAGAGCACAATCACCCCTCCAAAATCAGGTTTGCCTATTTGGAAGCAGGGTCGATCGTGTGTAGGGATGCTCCTATGTGAGAAAAGTTACCTATCTAGATTGGATCCACCTACCCAATGCAAATCTACCTAAGTGTAGAATTTCCCCTGTGAAAGTGTATTTTCCCCTCTAGAGTGGATTTGGTTAGGTGCACAGTCACCCCTATGTAGGTGTATCGACCTTTCTAGAGTAGAATCGCCTCTATGTAAAACCTACAAATGAAAATTCATAGAAGACTATAAGACCATGTTAGCAAGTTCATGATGTGGGTCCCAGTGCGCATGGTAGAAATGTGCGCATGAAATTTGTGCTCTATATGAATGATTTAAACAATAAAAATCAAACAAAAATAATAAAAAACACTCATGATAAGGCTAAGAAAGCTCAAAACGATATAATAACCCTCTTGTTGAGTGGATTTTCCCAAGATTTTTTATTGGATGTGTGCTCACTATAAATTTTGGTAGCATAAAAATGCTCCAATGGAAAATGAGTGTGATCATTAATAAAATAATTAAGGGTTGGATATATAGATTTGGATAAAAATGGATGAAGAACTAAGACTACTTGATGGAGATCAAGGATTGAGATAAGAGGTGATCTCTCAATTCATGAGATTGTGCCAACTGGCACAATGAGAGGGATTGAGAGGAATATTGTACCTTTGAGGGTACAAGTCCCATGTGACATAGTACCAAGACCATGTCACAAGTACAAAGGGCCATGTGCTTGATTTGATTGGGAGGGCTAACCCACTTAATCAAGAATTAAGTGTGTATAACCACTTAAGGGGAGATTAGGTGAGTGGTTAGGATTAATATTAGTGCAAGTGGGAGATTTGGAGGATGAGAAATGAGGTGAGAGAAAAATAGGAATTAAATAATTATATTTAATTTTTATTTGTAGGAAAGGGTATTTGGGGATTAAACTAAATAAATAGGGGTGTTTATTCAATTTAATGGATGAACATGACATGGGTAAATGAGTAAGGGTAATTATTTACTTTAGGATAGGATTTAGGGATAATAGAAGAAATATATTATGATAAAGGTTGAGATAATTGAATATTAATTAAACAGTACTTGGGATTATTTAATTAATATGGAGGATACAAAATTGGTTGAATTAGGGGTAAATTGACCAAATGAAAGTGGTCAATTTTAAGTGTCTACATCTATTTTCTCCCTATTTTACTATTTCTAGCTCTTGTATCATGTCTCTCAATATTCATATTACTTTTTCTTCACCATTTATGCATTTGATATCCCTTTCTCACCTCTCACATATACCCACTCTTTTTCTCTATAAACCCCAACTTCCCATAGTTTATATTCCATTTAAATTAAATTTTATATATCACCATTTTTTAACTTATTTTATATTATCTACCCTTTTTTTCACCCACTGATCCATCCATATCACTTACACATTTTCTTTCTTCCATCCAAAAAGTATTTTTCACCTTTCTATCTGAACTTCTTTTGGATCCTAATTTCATTGCCTTCAATTTGCAATTTTTGATTAGCTTTTCACCATATATGTCTTTAATTGAGTTCAATTATTATTATAAATTTTGATTTTAAGTTATCTTGGGTGATCCCACAATAGTGGGTTACAATTACGTTAAGGAAGGGAAAATGTATTTTGGGTGGGAAAAAACGTTAGGGGGTTCACTAGAAGGGGGCGGGGGCTCGCTAGAAGGGTGGGAGGGTTCTAGTGAACCCCCTTTTAGTGGGTTTTTCATTTTTAATGTCGCTTAAAGAAGGGTTCAATAGAACCCCCTTTTTTTCCCCTTCTCCCCCTCCTTTAACATTTTTTTGTATAATTTTACATTTCCAGGCTCGAGTTGAGGATGAAAATGGACGTAACTTCACAAACCCAACTAGATAATGGTAGTCCTTAGAATGGCCTATCCATAAAGCATAATTTTAATATATTTTGGTTTTATTATGCATTTTTTTTTAGTTTAGTTAATCATAGTTTTTTCACCAAAAATCAAGCTCTCTATTCTACACATGAGGAAAAATAGTATATTATCAAAAAAATTTTGAAAAATATCTATGCACTAGATATTGATGTTCTTGATCCAAAAAAAAAAATTGAATTTAGATATATACAAAAAAGGTTATGTGTTAGCAAGTAAGCATATGTCTAAATTGTAACTAGTTTGAATTCAAAACTTAATTAATAAAATAGTATTCAATAAAACACTATGAAACCAAATACATGCACTAGATATCATAGTTATGACTAAATTCAAAAAAAATTCAAATTTATCCTTCATAGATTGTTTTTTTGTGTTAGCAAGTACACATCACTCTTTACAAATGGTATTTACTATTAAAAAATAGTTTTTGAAGGAGATGGAAAAAAATGCAATTTGATTGCAATTTATTTATTTTTAAATATATTTAGAATCTATAGAAAAAATGCCAAAAATCTCTAGTTTGCATCATCTTCAAATTCCTCATGGTTTAGCAGCGATAGGTGCTCGAAAGTGAAGATTTAGTTAAAAAATCAGTTTAATGTTAGGTTTGGCAAAAAAGTGTAACCCACTATTGTGGGATCACCCTCTTACATCATATTTCTAAGTGGATTCATTCTTAAGTACAAATTCAACACAATATTTATGTGGAAAAAATGGTAACATTATACAAAGAAAAGCCATGAGAAAAGATATTTTGTATTTTATTTCTTAGGAAATTCACAATTACAACAACCTTCAAAAATTACTAAAAACACGAATTTAATAAAGTATAAGAAATCTAAGTGACATAGTCCTTGTTGAATAAAACTTTCTAAAAATTGAAAGTGTGACTCAAAAAACTACATGTCGAGTTGATATGTATAATTAGAGGTTTACAATTCAAATGTATTTAACCTTAATTACAATTATTCTTGATCTAGACAAAATTGTGTGACTATGTTGTTTAATTGTTGAAATTACAGACTAGGTTCACTTATACATAAATTAATGAAATCACTAATTACTAAAATGTTGTAATTAGAAATCCAATACTAAATTGAAAAACAAATTGAAATGAAATTAGAGAGAATGTAAGATAGGAGATAGAATAAGAATGAGATGGAAGATAGAAAGATCAGACGTAGGTTGATAACAAAGTTCGTCCTTCAAAGGACTACATCTCTAGGTCCGCTTCTCAATGTTGGACCACTTTCATTAATATCACCAAGCACTTGAAAATGCCTTCTTACAATATTCAAGCTTCAAAACCTGCACAAAATTCCTCACAATCTCTCTCACTTTTACAACTTTGGTGTATAATAACACCTTGTAATTCTTCTCCTCCAAAAATTCTCACACTAAAATTATTTCTCCAAGTAAACCTGATTAATTATGAATCCAAAACTCTCACAATTCCAATAATTTCCAATCCTCACTTTGTTACCAAAACTCCTAACTCTCACCCCTTTTTATATATAAAAATTGCCTAATTTGGTTTATAACCAAATGATTTTGCATATATTTCCATATCCCCCTTATGTTCAACCATATCTTCTAATTTTACACTAAACCTTTTTGATATATGGCACATATTAAAGAAAATATTATATAATTCTCAAAAATCTAATATTAGCCTTCAATGTTTAGTTCTCGGGCTTTATATACTTTGTGATTTATTTGCTTTATGTTTGAATTTTGTTTATTTTTGTTAAGGGGAGGGGGCTCTAGTTAAACTGAGCCTCCTTTACTCACAAATCACCATCAATATATAGCAAAAATTATTTTTTTCTCAATAAGTTGTGAGATATGCGGGTGGCCCAATGGTTGTGCACATGCTTCGGAATAGGAGGTCAGGGGTTCAAATCCCGTTGACCTCCTTTGTTTAACTTATTAGAATTTTTGGCAATGTTTAAATAAGGCATTGTCCTTGTTAAGTCCTAAGAAGGAAGATGGTTCAATGGTGTGGAGGAATAATAGGTGGTGTGTGGTCTTGAGTTTGAGCCCCAATGACCTAACTTTTAACAAACCAATCGACTGTTGAATCCACCATGGAGGAGATAAGGCATGCCACATGGCGTCCAATCATGGAGCCGCATGACACCATATTATTCACCACCAAGATGACACGTGTCATCAAAGTGCATTAGTCCATAGGTTTTCCACATGTTCTGTAAGGCCTGCCATGTGTTTCCATCAGGAGTTACCACGTCAGTATCCATACCGTCAACTTTGTTGACTTTTTCCTAGTTTGACCAGAACTTTGATCAAGCGTATCTTTCACATATGAGCTCTATTTTTGAAACCGAATATAGTTTTGGAATCAGCACAACAAGCACTACAACTTGTTGTCATTTTTTCCTTGTTTCAAGATGATCAATTTTCCACCTTTTTCCTAGCCCCCTGATTCGCCTATTTGACCAGACCTTTGACTGCTCATAACTTCTGCATAGGGACTCCTTTTGAGCCCGTTCAAGTTGTGTCAAGACTGTGTCAGCGAGCTCTGTGCAATGATGTTGGTTTTGTAAGATTCTGAGACTATGAAAATTTTTAGGTTTTCTGGATCCACCTGGATCACAAACATTTTTCAAAACTGCCAAAAATAGGGAACTCGTCCAAAAAAAAATTCCAGCTTCACCAAAAATACCTTTGGTATTGCATTTAGTGAGAATTCCTTCAATGGGAATGCCTTTTGAGTGAACACCATTCAACATCTAGGGGGCTACAATAGCTCCCTTGGGACCCCTTGTCATTTCAACCTTTGGTAGAATATTTCAACCTTTAGTTGAATAGTAGGCCTTTGATCGTACTGGGTACATACTTGAAGTAATAAGTAGATATCAATGTCGACTATTCAACACTCTTAGAATAAAAATAAATTTAACTTCATATTCCAACATTATCCCACTTGAAGTCAAAATTATCTCTTAAAAATAAACCCTCATATTAAAAAACCAATGCCAATGATGCCAATCATCAAGTAAAATGTAAGCCTAGAGAGATTCTACATCAAATGAACTCTCTACCAATATGCTCCATGAAAATATTTGTTGGGTTTACATTAGTGTATATCTTCGTCAAAGATATTTGTCCTCCTTCCACCACCTCACATACAAAGTGATATTGAATATCAATATGCTTTTTTCTGCAATGATATTTTGAGTTCCATGCTAAGTTTAAAGAAATTTAGGTGTCATAATGCAACACCATGTTTTCTTTCTCTACCTATAATTCACCCAAAAGCACATGAAGCTAGATTGCCTCCTTGCTAGGCTATGTAGCTTCTATATATTCATATCCAATAGTAGACAATACCACCACTATCTACAAATTTGATACTTAGCTAGTTGCACCTCCAATTAAGGAGAAAACATAACCTGTAGTGGACTTTCTCTTATCTCTATCTCCCTAAAATATGTATTCATGTACCCATTAACCTGAAGATACTCACAAGGTAACAGATAATAGCATTAGAAGCGCCCCTCAAATAACCGAGAATCCACTTCACATTCTTCCAATGCTTAGTACCTATATTTTCCATGTAATGAATGAATATCCCACTATTTGTGCCATGTCTATTCTAGTGCACACCATGGAAAACATATGAATATAAAATTATGATGAGTACGGCACATGAGGAATCTATGTCTTCACCACTTCTATGTTAGGGAACTGTTTTGAAGATAATTTAATATGAATATGAAATGGAGTACTAACTAGTTATGCTTTTTACATATTGAAGCATTACATAACCTTCTCCACCTAAGTATTTTATGACAACCATATTTTCCTATTATTTCTATCTCTATGTATCCTCATACCAAGAATTTGGTTTACTTTTCCTAGGTCATTGATCTCAAACACTCTAGAAAGTTGAGATTTCAAAGGGATTATTCTATACATGTTGGTACTTGTTACCAACATATCATTGTATAAGAATGAATTTGCACCCCTTAAGAAAATTCCCCTTTCACATACCCTCACCTTAGAAAATCAAATCCAAAGGAAAAATTCCACATCACCCACCTGCCTTCCATCCACTTGGTGTTTGTCCTGTGCGTCAGTGGGGGAATATTTGTTGGGGACGCATGCGTGACACAAAGGAGTCTGTATGGAGTGAGCTGCCATCCTTGACGGATTCCTGCATCTGAAGTTGGAAGAGGTGTTACACATCCGATTGTAGTCAAACTGATTGTAGTCAAATTTTAATGTCCCTCTTCGACCAACCAACCTGAAAATGATAGATTCTTCTCATCCCACCTTCAAAAACATTCTCCATTAATTCATTCCATCTTCTAGACATTCACATTCAATCTCTCAAGAAAATTCTCATTCACTCCAGCATTCTAGCACTCCATTTTTGAGCATTGCAACAACATTGACACTCCATCAAATCCACATTGCAAGTGTGAGGAAGCCATAGAAATTGTAGGCTTGGAGTCTTGTGAGACCTCCCTTCATCATTGCTACAATTGTGGTGACTTTTCCAAGTCCATACCCTCCATTCTCCCTTCCTTGGCTAGTGATCCTTTGGGTGGAGGTGGTAACACTTCATTCCTCTCCTTTGTGATTTGATAGAGTAGAATTTTTCTTTTGTAGTGTTCATTGCACTTATTTCTATCTTCTTTATCATATTTTCTACTTCGTTGCTTTTTGGTTATTCGTGGAGGTGGAAACACCAAGATGGGGGTATGACTGAGGCAGGCCCCTATACAGCCCCAAAATTTTTCCCCTCTTTCTTATGTGTAGGTGGATGTGCACGTGGAGCTAGCTAGTGAATCGATGCTTTTGTGAGATAATATTTGTCACCATAGCTTTTATCTACTTGCTTTATCATCTCCTTCTTTATTTTTTGTACTTTCTCATTTTGTTCTTCCTATCAAAATCAACTAGATAGGTTGTCAGTAAGTTTTCAAGTAGTTTTTATTGTACTTCATGTTTTTTGGCCGTATGGATGCTAGCACACCAAAGAGATGCTAATGTGTTGCGTTGTCATCCCAAAACTGCGCTGCCATCCTCAAATAGAGAGTTGTATGAGGTGCAGTACTGACTCAAAAAACAAGCTCGCCTAGCCTAAACCTGAAGTTTGGGTCGATAGGGTGACAAAAGTACTACATAGTGCTCTTTGTTCTTGATCCTCATCCCAAGACATCCTTTAAAGTGTGGTAAGTTAGGGCAGCCCTCTACTCTTTGCTCTCCATGACCTAGGGCCTTGACGTGGTTTGTCCCCCTCTCTTATATTTTTGGTGAACCCGACGTGAACCATTTTAGTTCCATTTATTAGTGTTGAAGGGTCCTTTCCTCACATTCTAGGAGCATTGTAGGTGTGAGTGTTGTGAGGCATTTCACCTTACAACCCTACCAACAACCCCTAGTAGCCATAGTTGGAAGGTTCCGTACGTATTGTGGAATGAAGCCTTAACTAGGTCACTGTCCTATTTCAAACCTTTGCAGGGCTTTGTGAGAGTACCATTTAGTGTGTGTGATGGCCTCTTTCCTGCATCTTTCTATCCCCTATGTGTAGCCTGCAAGTAATAGTCCAAGTATAACCTTCACCTCACAGGACCTGTCGATGGGTTTTAATAGAGAACCATCTCCTCTTTATATCCCTATGCAAATCAACGAAAACATTATAGCAGGTGTTCTTGTTGATCCAACATATCAGGTGAAAATCATAACCAAGGACATTATGTTAATTAGCTTCCTCCATAAGGATGGGTACGACACACCTGTGAGCACCATCCGTATGCATAACAGACTTTTTGTACTTCCCCTTGGTAGTATAGTTTTTGTAGTCCTTGTTGGATCTAAGTCAGTAAACCTACTATTTGACATAATCCTGGGGTTCGAACTCTTCAAAGTGAAGTTGGGTATCCCTTGGCTAGTACCTATGAATTTAGTTCCCTCGGATGTGCATAAATGTCTAAAATTTATTCATGAGGGTTTAGTGTATGTGATCCATGACGTTGGCTATAAGCTGCTAGTTGCACATGGTAGTTATTCCTTAGGCCACTTTTGGCTTGCACCCGTTGGTCTAATTCCACATAGAAAGAACCTCTTGTACTAGACATATGAAAAGTACAAGCAAGGGCACTTAACACCTAGAGTGAGGTACCCTCCATCACCTTATGTTGTTTCACATAGGACATGCTTAAAAGTTGGTCTAGTGATGCCGCCAAGGCCCGTAGAAGAGAAGAGAAGCACTTTCGAGGCTCCTCTTCTTCCTCTTCTACTATCTAGCTTGGAGCTTCCTCTCACCTTGCTGCAACACCATCGAACTTTGCTTCGTGTTTGCGAGAGAACCCTATGGTGCTCGCTTGGTGAAAGCACAAGTGTCCTACACTTGAACTTCTTGTTTTTCCCACAGAGCCTAGGCCCATTGAATACGGTAGAAGGAATGTTCCCCATAGGGAATCCTCTATGTCTCAGCCTCCGTGGTCTCCCACTGCTCTTGCTCCTAGAGCATTGAATGGGAAGAGGCCCACCATTGAGGTGCTAGAGTCAACTCCCCTAGTTGTTCCTCAATCTTTGCCTCCTACTCCCATTCCGGAGTCTATCCCTCTACCAGAGACAATTGTGATGGACACTCTTATGACTGAGCATGAACCTTTTGTTCCTTTGTAGCTCCCAACCTCTAGCTCAAAGAGTCATAGAAATATTCTTGCATGTGAGTGCAAGTGTCGGCGAAAGGCTCTGATGGCTGAGCAAGCCACTTTGTAGAGAAAGGAAGAGGAGATGACTACTCCTGCTTTAGGGCCTCCTGATGCATCCTCCTCTCTCCTCCCCTCTACTTCCATTCAATCGAGTTCAGTCTCACTTCTGGCTCTTGTTGTAAGTGTGAGTTTGCCTGACCCTAAAAAGGTGTAGGTTTTTATCGCTCCTTCAGTTGAGCAACCCCTGTTGATGTTCCTTCTAAAAATCCCACCATTCCTAAACCTGTGGACATGCCGAATACCTCGATGGTCTCCACTGCAATTTTTTCCTTCTCCTCTACCCCTCTTGCTTCGTCTATGGGGAGTTCACATCCCCCAATGAAGCAAAAATCAGAGGTTGTCCCTTCTAGAAATCGATGGAATAAGAGGATCCCACCTTCTCCAAAGGGTTGTCCTGTGCTAGCTTGTTCCATACTAGTGATAGAGCAAGTTTTGGCTTCCCTTGAGTTTGTCACCGCTCCTGAGTCACTCAGTGAGCCAAGCGGTGAATCTCGAGCATTGTCCTCCCCATTTGTTGAGGTACGACATGGCACTCCTAGAAAGTGCATGTTTAACTCTTGGGATGAAGTTCCTCCCTTGTTGGTGATCTTCATGAAGTCACTAACCATAGCTCCACAAGAGCTGAGCGGAGAAGACCTTGTAGGGCCTTCTTCCTTAGCCCTAGTTGTAGGAGGGTCAGAAGCACCTCCCCTTAATATTCCACCACTATAGGCTCATCTTCCTTCCCCCTATAATGATCGAGATTGGGAAGAAAATGACCTCTTGGTCAATGAGTGTTAGGGGGAGGCCTCTTCTTTACCTTTAGATTAGATGTGTGTTTATTGTGATGTGTTCGCTTACGCTTATGTTATATGTTCCTAGATGACCCTCGTCACCCTTTTTGGTGCTTGGATACAAGAGTGATTATGTGTTGTAAACCTTCTTCTATTTGTATCATCATTCTTCCTTTATTATGTGCTTTGATTTTTATTTTTACTTTGTCTTCTCGTGCATTCTTCACATGGTCTGATATAGTAGGGGGTTGATGATAGTTCATCTATATACTATTACTATACATATATATTAATGAGTAACTCTTACCCCAAAATATCAGATCACCCCTGTGTCTCTTGTTCATTATGCTACTATTTCTCTTTCACTCTTTTATCTATCTTCTTTGCTTGAGTTGTCCAATGTATGTGTGACAAATTTTCTTTCACGATGTTTTGATTTTCACAAAATGCATTCATTTTCAACAAATATTTTCTTGAAAATCCTTGAAAGCTTTTTCAAAAATCACATTCTCGACTTGGACCCATAGTAGAACGTGTTTCCTTCATCATGGTTCACAAATCTAAAGAACTTGAGAACTTTCCTTTGAGGTGGGAGCAAATTTTCTTGTGAGAGAAGCCTTGCCCTTCCCCTTGCAAGGGGTAATTTTGTTCCTTTTGAATTCTTTGATGAAGTGAACATCTTTCAAAAGGATTCCTTGATGATGAATTGATTTGAGAAAAAAAATCTCTTTTGAACTTTCAAACAATACGTCCCTTGAGCATACTCCTTTTCCTTTGAAGGGTTCCTGAGGGACCTCTTTGAAATCCATTCAATTTCTTGAATTTCTGTGTGATTGTCTGCTTGTTTTCCTACGTGGCTATGTTTTTTTCTAACATGTTTTATCTATGGATTAACATGTTGCTTTCCAAGTGTGCCTATGAAGCTGCTTTCCAGTCTAACTCTGTGGAGTCCCCTTACACTAGGCTTCCTTCATGAGAGAGTACTTGAGGGTTGAATTCTTGCAGGTCTATGGGCCTATAAGGCCCTTACTTCATTGGGATTCCTTCATGAGAGAGTACTTGGGGGTTTTCTTCTTATAGGTCTGTGAGCCTATAAGATGCTTACATCCTGCAGGATTTTTCTTTTGTTGGTTTGAGGTCCTTTGGTGTACTTTGTGCAACTTCATAGTTCTATGGGGCTATGGAGTCCTCTTGTTCAAAACTCCTAGGTAGAGTACCTATGGAGTCCTCTACCCATCCTATGCTTTCGATTTCATCAAATTGTAGTCTACTTCCTTGATGTTTAGGTATACATTTCTAGCCCTACTAACCCTTCGATCTACTTTATCAAACACTCATCAATATTTTTTCTCTCTAAAGTGGGTGCAAAATGTATAGGAGTGAATTTTACCCCCTTAAGAAAATTCCCCTTTCACATACCCTCACCTTAGAAAATCAAATCCAAAGGAAAAATTCCACATCACCACTTGCCTTCCATCCACTTGGTGTTTGTCCAGTGTGTTGAAGAGGGAATATTTTTTGGGGGCGTACACGCTGCATAGGAGTCCATGTGGCACATTGTCATTCCTGATGGATTCCTACATTTGAAGTTGGCAGAGGTTTTACACACCCAAGTGGAGTTAAATTGTAATGTCCCTCTTCAACCAACTGACCTAAAAATGAAAAATTCTTCTCATCCACCCTTCAAAAACATTCTCCATTCATTCATTCCATCTTTTAGATATTCACATTCAATCTCTCAAGAAAATTCTCATTCACTCTAGCATTCTAGCACTCCATTTTTGAGCATTGTAGCAGCATTGAAACTCCATCAAATCCACATTGCAAGTGTGAGGTATCCATAGAATTTGTGGGCTTGCATTCTTGTGAGACCTCCCTTCATCACCATTGTACTTGTGGTGACTTTGCCAAGTCCATACCCTAGATTCTCCCTTCATTGGCTAGTGATCCTTTGTGTGGGGGTGGTAACACTTCATTCCTCTCCTTTTTGATTTGATAGAATAGCATTTGTCTTTTTTAGTGTTCATTTCACTTCTTTCTATATTCTTTATCATATTTTCTACTCTATTTCTTTCTAGCTATTCATGGATGTGGAAACACCAAGACAAGGGTTTGATTGAGGTAGGCCCCTATATAGCCCCAACAATTTTCCCCTCTTGCTTATGTGTAGGTGGACGTGCGTGTGGAGCTAGCAACCAAATCAATGCTTTCATGAGATAATCTTTGTCACCCTAGATTTTATCTACTTGCTTTATCATCTTTGTCTTTATTTTTTGTACTTTGTCATTTTTTTCTTCCTATCAAAATCAACTAGCTAGGTTGTCAATAAGCTTTTAGGTAGTTTTTACTATACTTCATGTTTTCTAGCTGTATAGAGGCTAGCACACCACATTGCCATCCTCAAACAAAGAGTTGTTTGAGGTGTAGTACTGACTCTGAAAGCTATCTCACCTTGCCTAAACCTAAAGTTCGGGTCTATAGAGTGATAGAAGTACTATACAGTGCTCTTCATTATCGATCCTCACCCAAATACATCCTTTAGAGTGAGGTAAGTTAGGTCATCCCTCCACTCTTGGATCTCTGTGAACTGGGGCCTTGATGTGGTTGGTCCCCCTCTCTTACAATCATCAATTTACAAAAGAAAAATAATAAAACTGTCATCATCATACCTTTAAAAATAGGCACAAGGATTAGCCTCACATCTACTAAAACCAAACTCATCATGAAGGAATCAAACCACTTGCACTAACACCTTTGCACCTATTTCAAACCATACAATGATTTTCTCAACCTACAAACAAGATTCTCCTTGTCTCTTTCCTCAAAACCTTCTGATTGTTGCATATAAATCTCCTCTAAGAGATCACATTGTAATAAGTTTATTTTTACATTTAACTATTTTAACTCCAAATAAAGACTTGAAACAAAGCTAAAACAACTCTAATAGTACTTAACCATACAACAAGTGAAAAAAATTAATCAAAACCAATACTAGACTTTTGTGCACACCCCTTGGCCACCGTCTGAGCTTTATAGCTCTCCAAATTATCATTTATGTCCCTTTTCAATTGAAGACCCACATTTTCCTAGTTGATTTTCCCCCATTAGGAAATGACACAAGCTCCCATGTCCTATTCTTATGCAGAGCTATGATCTACTCTTCCATGGAAACTCTCAACTTGCTTGCACATTCATCTTCACAAGCCTCCTGATATGAACTAGGTTTACCAACATCACTTAGTAATGCATAAGAAAAATTACAAGTAGGAGAGTACCTTTAAATTTATTTAGATATTCTAGTGGACCTCCTTACAAGGGGTAATATATCACCTTGTGGCTCATTTGGTTGCTATTCATCTTGCTGATTTTCATCTAGTACCTATATATTATCATCATAAATTTCCACCTTTATTGAAATAATTTTGTACTTTTTTGTTCTTTACCTCTTTGCATTGATTTTTCATTAAAATAAATATGTCAACGAACTATAACCTTATTGGTAACAATATCCCACAATTTTTACCCCTTTGTACCTTCTACATAGCCAAGAAAATAACATTTTGTGGGCTTCACATCTAGCTTATTTCTATTCTCTTTAGGAATATGAACATGAGCATTAGAAACAAATATAGAAAGAAATGAATAATCAATTGTTTTACCTATCTATACTTATTTAGGGATTTTATTGTCAAGATGGGTGATCTATTGATCAAGAAATAGGTTATAGAAATATCCTTAGCTTAAAATTTCTACTCTAGACTAGTAGTGCTCAAAATACATCTAGATCATTCCGTAATTGTACGATTCATACATTCAACAACACCATTTTGTTATGGTGTCCTAGCAACCATCAATTGCCTTGTAACACCATACACACTACAAAACTAATTAAATTCTCCAAAAAAAAATTCTCATATGTTATATGTTCTCGAACATTTTATACTCTCATCCTTTTGATTCTCTACCAAAACTTTAAACTTCTTAAAATAAGAAAACATTTTAGACTTCTTCTTGAGAGGATAACTCCACACCTTACAAGAATAATAATTTATAAATGAAAAAAAAAATGATGAAACCCTAATAGATATTATAGGAGCTTCCCAAATATCTAAATGAATTAATTCTAAAACATCTTTACTTTAGGTGGTACTTCTAGAAAAACTAAGTCTATTTCACTTTCAAAATAAGCAATTTATTCACAAAAATTAAAATATTTACATTTGGCACCTGGGAGAATATTTCTATCTAGTAGTTCCTTGAGACCATGTTCACTCATATGGCATAGTCGTTGATGGTTGGTTGATAGTGAGCCCATTTCTACATCAGATGCAGTATTGTAGCTTCTCCACTACTAGTTTCCCCAACCAAAATGTGGAGATTGCCTACTTTTTCTCTATTTAGCACAACCAAAACACCCTTTGTTAACTTGAGACAACTATTTTCACCACTAAATCAGTAACATTCTTCATCAAAAACTCCAAGTGACAACAAATTTTTCTTTAATCCTAGTACATGTCTAACATGTTGAATAGTCCTTACCAAATTCCATCAAAGATATTGATTCTTATGACATCTTCAACAATAGCTTCATTGGGGTTGTCATTTCCCATGTAAACTATACCTCCATAACATGACCAATAAGTAGAAAACTAGTCTCTATGTGGAGTCATGTGAAAAGAGGCACCTAAATCAAGAATCCAAACATGAAGTAAAGAGCCTCTCAAATTAGCAGTTAATACCTCTTTGTCTTCCAATGGTGTTTGAACTTCAGTTATGTTTTCCTCAGATGCTTGTGAAATCAAATTTTCTTTTCTTGCTTTTGGTAGCCTACAATCTCTTTTTACATGTCCATTTTTTCTACAGTTCCAACATTTTACTCTTTTTCACCCCTTGGATTTGGACTTGGTTTGTCCATGCTCAATATTTCGTCTTTCTCAAATTTTTCCTCTTACAATTAGGGATTCATTAAAAGAAGATCCTTGAGATGTATTCTACCTTGAATCCTCAAAGATTGCAACAACTACCACATCTTCAAAGACAAATTTCCCACTTAGTTTTGAGTTATTAAGAGCCATAACTAGTTGATCCCAAGTTTTAGGAAATGAGCATGATAAAATTGTCGCCTTATCTTCTTCTTCAATTTTCACCCCATTGAAGCCAACTTTCTTGTTGGTATGTTAAAATCATTTAGATGATCTATGAAAGATGAATTGTCATGCATTCTTAAACTATACAATTTCCTACATAAAAACAAATTATTTTCTAATGACTTCGTCTCATACTACCTTTCGAGATTAGTCCATAAGTCATGTGTATTTTTTTCCTCTACAACATTTAATAGTACTAAATCTACTAGAGATAATTGGATTTTTTCTCTAGCCATGCTATCCTTTTCATTTGAATATACCTTGGTCATGGTTGTAGGTTTTGACATTAGTACCCCTTTGAGAGCTAGGGCACATCCATCCTTCACCAATAAATCTTGAATCTTTAAGCTTCCCTAAAGAAAAATTAGAACCATCAAACTTTTGCACCTCAAATATGATAAATGTTTTTCTTGTCATTTTTTACTTCTCAAATAAAAAAATTCTACAAAAATAGCCTCACTTTGATAACAATTATAAGAAAATTACAATGCAGAATAAATTGAGATAAATAATAAGCAAAAATTCAACACAATATTTACTTGGTAAACTTTGTAAAATTATACCAAGAAAAAACCATGAGAAAATTTATTTCATATTTTATTTCTCAAGAAATTCGTAATTACAACCTTCAAAAGTTATTGAAAATGGGACTTCAATGGAGTATAAGAAATCTAAGTTGTATATTCCTTGTCAAAGAAAACTTTCCAAAAATATCTAAACTATGACTCATGCAACTACATGTCAAATAGTTGTCAAAACTACCAAAAATAAGGAGTCCCAATTTTTTTTGGCTTAACCATAAATGCATTCAACGTCACCTTTGATGAGAATGACTTCGATGGGAATGCCTTTGGCATGAACATCATTCAATGTTTAAGGGGCTACGATGGCCCCCTTGGGACCTCTTGTCATTTCAAATTTTGTTAGAATATTTCAACCTTTTGTTGAATAGTAGGCCTTTGGTCGTATCAAGCATGTACTTGAAGCACTAGCTAGATATCAATGCCAACTATTTTTCACTACTAGAATAACAATACAATTGACTTCATATTCCAACAAATCTAAGGAATATTACCCCTTAACCACATATGTTTTATGTTTTTAGGTTAAATATGTGGATATTGGTAAAACAATTCCTAACGTGCTAATATGGAATATAAATAAATATAACATATGGAAGCTTTATCTCATTCTTTGGGTCATTTTAACAAAGTTGACTAGGCCACCCCTATGAACTAAGTTGTTAGGTTGGACACTAGGGGAAGACATCTATAAGCAAATGTATATTTTAGTTTTTCACACCCGTATTTATTCAAATAGTGTCAAATCATGTTTAGATCCCAAATCCACTATAAAATCTATTAAAATCAAAGTATTCAATTTCATTTCTATTTATCTCACATCTATTCTTGCATTTTAAAAGGTGTCAAGTTTGGAGAAGCCACTAAAAATCATCATTGACCTCCCTATAATTTTTTAATATTTGTATTAGGTCTAATGATATGGCTTCCACCTCTAAACTAGGCTATTTGGTTGGGTGTAAGAACTAGATAAGCCTGTTAGCTAGAGTGTTAGGGCATCTAGTGAACTCAAGTGCCTTTTTCTAACAAATTTATATAAATTGATAGGTAGGTTCCTCTAAAAATTCTAAACCTTTTTCAATATTTCCACCATGTGTAGATGATTTTAATTAATATTATTATGTCAACTAATAAGATATGAAATTATAACATTAAAACCTAGAGAAGAATCCAAGTGTAGGTAGCATATAAAAAATCAAGGTCACTCAAGAAGAAAAAAGCTTAAAAGAACATACATAAAAAACAAAATTTTAATAAATGAGAATGCAACCCTAATAAAATCCAAAAAGGGATAAAATAGAATGTAGATTTATAAAACTTAATGAATAAGAAGGATAAATCATAGAGAAAAACCCTATGGGGAGTTGAAAATGTTAGGTTCACCAAAAATATAAGAGAATAATATCTCTTTTAAATAAATCTAAAATAATTAAATAAATTCAATCATTAAGTATACAATTAACCTAGATTTACATAAGTTGGGGTTTTATAATTAAATATAAAAAATTGTAGTAATTAAAAATGTAGATAAGTGTACTTAACTCTCATTCTAATGATAGAAAATGGTACTTAAAGATGTCTAATGTATAAAATTAATGTCTTTGGTTTGCTCATTATCTTAGAATTAAAATAAATTAAAAACTCCTTTTAGTCAATCTTGAGTGTTAAGGTGAATCCCAATCAATGTGAGTATATCCTCAAATGCATAAACACCAAACTTCTACAACTAGATTCATTATATCTTTGATTTCAAAGTGTGTAAGGATGATCACATTTAAAGATAACTTTGGAGAGGCTATTAACTTGCTAGCATTGGGTACTCCTCAATTAACCCCCTTAATGGACTATCTTTATGATCTTAGGAAAATATTTGAAGATAGCAATGTACCTAAGTGTACAAATGACCTATATGCAAATTAAGATGTTATGAATTCCTCTTAAGCTTCAAGTTGAAATGTTCCTAGAATGTTGGTTCCTTAAATGACCATCTAAATTAATTTCATATTGAATGTCTTTTAATACCAAGACATAACAATTAGTCACATAAAATATGTACCAAGTTGGCTCCTACTAGCTAGTAGGAAAAGGATGAGAACTTTGAGAATTTAAATTTGAGGAGTAGAATTTTGGAGTTAAAATTGAACCCCTCGAGATCAAGCTTGAGCATTGTAGGATTTTCTTAGAGAGAAGGAAAATGCAAATTTTTTATTAATAACATGCGTATGAAAGTCTATGTTGGTACTAGATTGAATGTGTAAAAAAGGGTGCAAATGAAGTTAGCATAAGAGCAAATATAAGTCAATCTTACTACAAGAGTACACTACTTGTCAATATAAACATGTTCGTTGTTCATTCTAAATAAACCCAGAACAAAATAAAAATTGATATAAATATATAAATTGTAAAATTACACTTTTATAACCTATATAAATATAATTATATATCTTTAATATCTTTTATATATTAATTGAACTTATAATACTTTAATATAATATTTATACTAATTTTACCAAAACATTTTTCGTTCTGTTGGACAAAAACATTCTCTTAAATAAAGACAAATATCAGTAGTCATATGAAAACCACCTTTCCTTGCTTTTGACATGCTTTATGAGTGTAGTCTTTTCAATGTCATTTCATTATGAATGGAATCTTGCCCATCAGTTTCATTATGCATACCACCACATGTATGAATGGAAACTTGCTCGTCGGTTCGCATTCACAAACATTGGACTCTTATCAAAAGTATTTCTTTTTTCCCCAAAAGTTTCGCAAAATGACATACCAGTAATGTTTTAACTCAGAGATAGTATCCCATAAATGAATGTTAAAGACACTTTCATTGAACAAAATACATCTCTCCCCCTGACTCCCTCCCTTTAGAAGGTGGGTTTATGTAACACAATATAATTAATTTCATAGATCAAAATCCTCCCAAATCTAAATATAGATCAATATATACTTAAACCTTACCAAATATTAATATAGAACAGTGATTCATAGACCTTATTCTGATGATGAAATTAATTTCATCTGTAGTCGAAATGGCGGACTGAAGATCCTTGGTCTAACAAATGGTACACCAGCTTTCATTATCCTCATTCCGCTGCACGTAGAAGACTTCATCGGGAAGAGCAGTAGGAAGACGGTACGCAGGCCACGGTATATCTGTTTTGCTTGAATATTCTGAACATCCACAATATTCTTGAGGTGCAAATGATGGGGTATGCCCCATGCAGTGGGGACACTGAGGGAAGTATATAATCTCCCGGTGGATCTCTACTGTAGGTGGTGGTGGTGTTGGCGTTGGCGGTGCCGGTGCCGGTGCCGGTGCCGGTGCTGGTTCTGGTTCTGGTTCGGGTTTGGGTTCTGGATTCGGTTCCGGTTCCGGTGGCGGTGGCTGTGGTGGTGGTGGCGGTGGTGGTGGTGGCGGCGGTGGTGGGAGCAGTATAGCACACCTGAATTTCTTTCTTATCTGGTTAACTATGCAGACTGGATCTGCATCTCCAACCACAGTTAAGGTCCTCTCCCTCATATTGATAGAAATCTTATCTATTCCTGCAATCAAGCCATAAGCCAAAAAAAAAAACATCAAACAATCTTGCAAGAGAGAACTTGTAAATGATGTAACCTTTTGCGAGAGGTGTAAGGTAAAATAGGAATCCTTTGACATCAGACATTTGGAAAATAGACATTATGTAGGATCTAAATCCCAAATAAATTAGAGAAAGGAAACAAATTAGGATTATATTTTCCATTATCTCTCATATATTTGTAGAAACACATAAGATCTAAGTAACCAAGCTATTTAGAAAGAGAGAATTCAAAAGAGTGGAATTTCAATAAGGGGAAGAACACTAATTTTCATTAAAAAGATCTGCACTAACATATGGAGATTTGATGATAAAGTGTATTAGAAAGAATCTGTTAAAGGTGTGACTCAGAGAAAGAAAAAAGTTGACAACATAAAGAAACCAAGCTATTTAGAAAGAGAGAATTTCAAAAGGGTGGAATTTCAATAAGGGGAAGAATACTAATTTTCATTAAAAAGATCTGCACTAAAATATGGAGATTTGACGATTGTATTAGAAAGAATATGTAAAAGGCGTGACTCTGAGAAAGAAAAATGTTGACAACATAAAGATCTGAAGATTTAGGTCAGTAACCCAAACAAAAGATTTTGCAATAGCTTTTAATTCTTTATAAAATATAATGTAACTGAGTTAAAAGTAAGAAAAACATGAGTGAAACACTATTCCTCATTAAATTTTCTTGGGTTGGTGTGATTTAATCAAAAAAACATTCTAGACCAACTTCCTTTATTTAAATTCTCTTATTACTTAAACCTATTTTGAGTTGAAGCAAGATTAACTTGGTATAACAAATTGTACCATCCATTCCTGCGACAGAATGCAAGGCAACTTTCTTGCATTTGTAGCAGTCCATGTCCACCCTCATAACAGTCGTCTGCAATGTCAGAGCAAACAGTACATCATGAGATTAAAAATTTGTCCTTCGCAATACCTAGTTAGAAAACAAAAAAGTTTACAAGTCTAGACAACCGCCTTACATTAGACATCTTGGACAATCTTCCTGCAAACCTAATTGCCTGCACAGAGCCCTGCTCGACCTGTTATTACTCTTCGGATAGGAAAAGAGTGCAAATCTAAGACCACCATCCCACGCCTATCTTCTAAATATCTCCATCAGATGCCTCACTATTCCAATCGCCAAAAGCAAGACTGCACAGCTTTTGGACTACAAACAAAGGGGTCACACACTTGAGCTATACAACACTAATAAAGCAACGAATTGAAAAAGACCCACACCAGAGAATATATGTAGAGCGAGTGGATCACGTAATTCGAAAAAGAAAATTAGATTGGTATGGACAGTAAGTGGACCACAATCTATCGTACGATATGAGTTATGACCACTGTAAATTTTGGAATTATCTGCCCACAAGATTCGAGTTGGTGTGATTTAATTAGATAACTTAGGATAGGAGTAATCCAGTTGGTGTGATTTAATCAGATAACTTAAGCGAACTTCCTTTGTTTATATCCTCTCATAACCTAATTGCGATATAATGCAAGGCAACTCTCTTGCATTTATAGCCGTCCATGTCCACCCTTACAACAGTTGTCTGCAATCTCAGACCATAGATTAGTAATTTGTCATTTGCAATACTTTAAAAACAAGAAGATTACATGAGACAAACGTCTTGCATTAGTCATCTTTGGCGGTCTTCCTGCAAGGCTGTTTATCTGCTAAGAGGGCTGCTAGGCCTGTTATTATTCTTCAGGGGTGAAAAATGTACGAAATTAAGACCGACCTGTCATGTTTATCTTCTAAATATCTGAGTCAGATGAGGGACAAATTTCACTCCCCAAAAGCTAGACTGCACGCCTTTGGGAACTAAAAACAAAGCGTACTATCCGGCAGCATCCAACCAAAATAGGGGTAAATCGTGAATGCATGGATGCACCCGAAGACAGTTTTTGGACTGTCGTAAATTGAAATGATTACCTATTTACCATTTTACTAAGAGGGCAGGCTCTTTAGATTATTGACCCTTTTTTAAGTAGGGTACAACCCCACCCTTTAAGATTTGTTTTGGTTTATGTATATGGGACTATCTCGTACTCTCACTATGTAGGAGACATCAAATTTGTAAGATTTGTTTTGGTTTATGTATATGGGACTATCTCGTACTCTCACTATGTAGGAGACATCCAATTTGTGGTTCACATTACTTAGATGTACATTGCAACTCAAGTGTACAAACCAACTCAGAGGATTTTCTCATGTAACTTATCCTCAAGTGTACAAACCAACTCAAGAGAGTTTCTCATGTAACTTATCCTTAAGCATGGATATGGTACCTGCCTTAATATGGTTGATATTGCACCTAATCACCCTTTTATTTGTTTAAAAAAAAATATAAGTTGTTTATGTTTTAGTTTTTATTATTTATATGGGAGAATGTAAGTTTTATTTATTTTTTCAAAAAGTATAAATTGTTTATGTTATAGTTCTTATTATTTATATGGGAGGACATATGCTATATATCTTGTAATTATGTTATGTATTTTGTAATTATATATAGAATGTATGTGTTATATTTAAACAAGTATCACATAACGGTGATATTTGTCTTTGTAGTATTGTAATAATAGTATGTGTTGATTGGAGGATAGGTGAGTTATTACATATCAAATTCTTCCAAATTGTATGTAACACACTTTTTTTGGGTCAATAAAAATTATAGTATGACTTGTGTAGTTGAAGTCGAATTTGTTTTTATACTATTTTTTTGTTAATTATTGATGATCAAGTTATTTGTTAGTAGAGCTGCTTTGTAAATTGATTAGCTGATTTATAATTATTAAAACTATAGTTGATAGTAATTAGTTAAAGAAAATAAGTATTGATTGTTGTAATTACTTTACAACATGATTGAAAGTATAGTTAATATTAACTAGTTAAAATTAGAAAGCAATTTTATTTTGCTAATGAATATTATAAATATTTTATAATACTTAAAGTATTATATTAATTTAAAAATTTAAACATGTAATAATTGTAAAATTATAAATAATTGTTAATTTTTTATAACTACAAAATATATAATTATTAATATTGCACAAATTTAAAATATAATTATAAATTAATAAATATTTATATATTTAAAGAATAAACAAGTAATATAATTATAACTAAACAAAATCCAACGAATAAAATAATTTTTAAGAAGAGAAAAATATAAATGACATATCTTTTAAGTTGATTTGAGAAAATTATGTTATAACTCAATTACAAATAAAAAAAGTTATACGAATAATTTTATAATATTATAATTAAAAAAAAATAAAAATTAAAACTAGAAAAAAGTTAATTCTAAATAAAATTATATATATATTATATATTAATTTTCTTTTAAGAAAAGTGAAAGATAAAAACAAATAAAAAACCTTATGTATATTTATGTATGTGTGTGTTGGGGGAGGGGGTAGGAGCCAAAAGGGAGATGTTCAGTATATTTATTTATGTTTTTCAAATTTAGCTTCATTATTAGAGAAGATAGGTAGACGTTTAGAAGCTACCCAAATGAGGACTTCCATATTATTTCTAATGATGCAACCACTACCAACAATCAAGGGATTTCCTTGAGAGGCCTTGTCAAAGTTAAGTATCATTCTATAATATGTGTTTAATATTTGTATAATATATTAATATTATATATTATTAAATGTATATAATAGAATTTATTGTCATATAATAAATATATTACATAAAATAATAAATATAAATGTGATACCTCTACGATTTGTTATGTTTTCTTGACAATTCAAATACTTTGTTAGACTTTATTTTATGTTATTGTTATTCTATCGTTGACAGTGGAGTGATGACAGCCTATATTGATGTGATGACACATTATATGCATGGTGATTATGTTTAATATGCTTTATATTTGCATATATGCTTAGTTGTGATGACATTGCTATATATGCTTATTGTAGTTTAATGGATATATTATCTCGTCAGTTGATGTGACATTGTATTGGTGAAGAGAACGGTATTGCATCACTCACTTGCGAGTGCCCTGTGATTTCCACGATTCTCTCTTCACTGTGTGTATGAATTACTATCTGTATATATGTACGACTTTGCTTGTGTTGTAGGTTTGTAGGTACAGAACAATAACTTCACCTGGTTTCACAGGTCTGAGTGTATCCACTACTCAATAGTAATGATTGGGAGATAGTAACGGGCTACCTAGTCATACCTTTACGCTAGTATAGTGTGTCGTTAGTTTGAGTTTTCATCTTAACCTTATCGTTGTTGTTCTAGGTATTTCATTATTGTGCAAGTTTAATTTGGTAGATTAAATGTATATTTGATTTAAATATTTAATTAATTGAATTATTGTTGTGAAGGCTTTAGAATAAATAAATAAATTTAATTTAGTTATGTTATTAGAAAATTTTAATTATTAAATTATATGAGAATTAAATAAATAAGATTATTTAAATTTGTTGAAATATATTAATTGTTTTATTTTATTTTAAATGCATGAGGTTGGAAAATATCTGGAGTTGTTGAGGGAAAAGATATTTTGTTGGGATAACTGTGAGTTAGAAATTTGTTATCTTATTGTTGTAAATTGATTCTCAAAGGAAATATTTAAAAAAGGGAAGGAAGTTGTTTCATAGGAGTTTTGTTTGAGGACTTTATTTTAGAATCTTGCTATAGAATTCTTGGTTGTGGTATTGTTATTTTTTCTAGAAGTGGCAAATTTACTGGAGGAAGCTTTAGCAACATTGGCATTTTGAAGCTACAGAGAAGCTCAACAACAATTCTTGGGGCAACAGTTCTTCTAGAATAGGTTTCTTTATTATTTTTGTGAATTTTGAATTGAAAGGTTGTTTATATTACTGTAATGCAATTTGTAAATGTTTAGGAAATTATTTTCAATACTGTAGAAGCTCTTATTTCTTTCTTTTAAAAGATTGTTATGAAAGTTGAACCTCTAAATAAAACAATTAAAACAAATCCTCTCTATAAATTGATCATTTGAAATAGATTGATACAAAAGGAAATTATAGATCTTTGTAGAAAAAACATTCATTTTGTTATGATTTTCCAATTCTTTTAATTATTTGGGAAAATGAAATCTCTGAGCTTTCCTATAGAAAACTTCTTATGTGTAATTTATTTGCTCAACTTGAAACAATGATTGGATTAATTACATATATATATATATTAAAATATATATGTACATATACATATATATTATACATAAATATTTTATTTTATTAAAAAATATGCAAAATTCCCTATAGGAATTTTAATTGGGAAACACAATAAAAAATCACCATATGGTGAATGCTAGACTGTGAAATAAAAATAATAATAATATGAATTTTATTTTTGGTTTGGTCGGGGGTGAAACCCTAGCCACACCCACACCTGGGGTGTGCTATCGTGAGCAACGCTCCCCACAGGTAGTGAACCTCCTGCGTGGGAATGATGTAGCCAGGGTTGCATCCTTGTGCTTGCGAATGTTTATGTTTTGTTTTATTTATTGTTTATATGTGTTTAATAATGTATATATTTATATATGATATATATATATATATATAAATATTATATATAATATATATATTAATATATGTATTATAAGTCATATGTATATAATTTTATTTATTAAATAATATATTTATTATATATATATATAATTGTATATATTTATTTATATATATATGTGTGTATATATATATTTAAATATAGTTATTTAAATTGTTTTATTAGAAGTTAGTAAATGATTTTTAAAGGAATATTAAATGGTTAAGTGCATGCAAGCACCAGTTGTTATTTTATAATGAAGTGATTTTATTAGTAAGATTGAGATTTGTTTTTATCTATATTTTTGGATTTGGAAACTGAACTTTTGTTTTAACCACTATGGATTTATTGAATGGAATTATGTTTAAAAGGTTTATTTTAAATATGCAATTTTGATTGATTTGGATTTAGGAAATCCGAATGATAACATTTGTTAATTGCTTGAAGTTGTATTTATAAAAGCAAGTGTTTTGTAACTGTGTACTAGGGAAAAGTATTTGTTAATGTGAAAATCTAAGTCTTCCAGAGTGGTAATTGTGAAAGGGTTGTTGTAACTTTAGTTCACCCTTTGAGTTTTCTTGGGTAGTGCACGTATTGGTATTCAGTATTGTACATCCGTAGGGATGTGTTGCCTTTTGAGGTGTGTTGATTATGTGTGGTCAATTTTAGTGCACTATCTACCCTTGGGTGTATTATGAGTTTATGTGTTGTTGATAGGGGAGTGGCTTTCAACAAGGGTTGGGACACAGAGTGGTCCCATGACAACTTGTGTGGGAGTTAGTTTAACCAATGGAAATTAAATAACCTATTTTTAGGGGAATGGGTAGCTTAATACATTAAATTTGTAATTTAGCCTTGTTCATTGGCTCAAGGGCTTGTGTTAGACTTGAGATGAGTTGGGAAGGCCTAGAATGGCATGATCATTATCTTGTCTTCTCGAAAGATAATTGATTTTGCTCTGGTGTGCATGTGGGGCCAAAGTTCATAAGAGGTTACTAGGATAACCCTAGAGGTGGGTCAGGACCTAGGAAGATCTCCTTTGGATAACCAATGCAACCATTGTGATGACACTCCTCCTATGACAAAAGTTAGTTTATTTGTATTATGTTTGTAATTGATTCAGTGATTCTATAAGCAATGTGACCATAGTTCTTGTTTACTTGTACTGTGAGTATTTCGTATATCGCTTGTGTCTAGAGGTAGTAGGATTGTCTTGGTTACCTTTTACTATCTCCTAGCATGAGGGCTGGGCCTACGGGTACCATAAGGTTGGGTGGCGTGTATCTTATACTGTTGAGTTCTCTTCCTGTTCGTGATGGTGAGATCTTCTTGTTCGAGGAGCTCATGTGGTTCTCTAGAGTTGTTCTTCTCTTTCTTCATTGTAACTGTGGATCATTATGTATAATTGTAGTACCTCATTTGTGTCGAGGTGAACCTTTGTGATGTAATTGTAATAATATTTATGATCTATTCATTATTAGATTTAATGGTGTATTGGATGTTATGTGGTGTTGTATCTGTGGAAATATGTTCAATACATTTCTATGAGTTAGTTTTATTTTGAAATGGTTTAATGCTTTGATGTATGTTGGATCGTGGTTTAACTTTCATATGCTATGGTTGGTTTAATTTTATAAGTAATGGGTTTACATGTAGACACATTGCGTGGCCTAGATGATGTATGTGGTTAGAGTAGGGTACTTTATTCATCTTGTTTTACTTTTTAAGAAAAAAAAATTGTTGGGCTTCCACAGTGTTGCATCATTCTCTAGGTTGTGGGATGGGGTTTTACACTTGGTATTAGAGCCTAGGTTTAAAAATTGGGTACTTTGGGTTAATGTTGGAACCATTAAGTTTTTGCATAGGATTTAAGTTGCATATCTTGTCTTACACCTTGGTGTGTTTATGCAGGATCATGCCACCTAGGAGAGGTCGAGGCCGTGGTCGTGGCCATGGAGGCAGACATGGGGGTAGTCAGTAGAACTCATCTCTGGATGTTTCTCATGATTCTGACCGTGAGGAGCAACAGGCTTCTCAAAACATTTCAGGAGGCAGTATTCAGGATCTAGATCCACCAGGGATCGAGGGCACATAGTTGTGTTAGTTATTGGAGGAGACTCTTGCCAATCTTGGGCTAATGTAGGAAGTAGATCATATTGTTGTTAGAGAGAGGGATGTACCAACTCAGTCAGATGCAGTTGTAGCCGCACATATGAGGGATTTACTTAGGGCTCGACCCCCCATATTTGGTGGATCATACAATGACTTAGAGGCGGAGACTTGGTTGATTGACCTGAACAAATGCTTTGCTATGCACCCATATGGCAATATTAGAGCCACATGTGGGATTATGCACCTAAGAAGATTTTCCTCCACATGGTGGAGATTGGAGGAGCAAAAGCTCCATATTGATATCGGTACCGTATCTTGGGAGATGTTTCTTGAGAGGTTTTGTGCCAGATTTCTCTTAGATCATTGGTGACAACACTGTGGGGATGAATTGCATACTCTATGACAGATGACTATGTTAGTGGAGCTATACGAGCATCATTTTTAAGAGTTCAAATAGTACATAGGCATAGGTGACGACAAGGGCATGTTGGTGCAACACTTTCTTAGAGGCTTAAATGCCCGAATTAGTGGAGGTGTGCGGGTTTTCGAACCCAAGACCATGGAGGTGGTGATAGATAAGGCCAGACTTATTGAGGAGCATGAGGAACATTTGAGGCAGGTATTGCAATGTTTGAGGGATAATAAGTTGTATGCCAACTTGTCTAAGTGTGAGTTCTTCAAAACTGAGGTCAAATACCTTGGTCATGTTATATCAGGAGAGGGAATTGTAGTGGATCCTGTAAAGATCTAGGAAATCGTGGATTGGCCTGCGCCCATGAATGTGGAAAAGATACATAGCTTTATGGGGCTTGAAGGTTACTATAGGAATTTTGTTCAGGACTTTTCTAGGTTAGGACACCTTATTACTTCTCTTCAGAGGAAAGGGAAGAAGTTCAATTGGTCAGAGTAGAGCGAGGTTGCATTTTAGACATTGAAGGAGAGGTTGACTATCGCACCGATCCTTGCAATACTCGATCCTACATGAGACTTTGTTATATGTGTTGATGCTTCTTTAGAGGGGTTAGGAGCGGTATTGATGTAAGATGGTCGAGTCACTGCATACGAGTCATGTAAGCTCAAGGATCATGTGTTGAACTACCCTACACATGATCTTGAGTTAGCTGCAGTAGTACATGCTTTGACTCGATGGAGGAATTTTCTATTGGGGCATCATTTTGAGTTACACAGTGACCATCAAAGTCTATAGTATATCTTTACACAACCTAACCTTAATGCTAGGCAAAGGCGATGATGGAGTTTCTCTGTGAGTACAATTTTGAGGTGAAGTACATCCAGGGAAAGGAGAATGTAGTGGCCGATGTTCTCAGTAGATGGAGGCATGAACTATTTAAGATGACTCTTACTATGGATTTGAGGAGTCAGATTCTTACTGCACTTCCTACAGATAGCTGGTACCAAGAGGTAAGGTCTGAGATTGAGTCAGGTAGGACTTTGGATGGCAGGTACTCAGGATATTCTTTGGAGATAGATGGGTTATTGAGATACATGGAACATATATTTATTCCATATTTGGAAGGGATTCATACCTTGATTTTGATAGAGGCACATCAGTCACCTTACTCAGCTCACCTTGGAGTGAAGAAGATGTATGTTGATCTATGACCGCTTTATTTCTGGGTAGGTATGGAGCGGGATATAGCCGATTATTTATGATGGTGTTTGGAGTGTTAGCGAGTTAATGCTGAACACCAACATCTGGTTGGTCTTCTACAACCTCATTTGGTTCTTGAATGGAAATGGGACATCATTTCATTGGATTTCATTGTTGGTTTACCCAAATATTAAAGACGACATGATGCGATTATGGTGACAAAAGATAGGTTGACGAAGGTGGCACACTTCTCACCTATCCGTTCCTCCTATATAATGCTTCGTTAGTTGCTAGAGTGTTCATGGAGGACATTGTGAGGTTGCATGGTATTCCGCGTCAGATTATT